>CM053030.1:387215494-387876477 GCA_028564925.1 Lithobates sylvaticus
TTGTTTCTGAGCATGCGTTGGAATTTTGCACGTTGGAATTCCTACAGACGATTGGAACTTTTTCCGACCGAAAAAATTAACATGCTCTTAATCTTTTGCTGGCTGGAATTTGGCCAGCCAAAGTCCGATGGAGCATACACACGATCGAAATTTCCGACCAAAAGCTCTCATCGGTCTTTTGCTGGCCGAATTTCCGATCGTGTGTACGCAGCATAAGTGTACCTAGAAGAATTTATGCTGTTTTGAAGCCAAAAGGGTGGCCACACCAAATGTTGATTTGATTTGGATTTCTCTTCTATTCTCTCACTTTCCATTTTGTAAATGAATAAAAAAGAAACAATTAAAGTATATCTTTTTTTTAAAGCATTCTTACTTTACAGCATTTCTTCCCACCTGCCTAAAACTACAGTACTGTGTGTATGTGTCCTGTTTTAAGATCCATGTTTTAAACGAAGAATAGTAATCCTTTGGACATCTAGGGAAATGGGTATCTGGCAAGTGAAGGGAGAGAGAATTAAGAAGATGAGGAGCAGAAAATCATGACTGATGAGGGGCTGGGGGCTTCACTGCCAGCTCGCGGAAAAAACGTAGTTCAAAGAATGGTGGGCTCACATTGTGAAGAGTAAGCAATCAAAATCTATTAGTAAGTAGTGTATGTGATCCAGGTATCCCAGATTTTAGCAAGTTTGGGCAACCGGTTATTTAGAGTGGCAGCCGGTTTCTCAAAAGGCATGCCGAGGTTAGTGGGGATATAGGTTCCTTGAAAGAAATGGTCTGCTCTTTCCATGACCTAAGGATTGTATGCTTCAGTGTTAAAGACATGTATAAGTTTGACATAAATCTGTTCGGTCGGCAAGTGGTTAAAAACATACCTAAACTGAAAACAAAGGTCTGCTTAGTCCACTAACCTCTATCAGTCCATTAGTCATCTTTTGCTTGTGCAGCCTCTTTAAGTCTTTGGAGTGCAGATAAGGACAGCTGAGGAAGGAATTTAATGTAGATATCTAATTGTGGTAATTTTGTTGTGCTTAGTTCTTAAGGCCTCAGGGAGAACTAATATTACTCTGAGAGCGTTCTGCTGTACCATAATATTTTTTCTTAATGTTCTGTTTCCCAGGCCTAGGCTTATTTGCTTATATTCTTCTAGGTATATTCAATATTTCAAGCCCCCTATTCCTTTGCAATCCCGGCATCTCATTTAAAAAAGACATATGCAGTAACATCTTCTGCTCTTCTGTAGAATTTCTGAAGAGGCCATAGAAGCACAGTGTGAAATAATACTTTAGGAAATCTCACTAAAGGAGACAAAAAGCTTCTCAAATGATTCACAGGGCACGATTCCAGCAGCAGAGCGCTGCGACGTACAACAAAGGAAATGCGAGGCTAAGGAAGTGCCCAGAGCAGGATTTAGGTATACAAGTAATCCAGCTTAAAGTATTGTTCACAAAGCCTTCCATCTCCTGTAAAAAAAAAAGAAGAAAAGTGAAGCCTGGAATACAAATCCGAGTTCAGAGACCATCTCCACACATAAAACATACTTGTATTTGTTGCCACTGCTCAGAATCGGGCAAACTGCCACTGATAAGTACATGTTTGATTCTAAGGTTTTGTGATGCCCTTCATATAACTGCATTTCCCCACTAAAATAATTTGCATCCTTTCTTTACAGGTTTTGTATGTCTATCGCACTCCGTACTCAGCTGCACAAATATTTCTTTACTGACATTTGTATACCTGCAAATAATAAAGCGTCTCCACGCACCTTAAATTGTACCCGAAAATAAGCTTGCAACTACTATAATGTTATATAACCTAAATCTCAAACTATATCAAGTGCAGTGCTAAAGTCTACTAATTCCTTTTAACAGTGCAATGTAATGTGATTCAATAAAGTATAAGGTGACACAGATGTAACTTCAAAGAAACATATTTTAGTGCAATATAGCACAACTCTTAAAAAGTGCAAATGTCCACTATATTCTCAAATGTAAAACAAATAGATTTCCTATGCAATCCATGACAATATATGTTAATAAAATTAAATCTATATATGCAGTATAAGTGAACAATTATCAACTATTGTCAAGTTCAAATGTACACTTGTGATCTTGTGCACATATATACTATAAGTACCTAATTCTACTCCACCCTTAATAGAGAGCCTTTTCCCTACCAGAGGGGTAACATATATATTCCTCGTTTCCACTGAGCGGATCGGTTCGGTACGGTACAGTTTGGAAGGGTTAGGATGGTCCGGCCTATTCAGGTGAGCGTTTCCACCAGGGGCCATACGGGGTTTAGAAAAATGCCTAGCGTGGCGTTAGACTGGCAGACTTTTTTCTGTCTGCCAATCAGTGGAATGTATCGTAGCTCCACCCTTACCGTACCATTTTTCTATGTACCCACATCTGAAGCAGGACCCTGAATGGTGCAGTATGGTTCGGTTGTATGGGCCGCTTTCATAATGGAAACACTCAGAATAGCATACCGTACCAAACCGATCCACTCAGTGGAAACGAGGCAATACACTACAGATGCAGGTCTGCTTTAGACACAAAAGAATAAGATATTTCCTAGTGCTTTCAGCTTTAAAAAAAAAAAAAAAGACTACAAAAAAATGTTTTTGTTCAGTTGTGCAATCAAATCGCGCTAAATGCAGGTGCAATCAGGCTCAAGCAGTGACCTGAAGCTGATAGCCCTCCCAATTTAATTACATCACCTTAAATGAGAAGTATAGCCAAAGCTTTTTTGGTTGTACTTCTGTTTCCCAGGAGTGCAATTCGTTCTGCACTCTTGTGACCCGTTCTCAGCTGACAGCGGACTAAAGCCCGCTGTTCGCTGATGTCACAGAGCCAGTCCATGCTCTGAAAAGATCCCGACCACATGGGTCGGGATCCCCCCAAAAGCCTGGACCGGCTCAGGCTATTGGTGAACCACTGAGAGCCTGAGCCAGCTGCTCCTGTCCCCTTCACAGCTCGATACTCCAGTGAGCGCTGGAGGGACAGAGCACAGAGCCGGAGATGGACAGTCACCAACTCTCTGCAGTTTGAAGACTGAGAACCAAGCAATCAGTGGTGTTTGATGGCTCAGTTATTGCTATTAGAGCCGGTGGTAAACAGATGCAGCATGAGGCCAATGCTGCATCCACCTAGGTGAGTTTCATTTCATTTTTTTCAAATGAAACCCAAGCTTTTTTTTTAACTTCTCAATCTAAGTAGATTTAAGTGAACTGATTAAAAAACTGCAATAAGCAGTTAGTCTAATTCTATCCCACAGCCCTTTTTTATATTTAAAAAAAAAAAAAAATTGGCATACTCCTCATCCTGTATTTTTTCCCTTCTTCTCAAGATGGGTGTGCCATGCCATGGTAATGTTTGAGTACTGAGGAGCATCTAGTGTTCTCCATTTTTGAGGCAAAAAATAGTAGAAATATGGGGGTGATTATGGTTATATTGATGCAGCTTACCTTCCTCAGTAATTGAGTTGCCCCTTGTCTCATGGAATTGGCAGTAATGGTCCTTATGATCCCTTATCAATGTAGTAAACTGAAAAATGTTGGAATTATTAGTACTTTCCCTGCTCCTGCTGTGCATTATAGCACATTTATGGCATAAAGCTGCAGGGTACCTGGTTATTTTTTAACACCATTTAATACAACTTCAAACTGGCCATACACAGTCTTTTTTTTATTTCAACCAGTGAGCTGGAAAAAAAGAAAAGAAAAAATGTGATTCTTCCATCTACACAAACAAGGATGATTGAGGTTTACCCTCCTCCTACTGGGACACCATGGGCCAGCTGAATTTTGATCAGTGCAGGCTTGCTTAAGCTGACTACAGTAAACTATAATCTGGCTACTATGGGTACTTTGCACAGGAGCACTGCTCTTTGCTTTGCATTACTCCTCAGTAGGCTTCTCCATGTCAATAACATTAGGAAATGGCTTTATTGCCCTCAGCCACATCAATTTGTTTTCTAATCTGTGCTAGAAAAAAATCACTATTGGAGTTCAGTTGCTATGATTACCGTGCTATGATTTCATGCAGGCTTCACCTTTCAAATTTTGCCCCCAATTTAATGAGGAGAAATGTGCATAGCTACCAGTCAGCTTCTATCTTTCATTTTCATATCTTAACTAAACAAGCTGAAGGTTTAAATTTAAGTAATATTGTACAAAACCTTAATTGTTTTTACGTTGCATGCCTTTATTTTATAGATGATTAAACCCAGTTAATTATGGCTGTAATTTAGCCAAAACAGATGCAGAGGTTTGGTCAACTTATGTGTAAAATAAAGACATTTATTTGATTGATAATCAAATGTCATCCCTTCCCATCCTGTTTTCTAGGTCACTGACACAAAACTCGCTGTCAAACAAAAAGGCTTTGAAAACCTTCCATTTCCTACTTTTTTCGCTGATGGAGATGAAGAGTTGCCAGAAGACCTTTATGATGATGAAGTGTTCCAGTTCAATGAACCCTCTGTCGAATACTCTTAGCATTTCTGACATCTCCATTCCTATAGGTGTTTGTCATCAATCACAGTGCTTACGGAATAAGGTGCCCAGGTTACAGAAGGGATTCCCTCCCATTGCCGCCAGTCTTATCCTGAAAGACACAAGGGCATAAACACGTTTTCATATTGAATGCAACTAAGATGGTTTCTGTACCTACAATTTGCTTTATATTGTTATGGATCTTGTGGATCCACAGGGCTTTTCTAAACTACTTGTGTCATGACTTAACATTATCAGGTATGACTTGTTTTTTTGAAATAAAGACTTGTTTAACCATTTTTGGACTTTATTCATTAAATAGCTTGTTTGCTTGCCTACTGGAGAGGATACTCCAATTATGTTTCTAATTTTATTAATAAGTCAGGAGATCCAAGTTGTAGTTTTAATTAGTATCTGCAGACGTAATTGTATTCCTTCTCAAACTAAGCTAATGGTTGTTCTGATAAAAAAAATAGAAGTCTGACTGAAGTATTACACCTTTTAATCTCCTTGTGGTCCTGTACTAGCTCATTTAGTGTCTAAAATAATAACTCTGATCTCCGATTCTTCATAGCTTTTAATTAGGTTCCTGTCTACACAGGGAAATAAGGAAGCTGCTATTGGACAGCAGATTTCAAATTGTAATCATATGGTTCATCCTTTAGTGGAACTACAGTTGTTTTCAAAATTAAAGCCTTTCCAACATCCAACCATATTAAAGTGGTTGTACATGCATCAGGTATTTTATCTTAATGCATTCTATGCATTAAGATAAAAAAAAAAACCTTCTGTGTGCAGCAGTCCCCTAATACTTGTGGCTTTCTCTCCTTCTCATGATGCAGTATTGGGTGTATGAACAGCCAGTCACCAGTCTTCCTCACCTTGGAGATATTTGCGCAAAGCGTGGGTTCTGTTTAAAATGAAACTAACCACCTACAACTTGGCATTATTCTATTCTTTGACAATCTCCCACATACTAGAATTTCAGAGCGAAAATCATAAATACAATGTAGGTATATCGGTATGCATTGCTTAGGGCTTCTAAACCATCATGTTTTCTGTGAGGATGTTGGCATCCCAAGGGATGCACTTTCATGGTCTAGTGACAAGGCAGGTGACACAACCTGCAAAGAATAATAATGGTGTCACAGGCCTGCTTGCATGGGGTGGGGTGGGGTGGCTTGACCATTAAACATGGTGACTAGCAGAAAAAAAATATTTAAGCCAGACCATAGATTATTAGCAATGCTGGTTGTACCCAAGTCCATCAATGGATCAATTGGAAAATCAGGAAGAACTCCGGACAGCCGCACACCGGGAAAGTAAAATTCAAAATGGTTTATTTAAAAGCAAAAAAACACTTCAATCCAGACACGGCAAAAAGGGGGGGTACAGAGCTGACGCGTTTCGCACTACAACTAGTGCTTACTCATAGCTAATGAACTCTCAAATAAATGTCAAATATATATGGTTACAGGGTATGCATCACATGGAAAAAAGGCTGTTGCAAACAGCTGAAGCCTAAATTTGATTGGATCTCAACATGTGCTGCTAAGCTAACCCTTCAGAGTGAGAATAACCAATTTAAAAGAAACCAGACTAAATTTAAAATTTTAATTAAAAATAAAAATTTAATCCTGCACATTACACGTACTATTCACAAAAAAAAACACTAGGGTCTTGATTTTGTTTAATCTATTTCATTTATTGGACTTTTTATGTATATATACACAATACTGTATACATATCAGACATTTATACACTTTTTTTACTAGGTTCTACGATCCTTTTACTCAGTTTGTTTTTAAATTTAGTCTGGTTTCTTTTAAATTGGTTATTCTCACTCTGAAGGGTTAGCTTAGCAGCACATGTTGAGATCCAATCAAATTTAGGTTTCAGCTGTTTGCAACAGCCTTTTTTCCATCAAGTAATCATGTGATGCATACCCTGTAACCATATATATTTGACATTTATTTGAGAGTTCATTAGCTATGAGTAAGCACTAGTTGTAGTGCGAAACGCGTCAGCTCTGTACCCCCCTTTTTTGCCGTGTCTGGATTGAAGTGTTTTTTTTGCTTTTAAATAAACCATTTTGAATTTTACTTTCCCGGTGTGCGGCTGTCCGGAGTTCTTCCTGATTTTCCAATTGCTGTGCTAATAGCCAGCACCTGGGGCTCCCATACAGGAGCAGGAGCATTCGCTTGAGAGGAGAGTCTTGGAGCGGTGGTTATCTGTTTCCATCAATGGATCAACTTGGGTACAGTCAGCCTGCCCATAGATGGACCGAAGCTCAGCCTGCTGAACCAGCCAAGATTTGAACC
Organism: Lithobates sylvaticus; assembly: GCA_028564925.1. Lineage (NCBI taxonomy): Eukaryota > Metazoa > Chordata > Amphibia > Anura > Ranidae > Lithobates > Lithobates sylvaticus. Next base: position 387,222,311 of record CM053030.1, read on the forward strand.
ATTTATGGCTGGCTTAAGTCTTGTATATTTAGCTTCAACATTAAAATTGAATAAGAATTGAATTGGGTGTACTTCTGGAAAAATATAATTGGCACAGATCATCTTTAACTTATTTTATATTTTACTTAATTTATAGGGGAATAGTCAAGTTATAACCTCTGTTCATATCACAACCACCATTTAACCTACTGCGTGGCTGGCCAGTTCTGGGAGGGTGTCTTAAGACGTCCTCCTGTGATCGATACTATTAAATGATGTGGCGCTTTGCTATTTACATCATTATGTACATTATTTAATTCCGTGTGGTTAAAAAAATTAAGCTGAAATGTGTGTCTAAATAAATAAAAGGAATAAATATAGTATATCTAAACAAGTAAAATACCAATGTGTGTGTTCAACTCAATATAAATCCATATACCGTGCTTTCAATATATAAAATACTCTTCTTGCCTAATAATAAAAACTCATAAAATATGAATGCATCTACCGTGCTTCCAATATATAAAGTGCTCTCTGTGCTAATTCCTGTAAGACAAGGTGCCTATAAAACCATAAATATACAATCATATGAATCATACAGGTGATATAGTGCATCTAAACATAAATAATGCTTTCTGTGTTAATGTTAAAAATGTGTACATCGAGCCGGCAGCTTAATGTGATCACACTAAGCCCCCGTACACACGGTCAGAAATTCCGATGGAAAATGTCCGACCAGACCATGTTGTCAGAAAATCCGCCCGTGTGGGCTCAATCTGACTTTTTCCGTCAGAATTTCAGGCGAAAAAAATTTGAGATCCTGCTCTCAAATTTTCCGATAACAAAATCCGATCGGACTTTTTCCGATCGTTTGTAGAGAATTTCGACGGACAAAGTGCCACGCATGCTCAGATCAAATTATGAGACCAAAGCTATTGGCTACTAGCCTCTACGTAGTACGCAACGAACGTCACCACGTTCAGAATGATCGTATTTTCCAACAACTTTGTCCGACCGTGTGTATGCAACACCAGTGTCAGACAAAATCCGTTGGAAAAAATGTGTGTACGGGGGCTTATATATAGAAGGGAAATTTGAATGTCCAATTAATTTTGTCCGTTCTATAGATATCTAAATGGTCCCAGAGGTAGTCCTTAAACATGCAACAATTTGTTCAAATGCTGTTTTTCTTTTTTCCACTTAACAATAATGTGTCACTCATTAAATCCAATACTGGCAATATCCACCATATATATTGTTAGGGTGGCAGCTCACCTCTAAGCTTGATTTATATTTTCATATAGATCAGAGGTCTTTAAACTACGGCCCTCCAGTTGTTCAGGAACTACAATTCCCATCATGCCTAGTCATGTCTCAGAGTTTTACAATGCCTCATGGGACGTGTAGTTCTGCAACAGCTGGAGGGCCGTAGTTTGGAGATCCCTGACATAGGTCAAGCACGCTTGTTGGCGCATCTCTCCTCCGTGCTGATATCACTGGAGCTCTGCCCATATGTCTTTTCTGCAGGAACTCCTTGCCGATTACCTCCCACCTAAGGTCATATAAGGATAGAAGAGTCTTCCATAGTGTAAAACCATCATTTATTTAGTTAAAAACTGAAAAGCAACATTCACATTCACCCATAAGGATAATCGGCAAATTGTGCGATACAATGTATTCCACTTCAAGGAAAACTCCCCGTCCGGCTGTGACATGTGGGTTGACGTCACCAGTCTCCTTCCGATGTGTTGCTTCACAACACACGTGACTTCATCAGGGACACAGCTGAATACAGATCAGAATAAAGAGCGGCTTTTACCATGTAATCAGCTGTGTCCAATCACAGTTGATCACGATGTAAACAAGCCGGATATCAGCATTCCTTTCCTCACACTGTCAGCATGAGGACAGGAGAGCCGATAACCCACTTGTGTAAAAGGGACATCTACATTGATAATTAGGGCACTGATTATGATTGCAGTCCCATTAGTGCCGCCTATTAGTGCCTCCTCATCAGTCCCCATCAGTGTAGCAGTCTCAGCGCACATCAGGGAAGGAGAAAAATTACCTGTTTGCCAAATTTTATATTTCACCTCTTCCCACTCACATCTTCAGGACTTTTCCAGAGTTTCTCCCATCCTATGGAGCTCCCAAATTTTAGATGATCCCTGAAAACCCATCTCTTCAGAGAAGCCTATCCTGCCCCCACCTAACTGTGCTTTAATTTTGTCCATCACATCCTCCCCCACAGCTATTACCTTTTTGTATCACTTGACCCTCCTAAATTGTAAGCTGTAGCGAGCAGGACCCTCTGATTCCTCCTGTATTGAATTGTTTTGTAACTGTACTGTCTGCCTCATGTTGTAAAGCACTGTGCAAACTGTTGGTGCTATATAAATCCTGTATAATAATAAAAAAGTTTTGTTTTGTTTTTTTCCAAAATTTTTGTTCTTTTTTTTGTTTAGCAAAAAATAAAAAACCCAGTGGTGATTAAATACCATTAAAAGAAAGCTCTATTTGTGTGAGATGATAAAAATGTCAAATGGGTACAGTGTTGCATGACCGCGCGATTGTCATTCAAAGTGTGCAAGTGCTGTAAATTGGCGAAGGGGGTAAAAGTGTCCAGTAGGCAAGTGGTTAATCTACAAATGATACAGTGGGCTCCACCAGCAAAAGCTGAGATCTGTTTAAGTGCCCTCACCGATTATTAGCTCAAATAAAAAGCTTCCGCAGTGCAATTGGTACTGCCATCAGATGCACCTTTCATAGCTGAGAGCTCTATTCAAGCATCATTATTTAAAAAAAGGAAAACAACACCTTTGCAGACAGCACCATCAGAACTCTCAATAACACTCCTAAGCCCCATTATGTTTTTGTGGGCTGCTTATGACTTGAACAAATTTGAGAATAAATACTTTTGCTTCCTTCTCCACTTTCCACATTCATTAATATGCTCCATTACAAATAGTAACCCAGTTTGGGATTATTTTACTAGCTATAGATCAGATTACAAAATGTAGGGAAAAAAAAGTTGCATAATATAAAAAACAACTGGAATTCGTTTGCTGTGAGGCAGCATCTCCAAATGTCTTTAACAAGTGACTTGCTGAAATACCGATTGACTCCCGCAGGCACCATTCCTCATTAGTAAGATAATTCACTTCATGAAAGATCCCAGCTGCTGTGTGTACAAAGTGGTAGATCCCTTAGGCTAGATTCACATCTATGCATGTTGCTTTTGAGCATTTCTGCAGTGTATTTTGCTGTGTTTTCTGCGTTTTTGTAATCACGGTTTTACAGAGATTTTCATTTTGCGATTTCTATGTTTTTTTTTTTACATTCACTGTATATAGCTTGCTGCTAAGCAGCTGATTGGGAAGCCAGCTGCCACGTCCTTAACCACTTGCCAACCAGCCACCGCAGTTTTATTGTGGCAAAATGGCACGGCTGGGCGAAACAACGTTATGTTACGTCACTTTTCCCTGTGGCCACTAGGGGCGCCCGCTGCTCGCCCCCCGAGCCGATGCGAGTGCCCATCGGCACGATGACCGCCAGGCTCCCACGATCGCTCGTGACACAGCGAGAACCGGAAACTGTGTGTAGACAGAGAAGAGACAGATCGTGTGTTCATACAAAGTATGGACAGCGATCTGTCGTCTCTCCCCTAGACAGTCCCATCCCCCCTTCAGTTAGAACACACACTAGGGAACACATCTAACCCCTTGATTGCCCCCTAGTGTTAACCCCTTCCCTGCCAGTGACATTTTTACAGTAATCAGTACGTTTATATTGCACTGATCGCTATATAAATGCCAATAAGTATAAGTCCCAAAAATGTGTAAAAAGTGTCTGATGTGTCCACCATAATGTCGCAGTCACGATAAAAATCACAGATCGCCACCATTACTAGTAATAAAAATGCTATAAAGTTATCACCTAATTTTATATACGCTATAACTTTTGCGCTAACCAATCAATATACGCTTATTCCAAAAATATGTAGAAGAATACATATCAGCCTAAACCGAGAAAAAAAATAGCTTTTTTAAAAAAAAAATGGGGATATTTATTATAGCAAAATAACCGCAGAGATGATCAAATACCAACAAAAGAAAGCTCTATTTGTAGGAAAAAAGGACATCAATTTTGTTTGGGTGCAACATCGCACGACAGCGCAATTGGCAGTTAAAGTGACGCAGTGCCGAATGTCAAAAAATGCTCTGGTCATTCAGCTGCCAAATCTTCCATGGCTGAAGCGTTTAACCGATGCGTCATCAGCTAAATATAAAAAAATGCCATCTAACAAAATGTACAAAAAAAATGCGATGGGGACAAGGGCCCTGTTCCTGACAACCTTGGTTGTTGGGGGCTTATCAGAATATGGAAGCCCCCTTTAACAAGGGGACCCCCAGATCCCTCCCTATGTGAATGGGTATCGGGTACATCTAACCCCTACCCATTCACCAAAAAAGCAGTGAAATGTAAAGAAAAACAAGAGTCGGTTTTTGACAAGTCCTTTGTTAAAAAAAATAGCTCTGAGCCGTCTTCTTCCGGTGCCGTCTTCTCCCACCGCTGTCTCTCCCGCCGCCGTCTTCTCCCACACCGCTGTCTTGACAACCCTGGCCGTTGGTTGTCAGGGGGCTTATCAGAATATGGAAGCCCCCTTTAACAAGGGGACCCCCAGATCCCTCCCCCTTTACCTATGTGAATAGGTATCGGGTACATCGTACCCCTACCCATTCACCAAAAAAGCAGTGAAATGTAAAGAAAAACAAGAGTCGGTTTTTGACAAGTCCTTTGTCAAAAAAAATAGCTCTGAGCCGTCTTCTTCCGGTGCCGTCTTCTCCTGCCGACATCTTCTCCCACGGCGCTGTCTTCTTCGCTGTCCCTGTCTTCATCCTCATCGCCAGTTACCCGTTAAAAAACAAAACAGGCCACTCTTGTCCTGAGGCTGTCTATCTCTGTTGTGACGTCCCCCACTGTCTGACATCTCTTATATGGCGCATGGCCATCCGATGACGTCACCCAGAGAGCCTGTCCCTTGTGACGTTACCCTTTCCTGACATACCGGTCTGCATGCTCGAGTAAGGGTCCGGTATAGATTTTTTTGCGGGGGGACCCCAGGCAGTTTTTTTTTTAATTTTGGCATGGGGCTGGACCCCTCCTAATCCAAACTAGAACCTTCGGTCTGGTATGGTCTTTGGGGGCGGGGACCCCACGCAGTTTTTTTTTTCATGCACTTTTTTTTAGCCAAAATTATTATTTTTTTTATTCAGCTGTCAGTGGGGAAGCACGCTGACAGCTGATGACTCAGCAGTTTTTAAGGACACGGTGGCTTCATAGCCCACTCCTTAGCAAACAGCTATATACAGTGAATGTATAAAAGAAAAAAAACTCAAAGAAGCACAAAAATGCATTGATGTGAACGTTTTCCATCAGAACCCATGTGAAAAAAAAATTCCTGCATTTCTGCAAAATGCTAAAATCATCAAACACATTTAGTGTGAATCAAGCCTTAGGCTGCATTTACACCTTTACTTATTGGTGCACTTTTTATGACACGCTTTCTATTGAAATGATTAAAAACACATGTCAACACTTTACAGTGCACTGACATGCGCTTTGATTTGTTTCCATTTATTTGAGAAGGAAAAAACGTTGCCAACAAAAAGCACAAAGATATGAATCCAAATGATATATTTCTGATTCGGCTTATTTATGTTTTAGAATGATGCTAACCCTTAGCTCTTTTCTGATTGGTAATAAATATCAGACCTCACTAACTTCACTAATGCACTGTTGACTTGTCATGAAGTGATGAACAGTGGTAGCAATGGCAATATTTGCTGTTGTAATCAATTGGCAGTGAATACAGATTCAATTGAAATTGATCACATGGATAAATGCTTTGGTCTCTCTTCCAATACCTAACATACTGTCTGACTGCTGATTTTCAGACATGATAACAAGGAAAGAATGACATTAATATAGCACATCACATGGGCTACAAAAGAGGCTAAATCTACTGTACAAGGAAGGCAATTCTCTAAACATCACCGTTTTTTTTTTTTTTTCCATGCTCACTGATATCAAGTCAGGGGGCTGCTTACTCGCTCTATTCTTGCCAAGGGGTGATATGCGACTACACGTCTTCAAGGGGATATGTCATTTTTAAGTTTTCCATCTTTTAATTTAATAAATTCAATAAGTGGAAAAAAACAGCATGTAATAACAGAAGAATGTTCTATTATGTTAGTAATATCCTATTAAGGGGCAGTGGTCAGTTATAGATCTAACTTCACATAGAGGGGCAGAGGCCTCAATCATATGGGATAAATTCAGAGTTTTGCATCTTTTTTAAGAAAAAGTTTTAAAATCACGCTCTAAATCAGTCAACCATTCAGGGGTTGGGATCTACCTGACAACATGAAAGAAATCAAAGATCCCTGGGAAGCGGGGGTGGTAACGCCCTTTAAAGGATAACTATCTAAGCCCTCAATAAATGACGACATGAAGAACACAGCAGCACAGATTTACCAACAGTGGAGCATGTGAAAATCTGGTGCCGCTTTGCATAGAAACCAATTAGCTTCCAGGTTTTATTGTCAAAACTTAATTGAACAAGTTGTAGTTAGAAGCTGATTGGCTACCCCACAGCTGCACCAGATTCTATGTGCTCCAGTTTTAGTACATCTTCCCCAGTGTGCCTCAGTAGTGTCCTCTCCCTCCCTTCACATCACCCCCCCCCCCCCCGTAGTGTCCTTTGCCCGTCTGCCTACCCCCCTTCACACCCCACATTCCCAACATTGTAGTGTTCTTTGCCTCCCCCCCAAAAAAAAAAACTGTGTTCCTTCACATCACCCCACCATACACAGAAACACTGTAGGTAGCACTCTCTTATCTTACACAGGTGTACAGCAGAGAGTGGGAGGCAGCACTGGTTGTAGGTAGACTTTGTTTGCTTTAATCAACCAATCATTTAAATCTTCTGGCAGACATGATTGGATGTTCATCGTTTACACAAGCTTCAGCTCGCGTAAGAGCATTATCAACCCCCATTCATTTGCATTTTAAAGTTTAGGTATTTACTACTTCGGAGGTAAAGGTTTTCGGTGAATGTGAAGCAAGCATGCAGTGTTTGTGACAGTTGTTGGTTTTTAAAGTGGATAATGAGTAATGTTAGTACCATTCCCAATTGAAAAAACAATATTGGCAAAATTATATGGCAAATGTGCTTTTTAAATGTAATATTCACTTGCCAATACATGTGGTGAATGCCTTTATAAACATACCCTTTGTTCTGTTTTTAGCTAACACGTCATGGCTATTTGTTTTTTGCTTTTTTTTTTTTAATCATAGAAGTTATTTGTAACAGATACATATAGGTTTAATTGTCAGTATTTTTTCTTGTCCATGGTATGCACATACTTTAAAATCAATGAGTCAGAAAACAAATATACCTAGAAACAAATGTCCAAAATGTCCAATTAAAATGTCCATTTATCACCAGCACCTGTACAACATTCGTGAAACAACTGCTAAGCTTTGCATTTCCACTAATTGCAATGATTCATTACTCATACCCTGAATGCGTCCACCTGAAAAAAAAGGAATGTTAAGCTCCATGCCACAATATTCTTGAAGAAGAAGTATGTAAAAAAAGCTGTAATAAACAGCCACTGTGCTGTACAGAAAGGTGTGTAAATGATATGGTCAAAATGATGAGATGTCTCTAAATTATTGAGTTAGGGTATTTCCAGTAAATGGTGCTGTGAGACCTTTCTGGCAACAGTTTGAAGAAAGCTATTTTCTGTTTCATCTATTTTCAGTTGTTTACAACTGTGTCCCTGTGTACAATGCCAGATCCACAAGGTCATGGTTTGATGAGAGTGAGTCTGGGCCTCAATTCTACTGAACACCTTTGGCCCCCTTTCACACGGGACGGATCCGTATTGATCCGCCCCGTGAAGATCCGCTGCTCAGCGGGGATTGCTCAGCTGTTCCCCGCTGAGCCAGCTGATGACAGGGCGGTCCCTGCACACTGTGCAGGGACCGCCCTGTCAGTTCTCTGCTCTCCCCTATGGGGGATCGGATGAACACGGACCGTCTGTCCGTGTTCATCCGATCCGCTCTGCAGATGGATGGTAAAATAGGGTTTTCCTCCGTCTGCAGAATCGGACAATAGCGGAGGCAGACGATAGCGGGTGTCAGTGGATGCTCATCAGCTGACACCCGCTATCCCATAGGGGTAAATGTATGTCAGTTTTTCATCCAAAAACGGATGGATGAAAAACAGACATATGGTCCGCATGTGTGAAAGGGGCCTTAGAATGAACCACATGCAAGGCAAGTCTTCACGTCCAACATTAGTACCAGACCTGTTTTTTTTGTTTATTTTTTTTGTCTGAATAAGCACAAAATCCCACAAACACTCCACGATCTTGTAGAAAGTTTTAACAGAAGAATGAAGGTTATTATAGCAACAAAAGAGGTAGTGGCAACTCCATATCAATGCCCATGGCTTTGGATTGGGTTTTCCAACAAGCTCATATAGGTACGCTAGTCAGTGGTCCCCAAACCTTTGGATATATATGCATGTTAAATTTTAAAAAACGATTTGTTTGAATATGCAGTTTTAATTTACTTTTTATGCCTGTTTCTGATAATGGGTAGTTCACTATATAAAGCTACTGTAATGTTCTTTTTGGTAGCAACCGGTCTATAGTCAGCAAATTTTCAGGATTTGCGACTAGGAGGTAAAGCAACCTAATTTCCAAACAGGGATTCATGTGTGTTGTATACATTTATCTTATGGTAATGCAGCAAAAAACACAACCAGTCAAACACCTCTCATGACAACATTAAGGCTCCTTTACACGGCCGGATCGCTGGGGTCCGCCTGTCAGTTTTTTAGGTGGACCCGATCAGACCATCCATTGCCCTCTATGGAGTGTCAGATGTCAATGGACATGGTTTTTTAAGTGGACCCTGTTTTTAGGCACTGCTAGTTTTAGGGGCACTTTACCGCTGTTATAGCGGCACTATTCGGGCACTAGCGGGGCGCCTAGCGAATCGCTTTGCAGGGGTTATGGTAGCGCTGCCCATTCTTTCCAATGGGCAGGAGCGGTGTATATGCTCCTGCACTGCCCCAAAGGTGCTGCTTGAATTACTTTTTTTTTTTTCATCCTGCAAGCGCACCACCTCAGTGTGAAAGCACTCGGCTTATACACTGGGGTGGCTTGAGAGGTGCTTTACAGGCACTATTTTTAGCACTAAAACGCCTGAAAAGCTCCCCAGTGTGAAAGGGGTTTCAAGTGTTTCTAAAGGCAGACGTTTTTTTATCCTAATGCATTCTAGCATTAAGATAAAAAAACTTTCAGTGTGAAGCAGCCCCCCTACTACTTACCTGGACCCATCTCGATCCAGCAATGTTGCACCAGTGCCTCGGCAGTCCGGGACTCTCCCGCAGTAAACCAATATAAGCACTGCAAACAAAGATTCTGGCCTCTTCTCAGGCCAAACAACTGCCACAACTTCAGGCCTTTATATAACCTAGCTAGGATTGCTAGCATACCTTCACCCACCCAGTAAAGGGCACACCCACCAGTTTAATTGTTTGTTTCTTCATGTATGCCTCAAGTGCTCACACCTGCTCATCAGGAACACTTTTTACAAATGAAGGAATGCATCAGCATATATATCTGTGCAGGGTAAACCTAAAAATAACAAATGTCCAAGGCTCTGGCGATGTTCAGTGATATCAAAAATATACAAATTAAACGTGCACGTTGTTGGGCATGTGGAGGGTACAAAACAGGAAATTACAATTTTGTGAGGGCTGCTTCACACAAATTATTGAGCATCAGCATACAACATTAAACAATGTGTGCAGGATCACACCATCCCTTTCATGACTAAGCCTATTTCTGACATTTGGTGTTTAAAAGTTAAAATTCTCCCTCAATGATCTTGGGAACTTGGTGTATCGGGACCCTTCCGCAACTGACTAGGATGACTCTCCGAGTATGTGTGGTTGTTAGGAAGAGGTTTCACAGACTGAATTCCTGGTCACCCTTTCAACCATTATGGGGCAACAATAATCTTCCACACTTTCGGTCCATCCTGGACCCTCAGGTTTGGGCAAAATATGGTGTCAAGGCCCTTAGGGATATTAAGCAGGCAGGGACGCTACTTGCATACAGGGACCTCTCAACTAAATTGAATCTGCCTAGATGGATGTATTTCCGTTATTGTCAGCTGCGCCACGCTGCTTAGCCCAGTTTCCGAGGCCTATCACCATGGCCATGGATCCTATTGAGGAGCTTTTAGCTCCGGAGTCACTAACCAAGTCTCTCTATCTTCCCTCTATATGTCACTACTTATCTTGAATTCCCCCAAGGTGGAGAGGCTCTGGGAGGCTTGGAAAACTGATATCCCTGCATTGGAGAGAGAGTATTGGAATGATTGTTTTGAGGATAGCTTGGGGCTGGTTATCTCCCCCAGGGATAAATTGATACAAACCAAGTTCCTACTTCCTACAGAGATTGCACACACAGAGACTACAGAGACTTCCCCCCAGAGGGACCCCATATGTAGCAGATGCCGCCTGGATATTGGCACGTACTACCATATGTTCTGGAGCTGTCCCAGGGTGGCGCAGTTCTGGACAGCAGTTTTTGAAGTCATTAACGACCGTCTTCAACGGTCCTTGGCACTGTCTCCTGAGCTGGCTCGGCTCGGTATACAGGACGACGACCAGAGGCCCTGCTACTCCAAACTCCTGATCTCTTATCTTGTGTATTATTCTAAGAAAGCCATTTTACTCAAGTGGAACACCGCCTGTTCTCCAACGGTGACCTTTTGTGAGAACTCTATTAATGGTGCTAGTGCCTTACCATTATATAAAATTACCTATTCAAACAGGTACTGTCTCAAAAAAATTGTCAAAATATGGCTACCATGGACAGCGTGAGTGGCTTGTTAACTACATATTATAGACCTGGGATGCCCCCCCCCCCCCCCCCTCCGTTCCTCCACAAAAGGATCAATATTACTGTTGTTGGATAAATAACTGATCTCTCTTGTAATCAAATATCTCTTTTACCAAGAATGCGGTTCACAAGTTGCAGCCATAATCATTGCTTACCTGTATATAACCCGTATACTCAATCCTGTATTAATATGTACCATCTACTATCGAATTGACTGTTTATACCATACTTGTTTCTTTTTACAATAAACTGATATTTTTAACCCGTGAAATAAAACATTATTTCCATGTGCAATTCCCGTGTTTTGATCACGACTACTGATTTAGACAGTCTCTGTTGTCTGACCTATAGTAAAAACCCCACATAGCTGTAGCTCGGCTCGGGTGGGAGCTGCTTGCTGAAGAGGCACTCGACAGGGGGGAGGGGCCAGGGGCACTGGAAGAGGGACCTTAGAAGAGGAGTATCTGGGCCACTCTGTGCAAAACCACTTCACAGAGCAGGTAAGTATGACATGTTTGTTATTTTTAAAGTAAAAAAAAAAGAGACTTTAGTATCACTTTAATTCATCAACTAGCTTTGTATGAGATAATTCAATGCCACAGTTTAACTGGTAGCTCAACCCGAGGTAACCGCTTAGGCATCATGCACATGGGTGCTTGGAGGTTCTTGTGTGCTGAGACGTAAAAACCCAGGCACATCCTGGCACCTGGGGAGTCCCACATACCATGTACAACCAGCAATACAAGTAAATAGCTGTATGGAGCTGTGCTCAGACATACCTGTGCATGCATGTATGGTGCTTCCCTCGTTCGTTTGGGTAAACACCGATGCTGAAGCTGCACACAGCCATTCACTTCTATTGGCAGCTGTACACGGCATATGTGGCTCCCCAGGAGCTAGAAGGTGCCGAGGATTTTACATCTCACAATACAAGAGCTGCTAAGCGTCCCTGTGCATGTGGCCTTAAAGAAACCTTTGTGCGGCCGACGAGGAGTAGGTGCAGGAAGATGACGTGTTGACCTCTGCCATTTTGATTTGACACTCAGCGAGCTAAGCTAGAGTATATGGATATGAGGTGGCTATAAAGATGCAGCAGCATATTTTAAATAAAATATGTATTGTATTTTAAATAATGGCAATATTTCACAGTTAATACACAGTGCTTTAGCAAAATAAATGTCATTCTGTTCAGATTTACATCTACTAGTAGTATTAAACCCCCAGCTTTTTTAATCAATTGTGTTTTTATTGAAACATTTTCCAGTACAAAAAATGTACAAGCATACCCAATCCCCACTTCCCCAATTCAACACCCCCCCCCCCCCCCCTGAAACTTGTAAAAGACAACAGTAAGGCCAGCCATAGACAGATCAAAATTCAGCCAGTTCAGCAGGTAGGTAGGCTGGGTGTACTGAAGTCAATCTAAAGCCCCATACACACGGTCGGACCGTGGACCAACTTTCCCTTGGACTTTTGTCCAAAGGGCGTTGGCCCTCAAGTTGGTACTGCATACACACGGTCGGACTTTTGAGACAACCAACACGAACGTAATGACGTTTCAACGTACTGACGACGCTTCAAAAGAGGACGTTCAATTCTCTCGCGTCACCCTTCGGGCTCCGTCTGCTAACTTCGAGCTAGCAGACGTTTGGTCAGTGGTGATTCGCGATTTTCGGTCCGTGTTACTTTCCGACCGTTTTGGCCAGCCATGTTGCGCGATCCTAGGAGAGAGCGTGCTGTTTATGGGCTTGGAGTCATTGCTGTGACTCGAGCCCAGTCGAGAAATAGGCGCAATACTGGGTTAAGGAGTGTTTGGACCAAAACTTGGCTACTTAATCGTGACCAATTCAGCCATATGCCATTACTGCGTGAGCTACAGGAGAACAATCCGGATGATTTCCGGAATTATCTGAGAATGACGGACTCCTGCTTTCAGCAGTTATTGTCCTTGCTGTCCCCCTATATTTCCAAGCAGGACACATGCATGCGGGCTGCAATACCAGCAGAGCAAAGGCTCATAGCCACTTTGCGGTATTTGGCAACAGGGAGGAGTCTCCAGGATATAAAATTCACAACAGGTATCTCTCCCCAGGCTCTGGGAGTCATTATCCCTGACACATGTTGTGCTATCATTCAAGTATTGCAGAAGGACTATATTCGTGTAAGTATTTTTGATTTAATATCACTGTCATGTTTAGTAATGCATTTTATAGTTTTTGGCCATTCCATCCTCCACATTTTAGGAATATGGTGTGATTGAATGTCCTCTTTGTCCTCATGCATGCCTTAACCGTTTTCGTGGCCTACATGCATATTTTCCTCCCCTAACCTCCACAGCATGCTACACTGGGCCCATCCACACGTAGTCTAGTACTTAACACTGTATTTATTATGCTTCCTTCGTTACCCTAAACACCGCCTAAAATGTGTCCCAATATTCTTCCTGCCCTTAAAAAGAGTCTCTTATTTAGTTTGAAACACTCCCCCCCGGGCCCCCCACACCCCCCCACCCTGCCAAAAAATTGAAAGAAAATGTAATAAAATATTAGAAAATGCAGAGTCAACCAACACAACTCCTCCATCTGCAGATTTGGCAAAACACATATACTGTGTACCTTATTTTTTGACTTAAGATTGTGGCCTAAATGTAGTGTAATGGCCTGCCTGATTAGCTTTAAAATCGACAAATTAGACTTTCATCATGTTTTTTTTCTCATTCTGAATAGCTCCCAACATCCCTGTGCTGTGCCAACTTCCTTGCTTTTTAAGTTCATCTTAACAAATACTCATAATTAATTATCCTTTTTATTATTTAGTACGATGTATGTCAAAATGTGTATAGATTTTGTCAATGTGCATTCATATTTTTGTTTTATTCCACTTCTTACCTGTCCACCAGTGGCAGCTGGTGCTCCAATTTTTTGGGGGGGCGCAAAAACAAACAGCCTCACTGTGCCATCAAACGCTGCCACTGTGCCCATCTAACACTGCCACTATGCCCATCTAACGCTGTCACTGTGCCCATTAAATGCTGCCAATGGCACTTACCTTGTCAGGTGGCGAGCGGTGTCTCCTCATCTTCTCCCGTGCTCCTGTCTTCACAGTGCTTGTGACTTCAGCCAATCAGGGGACCGGTAACACAGACCGGCAACCTGATTGGCTGAGAGGCGGGTCTGTGTTAGGGAAGCGATGTATTCGCTTCGCTAACACAATACTGTGTAAGCAGCGAACGCCAAGCATTGCGCCCGCTGTTTACACTTCTGGAAGCCTATTAGAGCACACCGCTCTAATAAGGTCCCCTATTTGAGCTTTACAGCTCTAAAAGGGCGCTTCCAGAAACACCCCCCCCCCGCTGTAATTCACATGCCCGGCGCCCGACAAGGGGCCGGACACCTGAATAGGGGGGCGGCAGCGGTGACAATAGCTAGATTCATGCAATGCATTAATCTATCTATTGGTGATAGAGCGGTGCAGGAGAGGGGGGGCGGCGCTCCTGCGCCCTCTATGCACGCACCGCCACTGCTGTCCACTGGCCTGATAATCTTGTCAAGATGGATGGCTTACCCAAATTAAACTTAAATTTTAATGCCTTTAGTTCTCCTGGAAGTGTTGAGGTTTACTTGTCCAAAACAGATACTCATTCAACTCCCCCTTCATAAGCTTTTTTTAATGTGCCACCAGAGGGGGTGAGGGACCATATAATTGTACCTTTTTATTTTGTTCTTGAAATGCACTTTTACATGTTAGAATATTATTTTGGCCCACAATGTTTGTGTCAAATATGTTTGCAATTTAATGTACTCCGGTATTAATTTTTGCTTTATTTGTTTGACTCCACAGTTTCCGAAAAACAGCCAGGAATGGCAGGATGTTGCTGCGCAGTTTGCCCATTTATGGGATTTCCCCAACTGTGGAGGTGCCATAGATGGCAAACATGTGAGGATAGTGCCACCACCAAATTCTGGATCCTATTTTTTTAATTATAAAGGTTTTTCGAGCATTGTCCTCCTTGCTGTGGTGTCAGCCAAATATGAGTTTTTATATGTCGACGTTGGCATTAATGGTCGTCACTCAGATGGAGGAGTTATGATGAACACTGAATTTTATGACCGGCTGCAGAGAGGAACTTTAAATTTGCCACGTGCTGAGGACAATGTGGAGGGCCTCAATTTTGTTTTTGTCGCAGATGATGCTTTTTCTTTGGGGCCACATATTTTAAAGCCCTTCCCAATGCGGAATCTGACCCCAGAGCAACGGATTTTTAATTACAGGCTCTCTCGTGCCCGAAGGGTAGTCGAAAATGCCTTTGGCATCATGTCCAGCCGATTCCGGATCTTTTTAACAGCCATAAATTTGGCTGAATATAAACTAAATCATGTGGTATTATGCTGCTGCATCCTGCACAACTTTCTACGGCGGAATGCTTCCACCTACATTGGCTTAGGGGCAACGGGTGAACCAGTTGAAGAGTCCTTGATGCCAGCACTTGAAAGTGCACATGCTGGTTTTGGCGTACAGAATGGGCGTGTTGTCCGCCAACAATACGCCGACTATTTTATTGGTCGAGGGGCAGTGCCTTGGCAGCAAAATGTTTTGGAGAATTAGTTCCAATTGTAAGAAAAAAATAAAATATTCTTTAATTTGAATGACTGTTGTCTGTTTCTTATATGTTTGCAACTAGCCATGATCTTTGTCCTTTTTGCCACTAGTTTGAACCAACCTGATGTGCAACATGAGGTATCCATCTCAATTCCAGCTAACTTGTAGATTGTGCTGTATTTCACCTACACACATTTTTGAGTACATGGTCAATGCAACTACAACCACGTAACAAATATACTGATATTGAGCATTGAAATAAGAAGGCACACATTGGTTTTGTTTCAACTTTTTTTATTCTGTGCACATTCACATGTGCCTTTTTTTTTTTTTTTTTTTTGGATTATTTTTTGATTATTTTTTTTCAACATGAAAAATATTTTGTTTTTTTTTTTTGATTATTTTTTTTTAACATGAAAAATATTTTTTTTTTTTTTTTTTTTGGATTATTTTTTTTTAACATGAAAAATATCTTTTTTTTTTTTTTTTTTGATTATTTTTTTTTAACATGAAAAATATATTTTTTTTTTTTTTTTTTTTGATTATTTTTTTTTAACATGAAAAATATATTTTTTTGTTATTTTTTGATTATTTTTTTTTAACATGAAAAATATATTTTTTTGTTATTTTTTGATTATTTTTTTTTAACATGAAAAATATATTTTTTTGTTATTTTTTGATTATTTTTTTTTTTTAACATGAAAAATATATTTTTTTGTTATTTTTTGATTATTTTTTTGGGAACATCAAAAATATTTTTTCTTTTTTTTATAATCAATTTTTTTAAAAATATAAAAACAATAAAAACAAATAAACTTAGCAAGGATGATGATGCGCAATCGAGTCAACATCATGCAGCAGCAAATGAGGAACTAGATATGATTGTAAACTTTAATTTTTTTAATTTAATTTATTCTGGCCAAAATATCAATCATATCTTTCATTTGCTGCTGCATGATGTTCAGTCGATTGCGCATGGCATCTATTTCCCCGTTCCACCCCATTATTTGCCCGATGAGCCTCTGCGCACTGTCCTGTGTGAACGGGTGCTCCAAAACCAGCACATCATCTAAAAAAAGTAAGAAAAAAAATGTATTAATAAAGGTGTGGCCAGACATAGATTATGTGCAACAGTGGTGAAACAGTGGTGTCAGACACTCACCTGGTGACATCTCTGTCACTTCCTCCACCTCCTCTTCAACAACATCCTCCACATCGCTGGGACTAATTCCCCAAACAGGCCGGTGAGGGTGGGTGTCCTGGCGAGGCTGGGGGTCCTGGCGAGGATGGGTGTCCTGGCGAGGATGGGTGTCCTGGCGAGGGTGGGGGTCCTGGCGAGGCTGGGGGTCCTGGCGAGGATGGGTGTCCTGGCGAGGATGGGTGTCCTGGCGAGGGTGGGGGTCCTGGCGAGGGTGGGGGTCCTGGCGAGGGTGGGGGGTCCTGGCGAGGATGGGGGTCCGGGCGCCGATGTTTGGCCCGGTGAGGGTGGTGGCCCCGGTGAGGGTGGGGGTCTGGCTGAGCTGGGGCGTCCCTGCGATTTGGGTGCCTGAGTCTTTGCTTCCCTATGAGAATCAAACAAAAGGTATACTTTTAGCACACAGACGGTAAACATTGCTTTGCGGTGGTGTACAATTGTCTGTTTATATCAAGAGATCTAAGTTCAAGACATGATGAAATTTCCCTTTTAATAAAACATAAAGAATTAACCTTTCTTGACCAAAATTCTCTGATGTCGCACACTAGTGCTCCTGAATCCAGCTGTGTAAAAAGCTGTTGAATGCCCTCTCCTTACATTCCAATTTACTATATTTTGACCATTCTGAAGAATGGTCGTATTTACGAAAAGAAACATTCCCATTCTGAACTCTCAACATTTGACATTCGGAACATCCAGAAATAACGACAGTTTACAAGTATCGTTGGTTCTGAATTATGAAATGTTGAGAGTTGAGAATGGACGTATTTACGAAAAGAAACATTCGTAAATACGCCCATTCTCAACTCTCAACACTTGATAATTCGGAACATCCAGAACCAACGATACTTGGAAACTGTCGTTATTTGTGAATGTTCCGAATGTCAACTGTTGAGAGTTGAGAATGGACGTATTTACGAAAAGAAACATTCGTAAATACGTCCATTCTCAACTCTCAACACTTGATAATTCGGAACATCCAGAACCAACGATACTTGGAAACTGTCGTTATTTGTGAATGTTCCGAATGTCAACTGTTGAGAGTTGAGAATGGACGTATTTACGAAAAGAAACATTCGTAAATACGTCCATTCTCAACTCTCAACACTTGATAATTCGGAACATTCACAAATAACGACAGTTTCCAAGTATCGTTGGTTCTGGATGTTCAGAATTATCAACTGTTGAGAGTTGAGAATGGACGTATTTACGAATGTTTCTTTTCGCAAATACGTCCATTCTCAACTCTCAACAGTTGATAATTCTGAACATCCAGAACCAACGATACTTGGAAACTGTCGTTATTTGTGAATGTTCCGAATTATCAACTGTTGAGAGTTGAGAATGGACGTATTTACGAATGTTTCTTTTCGTAAATACGTCCATTCTCAACTCTCAACAGTTGACATTCGGAACATCCCGAAATAACATTACTAAATATACACAAAAAATGCAAAGCTGAAAAAAATAACATGGAATTAAATCAAAAATATACTCAGTGCACATATTCATCAACAATCACGTATTAAATATCAAAACATCGCATTTTCTAAAACAGCCACGCATTTACAAAACAGCCACCGTACGAACGATGACACACACATACGAACGGCAATAGACTTATGTACGCCAGGTACTTACTATTTTTCAGCGCCTTTTTAATTTTCATAAACTGGTCCGGCTCCCTGGTTTTGATGTCCGACCATCGTTTGCGAAGCTGGTCTTTGGACCGATGGACCCCGAACTTCTCCTCCAGCCTTCTCACTACTTTGGTGAGGATTCTGTCCTTCACCATGTTGGGGTGCAGGTATGGCCCATGCTTGCCATCATAGTCGTCCTTAACGAGAATGTGCACCATCTCCACCATTTCCTCAAAGGCCATGTTTGTGGCCTTAAACCTCCTCCTCGCACGTTGTTCTTCCGCCATATTTTCTCCGACTACGCAACGAGGGGATAAGGGGCGGGGAATAGCCGAGAAAAGGAACGTCGGGGGCGGGCGACGCAAGCGGTGGTTGGCGCACGCGTAATGGTATATCCATGCTTAACGCGCGGCCTATAGCAATTTACGAACGGAAGATACGAAGGAATTCACTACATACACGATATAAATGTTGACGCACTGAAATTCTCTTTTTACGGAGTCTTTTCTCTTTTTACGAAGTCTTTGCATGTAAATGAAAGAAGCTAAATATTTATGAATGAATATATTCGGGACATGAAGAAAGCAAAAAAATAACGTCGATGGGACACTAATGTTAATTAGTAATAACGATGGTTTGCTGAATGTGTATGGTCAAGGCTTGACGTCATGACGCTTGGAGGGCAGAGGGTCACGCATACGCCGTGTATAAAGCACGAACGTGTGGTGCAATGTACCGTTCTGGCGGGAGACGAACGCAAGCCGACGCTAAACGACGCAAGCCGACGCAGTACGAAGGTAGACACGGACGAAAGGTACATTTTATTAATTTCTCTTTACCGCTGGTACTTTCAAATGATTGTCTTTTGCTTTGAAGATGTAATTTAGTACTCGGACTGTTGTTAAATATAGTAAACATGCGCAAACACCCACCTTGAAACACACACCTGCAGGTTACCTGCACTGAGCTGTATAGAGTTTGGTTAATACTAGGCTTGTACAATTCGTTTCGGAACGAATGGAAGTTCGGACGAATTTGGCAGCTTGCCGACAAACGAATGCATCAGAATGTCTAACTAAAAGGAAGGCATTTCCAAATATACGAAATAAATTCTATCGTTTATAACAAATGAATTCGATAGGATTTGAGATTCTGTCTAACGAATATTGTATACTATTACTAACTAGTTTTTTAAAAACGTAGTAACTTTAATTAACGAATACAACCTACCGAAATTAGCTATTTTGAAGATAACAGTGTACACAAACTTTTTTTTATTTTTTGGAACAAGTCTAGTAATTACATGTGGCTTTGCTGCACTATAAAGTACAGATAATCTGCAGGTAAGTCACAGGTGCACGTGGCATATCATAGTGAAAGCAGCCTTAGGACCCAATCGGACCCTCCATGCACCCTCTATGTCCCTTTACCCCTGCTTACCTTCAATCAGATACGCCAAAAAAATAAGGGGAAACGTCCCCTCCTGACAGATTGAATTGGAGGGCCCATAGAGTAGCATGGGCTGTGTCCATATCCATTCGCCATATGTGGGGTAGATCCAAACCTGTCATCTGTCCATTACAATTATTTTGGCCCATGACCAGTTACCAAGTTGCTTCGATGGTCCTCGCTCTTTAAAAGGTTGGGCACCCCTGGCTTAAATAAATGCCCATATTGTGAGCAGCTTCTGAACTATACGCCACCCATTATGGTTTGTTTTTTACTGTTTTGCAGCAATCCAAACGATGAAATCAAAATTGAATTCACCAGAATTTATTGCTCAATTTATTGAGAAGTATAGGGAGCTCACCTGTCTCTGGCAAGTAAAAAATAAAGACTACTCTGACAAAAATAAAAGGATGGCAGCATGGCTACAACTTGTGGAGTTGGCGAAAACCGTATACCCCCGAGCAACCGACACTATGGTCAAAAACAAAATTGGTGCCCTCAGAAGTGTCCACAAAAGGGAACTCAAGAGAATTGAGGAATCCAAGCGTTCTGGAGCAGGAACAGAAGAGGTGTATGTTCCAAAGTTATGGTATTTCAACAGCCTTGCTTTTTTAAAAGACCAAACGGTCCCAAGAAAATCACTATCAACTTTACCATCAGCATCAGCTGACGTCAGCGATACTGAGCAGGAGCTTACACAGGATGAAGAAGAGGAGGAGCTCAGCTTGACCCAGGTATAGCATTGTTTAAAATCTTGCCATCTCTCTCTCTCTCTCTATCTATCTATCTATATATATATATATCTTAGATATGTTGCTAATTAGATGCTAGTATGCCTAATAATTAGTTGTGTTTCCAAAAAAAGTTACATATCAATGGACAAGTAGTGGCCATAAAGTTTTGCAACACGAATGAGAAATGATGGAGTCAAATTGATAGTCTTTAATAATTGGACACATTCAAAATTAGAAAAGTAAAGAGATGAAAGGTTTGTGATTGATGACCACAAATTAAAATCATGTTGTTTTTTCACAAAGGAGGAACTTCTGAGCCAAGACGAGGCTGGGCCCAGCAGCCAACCAAGCACAGTGTGCAGAATCCCTCTCCTGCGCCCTCCCAAGAAAAGAGCCAGGAAGAGCCAACACCTGGATGAGGCCACAGCTGACTTCCTGGCTAGGGCTACATCGGTCATAACAACAGCACCCGATAGTGCTGAAGGGTTTGGCTGTTTTACAGCCAATAAGCTGAGAGAAATCGACCCAGACCAAAGGGAGCTATGTGAAGGGATCATCATACAGCTCTTCAGCAAGGCCAGGAAAGGAGAGCTCACCTCAAAGTCGCACGTCTGCGATTTGGAACACCCAACTTTACCTCCTCCACAGCAACCCTACCCACCTCAGCAACCCTACCCACCTCAGCAACCCTACCCACCTCAGCAACCCTACCCACCTCAGCAACCCTACCCACCTCAGCAACCCTACCCACCTCAGCAAGCACAGCCACCTCAGCAGCATGGTGGTCAGTGGCAAAATCAGCCGCAGGATGCCCAACAAGGCCAGTGGTCTGGGGAGTTTAGGGGCTACTAATTTTGCATATTTTTTGTGGTTTCAAGTATAATTTAATAGGCTATATTTGTGTGTTGGTTTTGGGTGTACTATTTTCTGTTTAGATTTTTAATTTTTTATTTCAAATTTGGTGGACAGAAAATATGTCTATATTAATTTCCTTAATTTTTTTGATGTTGTGAATTAACAATAAATAATATGTTCAAAATATGTTTAACGTTTGTTATTGATAATCATTAGAACACAAATCCTATGTAAAATATGTATGTTCGTTCTTTGTAGGTATCACCAACAAATACGATGCAATCTAAAAACATTAAAAATACAAAGAATGTGCACTGCATTTAGCAAATTCGGAATTTCACACATCACGAATGTGCTATCTAGTTAACGAACGCTAGGTTTACAAGACCGACCTCTTCATGCTGGTCCTTCCTCCCGAGCATGCGTGTTTGCACTTTGGACAAAAGTCAGTTGGTTTTGTGTACACACGTTCGGACTTTGGTCCTTCGGACTTTTGTTGGCAGAAAGTTGGTCCGTTCGCACAGCCAACAAAAGTCCGATGCAACCTTGAAAAAGTTGGTCCGATGGAGCGTACACACGGTCGGATGTTGGTCCAAACCACCTAATTTGCATGTTGGTTGGCAAAAAGTCCGAACGTGTGTACGGGCCTTAATGATCGCTTTCAGTACACCCAGCCTATAGCACAGCAGGAGGGATTCCCCATCAACACTGAATGTGCTGATGGGGTACTTAAAGTGTTACTACACCCAGGACCCAGCATTCACTATATCTTGTCTCCCACAGTACACATTAAATAGAAATGCAAATATTTTAGTAACTATAAACTACTAAATACCTTTTCTCATCAGCAGTATATAGCAGTCTTGTGACTTCTATCAGTGTGTGGTTTTTGTGGAGTTTTCATTCTTCTCTGACTGTCCTGCGAGGCTGCATGGCCCTTGATCCTCTGTCTGAACAGTGCTGGTTGGCCCTGTGCTGATCACATGCACCCTCACAAAAAAACTCTTTTGCAATACACACCAAACATGGATGCTGTTCTGTTTTGGTTGGCATGTTAAGAGTAAGGATGGGCTCAGGCATGTTTGCAACTTCCCGTGCCCGTACCTGCCAGGAAGCTTACACTACGCGTCGCTAGTTAGGAGTGACTCCATAGGCTCTGTACTATCAAGAGATGGATTGGGGACAGTGGAAGAAGGGGAGGATCAGAGGAGACAGGATCAAAGAGTGTCGAGGATTAACCCCTTAGGTTCCACAGTGACTTTAACAAGCATGCTTTACTGCATATACAGACTGATTTTACTGTTGTGGGTTTTGTAACACTTTTTAAATGATTTTCTTTCCTTCAACACAGGGTTGAAGGAAAGAACATTGCATAATCCAAGACTTGTTTTTGTAACAATTACCCTCAGTGTTTGTTAGTTGAACACACTGAGCACAATAAAATGAGCATGCCCCAGTAAACTAGTGTTCTCTTTTAAATGCCACTTTATGCATTCACATACACCCTTAGATCCAGTCTGTCTGGAGAGTTTGGTCACCTGCTGACTTGATACTATCCAGAGGCAGCTTAACATTTCAATAGGACACAGAAGTTTAATCACACACATCTTTGCTTCAGTTAATTGCAATACATTTTTACAGTCTTTTTTTAAGTATACTAAAACAATGACTTTCCTAGACCTTGTATGTGCGAAATATTAACCTTGACTGAGGGAATAAGAAAGAGAGGCTAGGATTGCACTAACTAGGACTAAACAGGAGGTACAGAGGTAGACACTAAATCACATAAGTAAACACATTGTGGTGGCTCAAAACCACCACTAGATGTCAGCATACTACAGAACAATAATAACCTGATGCAGTTCAATGCAACACAGAAAAAAGACAAAAAGTGGGGCAGAACAAATTGTTAAAATATTTATCCCAGCACTTGCAGTTTACAACATTCATTGCTGCTGGCTCTTGGTCTCTCAGTGTGGCTTACCTGAATTTCTGGTCTTTACAGGAAACAGTTAAAGAGGAAGAAAACCCTAACTAATCTTTAAAAAAATGTTTCCTCTCCCCTCCTACCTAAGCTGTAGAAAAAAAAAGTGTATTTACATATTTTCAATCTGCTCCGATCCAGTCATGTGATCCTGCAACTCTGTGTAAGGGAGCGCTTGACAATGGCTGTGAATTTCTGGACCTGTGATGTCACCCATAGGCTCCTATGACCCAGCTCTTGTCAACGCTTCCTCCTCTCTAATGCAGCCACCGACCACTGACACAGGGCAACCAGAGCTGCGGGATATATAAAAATGTAGGTAGTACACACATCTTTTGTATACAAGTTAGACAGGATAGGACTGGGGAGCGAACGTTTTGAGAATAGTTATAATTAACCTTTTCTGCCAATTTAATAGTGACTAGTGCAGTCTCCAGCCAGCATGTTAGCTTGTAGAAGAGTGTGGGGAGCAGGAAAGGGGAGCGAAGCAGTGCCTTGCCATCCTAGGCTATGGGGCTGTGTGTTCCTATTGATACACACAGTGTAGGGACATGCAACTCTAGACCCTGTATGCAAAGGTGGCTTCATGGGACGCTGCAAGAAAAATAGGAAACCTGGGGCAGCAGTCATGGCACCAGCTTAAACAGAAATATACTGTATTACAAAGTGAAGGGTTTTTTGGGACTTTAAATGAGGCAATGGCCTGATGGTCCAATGCCTCCATCCCTATCAATATTGGGGAGAAAAGCGAGAAGTGGGACTTTACATGGAGCACACGGTAGCAAATAGAACAAATTGGTGAAAAAAATGTATTTGTTAATTCGTAATGTAAAATTTAAACACATTTTTTTAAATAATAATAATAGCATTACATAATTTACAACCCAATAAAACATCATATATGCACATACACATATGCAATTAGTACCTATGCGGCCTGTTAAATTTACTGATTTCTGTCAATATGAATAAAGAAAATTGAGTATGATGTCAAAAATTACATAAAAAATAAACATATATTAAATAAGTAAAATGTCATGACAAATCTTGTCAGCCCATGATTGTTTTATGACACGGTAGTTAATAGCTTGACGTGTTTTGTGGCTTTTGGCCATTCCTCAGGAGCAAGACCATAGTACACATCTATGAATAAACAGTATACATAACTAAATAATCTGACAAAAAAAAAAAAATTATATATAGGGTAAGGGATAAACGTAAGCTATGTTTAACTGTGTGTTGATGGTGCAGCATTGAAGTTTTCTGGGAATTGTGGAGGTGTGCATGACAACAGCAGGGCCGTTGTTTCCACTGGGCATGCTGGGCAGTTGCCCATGGGGCCCCACTTGTCTGGAGGGCCCCATCCAGGGCTGATTCTCAGCGCTGAAATCTGCTGCTTAAATTGACTGACTGCACTGGTTGCTCAATTCGCCTCCCCAGCGCAAAGACGGCCCTTGATAGCTGGCGCTGCCTTGCTGCTGTGAGTGACACACTGTACTGCTCCAGGCAGACAGTCTCAAGTAAGTCTAATGCCGCGTACACACGTGCGGACTTTTGCCGGCGGACCTAAGTCCAGCGGACAATCCGCTGGACTTTCCAGCTGGCCTCGCCGGACTTGCCCACACACGCACGGACTTCTCCGGCGGATAATCACTTGCCCACACACGGAGCAGTCCGTTCATTTAGAACGTAACTTCAGGTTACGTAGCTAGCGTAGGCAGTAAATGCCGCCGCGCTAGCTCCGTAAGCTGGCATGGATTTAAAGGGACTCCCTACGCCGAAAAACGGCGTGGGGGTTCCCCCCAAATCCATGTCAGACCCTTATCCGAGCACGCAGCCTGGCAGGCCAGGAAAGGGGTGGGGACGAACGAGCGCCCCCCCCCCCCCCCCCCCCCCCATCCTGAGCCGTACCAGGCCGCGTGCCCTCAACATGGGGGGTGCCCTGGGGAAAGGGGGGCCGTGCGGCCCCCCCACCCCAAAGCACCTTGTCCCCATGTTGATGAGGACAAGGGCCTCTTCCCGACAACCCTGGCCGTTGGTTGTCGGGGTCTGCGGGCGGGGGCTTATCGGAATCTGGGAGCCCCCTTTTATAAGGGGGCACTCAGATCCCGGCCCCCCACCCTATGTGAATGAGTATGGGGTACGATGTACCCCTACCCATTCACCTAAGGTGTAAAATGTAAAGTAAAAAAACACCCACACTTTTGAAAAAATATTTTATTGCACTGCTCCGGGGGTCTTCTTCCGTCTTGGGGGTCTTCTCGCCGGACTCCTCCGCCATTTACCAAGCTCTTTTACCGAGCGGAGAAGTCCGGCTACCTTCTTCGTCGTCACCGCCGTCGTCTGGGGGTCTCGATCCGCCTTCAGGGGTCTTCCGGGGGTCTCTTCTGTTCTTGCGGCGGTCGTCGTCTTCCGCGCCCGCCGGCGCCGCCTTCTTCTTCTTGTCCTTCTTCTTGTTCTTCTTGTTCTTCTTCCGATGTTGACCCGTCGCTGTCTCTGCCCGGAATGCCAGAACCGCGCTGCGCTGGGACTTATATAGGGACAAGGGGACAGGGTCACATGCTCATGTCACATGGTGACCCCGCCCCCTTGCAATGTCACAGTCCCAGCATCCTCCGGGACTGTGACATTGCAAGGGGGCGGGGTCACCATGTGACATGAGCATGTGACCCTGTCCCCATGTCCCTATATAAGTCCCAGCGCAGCGCGGTTCTGGCATTCCGGGCAGAGACAGTGACGGGTCAACATCGGAAGAAGAAGAAGAAGAACAAGAAGGACAAGAAGAAGAAGGCGGCGCCGGCGGCGCGGAAGACGACGACCGCCGCAAGAACAGAAGAGACCCCCGGAAGACCCCCGAAGGCGGATCGAGATCCCCAGGCGACGACGAAGAAGGTAGCCGGACTTCTCCGCTCGGTAAAAGAGCTTGGTAAATGGCGGAGGAGTCCGGCGAGAAGACCCCCAAGACGGAAGAAGACCCCCGGAGCAGTGCAATAAAATATTTTTTCAAAAGTGTGGGTGTTTTATTACTTTACATTTTACACCTTAGGTGAATGGGTAGGGGTACATCGTACCCCATACTCATTCACATAGGGTGGGGGGCCGGGATCTGAGTGCCCCCTTATAAAAGGGGGCTCCCAGATTCCGATAAGCCCCCGCCCGCAGACCCCGACAACCAACGGCCAGGGTTGTCGGGAAGAGGCCCTTGTCCTCATCAACATGGGGACAAGGTGCTTTGGGGTGGGGGGGCCGCACGGCCCCCCTTTCCCCAGGGCACCCCCCATGTTGAGGGCACGCGGCCTGGTGCGGCTCAGGAGGGGGGGCTCGTTCGTCCCCACCCCTTTCCTGGCCTGCCAGGCTGCGTGCTCGGATAAGGGTCCGACATGGATTTGGGGGGAACCCCCACGCCGTTTTTCGGCGTAGGGAGTCCCTTTAAATCCATGCCAGCTTACAGAGCTAGCGCAGCGGCATTTACTGCCTACGCTAGCTACGTAACCTGAAGTCACGTGCTACATGAACGGACTTGCCGTCGAGCGGCAAGTCCATTCATTTCAAAAGTCCGGCGGACTAGCCTACTAACGGCGGGATTGTCCGCCGGACTGCCAAGTCCAGCGGATAATTTTAAAACCAAACTTAAAACTTTGGTCCGCCGGACTTTGGCGCCAAAAAGTCCGCCGGCGCCCACACACGAGGGGATTATCCGCTGGACTTGGGTTCAGAGGATAATCCCGCGGGATAGTCCCTTCGTGTGTACGCGGCATAACAATGTCTACTTAAGTAAGTTCAAGCTGTGCATCAAACACAGCCACTGTCTGTGCCCCTCAAAAGCTGCCACTGTGCCCATCAAACACAGCCACTGTGCCCATCAAACAGCCACTGTGCCCATCAAAGCTGCCACTGTGCCCAAACACAGCCACTGTGCCCATCAAAAGCTGCCACTGTGCCTATCAAAAACTGCCACTGTGCCCATCAAAAGCTGCCACTGTGCCCATTAAACGCAGCCACTATGCCCATCAAACGCTGCCACTATGCCCATCAAACGCTGCCACTGTGCCCAAACGCTGCCGCTGTGCCCATCAAACACTGCCACTGTGCCCATCAAACTCGTGATATATTGTCCAAACGTTTTGTTAATGTTTAAACACTGATTTTGTTGGAAGTACCAATAAATATAGCCTTATTGATAATTTGCATTTTTATTCTCGTGCGTGATCTTGTAGACAGGGCCCCAGTGCGATGTATTGCCCGGGGGCCTATAATACTCTTAAGATGGCCCTGGACAACAGCAATCAAAACAGAACAGCATCCAAAGCGGGTGTGTGTCCATGGAGTTATCCTAGTGTATGATCGGGATCAGGACCCCATATTGGAATCTGTGTGAAAAAAAGAATGCATGAATGGAATGTTGTAAGGGAAAAATGTAAACTACGTGCATAGGTGGGATAAAGAGTGCAATTGGAATAATAGCTTTTTCCTCCAGAAATATGCTGTAGGTAAGCAATAACAGATAAAGTCATTAAATCAGTTATTGAAAGTGCTTAAAAAAAATGAGGGGTTAATATTACTTTAAGCATTGAGAAGTTATGGATCTCTAGCAAACACATTTAGGTGGTCCTCTGATGCTGATATTGTGTCTTGAAAGCATCAACAAAGAGTTAGATTCAGCATCTCAGTCAGCCACTGTGCAAGGAACTTTGTTACGGACTCTCCTGGCAAAGCTCAATAGGGAGCAAGAGTGCATTAAGCAGAGTCATCCATCACATAGCATCTCATTATTCAGTTATTGCTGTCAGAGCTGGCACTAGGAGATGTGACTTACCAAGTGTGTGACAATAACAAACCTTTCCTAATAATTTGTGTGAAAACAAATGGATACAGAACTAACTTTCCTGCTTATAAAGCAGACCTTCCATGAAAAATGTCAATTTTTATTAATTACTTTATTTTATTTTTATAAGTTTTGTTTCTTTTTTTTTTTTTAAGAGTTTTTATTTCATTTGTAAATAACTTTGCAAGCCTTTGTACCAGAATGACAATTTTAGTGTCATTTAAAATGGATGCCTTTATCTATAGTAATACTATTTTTAAACAAACTCTATACCCCAACCTTCTGCATTGGGAAACAGGGACACTCTTTAGTACAAAGCGTGTAGGCAAAGGACACACTCCCTCCCATGCCCCCTATTATGTAGCCCATGAAATATTAATAAGCAAAAAAGAATTGCCTAAGCCAGTGGTGGGCAATTATTTACTCCTGGGGGTCACATGAGAAGCTGGACTATTGTGGGAGGGGCAAACCAATATTAATTGTCTGGCTCCTGTATGTACAGTGGCAGGCTGGGATGTAACTCTGCCGCCCCTGGGGGAGGAAGACTGAATGTGCAGCTGCAAAAACAATTCTAAGAGGCTGAGAGAGGAGTGCTGACAGTGGAGTCATCGAAGGCTGGACAGAGAGAGCCGAAGGGCCAGATGTGGCCTGTGGGCTGCAGTTTGCCCAGGTCTGGACTAAACCCAAAAATATTTTTCACCACTAGGTTTCCTTTATACTGGCTTTTTAAATGTGATAATTAAAAGGTTTGTGTTAAAGGTTTATAGCAACACTTTTGGTATTTAACTATTGCATTTATTATATTATTATAGCGGCAGCGCTGTGTCTTGGCCTAGGCTGACAAGGCACAGGCCTAGGGTGGCACTTTGCGGGGGGGGCAGCAAAAAAAACACCCACACGAAAAAAGCCCCCCACCTCCTCCCTGGTCCCACACAAATTCTGTCCCCGCTGCTTATGGGGCGTTCTGGGCTGGGGGGGACTGGCACTCCCATGAAGCAGCATAAAGTGACTGGCAGGGGGTGGTTCTCGAGCTCGAGCATAGGGGCGAGCTCGGGCGGAGGCACGGTCTCGGCCCTGCTGGGCTCGAGCAGGGAGGGGGCAGACGGTCTTGGGCGGGTGGCACGGTCACAGTGATGTAATGGTAATAGGCAAATTTATTAGAAGAGGAAGGGCGATGATCATGTTACAAAGGATGCTGTAAGTTATCTTAGTTGTCATGTTTTAGAACTTAAGCTGTTCCCCACAGTGAATGGCTGGAGACTTTTCTATTCCCCATGATGACCATAGGGAGTCATGTCCGCAGTCTCTAACCATCTCCTGTATCGTGTCTGCAGTCTCTAACCAACTCCTGAGGTGGAGCTCTAATAGGAAGGAGTGGAGCCTAAAGAGGAAGGGGTGGGGTTTACAGTTGAAGAGGTGGATCTTAAACATGAAGGGGTGGGGAAAATTTAGATGGGGGGCACCCGATTTTAGTCTTGCCTAGGGCAGCACAAAACCAAAATACACCACTGTATAGAGACCTACACATCTGTCCAAAATGAGGGACAACTGAGGACGAAAGAGGTTTTTGGTTCCAAAAAAGGACTGTTTCTCCAAATGAGTGACAGTTGGGAGCTGGGTATACCTCTTTTATGGCGGAGATTAGGGAAAATGCCCTGCGCCAAACAGGATATTGTGCCAAACCTGGCGGTGAACAAGAGAACCAAAACCTTTGCTTAGTGGAGGAGTGGGTTTAATAATAAAGTTGGCAGCGCTTCCACTCAGAACAGAGGAGATTTCCTTCCTGAGAAATTAGCCAGTAATCTAATCAAAGTACTGCAACCAGCATTAAACATTAACTATAAGTATATAGATGCATACCAGTATGGAAATAATACAAGTTTTTTTTATAAGAAAATAATTATAATCACAAATACAGGCAGTGGCCAAACAGGTATCAGTAAAGGGCCCAGCAAAAGTCCTGGTGGAATTGTGCATATATACAAGGCGATATCTGTTTTTGTGCCAGAGACCTGAAGACCAAATTAACAATGATGGGGAGATCCTCCAACTGCTGTCCAACCAGCCGGGAACGCAGCTTCTCACATGCGGAAACTGTGCTGTGGCACTGGAGCTCAGAGTCGGGCATCTACGCTGCACTTTAATCACTCCCTATCAATTTCTAATCTGACATGCAACCGGACCTCTAACTACCAGAAGTGGTCCTCCGATACCTAAACTGGCTCTAGCCTTTGCAGGTTATTGTGCCCATACATTAAAAAATTGGCAGGGTGCCAAGATTCTGCTCTCCACAGAAAATAAAGGGGAAAGAATCTGAATTTTTAATGCCTCCGTTGTGAAATTTAACCACTTGCCGACCAGCTTACGCGATATACGTTGGCAGACTGGCACTCTTGTGCAAACTCTTGCGCAAAAGCAGGATAGCGGGCACGCGGTCGCGGGCCTGCAGACTCGGTGTCTGCTGGCGGCCTGCGATCGTGGCGAGGAGAGGCAGAACGGGGAATTCCATATGTAAACAAGATATTTCCCTGTGCTAGTGTCCTAGTGACATGACAGAGATTTTCTGTTCCCTGTCATCAGGAACAGTGATCTCTGTCATGTCAATGGTAGCCCATCCCCCCTACAGTTAGAACACGCTGAGGGAAAACACTTTACCCCTTGATTGCCCCATAGTGTCTAACCCCTTCCCTGCCAGTGACATTTATACAGTAATCACTGGCTATTTTTAGCTCTGATCGCTGTATAAATGTCAGTGGTCCCAAAATAGTGTCAAAAGTGGCAATGTCGCAGTCCCGATAAAAATCGCAGATCACCGCCATTACTAATATAAAAAAAAAATCATAATAAAAATGCTATAAATCTATCCCCTATTTTGTAGATGCTATAACTTTTGCACAAACCAATCAATATACACTTATTGTGTTTTTTTTTTACCAAAAATATGTAGAAGAATACATATTGGCCTAAACTAAGGAAGAAATTTTATTTTTATTTTTTTGGGGGGATATTTATTATAGCAGAAAGTACTTTTTGAAGTTTTTTTTCAAAATTGTTGGTCTTTTTTTGTTTATAGCGCAAAAAATTTAAATTGCAGAGGTGATCAAATAACACCAAAAGAAAGCTCTATTTGTTGGAAAAAAAAGAACATCAAATTATGTTTGGGTACAGCGTTGCATGACTGCGCGATTGTCAGTTAAAGCGACGCAGTGCCGTATCGGAAAAAATGCTCTGGTCATTAAGGGGTACAATCTTCTGAGGCTGATGTGGTTTATAAGGACATTTTTTTCCAAAATGCCTGAGGCTACAAAGGTGAAAAGGGGTTTGTTGTAGGCTTTGTTCACACATGTGGATAGGGTTTGGTAAGTCTAGGTGGTTGAAGCTCAGTTTTATTGCCTTACCACCTGAACCTGCGCATGCAACTGCTCTTAGGGCTGTACAATAACTGCAGCTGCAGAAAAAATTAAGCAGCATATCACATTTGGCAGGCGTTGCTGCTTCCAAACATGACCAATGAAAGTTAATAGGGCCACGCCACAAGAGCCACAACGCCATGTGCAATGCATGTGATTGTGGTCGTGATGAATTTACAGGGTTAATGCGTATGTGAACGAACCATTAAAATGGATTTACTGCCTATTTAGCATATGTAGATACTCCGGTGAGCCTAGCCTGAGCACATATTAAAGAGAGGTGAGAATTAGAAATGAGGTGGGTTTGAAGTCCGAAACTGGCTGAGCTATCTTGCCAGGAAACTGTCAAAGCAAAAAAGCCAATTATAGGTGGCGGGGGCATACAAAGGGCATGTATGTGACTGCGGGCTTGGGAATGCCTCCGCCACCTATGGCTGGCTGTTCTCTTTGACAGCTTCCTGGTGGGATAGCTCAGGCAGGTTTGGACTCCTCCTTTGAAATAAAAATCTGTATACGATAAATAACTAAGCGAAACATCTGCACCATTTTCCAGCTCTGGTCAGTAGGGAAATCTTGGAACATGCTTCGCAAGGTGGGGACAGATGCCACAGTTTGGCATCTTTGCCCAGGACCTTGTCCCGACACTGCTTTAGGTAATATGACCTAAATACTTTTAGTTTGTAAACATTCCCTATTTCCCCAAACTCTCACATCTTGTGTTCTAATTTATGCTCATTATACCAAGAGAAGTTGTAGTTGAAGGTACAACAGCAATATGTTATTCACCTATTAACAAATGTACAGTATGCATGTAGTGGAAAAGATATCCATAGAGATTCGCTGACCTAAAAGGAATCTCACAATGCCTTCATTAGCAGGATATGTCTTTGTAGTCAGATTCATTGCATTTTGAAAAACATAAAAAGGAAACCACTAATAAAACAAACCTGAAACATCAAGGAAAGGAGGGCTGCAGTTTATTCTACCTGTTGAAGATTAGTAACTAAGCAAACGTAAGTCGCACTAGGGCAAGCTTTGATGAAAGTGCTTTTCGCTCTTTGAATGTAAGAACATTGTTATATCTAATTTCAATACCAATCATCTGAATGTAACATGTATTCTCATAAGTGGGTCAGCGGTGTCATAATACATAACATACTTGTGTGATAACCGTAGGATCTGCCTAACATGCTGACATTTGTATCTCGCTCTCCTGAATGTTTAATGCAAAACCTGGCTTGGTGAAGAAATGTTCTTCAGCTTACAGAATCGTTTGAGGATTGAGCTAAAGAAGGGTAAACAGTTGAAAGTGGAAGTAAAGTATTTTTTTACATTTTTACCTACAGGTAAGCCTATTAGTCTTGCCTGTAGGTACAGTAAATATCTCCTAAACTTGCACTGTTTAGGAGATATTAACACGGGATGCAGCCAGTGACGTCACCAGCCTATACACTCAAAAGGGATGGCATACCCGTGCCATTCCTTCAGAGCTCTGTGCTGGGGCTCTTAACGGAAGTGATGTAATCGCAGCCCCGGTCATCATATAGCTGGAGCCTGTGAATCCGGAAGGAAGACCGGGTGAAGATGGAAGTCCCAGCAAAGTTCTGGGAGGCTCCATGTGCAGGTAAGTCTGTCATAATGTGCTAGTATGTGGTGCATACTAGCACATTATGACATAACGCTGCAGGGAGCACAATTTTCTATTTTTTGGGGTGCAGTTTACTACCGCTTTAAAGCAGAACAGATTTTTTTAAACTTACTTTTGCTGGAGAGGGGATCCTGACTTCACCTTTTTTTACCCGATGTATTACAACTCCATGTTCTGCAAGCATGTCCCCATACCTAAACCCTATTGAACATCTGTGGGACATCCTCAAACAGAAGGTGGAGGAGCGTAAGGTCTCTAACATCCACTAGCTCCGTGATGTCGTCATGGAGGCGTGGAAGAGGACTCCAGTGGCAACCTGTGAAGCTCTGGTGAACTCCATGCCCAAGAGGGTTAAGGCAGTGCTGAAAAATAATGGTGGCCACACACAATATTGACACTTTGGGCCCAATTTGGACATTTTCGCTTAGGGGTGTACTCACTTTTGTTGCCAGCGGTTTAGACATTAATGGCTGTGTGTTGAGTTATTTTGAGGGGACAGAAAATTTACACTGTTATACAAGCTATACACTCACTACTTTACATTGTAGCAAAGTGTCATTTCTTCAGTGTTGTCACATGAAAAGATAGAATAAAATATTTACAAAAATGTGAGGGGTGTACTCACTTTGTGAGATACTGTATATAATATTACAATTTAGGGATACTAAAGGTAATGATGGGATCCCTGTTGGGAATGTTTAAAAGCAAATCACAAAATCACATACGTTTCCACCTTTGCTCACTGGGCTTCTTCCAATAAAATGATAATAATAACGATAAAAGCGAATACGAGCATTAGGTTCATTACTTGCATAAATATAGGGTGAGGTTTAAAAAGGAGGTAGCTTTCAGCCTTCTAATTTAAATATTCTCAATAAGTAATATTGTGGTCAGGGCCGTTTTTTCCACTGGGCATGCTGGGCAGTTGCCCGGGGGCCCCACTTGTCTGGAGGGCCCCATCCAGGGCTGATCCTCAGCGCTGCAATCTGCTGCTTAAATTGACTGACTGCACTGGTTGCTCACTTAACCGCCCCAGCATTTATAGCGCACTGTGGCTGCTCCAGTGGCTAGTGAACAGGCTCCGCCCACCTCTGCCATGTTCTTCAGACAGCATGGAGAGGGAGCGGAGCGGAAAGACGGCCCTTGATAGCTAGCGCTGCTTTGCTGCTGTGAGTGACACACTGTACTGCTCCAGGCCGGCAGTCTCAAGTAAGTCTAACAATGTCTACTTAAGTAAGTTCAAGTTGTGCATCAAACACAGCCACTGTCTGTGCCCCTCAAAACCTGCCACTGTGCCCAT
The DNA here is from genome assembly GCA_028564925.1 of Lithobates sylvaticus. Lineage (NCBI taxonomy): Eukaryota > Metazoa > Chordata > Amphibia > Anura > Ranidae > Lithobates > Lithobates sylvaticus. The sequence goes on from CM053030.1 coordinate 387,256,920, forward strand.
CAAACACAGCCACTGTTCCCATCAGACAGCCACTGTGCCCATCAAAGCTGCCACTGTGCCCATCAAACACAGCCACTGTGCCCATCAAAAGCTGCCACTGTGCCCATCAAAAACTGCCACTGTGCCCATCAAAAGCTGCCACTGTGCCCATTAAACGTAGCCACTATGCCCATCAAACGCTGCCACTATGCCCATCAAATGCTGCCACTGTGCCCAAACGCTGCTGCTGCGCCCATCAAACTTGTGTTATATTGTCCAAACGTTGTGTTAATGTTTAAACACTGATTTTGTTGGAAGTACCAATAAATATAGCCTTATTGATAATTAGCATTTTTATTCTCGTGCGTGATTGTGTAGACAGGGCTCCAGTGCGCTGTATTGCCTGGGGGGCTATAATGCTTGTAAGATGGCCCTGATTGTGGTCCTACCTTAGCAACAATGCCATTATTAGTCTCTGGTTCCCAAAGGATTACACCAGTTCCATCTCTACTTTTTTGGAAAAAAAACGTAAAGTATACTTGCTATGATTTATGTAGTGAGTTCCTGTATGTGAGAGGTGGGTGTGATGGCCTATTTTCATATTCCTTGTAAAGCTCATCACAGTGGGATACTGATTTCCCAGTCTCGCAGTGCTTGTATTGAGATGTCATTTCGTAGCCACGTTTTAAAGACCTGATTGCATAGCTAATTAGGAACATCTGTAGCTGCTCGTTTGCTGTTTTATTTTAAATATAGTGTGAGTATCTTTAGCTCACGTCAATCAGAACACTTGGATATTTTCTTTCTGCATTCATTTTTTAATCTTATAGAGCTGAAACACACCTTGTTTCGATTTAAAAGAATTATACCTTTCTTCCACAGTTATTAGGTGAATGAAAACTACTGTTTTGTGCTGTTATTGACTATTTAGTTGAAATGATTAAATTAGTTGAAATGATTAAAAAGAGATCATATGTTGCATTTGGTATCTCTATAAAATGTACTGAATTTCTCTAATGCCGTGTATTCATGATTGGACATTCCGACAGAAAAAGTCAGATGGGAGCTTTTCATAGGATATTCCGACCTTGTGTATGCCCCATCAGACTGAATCAGAAAATTCAGACGGACTTAGATAAAGAACATGTTCTAAATTTTCCGATGGAAAAAATTTCGAGCGGAAAAAACGCTCATCTGTATGCTGTTCCAACGCACCAAAAATCAGGCATGCTCTGAAGCAAGTACGAGACGGAAGCTATTGGCTACTGGCTATTGAACTTCCGTTTTCTAGTCCCGTCGTATGTGTTGTGCGTTCTGGACGGTCGGAATTTGGTGTGACCGTGTGTATGCAAGACAGCTTGAGCGGAATTCTGTCGAAAGAACCCTCAGAAATTATTCTGATGGCAAAACCGGTCGTGTGTACAAGGCATTAGAAGGGACGTAGGAGCAGGAATCACAACAATCCCAGCTCTGATTGGGTTCCCTGTGCTCTAACTGCCCTTACCCTGAGCTATAATCACAGTAGAGAGCGGATAGAGGTGCTGTTACCAGAAGGTTTTCCATAGTAAAGCTGTTATTGAGGCATGATAGGGAAGGAGGACGTTTTGCAGAAGAACCTCCTTAATCTTTCCCCTTCACATTTCTTTTTTTTTTTTAATAAACACATGGAACCTGAAATAGGCAAGAAGAGGAATTGGTTCTGTACAACATAACTATGCAATGGAAGCCCAAAAATGAGAGCAAGCAGCTTAGGTGTAAACTTTCTTACCTGCTAAATGATTTGTAATTCTGTTCAATTTTGTGATCTACTCACTCTTGCTTTCTTGCATAACAAGGTCAATGACCTTCCCTTTTTCCACTGCACTTAAGCAGCACAGCTTGGTCAAGCACCAACCCCCAGTATGTTTACTTTATTCATATTGCTTTTTCCTCTTGTTAGCAAGCTCCCAATATTTGTCTAAGAGCACAGTGCACTGCATCAGAGCCTAATTATCTTCTAGTGCTAAAGGCCCGTGTATACAGGTCTTTGTTTGACAGAAGCAGGGCCGGTGCTACCACTAGGCGAACTAGGCAGCCGCCTAGGGTGCAGCCATGGCTGCTGGTTTCCCTACTCTCCGCCCAGGGCCAGCACCAGCATAATCTTGGTTTTCTTAATTACACAAGTAAAGGCACGAATAACTGGAAATATATACTGAGAAAAAAAACTTCAGGGCAAAAAACTATTACATAAAAAATATTGCATAGACACTATGGTAAAAGTCCATAAAAATCCATAAAAAAGTCTGCAATTGATGGGTGAGGGGAGGGGGGTGATAGGATGAAGTCCACATGCAGGGCTGCCTCCAGAGGGGAACTGAAACCAAGTTACAAAGATTCTGAGAAAGATGCAAAGAGAGGGGTGCCTCTGGGTGTAGACGTAACAAACAACAGGCTCTTCCTGTGTGCTGAGCTCTTTCGCCATCTGTTGTATACACCGCACGATGGTAAAGAGAAGAGAAGCTAGTGGGCTAGTGACGTCATCTCTTCGTGTCTGCTGTCCATCGCGCTCCAAGCCTCGTTCTGAGATCCTCTCTCTTTACCATCATGCGGTGTATACAACAGACCGCGAAAGAGCTCACCATACAGGAAGCCTCTGATGGACCTGATGCCCCCCTGATGGATGGCTTTTAACTTACATGGCCATGATGATCTTACCAAATGTGAGTTGCCTGTATATATGATTTACTAATAAATTGTTTGTTACGTCTACACCCAGAGGCGCAAATCCCAGCGGAGGGTTAAAGAGTTCAGGCTCCAGCGTCTGATGCCAATTACAGAACTCGTGGCTACCACACCCTCTAGCCACTCCCCCATTATCACTGTTAAATTATGACAAAATGATCATCCACCCCCGTGTATCACTTTCTAAGCTACGCCTCTTCAATCATCACTGGTCACCTGCTTCATGAACTTGCTGAAGGTCCGCCACCCTCAGCCTCCCACGACACAGTAAGTAAGCTCCAGCAATTCACTCCACATGCATTTTTTCTCAGGATCTCGCCCCAGTATGTACAGGAAGGGAGGGGGGGTAAAGGTTAAAGCAGGGCAGTGTGTGCAGGAAGGGGGCAGTCTGTGTAGGAAGGGGAGTGTAGGGGGAAAGGGGAGCAGTGTATACAGGAAGGGGGGTCGTGTGTGCAGGAAGAGGGGTATAGCATGAAAGAGGGCAGTGTGTCCAGGAAGTGGGGCAATGTGTGCAGGAAGGGGGTGTAGGGTTAAAGGGGGGCAGTGTGTGCAGGAAGGGGGATGTAGGGTTAAAGGGGCCAGTATGTGCAGGGAAATAGGGGGGCATTGTGTGTAGGAAGGGGTGGTGTAGGGGGTAAAAGGGTGCAGTGTGTACAGGAAGGAATGTGTAGGGTTAAAGGGGAGAAGTGTGTACAGGAAGGGGGACAATTTGTGCAAGAATAGGGGGTGTAGGGTTAAAGGGGGCAGTATATGCAGGGAAAATAGGGGGCATATTAAATAATATTTTTTAATACATTAAAAAAAAAATAATAGTGTGCAAAAGGTTTAATATATATAACATTTTTAAGGTAATTTCACCAGCTGCAATAAAAAAAGGCAATATTTTAATAAATACTTAAAGTGGAAGTAAACCCTCCTATCGTTTTCAGCCAAGGAAGCTGCCATCTTGGCCTCTGTTCAATCTTCAACTACCATGATGCTGCACATGTGATCAGTTATGACACCAACCATTGGATGGTTTGACAGTTTGGTTGAAAGCATAGTCAATGTGACAGGTAGCATTTCCGGCATGCCATTTTTTTTTAACTATTTAAATCAAAGGGTTTACTTCCGCTTTAACTATAACTTTTAAAAAAACATGTTTGCCTGGATTTAAGTATAGCGCTACCCCCGTAGGAGCTGCTAGAGTATTGCCCAGGTTTTCGCCAATTCTATACTGACAGCCAGGCACAAGGTATTTCCACAGCCAGGTGCACACACACGTTGGAGTCAAAGACCAGTCCAGGGGTGTTTGTTTTTTGGTTTTATTTTAAAGGAACTTGGATAGGGTTAGGAAATTGCAGTAGAATAATCTGAAACAAAACTATTCACAAGTTAAGGACTCTAACTGATCTAAGATGGAGCCTTAGGTGAAGTTCCTTGCTGGGAGCAGATTGCAGACTTCTCCTAGAAATGGCAGTGTAGAAGTAAAGAAGCTTGAGCAAAGTCCCTTGGTCCCTTGCAGTAAGTTGCAGGTAGACAGAGCTCTTCAGATCACTAGCCAGTGATCTCTTTAGCTGGGACCTTTAACTGACTAGAGAACAGCAGAGGGGAGTTAAAAAGCACTAGCCACTTAGATCCACACAGTTGTCTGTATTTACAGGCCTTTGTAGAGCAGCTGGCAGCCTCTCTCAGTGATACCAGATGGATCATCAGCGAACTCCCCCCTTTTAGGTCCTCAGGTCGACCACCTGAGGCCTCTTGGCAGCAGGTGCCAGGGGAGGCAGCAGCCTCTCTCCCAGCTGGTGCAATCGACAATGGGAAGGGTGTGCTCCCAGAATATATATGTCAGCACCCAGCATGCTCAGGGGCACCTTCCCCTGTAATTGGCCAGAGCTGCATACAGTGCCTTGCAAAAGTATTCACCCCTCTTGGATTTTTACCTATTTTGTTACAATACAGCCTTTAGTTCAATGTTTTTTTTAGTCTGAATTATATGTGATGCATCAGAACACAATAGTCTAAGTTGGTGAAGTAAAATTAGAAAAATATATACATAAAACTATTTTTCAGAAATAAAAAAATTATAATTGGCATGTGCATATGTATTCACCCCCTTTGTTTTGAAGCCCATAAAAAAGCTCTGGTACAACCAATTACCTTCAGAAGTCACATAATTTGTGAAATGATGTCCACCTGTGTGCAATCTAATGCCGCGTACACACGGCCAGAACAGTCCGATGGGAGCTTTTCATCAGATTTTCCAACCGTGTGTATGCCCATCGGTCTTTTTCTGTCGGCATTTCCGCTGGACTTTAGATTGCGATCCTGTTCTTAATTTTTCCCATGGAAAAACTTTCTATCGGAAATTCCGATCGTGTGTATGCAATTCGGACACGCAAAATTCCGACGCATGCTCGGAAACAATTTGACGCATGCTGGGAAGCATTAAACTTCCCTTTTATAGTGCCGTCGAACGTGTTGTATGTCGCGGTGTTATTGACCGTCGGAATTTGGTGTTACCTTGTGTAGGCAAGACAGTTTGAGCGGAATTCCGTCGGAAATGCAACGGGAAAACCATCACAGCTTTTTCCGACGAGAATTCCGTGTGTACGTGGCATAAGTGTCACATGATCTGTCATTATATATACACACCTTTTTGAAAGGCCCCAGAGGGTGCAACACCTAAGCAAGAGGCACCACTAACTAAACACTGCCATAAAGGCCAAGGAACTCTCCAAACAAGTAAGCGACAATGTTGTTGAGAATTACAAGTCAGGGTTAGGTTATAAAAAAATATCCAAATCTTTGATGATCCCTAGGAGCACCATCAAAGCTATCATAACCAAATGGAAAGAACATGGCACAACAGCAAACCTGGCAAGAGATGGACACACACCAAAACTCACGGACCGGGCAAGGAGGGCATTACTCAGAGAGGCAGCACAGAGACCTAAGGTAACCTGGAGGAGCTGCAGAGTTCCACAGCAGAGACTGAAGTATCTGTACATAGGATGACAATAAGCCGTACGCTCCATAGAGTTGGGCTTTATGGCAGAGTGGTCAGAAGGAAGCCATTACTTTCATCAAAAAACAAAATGGCACGTTCTAAGTTTCCGAAAAGGCATGTGGGAGACTCACAAAATGTATGGAGGAAGGTGCTCTGGTCTGATGAGATTAAAATTTAACTTTTTGGCCATCAAAGAAAACGCTAAGTCTGGCGCAATCCCAACACATCACATCACCCAAAGAACACCATCCCACAGTGAAACATGGTGGGGGCAGCATCATGCTGTGGGGATGTTTTTCAGCAGTCGGGACTGGGAAACTGGTCAGAGTTGAGGGAAAGATGGATAATACAGGGATAAACAGGGAAATACAGGGATATTCTTGAGCAAAACCTGTACCACTCTGTGTGGGATTTGAGGCTAGGACGGAGGTTCACCTTCCAGCAGGACAATGACCCCAAACACACTGCTAAAGCAACACTTAAGTGGTTAAGGCGAAACATGAAAATGTGTTGGAATGGCCTAGTCAAAGCCCAGACCTCAATCCAATAGAAATTATTTTTTTTTTTTTTTAATTCTTTATTTATTTCAGACTTAAAGATTGCTGTTCACAAGTGCAAAACATCCAACTTGAAGGAGCTGGAGCAGTTTTGCAAGGAGGAATGGGCAAAAATCCCAGTGGTAAGATGTGGCAAGCTCATAGAGACTTATCCAAAGCGACTTGGAGCTGTGATAGCCGCAAAAGGTGCTTCTACAAAGTATTGACTTTAGGGGGATGAATAGTTATGCACATTGACTTTTTCTGTTATTTTGTCCTATTTGTTGTTTGCTTCACAATAATAAAAAAAGAATCTTCAAAGTTGGGGGCAAGTTTTGTAAATTAAAAGATGAAAATCCTCAAACAATCCATGTTAATTTCAGGTTGTGAGGCAACAAAACACGAAAAATGCCAAGGTGGGTGAATACTTTTTGGCACTGTACATATTCATGCTGCCCATTTGCCTAGCTTCCACCTATGTTCTGGTAAGCTCTAGTAGTTTCCAGAAGGCAGGAGGATCCCAGGCAAACTCAACAGCACCAGAACATCAGGAGCAGTCTTATCTAGTAAATTGCAGTAATCTGTTAGGCAGAATGCTAAAAAGATAAATTTGACTCTAGCTCCCACATTAGGTGGAGAAGCAAAGTACACTAACCTAACTATTTATGTCCTAGCACATGTACTAGGAGGGTGCTATATAAGTTTTAGTGAAATCCTTGTCAATGTCAACAGTTGTAAAGTCTATACTAGCCAATGATGTTAACTTTTATTTATGAATTAAATCTAGAGTAAAAGACAGGTAGAATGTAATGAAATTCTTTAAAAGATGTCAACTTCTTTGAAATGGGACTCAATAAATCTTGAAGGCATTTATATATAACAGTTTATAACAGTGTGCAGGAAGTTGTACTGCTTCAAAAGAAGATTGCAAGTCCTCTCTGGGGCAATGTAATCCACATAATATTAAGCTATAATTCACACTAATTCATACATTAATGGCAGTAATGGAGAGCAATGAGGAGGAGCATACAGGATTTTAAAGTAAACCTGTCACGAGAGAGCCATACAGAGCTAAGCTACTGAGCCCTGACAACAAACTTTTTTCAGCAAAGCAATTAAAGTAAACCTATCACGAGAGAAATCATTTGGCTGCCATTGCTGACCTCTTTCCGGTGATGATAGATCCCTTGCTGGTTATACTGCTGTTTAACTACTGGTTTTTAAAACATTCTAAATTACTGACCTGGAGCAAGTGTGCAGATTGGTAGTCCAAGTGAAAGAAAAGTCAGAAGCCCTCATCTGTATATGAGCTTCAGCAGGATATTGACTAAAAGAATTGGAGCAGGTGTGTAAGCAGCGGATGACTACACTACACGAGGGACATTTTTTTAACTTCCAAAATGAACCACTTAATAAGACAAAGAAGCCTCCAGAGCCACACAACTCACTATGGCGAAGCTCACATGCAGCACTCTGGGTGTTTTGAATGTGGCTGCCAGAGCTTCAACCCCTCTGAAAGACACAAAGTACTTGTGCATAATTGACCAGCATTCCCCTTCAGTTTCCAGGCTCACTCTGGGTGGTCAATCACAACCTTCCCCAGGAGTCCAGTCTCTTCAAACTACTGTACCAACATGGCAGACCCCAGGGTAGGAAGAAGCATCAACCTTTATTGATTTGACCACAATTATGTGGTTGGTCCTCACCTCTGATAACACACCCCAAAACTCTGCTGTCATAGGCTCTCGCTGCCTAAGGGTCTTTGTTGATCATGCCGCTGGAGTAACTGGATACAGCTTTTAATGGAACTCTTCTAATGCATTAACATTACAACTAATGCATTAACATTAACAGGACTGATAATTAGCAGAATAGGTTCTCACACTTGAAAAAACAACAAGTATTTTTAAAGCAGTATTAAACCCCCAAACACAAATGTAATATATTGCAGCTTACCAATTTTTAGATTTGGTAGCTGTATTAGATTTTTTTTTTACGCTTTTTCCTTTATTTTCACCTGGCGATCTAGCTAGCAACACACCTCATGTCTTATGCCCCATACACACGGTCGGAAATTGCGATCGGACCATGTTGTCTGAAAATCCGCCCGTGTGGAGTTTCCGACGGAAAAAATTTGAGAGCAGGATCTCAAATTTTCCGACAACAAAATCCGATCGGACCTTTTCCGATCGTGTGTCGAGAATTCCGATGGACAAAGTACCACGCGTGCTTAGATCAAATTTCGAGACCAAAGCTATTGGCTACTAGCCTCTACATAGTTCCGTCGTAAGCAACGAACGTCACCACGTTCAGAATGATCACATTTTCCAACAACTTTGTCCGACCATGTGTATGCAACACCAGTGTCGGACAAAATCCGTCGGAAAAAAATCTGACGGATTTTGTGGTCGGAATTTCCGACCGTGTGTACGGGGGCTTAGAGTGGCTCCATTCTGGATGGAGGAGTAACAGAGAAACCTTTGGACAGCAGCATTGTGAATATGTAGAGGGGGTAATGTTAGATGCAGTATCACATTTAGATGGACTTGAGATATTTTAAAGCTGAACTCCAGCTAACACTTTTTAAGCAGTTACAGCAACAGTGTTTTTTTTTTCCATTTTAGGATAAAAGTTTTACATAAATGAATAAAAGCTGACCATTGTAAGCACCCCTGTCAATGGTGAATGGTTTGTCCCAACCCTCTAACTGCCACTTTTGCTAGAATGTTTGTCCTGTTAAAGGAAGTTGAAAAATAACAGACTTTTTGTTTGGATCACCAGGTGAAGATAAAAGGGGGGGGGGGAGATTATTTTATTTCAATTAGAGATTGTTGCTATGCAAATCCAGGCAAGAAGATACACATTTCTTAAACACCCATTATTCTTTAAAAAGTTCCACATGGGGTTTGCAATGAATTCTAGGGACCAAAGCTTTTAAACATTTGTCTATTTTAGATGTTGTTCTATTAGGATTGGACTAATGTCAAGATTCTTTAACCACTTCAATACCAGGCACTTTCGCCCCTTCCTGCCCAGGACAATTTTCAGCTTTCAGTGCTGTCGCACTTTTAATGACAATTGCGCGATCATGCAACATTGCACCCAAACAACATTTTCTTCCCACAAATAGAGCTTTCTTTTTGTGGTATTTGATCACCTCTGGGGGTTTTTATTTTTTGCTAAACAAACTAAAAAAGACATAATTAAAGAAAAAAAAATGTTTTTCTTAGTTTCTGTCATAAAAGTTTGTTTTTTCCTTCATTGATGAGGCGGCACTGATGAGTTGGCACTGATAAGGTGGCACTGATGAGGAGGCACTGATATGTAAATTGATTGGCACTGATATGCAGCACTGATGGGCACCGATAGGCAGCACTAGACACTGATGGGCACTGATAGGTGGCACTGACAGATGGTACTGATGGACATTAATAGATGGCACTGATGGGCAGAACTGATGATGAGATACTGACAGGTGTTACTGCTGGGCACTGATTGGCACTGTGATAGGCACTGATTGGCACTGCAGTGGGCTCTGATTGCCACTGTGGTAGGCACTGACAGACCTTATTGATGGGGCACTGCTGGCAGATGTTGTGCACTGATTGGCAGCTGATGGGCACATCTGATGGGGGCTGTGCTCATAATCAATGTGCTGGATATCAGCACAGACCCCCCCCCCCCCCCCTCTGACAGGGAGAGCCGCCGATCGGCTCTCGCTGTCAGCGGAAACCGAGGAATGCCGTTTACCGGCACTTCCCGGTTCGCACGATGATCAGCTGTGATAGGTCACAGCTGATCACGTGGTTAGAAGCCTCTGTCAGAGGCTCCTTACCACGATTGGAGATGTGGTGTGTCAGTGACACGCCGCACTAGCGATCACTGCGCTGCATGCCCCTGCGGGTGCGCGCCAGCATTTTATCCTGCTGGCCGTCATATGAGACCCAGTCAGGATAACAAAAACACTGCCATGTCATCAATCTGCTAAAGGCTGGGCGGGAAGTGGTTAAGGACTATTACAGTATGAACAAATGCACATAAAGAAAGTATGAAGCTGTGGATAAGTGCAGAGGACAGGACAAGATCTGGGCTTCATTTGCTGCATGCAGTATACAAAGATATATTATATACAACTAACTTTTTTGGTCAAAGTATAGTAAAAAAAAAAGGGCAAAATAATACTGAAAGAAAGAAAAACTAAGTAAGCTAGTGCTAAACCAGAGGAAACATCTCAAAATATAGGTCTCTCATCCATTTATCCCTTCAATGAAGATGTAGACATCTGAAGACCCAGTAATTTGTTATGTAAAATTCACTTTTGATTTGTGGTAATATTTTATAAGTATCATTAGTATACAGCTAATGGACATATTTAACACCATATTTGGCCTAAAAGAAACCTTCTAAAATATAGTTAATTTCTAACAAATTAGTTACACCTGTAATATGTGGATTACCAGCCAGACGTTTTGGTAAAAAAGCAAAACAGTCCTTTTTATGCTTGATCATTTTCAATAAAACCTTAAAAAAAAAAAAAATCAGTCCTTTTCTTTTTAAAAACAGACAAACAGAAAACAGCTTATACTCAGCAGGGGAAAAAAAACAAACAAATTAGTCCATTAACTTCTGATGCACAAAATAAAGCTTTTGGCTAGCCACCATCATATGCTTGTCCCACCACCGGGTTTAAAAGTTCCCACCTGCTCTCAGGTCCAGAAATGTCATGCAAGTCCCACAACAGTGTCTCAGTTCCAATACCATCCACAGTCCTCACACAGCAGTTGTGTCCTCCTTCACTCCACCTCACAGACACCTGCTGAGCCCTTATGTTCCTTTTCAGGCCTTAGGCGGGTTAACCCTTTTAGGACCAGAGTCCCTGTAATCAGGGTTGGAGGCTCTTTCTCAGCCCTAAGTCTCTGTGAGTCTCTGAACTCCTGATAGCATATAAGGACTTACCAAACTTGGGAAAACTGTAAGTCAGTTTACCCCTTTCCAATCAAAACCCCTCACCCTGCATGGGTGAGAATCCCTGAGATCTCCAAAAATGTCACTTATTGTCCCCCTTAAAAGGAACACAACCCACATAGTGGGGACACATATCCTGTCTAGGACCCATACCTGGGGTTCTGGGGTGGTAAACTGGGCAATTACCCAGGGCCTCCTTTAAGTGTCTACTTCAGCTTCCTCTTCTCACATGACTGCAGTCTTGTAACTAGAATTCTTCCTAATATCTCATATCAGTTATCCAGTTTTATTTTTACACTGTTCCTTTTATTTTATTTTTTTAGCATTTTTATTGTTATCACAGGGAATGTAAATATATGATAGCAATAGGTAGTGACAGGTACTGGGGTCTAATTGGGGTCTGTTAGAGGAAAGAGCTCTCTCCTCTGCCCTCAAAGCATCTGACCACATTAAGATCGGTGTGATAAGATGCTTTCTCAATTTTCCAATGGTGCTGTTTATATTCGGCGAAACTGGAGTCATGAAATGCTCGTAGCTTCCGGTTTCTTAGGCCATAGATATGATTGGAGCTGTTCTGGTCTTCAATCAGCTCTCTGGTCAGCTGGTGGAACTACCAGCTGCATTATCAGATTCCCCCGTGGGACAGGAGAGCCTGAGAAAACCATGGAAGATGGCAGGGGACGTTCCCTCCCACTGCTTGTAAAAGTAGTCTAGCAGCTAATTAGCTGCTAGGATTGCTTTTACATGAAAGCGGACCGCTGGCTGAAAAGAACGATACCAAGATGATACCTAAACCTGCAGACATCATTCTGGTATAACCACTCAAAAATCCAGCAACTTACCAGTACGTTGCTGGACCTTGTTGGGCATACAGTGGGGATCGAAAGTTTGGGCACCCCAGATAAAAATGTGTATTAATGTGCATAACGAAGCCAAGGAAAGATGGAAAAATCTCCAAATGGCATCAAATTACAGATTAGACATTCTTATAATATGACAAAAAAAGTTAGAATTTATTTACATCATTTACACTTTCAAAATTACAGAAAACAAAAAAATGGCATCTGCAAAAGTTTGGGCACCCTGCAGAATTTATAGCATGCACTGCCCTCTTTGCAAAGCTGAGACCTGCCAGTGTCATGGATCGTTCTCAATCATCGTCTGGGAAGACCAGGTGATGTCAATCTCAAAGGTTTTAAATGGCCAGACTCATCTGACCTTGCCCCAACAATCAGCACCATGGGTTCTTCTAAGCAGTTGTCTAGAAAACTGAAACTGAAAATAGTCGACGCTCACAAAGCTGGAGAATGATATAAGAAGATAGCAAAGCGTTTTCAGATGTCAATATCCTCTGTACAGAATGTAATTAAGAAATGGCAGTCATCAGGAACAGTGGAAGTTAGAGCAAGATCTGGAAGACCAAGAAAAATATCAGACAGAACAGTTCGCAGGATTGTGAGAAAAGCAATTCAAAACCCACGTTTGACTGCACGATCACTCCAGAAAGATCTGGCAGACACTGGAGTTGTGGTACACTATTCCACTATAAAGCGATACTTGTACAAATATGGTCTTCATGGAAGAGTCATCAGAAGAAAACCTCTTCTACGTACTCACCACAAAAATCAGCATTTGAACTTTGCTAATGAACATATAGACAAGCCTGAGGTATTTTGGAAACGAGTTCTGTGGACCGATGAGGTTAAAATAGAACTTTTTGGCCGGAATGAGCAAAGGTACGTTTGGAGAAGAAAGGGCACAGAATTTAATGAAAAGAACCTCTGTCCAACTGTTAAGCATGGGGGTGGATCAATCATGCTTTAGGGTTGTATTGCAGCCAGTGGCACAGGGAACATTTCATGAGTAGAAGGAAAAATTTATTTAATAAAATTTCAGCAAATTTTGGATGGTAACTTGATGCCATCTGTGAAAAAGCTGAAGTTAAAGAGAGGATGGCTTCTACAAATGGATAATGATCCTAAACACACCTCAAAATCCACGGGGGATTACATCAAGAGGCGTAAACTGAAGGTTTTGCCATGGCCTTTACAATCTCCTGACCTCAACATTATTGAAAATCTATGTATAGACCTTAAAAGAGCAGTGCAGGACAGACAGCCCAGAAATCTCAAAGAACTGGAACACTTTTGTAAGGAAGAATGGGCAAAGATACCTCAAACAAGAATTGAAAGACTCTTGGCTGGTTACAAAAAGTGTTTACAAGCTGTGATACTTGCCAAAGGGGGCAGTACAAGATATTAACTCTGCAGGGTGCCCAAACTTTTGCAGACGCCATTTTTTTGTTTTCTCTAATTTTGAAAGTGTAAATGATGGAAATAAAATCTAACTTTTTTTGACATATTATAAGAATGTCTAATCTGTAATTTGATGCCATTTGGAGATTTTTCCATCTTTCCTTGGCTTCGTTATGCACATTAATACACATTTCTACCTGGGGTGCCCAAACTTTCGATCCCCACTGTACATTGTAATGTTCTCTTTTTTCATGCAGCCTGTGGGCTGAATGAAAAAAGGGATTGATCTGTGGTTATGCCCACCATTAGAATACCGCCCTGCATCCACCCACTTTTAATGATTGGCATACATGCATCGTTTTTTTTTTTTCAACTGTGGTGGTGAAAAAAAATGATTTGCTTAAGCGAACTGTGTAGTTGTGGCAAATTTTGTGAAAAAATAGGTTTTGTACATACATTATAATGTGACCACAGTGCCATCACTTAGGAGAACCCCCCTCCCTTTGTTTACATTACATTTCAGGGACCAGAAATTGTCAATCGCAACTAGTAAGTGGAGGGATCAGATGTGCCGGTGTGTCAGTGTTTTTTTTTTTTTTAACATGACCCATGTTGAGGGCATGTGGCTGGTATGGTTTAGTGGGGAGTTAGCGCGCACTCACCATCCCCACCTTTCTTGGCCAGCCAGGCTGCATGCTTGGGTAAGGGTCTGATTTGAATTTTGAGGGGGGCTCCATGGTATGTCCTTGCTCTATGTGTGGGGTTTTCCCTTAACCACTTTAGCCCCAGAAGATTTTACCCCCTTCCTGACCAGAGCACTTTTTACAAATTGGCACTGCGCTGATTTAACTGGTAATTGCATGATCATGCAATGCTGTACCCAAACAAAATGCGCGTCCTTTTTTCCCACAAATAGAGCTTTCTTTTGGTGATATTTGATCAAAAAAAAAAAAAATATTATATTTTCTTCTTTTTGTTATAAAAAAAACAATAAACTAAATTTTAGTTATACATTTAGGCCAAAATGCATTAAGTCACATGTCTTGTGTAAAAAAAACTCAATAAGCATAAATTATTGGTTTAGTTATAGCGGAATTTACGCAGCTTTTAGTATATGACTGCCTATCTCATTTCTTGAGGTGCTATAATGGCAGAAAACCCCCTCAAATGACCCCATTTTGGAAAGTAGACACCCCAAGGAATTTGCTGAGATGCCTGTTTTGCACATTGAATATTTTTTTTTGTCACAAGTGATTGAAAAATAAAAAAATAAATAAAAAACACAAAGTTTTCATTGAAATTATATATTGCTCACACATGCCATGGGTATAAGTGAAATGACACCCCAAAATACATTCTGCTGCTTCTCCTGAGTATGCGGATACCACATGTGTGAGACTTTTTGGGAGCCTAGCCGCACACAGGACCCTGAAAACCAATCACCGCCTTCAGGCTTTCCATGGGCGTAAAATGGTGATTTCACTCCTCACTATCTATCACAGTTTCGGAGGCCATGGAATGCCAAGATAGCACAAGCTATTTGCTGAATACTCACCATGCCTCTTAGCAAATACCTTGGGGGTGTCTATTTCTAAAATAGGGTAATTTGGGGGGGGGGGGTTGGGCTATGTTGACATTCCAGGGCCTTTGAAGCTGTGATAGGTAGTGAGGAGTAAAAGCCCTTAGAAATCATGAAGACAGTGATTGGTTTTTCGGGGTCCTGTACACAGCTAGGCTCCCAAAAAGTATCCCCATACTCAGGAGAAGCAGCAGAATGTATTTTGGGGTGTAATTCCACATATACCCATGTCATGTGTGAGCAATATATCATTTAGTGACAACTTTGTGTAAAAAAATAAATACATTTTCCGAAACTTGTGGCAAAATATAAAATATTCCATGGACTCAACATGCCTATCAGTAAATGACTGTCTACTTTCCAAAAATGGGTCATTTGGGGGGGGGGGTTGAACTGTCCTGGTGTTTTATGCACAGCATTAAAAGCTTATGCCACACATCACCCACTCTTCTAACCACTTGAAGACAAAGACCTTTCTGACACTTTTTGTTTACAATATTTATTTTTTTTGCTAGAAAATTACTTTGAACCCCCAAGGCCCCCCACTTTTTCACACAGTATTTGCGCAGAGATTTTTCAAATGCAATTTTTTGAAAAAATAAAACTTTTTTGCATTTTAACGCATTAAAACACACTATATTGCCTAAATGTTTGGTAAAATATAAAAGATGATGATTATGCCGAGTACATAGATACCAAACACGACATGCTTTAAAATTGCACATAACTACATACATTTTTTAAAAGCCTTTACAGGTTACCAATTTAGATTTACAGAGCAGGTCTACTGCTAAAATCACTGCCCTCGATCTGAAGTTTGTGGTGATACCTCACATGCATGGTGCAATTGCTGTTTACATATGACACAAGATATATACGTGCAAACACGGGGGGAGAGGGGTGCTTTTTTATGATTTATTTTGTCTTTTTATTTTATTTTTACACTGTTCCTTTCATTTTTTTTTTTTTAACATTTTTATTGTTATCACAGGAATTATAAATATATGATAGCAATAGGTAGTGACAGGTACTGGGGTCTAATTGGGGTCTGTTAGAGAGAGATCTCTCCTCTGCCCTCAAAGCATCTGACCACATTAAGATCGGTGTGATAAGATGCTTTCCCAATTTCCCAATGGCGCTGTTTATATTCTGTGAAATCGGAGTCATTAAATGCTCGTAGCTTCCGTTTCTTAGGCCATAGAGATGATTGGAGCTGTTCTGGTCTTCGATCAGCTCTCTGGTCAGCTGGTGGAACTACCATCTGCATTATCAGGTTCCCCGGTGGGACAGGAGAGCCTGAGAAAACCATGGAAGACGGTGGGGGGACGTTCCCTCCCACTGCTTGTAAAAGTAGTCTAGCGGCTATTTAGCTGCTAGGATTGCTTTTACATGAAAACAGACCGCTGGCTGAAAAGAACGATACCAAGATGATACCTAAACCTGCAGGCATCATTCTGGTATAACCACTCAAAATCCAGCAACTTACCTGCTGGTCCTTGTTGGGCATACATTGTAATGTTCTCTTTTTTCATGCAGCCTATGGGCTGAACGAAAAAAGGGATTGATCTGTGGGTATTTTTCAACTGTGGTGGTGAAATCACCTCCTACAGCGCTGGAGTCGCTGATTTACATATCATGAGAGCAAACGCTGTTGCTGTCAAGATAAATAAATCAGTGCTGCAGCTGAATAGCTTATCTGAAAAGCAAACAATGGTAACAATAAAACTCAATAAAACAACAATCTGTGCCAAAAAAAGAGTAAAAGATATATGCTGAAGCATGGGGCAATCCACCCCTAATGTTAGGGGCAAATCGCCCCTCCACCCCTGCCCCCATGCTTTGGCTTATATGCTCTTTTTTTTAAACTGTGGTGGTGAAATCGCCTCCTACAGTGCTGGAGTCGCTGATTTATGTATATTGAGAGCAAAAGCTGTGGCTGTCAAGATAAGTAAATCATTGCTGCAGCTGAATGGCGTACCTGGAAAGAAAATAATGGTTAACAGTAAAACACAGTAAACAGCAAAGTATAAAAGAATTACATGATATGTATTTAATTACAACATGATAAAACATAGTAACAATAAAACATTGCAGTTATAAAATACTGTAAAACAGAGCATAACAATAGAGAGAGAATAGAGAAAGAAGAACAATAAAACAACAACTATTTTTGGCTTTTTTATTTAATATATATTTTTAATTTTTTTAACTTTTTTTTATTTTTATTTTTTTTACACTTGTATTTGTAACTGTAACTGTAACGGTTCCAGGTTTGGGACTCTCAAAATGCAATGGCATCTTTGGAGACCCTGTGAAAGTGTGCCCTAGACTGTGCTGTACTGTACCCTACGCTAATACTTCACTATTGTGTGGTAGCGTTCGAAACATTCACTGATGCAAAGACCAGGTTGGCCAAGACAGGAGGGACAATAATAACGGCTGTCACGCCTATATCCGCGTTTTCTACAGACACAACATCTTCTTTGGGGGGTTCGTTGGGTAGGGGATGGCATACGGTAAATGCCTCTGATGCAGCCGACTCACTGCATTTGCATTGGGAAGTTGAGGTACAGCACCGTCTGGAAACAGAAAGGCTGTGATGATCTTTTCCTGGAATTTAGGGAAGGATCCAGTTCATCCTGATGCTTTGTATAGCACATAAGCGTTCAGCAGAGCCAATTGACATAGGTAAACAGACACTTTTTTCTACCAGTGTCTGGTCTTACAGGCAATTAAGTACAACGCCATCAACTGGTCATTGAGGTCCACCCCTCCCATATTAAGGTTGTATTCATGGACACAGAGGTGTCCAGTTCTCGGGCTCCAAGTGACTATCTCTTCCCTCATAAACCATAAAACTATATGTATAGCTTGTTGCCCTGTCACAGAGCTTATACATCTTGACCCCATATCTGGCACGCTTGCTGGGAAGATACTGTTTGAAAGACAATCGGCCAGAAAACGTAATCAGGGACTCAAAGCAGACAACTTGATCGGGAGTAAACAAGGCTGTGAACTGTTGGTTGAAGTGGTTTATGAGGGGCCGAAATTTGTGGCGCCGATCATATCCAGGTTTACCCCGAGGACGACAGAGTTCATTGTCATTGAAATGCATGAACCGCAAGATCTGCTCGTATGTAGCCCTGGCCATGAAGGCAGATAACACGGGCATATGATGAATTGGGTCAATGGACCAATATGACCGCACCGCACTCTTTTTAGTTCTGCCCATGAGGAGGGATAGGCCCAGAAAGGTCTTAAATTCGGAAACCGTAATAGGTTTCCATTCTCTGGCAAGGGTCAAATGGGGATTAGCTGCGATGAAATGACCAGCATACAAATGACTTTACTCCACAATGGATCTATGTAGATCTTCCATGAAAAACAGCGAATAAAAATCAAGTGACGTGAAATCAACTGTTTCCACCTGAATTCTGGGTTGGCCAGTGAATCGGGGAAATACGGGCACTGCAGAAGTGATGGGCTCCCAATTAGGTTTGGCAAATGCAGCGAGAAGGGTACTATGGGCTCGACAGGCCTGTCTTTGTCTTCTTGGTGACTGTGGGACACTACTTGTGCTAGCCACCGCACCAGCTTGAACTGCACTTATTGGACTCGCCATGTCACCACGTGTTACTGCAGTGCTGGTTTGACTACGACCAGGATGTACTAGGCTGCTGGTACTTGCCAGTTCACCAGAAGGATGAGCGCAACTAGTAATGGCTCTCTGCTCCATACGAGAGCCCTGAGATTCTTGCACCTGAACAACAGAAGAAGAACGGGGTCGGGTATCCCTGACCTTGGCAGGGACCACAACTCCATCATCAGAGCTATCTATCAGGGTGCCGCTGTTGTCTACCAGTTCTTATACTGGGCCTAAATCTGCCAGCTTCCCCTTCTGTCATGCTCAGCAACGTGTAGGCGACTCAGTACGACTAGTGCGACTCACAGGCACAAAGAGCACCTGATTGTCAGAGCCTGCCTGCACTACCAAAAGAACTGTTAGCATTCACAGGGATCAGGCCTGACTCTGCGAATGCTGCAGTCATGTGTGTTGTGTTTTGTAAGTGACACTGGTGACAGGGGGTGAAAAGGTTAACTGTGGGGCAATTAAGGGGTGAAGCCTTTATTAGGGGGGTACCCTAAAGCTACCTGGGCCTACTACCAACTGCCCTAATGCTGATTAGTGTCACAAGTAACACCAGTACAGTGATCAGTGAAAAATCTGAAAACTGCACTTGGTGACACAGTGACAGGGAGTGTAGGGGATAACTTGGGGGAGGGGGGGGTGATTGGGGGGTGATACGGGGGTGAAATGTGTGCTTACGTGTACTGGTGTTAGTGTAGTGTTGGTGCAACTCACGGTTAGATATCCTCTCTCCTCTCACTGGAACCGAAAAGGATTCCACGAGGGGAGATGACATCACTTCCCCTGCCTGTAAGTGTAAGCATTTTATTCGCCAGAACCGATCAGCAGGTCCAGGCCAGAAATTATGGCCTGGACCTGAAGACTGATCGTTGTGGGCACGGCGCCGTACGGGTACAAAAATTTGCGCAATGGTGCCATTCTGCCACCGTATATCGGCAGTGAGCCATTCGGGAATGGGTAAAAATCTATTATAGACCAAAAGGGTTGTGTATAGAATTTAGTGGAGACCCCATGCTGAGTTTTTTTTGAATGGAGTCCTCCTTGACATGCATACCAGATCTTTCTCAAGAATAAGAGTCCGGTACAAATTTTCAAGGGTAACCTCACTCACTGCTCCCCACCAAACAAAATAGAATCTTTTTACTTTTTTTGCTTTGGTACATTAGCCAGTGCCCAGCCCCCCATACCATTTGTTTGACAATCCCTTACCTAGAAAATGGCCAATACTGTTTTTTTTTTCTTTCAACATTTGGCTCCCGTTGATTTTAAAGGGTTTCAATCTGGTACTCAAAGGTACTTATATAGCACTGTCAATTTACACAGCACTTTACATATATATATATATATTGCATGTTAATATCAGTCCTTGCCCTCAAGGAGCTTACAGTCTAAGGTCCCTAACTCACAGTCATGCTAGGGCTAATTTATATGCCAGCATGTCTTTGGAGCGTGGGAGGAAACCGACGCAAGCAGAGGATGAACGTGCAAACTCAGGAGGAAGCAGGAAGTTCCATGGCTGGGATTGAAACTAACCACTGTAGTGCTGCTAGGTGGAAGTGCTAATTTAGCCACTGTGCTGCTATCCACGAGCACATTGTCCTTTACAACAGCATAAGAGTTTACCTAGATTATTCTCCTGCCAATAGCATAATTGCAGCAATACCCAGGAAGAGCATATCAAGATGGAGCACTGAAGAGTACTTTGCATAATTCATACATTTAAAAAAAGGACAGTATCTTATAATTTTAAAGAGTAGGACTTATGATTTTCGTGTAATATTGTGGTGTGACGAAACTGATGTATGTTTTTCACTAAGGTGATTATTTGTTTATTGATTTATTGAGTATATATTATGTTTTTAACACTAGTGAGCGCTGCACTTAATTTTTGTTTAGAAATAACACATAAAGTGCTGGCACAGGTCACACTTATTGAGTTTATATATTTTGGCTCTATATTGCAGGAGGATATTTCCATATAAATTCCCAGGCATGGTTGACATCACACCACTCCCTCCCTCCCAGAGCAATGCTTTCAACATGTTTCACACACAGTAGGGCTTAATCATGCTTGCAATGGCAAAAAAAAAAATCAAGTCTAATCAAGAGCTAAATAATGTTTCTGCCCTTAATCAACATGGACATATCATGTCCTGGAGGCCAAATCACAGAGAGAGGTTAGGATATTACAATTGTATGAAACTGCATCCCACTACTCTACTTTCTTCAAGCATTCTAAGTGGCAGTTCACACCACAAAAATGTCCTTCAGATCCGTTTCGTATGCGTTTCTGCATGCACATTTTTAACTCTTTTTTGATGCATTTTTTTCCCTCCCCCTTTCCAGTGAAGGTGGCTGAATTCTGGACATTTATTTCCCTTAACGGATTTATTTTCTTTTTATCATTGTTTTATCATTATAAGAATTTTTCTGAACTGATTACGGACTTTTTTCCTTTTCACCAAGTGTTTGTTGACTTTATTCACAGACTCAATATATTGTTTATAATATTAAGGAGATTATCACTCATGCTTATGGTCATTTTTATATTTTGAGTGTTCACTTTTGTAAGGGTAACTTATTTGTTTGCATGATGTAGTGAGTTATATACCTATGTCTATGAGATGTGTTACTACTGCAGGTGGAATAATTCACACCTTTCTTATCTACCCACTGGTATGACCCTCCATCTCCATTTTGCTTCTGAAAGTAAAGTTAGCCCAATTTTTTTTATATTATGAAAGATAGTGGTACGCCAAGTAAATTGATACCCAACATGTCACACTTCAAAATTGCACCTGCTCGTGCAATGGCGACAAATTTTACCCTTAAAAATCTCCATAGGCGACGTTTAATGTCTACAGGTTGCATGTTTTGAGTTACAGAGGAGGTCTGTTCTTTTAAAAGAAAAAAAAAATTGTCACTTTTATTGCTATTACAAGGAATGTAAACATGCCTTGTAATAGAAAAAAGCATGACAAGAAAGACCTCAGATCTCATATTTACACTAATATGCAGAGTGGGGGCCATCTTCCATTCACTCATCTCCATACCCAGCAAGGAATAACATCCGATCGGCTTCACTGCTGCCGACGGCCCCGGTAAGCAGCGGAGTGCATCGAAGAGCGGTGGGGGACCTCACTCCTGAAAAGCAGACCGCCAGCCAAAGAAGAGGATACCGGGGTTATGGCAGCTAGCTGCTGCCATAACAACGATATTACTCTTCAAAGTTAGGACGTATATCGGCGTGCAGTGGTCCGTAAGTGGTTAAGGCAATTAACTTTCGTACTATAAACAATAGTCTACTAACTGGTATCAACATCTCAATGGGATAAAGCACTTCATTGAGCCCAATAAGCACGTCTCAGGATCCATATCGATATGAGTGTAAAAAACATTATTAATTGTAGTCACCACCTCTCGCCAGTATCTAACCAATTTAGGACACTTCCACAACATATGTATTGGATCAGCGGGATATTTTTGGCACCATGGACAATCCGGGGAATCACAACTGCCCCACTTAAATAACTTTAATGGTGTTCTATATACCCTATATATTATGAATAATTGAGACAAACATTGTGCAAGTGATAATGAAACTAAAGGCACCCTTTCCAAAATTGTTTGCCAAACATCATCTGAAATATCCCCTAGGTCTATCTCCCACCCTCTTATACCCGGGCTGATACCACTATCTTGATATGGCCTCGTAAGTTGGCCTTTTTTCTCAGTCGCCACTGCTAATGAGGTTAAGAGTGGCATCGATCTTACCACTATCCCCTTTAAACTGAGACTGTGGTGCGTGCTGTAATTGTAGATATTCCAAAAAATTATGATGAGGCAATTGAAAAGATTCTTGCAGATCCTGAAAGGAGTGTAGAACGTTATGTGAATAAAGCTGGGTTATATATTACTGTAATCACCTCTTTGAATATTTTCACAGTAAAATATATTTCTGGTTAAGTATCCTGTTGTGTGGCGTACTGTTTTTTCCCAGCAGGTGGAGCCAGTGGATCCTGAGGTTACAATACAGGTACTTTTCATTGTATTATATTGTATTGTATTGCATTGCACCACAGCTGTGCCAAGGGGATTGAGCCAAGTTAGTGGGGTTCATTGGTAGAGTGCAGGCCCAAATCAAACCAGCAGCTCCTTGGGGGGTGAGTGCTACAGAAGTATAACAGATTTATCCCAATTGATACCATATCCAGAGAACGAACCAACATTTTTTATAAGTGACATTAAAGAACTTAAAGAGTTATCCGTATCCCCAAGAAACAACAGCGGCATCTGCATACAATGAGATTTTTTCATTCCTTATTCCTCTAATAAATCCACAAATAGATTCCGATTGTTGGACAGCTTCAGCCAATGGTTCAAGGGCCATTGCAAAAAGCAGGGGAGACAGGGGACACCCCTGTCTAATACCTCTATATAATGAAAACAATTCTGAAACTGAACCATTTATTTGCATACATGCCCTCGGGGCAGAATACAACAGCTTAACCCAACGTATAAACCTATCCCCAAGGCCAAACTAACCCAACACCTCCCATAGATATGTCCACTCAACGCTATCGAAAGCTTTCGATAGCATCGAGTGACAAAATTGCTCTCCTCCCAGGGTTATCAGATGGTATTTGCATATTTTAAAAAAAGCCTACTTAAATTAATAGCTGTAGACCTTGTAGGGATAAAACCAGACTGATCTGGATGATTCAAGCCCTGCATATATCTGCTTAGTCTTGTTGCAAGGACCCTGGCTAGAATCTTAGCATCCAAATTCAACAATGATATCGAGAGGTAAGATTCCAGAGCCTTTCCTGGTTTTGGTAGCACAATGATACAGGCATCACTCATAGAGTCTGTAAGCTTAAATGATTCTAAAGCCTGGTTAAAGACTTTTACCAGTTCTGGAAGCAAGACATTCCCATATTGTTTATACACTTCTGATGGTAGACCGTCAATACCCAGGGCCTTATCATTTGAGCAATCTGCCACTGCCTTGACAAGTTCCTCTAACATCAGAGGGGCATTGAGTTCCTGTCTAGAAATTACAGAAAGAGAGGGGAGTTTTAATGGGTCTAAAAATTAATTAAGGCTTATCTTAGAATATTAAACTTTACTCTGATATAAATTACTATAGAAGGTAACAAAATATTGTAGTATTTAATTCTGATAATAAGAAATAACTCCCCCTACTGTACGAATAGAGGAGATAAATTTGGTATTTTCTTTAGACTTTACGATTACTGATAGCATTCTACCCGATCTTTCCCCCTCCTCAAAACCCTGACATCTGGACAGAAAGCCAGACCGCGCAGCTTTGTTCAATGTTGCCTGTCTATACAATAATTGTGCATCCTTCCAAACCCCACGGTTAGAGATGGTAGGATCCTGAATATACTGAGCTTATTTCTGCTGTGCCTCAGCTGCTAACAGGGTTCCCGTTCCCGACTAGTTTTTTTTATAAACACTTATGGCTTTAAGCAAAACTCCCCTCAGAAAAGCTTTCATAGTATCCCATACCACCTGTGGTGAAGCTGAGTTATCATTAATATGACATTTTTTTTACTAAAGCCTGGCTCGTTGAGTCCCCCTGGGGCACTACCTTAAACCAAAAAGCAGGAACCCGCCAGCTAGTCCTGATTCTGGGCTTAATTTTATCTAACGTTACTACTATAGGGGAATGATCTGATAAACCCCTAGTTAGATATTGAATATTAGACACCCAGGGAAGAATTCAATCTGTACCCAGGGACATATCTATTCTCGATAAGGTCTGATAGGTACTAGAACATCAGTAGTATACATTTGAAAATGGATTCTTAAGACGCCATATATCCTATAGTCCCAGCTCCCGAATATAACTATAAAAAGTAGTATCTATATTAGGGCCTGCTGGATATCTATCCATACTAGAATTGCATACGTTATTAAAGTCTCCCATAATCAACAGGGGGATCCCTGGATTATCTGCCATTAACAAACCTACCTGTCACATTACTTCACTATTATATGGTGGAGGAATATAAATAGACCCCAAAATAAATTGCATAGAAAATAGTGTACATACCAACAAAACAAACCTGCCCTGTGAATCTAGCAAAGCTTGCTTGCAGGAAAACTGAAGCTTAGAAGAAATTAGTATACTAGTTCCTCTTGCATAAGCTGAGTATACAGCATGATGTTGTGTAGGGTACCTTTTATTCTTTAATAAACTAACAGTATCCTTAGTCAAATGCATTTCCTGCAGGCAAACAATCAGAAGGTCATGCTGGAATAATTTATTAAACATAGCACATTTCTTAATAAGGTTCTTAATCCCTCTAATATTCCATGACCCTATTACAATCTCAGTAGCCATTATTAGCTTTATATTCATAACCAGCTGCAAATATTATACCAATAATCTCCATAGAGCGGAAATAGAAAAATGTCCTCCCGTCCCTTACATACCCAAAATCTTTATACTACCATAGTATTCCTACAGATGGCGAAAAAATAAAAAAATCCTGACCAACCCACCATTCAAATAGTAACATAGATATATTATACTGTAACAAGATCAGGTAAAACAGCATCATATAGATTGTCGCCCAAAAAAGTAAAAAAAATATGAAAAACTAAAACAGAGCATCCCAAAAAAAACATAACTCAAAAATAAAACATAAAAAAAAACACATGCAATCTAGACTTCTGGATGCAAAACACATTCCCGCAGGAAGATATAAAAGAGGGAAAAGAAAAATCCATCCAGGCCTAAGCCTGGGCATATAGCCCAACATTGGAGGAGTTCTTTATTTATATCTGTTACCAGTTTATAAAGTTAATATCCGTGAAAAATGAAGAAACCCTCCTATAGATAATTATAGAGAAGTTATAGAGAAAAGAGAAAGGGGAAGGGGGGAAAACAAAAGAAAAAAGAGAAAAAAAACATTTCCTAATCGCATCTTAATCGCATCTTACGGCATTATTGAAGATTACGGAGAAGCCTTTTAACATCTATAAATTGGGCTCTTTGCTTTTGAACCTCAGCAGAATAGTCTGGAAAAAAAGAAGCCTTAGAGCTATTAACTTCAACATTGCCCCTAATATGGGCCAATGATAGAATTTTGTCTCTGTCTCTGTAATGGGGCATTTTTAAGATAAACTGCCTAGGAAATTTGCCTTGAGGCAACCAGTGTTCAATAAATCCAGTGGGCTTGCCCCCTTCCAGGTGTTCAGGTATATCAAGGATTCGTACGTTATTCCTTCTAAGTCTATTCTCAAGATCATCTATGCGATTAGCATAGCGGCCAGATTGCAATCCCATTTCTTTGAAATCTCTCTGAACGAGACCCACTCATCTTCCATAGTAGCAACCCGTCCCTCTACAGCAGATGTTCGCTCACGCACTTTCTGCATATCCTGGTGCATAATAATCACATCCTCCCTAAGATGGCTAAACTAAGTAGACAAAGAAGTCAAAGTATAATTACAGTTCTGTACTGGCAAGAACACATCTTTGATGGTCGGCTTGCTTGTTGAATCAGGTGGGGGAAGCAGAGCAGCAGCACCTGAGGCTATACGCCTCTCCTTTTCCACTCCATCAATCACTCCACCAGCCACAAACCACTCTGCTTGCCTACCCCCCTCCGTTACCTTGCGTGGGTCAGCACCCTCCAGTCCCTCTGATCTCATTATCTCCTCCGTCTCCTCTGTCCCCAATACTGCTGAATCAGCCGGAGCTTCGATAGACATAGTAGACATACCAGGCATACTTGGCATACCATTTAAGATCCGAGCCGCATTCCAGGCGAAGCCTTCAAGCCTCGCCGCTGCTTCCTTTCCTCTATCCAACTTTGCTGTCTGGAGCGGGGGCTGGTCGGCACTTTCCTGCATGCCATTTTCTTCCACTGGTCCGATCGCTCCAGCCTCTTTGAGGCGCTTCCCCATCACTCTTGTGACCGGATAGCACTGCAGGATGCACGATGGGGAGTATAGCAAGTATAGCAAGTATAGCAAGTAACCGATAACGGGAGAGGCCCTGGTAGATCCTTGAATATACCTCCCTATACCTCACTAATAGTAAGCTGATAATTGGAAGGAGCACAGAGTTTCAGCGTCCTCCTCTCACATGCTCAGCCCAGCCACTCCCTTCTTTTTTTGATACATTTTACCACATTCCATTACAGTTCTGTGCAGGAAAAAAACTGCATGTTGTACTTTTTTTTCTGGAACTTAAAAGCACTGGAATGCACTGCACTGGTGTGAACTGTGCTATTTAGATCCTCTAAATCACTAAGGCCCCAGTCACAGTGATCATTGCTAAGATCCTGCTCTCAGAAATCCTCAGTGAGTATTCACTTCATGACAGCCCAGGCTGAAGCAGAAGACACGACAGCAGAAGCCTCCTGCAATAAGAGGAAATCAGCCATCAAATCTTAATGTGCCCAAGCACAAGTACAAGCAGAATTTGCCCAAGTGTGAGCACGAGCAGAAGCAGACATGGCTCAGGCAAAAGCCCAACATTACGTTTTCAGATGACCCTGTAAGACAGACCTTGCAATTCATCCTAAGCCAGAACAATGTCAACATATTTCCCAAGACAAATTAAATTGTGTACATCAACTCACAGCACAGTCGCCAGTTAAGGCTAATAAAACTGCTCAGGATTTTAGTTCAGCAGAGACAAAGTGCATGGGAAGTTACAAGAATACATTTTTTTAGACATAAAGGACCTGAAGGAATTTATCTTTCTACTCTTATCGAGTGCAGTCAAACATCTAATGATAAAGAGGGGATACCTACACCAGATAACATACGCCATGTATTCTATATCATTTTGACTCATTACATTCCACCCCAAAAAGTGCACACAATACATGAGTAGTTCAGTGGTTCTAACGATGGTGACTATGCCCAAAGGACCAAGTTAGGTTGGGTCGTTTTTCACATTCCTCACTCTAGTAAGAAGCAGAATTCAAACAAAGTGCACACTTGTAAACCACTAAATTCAAGACCTCCTTTCCATCTCTTCAAAACCCATACTATGGGAACTCAAAAGAGATATCAACTAAAACAACAAAACTTCCTGTGAGTGATCAAGTCTACATGAAAAAATCATCGTACAGCAGTATAACAATCAAATAACATCTTAAACTAATGCTTACAGCAACAAGACTGAACCTTCAACCAGTGACCAGGAATCTACTGTTATAAAGATCCTGCACAATAGTCCTGATGTTGATCGGTTCATATACTGTGCAACTAGTGACTTCAAATCATTAGCTACTTCTGTAGAGGTTAAATTGTTTCTCACAGAAAGCCACCTGCAACCTCAAGCTAGTCCTGTCATCAACAAAACTATATCTGACAACTGCAAAACAGTAATGTCTCTTCACTTTGACATTTCCAGGCTTTGACATTCTTGACCTAAACTGCAATTCAGCTACAGATTTGTCCATCAG
Organism: Lithobates sylvaticus; assembly: GCA_028564925.1. Classification (NCBI taxonomy): domain Eukaryota; kingdom Metazoa; phylum Chordata; class Amphibia; order Anura; family Ranidae; genus Lithobates; species Lithobates sylvaticus. The sequence continues at coordinate 387,285,048 of CM053030.1, forward strand.
GACCTAGGTTGACATGGCTGACAATTTAAGCAGTAAGCCATGAACCCTGCTGTGAAAGGCACAAGGAGCTAATGGGTCATCTGCATCAGTCGCTGTACAATATTTTACACATATTGTATCTTTGATGCTCATTTCTGCACGTGTTCATACATGTTCTAACCAATTAATAACCATTTTTTTTTGTTAAATGCATGTTTACAGGAATATGCTAAAAAGGCACAGAAATGATAACACATGCCTTATTGTACATTTTTTCATTTGCCTATATCTATGGGTCTGCTAATCATTTTGACATGCAGCTTTCACTGAAGGTAAACTCTGCTTTTGCTTTTTTCAATATCTAAATCGGACCTGATGTAATAATCCTCATGTTTGATCGGTTTACTAACAGATTTTGTCAGTGTTGTAGTTTTAGTCTAGACTTACATCCCTCACAAAAGACTGTATGGAAATCTGCAATTATTTAAATTAAAAAAAGAATGCACCAATTAATCCAACTGATCCATAAATCAATTTCAGAAAAAAATCTTAACTGTAATTCAAAAATCGAAATATGGTAATTGTTTGAATAGCTAGATGTAAAAATGCAAATATTCCATAAACTGTATATTAGCATGCAAGATAAAATATTCAACGTGTCACTGTTGTTATATTCAGTAATATTAAAACTTCCTTAGTACTATTAGATGTCATACACATGCTTTTAGCACCAAGTCTTTATTATAGTTGTTTTTTTAAAGTGAATGTTTTTATAAAAGATAAATAGGAGACCGCCATTGCTGATCTCCTTTAGTAAATCTTCAGAACCTGGCAATCACATTAGTTCTTTAGCTTAAATTCTTTCTGAAACAATGACCTGCAACATGTGTCTAAATCAACAAGTCAGAATAAAGTCAGAAATCCTTATCTGCATATTTGATTTGGGTTAAAGAATCAAATTATAAACTTTATTATTAAATCAGGAGCTAAAAGCACTCAACTAGCAATACCAAAGATGCCCATCTGACATCCTAATTCTAAACTGTTGGCCCAACACACATATGTCAAATACAAGGCCCGCAGGCCAAATCTAGCCCATCAGGCCTTGTCTTGTGGCCCTCGCACCCAGTTTTGCAGCTGGAAAATGGCAAAACTCCATTCTGCCACCTTTGACACAAACCTTTTGCTCCCCGCTGTCACTTGTAAACACAGAAGCCTTCTGCATTTATAAGGGACAGCTTTGCTCTCAGCGGAGACAGATCTCTAGTAGGCAAGGCAAAGCCGCTTTCACAGGGAGGTACTGGGGCCTGGCCAGGTAGGAGAGAGATGCAAGGGAGCTTATGGGGGTGTTAGGGTTGAACACTGGGCATAGTACACCCCTATACCCTATACTATGTACACAGCTCACCCCTGAACTCTGCAGTCTGTACATAACGCACTCCTGAACTGAATCCTACACTCTGTACGTAGCGCACCTCAGATACAACTGACCCTTTGAAGGCAACCATACTGCTGATGTGGCCCATGATGAAATTGAGTTTGACACCCCTGGCCTAACATATCCATATTAGGGCTGATCAAAGTAAACCCCTGGAAGAGTTTTTAATGATTATTGTTTGACATTTAAAGGGGTTCTATTGAAACATGTTGTATTCTAAAATAGTCTCACATAATGTATGGTGTTAATACATGTGATAATAGCATTTAGTATGTGGATTCCCTTTTTATTTCACATGCATAATCATTTATCTCCACAGTTAAGCTGCTCAAGCCCAAGCACTAAAATTCTTCTTGAGTGTTGTTCATTATAAGCTTGATTATAAGCTTGCCTAATTCTAATGCCCCGTACACACGGTCGGAAATTCCGACAAAAAAAGTCAGATCGGATTATGTTGTCGGAAAATCCGATCATGTATGGGCTCTAGCGGGCTTTTTCCGTCGGAATTTCTGACGTAAAAAATATGAGAGCAGGATCTAAAATTTATCGACAACAAAATCCGATTAGACTTTTTCCGATCGTGTGTAGAGAATTCCGACGCACAAAGTGCCACTCAGAAGAAAGTGAAGTTGTAAATCATGATGGTAGACCAGTAAGCTTGGCTAATTCTATGCATATTACATGCTTGGGATTAGTTGTGAATTGTGAGGGTAGACCAGTGGTCGTCAGTGACAGTTGTGTTTAAATAGTTTTTATTAAGTTTTTACAGATAAAAAAAATCTTACATACTTTGCAAAACAATCTACAAGTCATTCATAAAAATACAGAAATATTCTCAAAATACACATAAAAAATACATATAGGTACACAAATGGATCCATCCTCTAACATGCACTTAAATACAAAAAATGAGTCTATACCGCAGCATATACTCTTAATTCTCCTGGGCCCATTACCCTATCCCCCTCCCCCCCCAAAAAAAAAGTTTTCCTTGTGTACATAAATAGATACGCATAAGTACATACACATATATACATCTCTATGTGTGAAACTTTACCCCAAATCTATACCCCCTCTAGCCCGTGTCTATTTATCTTTACTTTCAGGGGGGGGGGGATTCCCATCACTCTGTCCCCATTACTATCTTCCTTCGAATTGTGCACAAAAAAATCTATACCCCTCTTACCCCTGTCTATTTATCTTACTTTCGAGGGGAAGAGAAGAGAAATTCAAATTTCTCTATCCCCATTACTAGCCTCCTTCAAATTGTGCAAAAAGAAAAAGAGAAAAAAAAAAGGGGGGGCTCACCACCTCCCCTCTCCATCATAAGGAGAGGGGGGGGCATCAGGGGACAAACAGTGACAGTTGTCAAAGATGCTGGGATGTAGTTTGCTCACAATGATGCCAGGGCATTTATAATTTCCACTAACTGCTGACACTGGGGTATGTTTTATTTCTACTGACCACTGGCGTTAGGGTATGTCTTTTTTCCACTGACCATTGGCGCTGTAGTATTTTTTCTCCCACTGGCAACCGACACCAGAGCAGTTTTTTACTTCTACTGACCATTGATGCAGGGGAGTTTTGTACTCCCACTGACCACCACTGCTGGGCATTTTGGTACTCTCTTTGACCACTAACTTTGGGGAAAAGATAGTGAACTGGCTTTTTGAGGAACCCTGAAATTCTTTAATTGCTAATGTTTGGGTATAAAAAGATAGTATAAAAAAACAAATATTACATAACAATGATATCTTTCTTGGTTTTCCTTTATTGTCAAGTCTCACTCAGCTGTCCTTTTCTTTTCTATTAGCATTTTACAAATCTCCTACCCTATCTCTGTTGCTATCCTTGCTACTGGCGATTTTCTTTTTAAAATCAATATCTCCTCCACAGCTAAACCAATAAGCTTTTGCAAACAATTGTATTCCATATGAAAGTGGAGAGAGAACCATAGAACTGAGCTGCATGACCTACAAACATGGGCTGCTACTGATTGCAATTTTTTACCCAGACCAGAAGCAGAGACTATTGGGCAAGTATTCCTATGTTATAATAGTTTAACTGCAGCTGTCCATAGCTTCTTGAATGTGTATCTATAGCGTGGTGACTGACTTATCTCTGTCCAGTTTTTATTTACTCACATGCACAGTGCCAGATATCTAGGCCTGTGTGACTGTGTGTATGCAGTGGTCACCTTCCATTATATTAGTAGGTGAACCTGTTTAATAAAGTTTATATTCAACTCCTGGTATTTTATTTGTCACCTCCTCTAGACCACAGATTGGTGAATCCCTCGGTTTTCTGTTATCTACATTGAAAGAATTCATATTCGATACAGATGGTGCCCACCTTAAGACATTTTGCTACTGCATGTCTTTTGAAGACTCTGTATATGTACGAAATATACCTTAATATTATAGGTTGAATGGGTGGAGCTGGAAGAACAGGTTGTTGTTAACCATATATGTTTATATGCTGTTTGTGAAAATTTTACTCTATAAGGAATAAAGATTTTGATTATATTTCAACAATCGAGAGATGAGTCATACATTTAGAGATGTTTAAGTAGTATGTTTTATACATTAGTAACAATTGATAATTCAGTTGGTATGGTGATAGGTAGAGCCCATATCCATAGTGTATTGGCTCTTTCTTTTTTGTATTTCAGTTAACCCTCTTCTTTCCGGTCTGAGTATCTACAGTTAGTTTTAGCTCAGTGCTCAATAACCAGCATAGACTCAGCCAGGTTAGGCATCGGATGGTCACTTCTGGTAGTTAAAGGTCCAGTTTCATGTCAGATTAGAAACTACTAACTACTGCAGCGTAGATAGGCTGATTCTGAGTCCCAGTGCCTGCATGTGAGAAGATGCATTCTAGGCTGGTTAGACAATGGCTGGAGAGTCTCCCCATCACTGAACATCTTGTCTTCAGGACAACAAGACAAACATCACATCGCGGTCAACCTCAGGGGCAGCACAGTGGTGTAGTGGTTAGCACTTTCACCTAGCAGTAATAGGGTAGCTGGTTCAAATCCCGACCACGACACCTTCTGCCTGGAGTTTGCATGTTCTCCCTGTGCCTGCGTGGGTTTCCTCCGGGTACTCCGGTTTCCTCCCACACTCCAAAGACATGCTGGTAGGTTAATTAGATCCTGTCGATAAAATTGGCCAAATATGTGTATGTTGTATGTGTATGTGTTTGTAAGCGTGTCAGGACCCCACAGGGCAAGGACCGCACTATACCACAGATGGACACCAGTGGCAAAAAGCACCCAGAGGCGATTCAGTTCGCATTGGTAGCGCTATACAAGTCATTAATTCGTTCATTCATTCAGGGGCCCCATGTAACTGGACTTTGCTGCAATACAGCATTCATTTGGAGGTATCTCTACTAAAAATTATATACACCTAGGTACAGTATATGTGCACATTTCCACCAGGAAATCCCACTCTTTGCTGTTAATACCTGTTTGTTCATTGAATCTATGTACTGTTATAAATCTTTTCTTATATAAAGCTTGTGCTATTTTCATACTGGTGTGCATCTATATACTTCTAGGCAGAGCCTTTTATTCTCAGAGAATAGGTGCTGGAACTCACTCTCCCCGCCATACTCCCCGCCCCAACCACACCCCAGTCACGCCTTCCTCAGAGATGAAAATTACACAGTCGTTAAATTGTGGGTGTGATCAAGGCTCAGAACTGCGTATCGTTGAAGGCACAAGGTTCAGAAAAGTGAAGCACACAGAGTACAGGACTCAGGCGTATGTATTGTGCATATCATACAGGGTGCAGCAGCCATAAACCTGTACATTAAAAAGGTAGTATGTACCAAACAGCACAGCATAGAGACTTTGATCAGGAGTATGTAATGTACATAAATAATCTGAAGCATATGATACACACTCCTAACCACTACCGCCATATATTGTGTTATACATTATATAATTGTGACCCCTTGCTCTCCTTATACTAGGCTGTATTTTACATACTTCTGACCACTGCACTCTGTCAGTTGTGCTGTACCTTACATATTCCTGACTGCTGAACTCTGTATGCTGTGATGTATTTTGCATGCTCCTGACTGCTGTAATCCCCACATACAGTGGTTGGATTATGCAACATATAGCCCTGTGAACAGAGTGCAGTGATAAGGAATATGTAACATAGAGCCCAGTACACAAAGTACAGTGTAATGTGCAGACCAGCTTACAGCGTTCAGGAATTAGCAGTACGTAACGTAAAACCCATTGTACATAATTCAGGAATATGGTCCAGGGACCATTAACATATATGTAACACATGACTTTACAAGGTATGTAACGTATAGCACAGCATACAGGGCAGTTATGACTAGGTAATGTACAAGGTATTTTACTAAATCCTCACTGCTGCACCATGCATGCCATATGTTACATACTCTTGGTTATTGAACTCTGTATACTTTGCCTCAAGTATCCCCCCCCCCCCCAGTTAAATATCAATTACTCACCTCTGCACACTGTTTGCTTTCCCCTGCGCCCCCCCCCCCCCACCAAGTCCAGCTCAACTCTGCACCAACATCCACATCCACAGCTCACCTATGCACCTCCCCCCCACCCCCCACCAACTCCACCACTTCTGCCCCATCCACAGTTCAACTCTGCACTTTTTCCACATTTCACCTTAGCACCCCCATCCATATTTCACCTTTGCATCCCTCCATCCACAGGTTACACCCCCAGTCCACAACTTACCCCTACATCCCCATCCACAGCTTATCCTCCCAGCTTTCACCACTACACAATCAGCATACCCCGCTCTCTCCTTAGCACAAATCCCCCCTTTTCCAGCTCTCGCCTTTGCAGAAATTTCCCTCCTGAGCTCTCATAACCCCCCCAAGCTCTCACTTTTTCACAACCCCCCCCCCCCCCAACGCTCTGTGACCTTTTTACAAATCCTCCACCCCCCCTCAGCTCTCTCAACTCACACAAATCACCCTCCCCCAACACCTCTCTCACCTTTCACAAATACTGCCCTACCCCCCACACAAAAAGCTCTCTCACCTGTTCACAAATTCTCCTCCTTCCCCACAGCTCTCTTTCAACTCTTGGAGAATGCAGGCGGCATCGCTCTGTTAGCTGTTAGCTTTTTTTTTTCAAGACAGTGATGTTTCCTGCAGCTCTATTAGGAATGTAGCACGGAGCCAAGCAGGAGTTTCACAGCACTTCACTTGGCATCCGTGCTACACAGTTGTGACAGGCTGCAAACATTGAAAGAAGCTACCTCCCCAAGCCCATATGTACAAAAAATGTTTTAGCGTTGGGACACGGGGCATTCACCTGCAAACATTCAGCAACATTTGCCCTGGGTGTATGCCGATTCTAGCACACAGAAGCTGGTGGAGGAAGGGTGTCCTTTACCACCTTCTGTGTTACATGACAAGTGGGAGAGGCAGGGCAGCCAGAGTTCCCGGAACTCCGTTCTGGCACATTCCGGCAGAAAAAAAGTCCTGCTTATGAGTAATGTTATATGTTTGCAGTAGTTCTCCAGCTCCCAATTACTTTGGTTAGGTTACTCGTTAATTTCCCAGGAAGGGAACTATCTCTGTTCACAGAGATCCTGTCCTGGGTGGAAGCACTACCAACTTTATTATCAAACGCACTCTTCCACTTAGCGAAGGTTCTGGTTCTCCTATTTACCTATAGGTTTTGTGCCATATCCTGTTTGGGGAGGGTCATGTATCATAACCCCCCAAAAGAGGTATACACATTTAAAGAATATCTATGGTTAAAATGTAAAATCATATTGTATTAAAATGATTTTTAACCTATTTCTATTTTTCTTGACAATCTTGAATTTTGCAAATTTACTTTGTGAAGATCCCCACACATTCACTATGCCCTGTTGATAGGCACTTCTGTGCCACAGGATTCACAGAGCCTGTCATTTTAACTACAGAGGTGCTTAGAGGAGGAGTTTCAGGTGATGGAGTCAGTACAGGAATCGTGACTTGTAGGCAGCACCGTACCATGGAATATGTAATCTTTAGAAACTGGAAGTAGACAGCAGAAGAGAAGCTGCAAAGCATGCAGGGAATACATGAAGTTGTGGAAAGAGATTGCCAACAGTCAGGCAGCACTCACAACATGAAAGGAGATTTTTCAAGTAAGCTTTTATTGGATTGTCAAATATAACTGTTGTTTGTATTGCTATTACAAGGCTGATGTTATAGAACTGTCTTCTGTGACCACAGATTTCCTTTAACTTATGTACTCCAAAAAGCTAAATATTTATCACTATAATAAGGTATGTTTTCATGTTGGGCACATAATCAACAAGAAAGTCTATACAGGTAGTATCCATGACCTTGTTCCTAAATACCCACAGACGAAACGTTTATATATTAGACTGAACACTGGCTTAGCACCAACTTTCATGAAAATGTTTCTTAGACATACACTAATCATAAATTTGAGATGCACAATTTCTATAAGAAAGCGATTAATTTTGTTAATTTGTTAGTCTAAAGATGTCTGTTATTTGATGTTGTGAAGCAGTCTCATTTAAACTTGCATTTGGTTTCTGAGATGTAAGCTTCATAACTCTTTTTTGATTCATTATACAGTTCTTCACAGAAGGGATATAACCCACATTCTACTGTCAGGCACACTTCATCTTGTCATAGATTTTTTTTTTTTCCCATAACTTTGCCATGAGTACTTATGTTATAAAGTTTCCATGAAGGGCACGCTGAGATTATTTTTATCTGCATCTTTCAATGGCGTCTTACAAAACAGGAGATTATTTCATTTGGATTTACAGCTGGAAGTGGGGATCTGGTTGCTTTTGAACTTGACTTAGATGGACAGACTTGGGTCATATTACCATATTAAAAGAGCTGTGAAAGGGCTCTTCAGTGGACTCATTAAAAGAAATCAAAGTGTTCATTTGTCATTCTTTTTCCAAATTTGATAACTCTTGTCTAGGGATTGCTGATTATTATTAGGAGAAAATGAATGCATTTTTTTAAGTTGTTGCATATAATTTAACTGCTGGACAAGCAGGGAAAGCATGCTTTGACAATGACAATCAAGTATATTCAGCACTTTTCTTGTTTTTTGGGGGCTTTGAAAATGTCTACTATGAGCACTGCCTGTAAGGTAACAGTTAGCTTAATTTTTCTTTCATTTTTGATTAATAGTGTATGGTGTATGGCATTTATGGAGGAGCACTGAAGACAACCAATAAACTACAGGGGAAAACAATGCCCTTAATGCCCCGTACACACGGTCGGATTTTCAGACGGAAAATGTCCTATCGGACAATGTTGTCGGAAATTCCGACCGTGTGTAGGCTCCATCGGACTTTTTTCGTTGGATTTTCCGACGGACAAAGTTTTATCTCCTGCACTCAAATTTTCCGACAACAAAGTCCTATCGGACTTTTTCCGATCGTTTGTATCGAATTCCGACGGACAAAGTGCCACGCATGCTCAGATCACATTACAAGACCAAAGCTATTGGCTACTAGCCTCTACGTAGTCGCGTCGTAGGCAACAAACGTCACCACGTTCAGAATGATCGGATTTTCCGACAACTTTGTCCGACCGTGTGTATGCAACACCAGAGTCGGACAAAATCCGTCTGAAAAAATCCGATGGATTTTGTGGTCTGATTTTCCGAACGTGTGTACGGGGCAAAAGAGGTAAATGTATAAGCAAGTAGAGCAAAAATTGCGTCATACAGTACTGTAGACAGATGCCTACTGATAACAGATGGATTTTAGTAAGGTGAATATCAGTCAGTGTATATAATTGTACATACACTGTCAGATGTTGGTGACACAGCCATGCGGCAGCCATATTTATGATGCAACCAGGGGTGTTTTATGAAAGCAGTAGGTCTGTGTGCGAGATCATAATTTGGGCCCTAAGAGGGGGGGGCAGAGAGGGAGGTAAGAAAGGGGGGAGGGGGTGAGAGACAGAGAGAGGGGTGAGAGACAGAGGGATGTGGGAGGGTCATGAGAAAAGGGAGGTGAGAGAAAGACGGGGTGTTAGAGACAGAGGGAAGGATGAGAGAGAGGAGGTGAGAGACAGAGGGGAGGATGAGAGAGAGGGGGTGAGAGACAGAGGAGGGTGAGAGGGAGAGGTGAGAGAGATAGGGAGAGGTGAGACACAGAGTGGGGGATACAGAGGAAGTGTGAGAGCGAGATGAGAGAGAGGGAGGTGAGAGACAGAGGGGGTGAGTGAGAGGGGATAGACAGATGAGGTGTGAGAGAGAGAGGAGGTGTAAGAGACAGGGGGGTAAGAGAGAGAGGGGGAGTGAGCGAGAGAGGGCAAATGGGTGAGAGAGAGGGGGGGGATCCTCCCCATACTTCACCAAGAGGACCCCTCTCCACTTAAAATGATACCAGTATAATGTTCTACAACTTTCAGATACCTATAATGTACCCATCAGCAGGGTTCTATAATCACTATATCATCCTGGTGAAAGAGTCAGTGTCCAGTCATGTCAAACAGTCAGGGACTCCTCTCACCTTCCTGCTGGCTCTATCACCAGCTGCATGTTTTGAGGCAAGATCACAGCTCCATGCCCCTGACCTGCTTCGCCACTACTGCACAGGTGAGGTACTTCCGGCATCAGATCAGGTGCCGCCAGGGCCATTGTTAAATATCATGGGGCCCTGTGAAAAGCCTATCTGATGGGCCCCCCTTCAACCCCACCCCTGGCCTGGACCCCGCCCCAAAACAAAATGCAGCTTTGTCTTCAAGTGCATGCAGTAAAAGGGGGAGCAGTTACAAATACAAGTGTAAATGATGCCTACAGCTACAGGGATTTTTTGCTCAAAAAAAAGGTGCAGAAACTCTTTCACGCCCCCATTACACCACTCACCATCAAGTGTGCTACATACAGAGTACAGGGTTCAGCAGTTTATTATGCACAAAGTGCAGAGTTGAGAAATGCAATATACATGAAGTCACTTCAAGTGTGGGGTTTAAGCAGTGCACTGTGAACAGAGTGCAGATTTGAGGAGTGTGCTAGATACAAAGTGCAGAATTTAGCAGTGTGCTATGTACAGGTTGCAGGATTCAGGATTGCACTGCATACGCAGTACAGGGTTCAGAATTGTGCTACAAACAGAGTGCAGGGTTTCCACAGACTGAAAACATCACATATGAACTTGTAAATGTCAATGCTATTCTGTCTGTTATGATTTTTACAATTTTATTTATTTACAAAAATTCAGTAGAGCTTTGTAGCAGGAGTAGTAGTCTTTAACCCTTTCCTGTTTATTACTTTTCTTTTGAAGTTTTTATGGTTTAAATGGGCATACCGCATTGTTCTCCAACCGTTATGACAGTGGTTTGAGTAGAACTGGTTATTGTATCTTTGCACAAAATTCTAGCACAAGGTGGCAAGTCTCTTCCACCTCTGCCATTTCTGTTATGAAATGTCATTTCTCAATACCTTCTTGTACATTCCTACTCTTCTTTTTTGATTATATTATATTGTAAGCACACCCTGAAATCAGTAAATATTACATTATAGTATGAGTAAAGCCTCATGTAAACTGGACATTGAAAATTATGCATTTGACTAGGCACATTTAGCACTTGAACAAGACAATTTCTCAGCTCAACTTACCAGCCAGCCTGTACATTTGCATGTATTTGCAAATGTGTGCAAACTAAACCCCTGTTTTTAACATGAACTGTTAGACAGGACAATATAGATTGTTGCAGGCTGGCTGGTAAGCTGAGCTGGGAATTTTTCTTTGTTTTTGTTTGACATGCGTTTCCCTTCCATGTGCTCCTTGCTGTTAAGGCCAGATCAAAGCTGGGGGTAGATTACGTTTGTTTGTATCGTGGGTTATTTGGTGAGGGGGCGCACTGGACACCTGCACTGCGATTGTGCTATATGCTGGGTATCCTGTGCACCCCTGTGCCTTTAAGCAGGAGTGAGCTCCTTTCAGGCATACCTGCCCTCAATCTATCTATTATTATATATGTGCTCCTACTATGGAGGCTCTAACAATGTGTAGAGTTAGAACTGCAGATAATACTGAGGTGCCTTGTCGTGGGCCTCTGCTAGACATGTGCGATTAGTTTGGTACGAATTCGTAATTCGTACAAATTTTTCGAAATTCGTACGAATTTACGTATCCGTAGTACGAATTTTTTCGAATACGAATTCCGTACGGAATACGAAATTCCGTTTACGAATTTTGTCGCCAAATTATTCGAATCCGACTACCAAATATCGAATTTCAACTAATATGAAAGAAATTATTATAACGGATATAACAAATGATTCGAATGACAAAGTGTCATTTTTGCAGGAAAAATTCCGTTTACGAATTTCAGCTCCAAATTATTCGAATCAAACTACCAATATCGAATTTCAACTAATTCGAAAGAAATTATTATAGCGGATATAACGAATGATTCGAATGAATTCGAATGATTCGAATGACAAAGTGTCATTTTTGCAAGAAAAAAAGCTATTTAAAATCACTCGCGGCTAATGAATTGTCGGCTCCGTAACACAGAGAACAGTCATTCAGTTTACAAATTTTGTCGCCAAATTATTCGAATCCGACTACCAAATATCGAATTTCAACTAATATGAAAGAAATTATCATAACGGATATAACGAATGATTCGAATGAATTCGAATGACAAAGTGTCATTTTTGCAGGAAAAATTCTGTTTACGAATTTCAGCTCCAAATTATTCGAATCAAACTACCAATATCGAATTTCAACTAATTTGAAAGAAATTATTATAGCGCATATAACGAATGATTCGAATGAATTCGAATGACAAAGTGTAATTTTTGCAAGAAAAAAAGCTATTTAAAATCACTCGTGGCTAATGAATTGTCGGCTCCGTAACACAGAGAACAGTCATTCATTGATTTAAAAAAAAGCGTGGGGGTCCCCCCAAATTCAATAACCAGGCCCTTCAGGTCTGTTATGGATATTAAGGGGAACCCCAGCCAAAAAATCTGTTTACGAATTTTGTCGCCAAATTATTCGAATCCGACTACCAAATATCGAATTTCAACTAATATGAAAGAAATTATTATAACGGATATAACAAATGATTCGAATGATTCGAATGACAAAGTGTCATTTTTGCAGGAAAAATTCCGTTTACGAATTTCAGCTCCAAATTATTGGAATCAAACTACCAAAATCGAATTTCAACTAATTCGAAAGAAATTATTATAGTGGATATAACGAATGATTCGAATGAATTCGAATTATTCGAATGACAAAGTGTCATTTTTGCAGGAAAAAAAGCTATTTAAAATCACTTGCGGCTAATGAATTGTCGGCTCCGTAACACAGAGAACAGTCATTCATTGATAAAAAAAAAAAAAAAAAGCGTGGGGGTCCCCCCAAATTCAATAACCAGGCCCTTCAGGTCTGCTATTGATATTAAGGGGAACCCAAGCCAAAAAAAAAAATGGCGTGGGGTCCCCCCTAAATATCCATCCCAGACCCTTCAGGTCTGGGATGGATTTTAGGGGGAACCCCGGCCAAAAAAAAAAAAAAATGGCGTGGGTACCCGCTCAAAATCCATACCAGACCCTTATCCGAGCACGCAACCTGGCAGGCCGCAGGAAAAGAGGGGGGGACGAGAGCGGCCCCCCCTCCCTCCTGAACCATACCAGGCCACATGCCCTCAACATTGGGAGGGTGCTTTGGGGGTCTGAGACCTTGTCCCCATGTTGATGAGGACAAGGGCCTCATCCCCACAACCCTGGCCATTGGTTGTGGGGGTCTGCGGGCGGGGGACTTCCCTATGGCTTTCCCCATGACGTCAGAGGGGGGCGGGGTCACCAGGTGCCCTCCGTTATAAAAGACCTGTCAGCCGGAGCGAAGCCTCACACAGCGGGAGCCTCCCATTGCGAGGAGCGGCCCGACAGAAGAACAGACGCCGACGCCATGGAAGAAGATGCCAGACGAGAAGACCGAAGGAAGAAGAAGCGGATCGGAGGAAGAAGAAGATTTTCGAATACGAATTCCGTACGGAATACGAAATTCCGTTTACGAATTTTGTCGCCAAATTATTCGAATCCGACTACCAAATATCGAATTTCAACTAATATGAAAGAAATTATTATAACGGATATAACGAATGATTCGAATGAATTCGAATGATTCGAATGACAAAGTGTCATTTTTGCAGGAAAAATTCCGTTTACGAATTTCAGCTCCAAATTATTCGAATCAAACTACCAATATCGAATTTCAACTAATTTGAAAGAAATTATTATAGCGGATATAACGAATGATTCGAATGAATTCGAATGATTCGAATGACAAAGTGTCATTTTTGCAAGAAAAAAAGCTATTTAAAATCACTCGCGGCTAATGAATTGTCGGCTCCGTAACACAGAGAACAGTCATTCAGTTTACAAATTTTGTCGCCAAATTATTCGAATCCGACTACCAAATATCGAATTTCAACTAATATGAAAGAAATTATCATAACGGATATAACGAATGATTCGAATGAATTCGAATGACAAAGTGTCATTTTTGCAGGAAAAATTCCGTTTACGAATTTCAGCTCCAAATTATTCGAATCAAACTACCAATATCGAATTTCAACTAATTTGAAAGAAATTATTATAGCGGATATAACGAATGATTCAAATGAATTTGAATGATTCGAATGACAAAGTGTAATTTTTGCAAGAAAAAAAGCTATTTAAAATCACTCGTGGCTAATGAATTGTCGGCTCCGTAACACAGAGAGCAGTCATTCATTGATTAAAAAAAAAAGCGTGGGGGTCCCCCCAAATTCAATAACCAGGCCCTTCAGGTCTGTTATGGATATTAAGGGGAACCCCAGCCAAAAAATCAGTTTACGAATTTTGTCGCCAAATTATTCGAATCCGACTACCAAATATCGAATTTCAACTAATATGAAAGAAATTATTATAACGGATATAACAAATGATTCGAATGAATTCGAATGATTCGAATGACAAAGTTTTATTTTTGCAGGAAAAATTCCGTTTACGAATTTCAGCTCCAAATTATTGGAATCAAACTACCAAAATCGAATTTCAACTAATTCGAAAGAAATTATTATAGCGGATATAACGAATGATTCGAATGAATTCGAATTATTCGAATGACAAAGTGTCATTTTTGCAGGAAAAAAAGCTATTTAAAATCACTTGCGGCTAATGAATTGTCGGCTCCGTAACACAGAGAACAGTCATTCATTGATAAAAAAAAAAAAAAGCGTGGGGGTCCCCCCAAATTCAATAACCAGGCCCTTCAGGTCTGCTATTGATATTAAGGGGAACCCAAGCCAAAAAAAAATGGCGTGGGGTCCCCCCTAAATATCCATACCAGACCCTTCAGGTCTGGGATGGATTTTAGGGGGAACCCCGGCCAAAAAAAAAAAAAAATGGCGTGGGTACCCCCTCAAAATCCATACCAGACCCTTATCCGAGCACGCAACCTGGCAGGCCGCATGCCCTCAACATTGGGAGGGTGCTTTGGGGGTCTGAGACCTTGTCCCCATGTTGATGAGGACAAGGGCCTCATCCCCACAACCCTGGCCATTGGTTGTGGGGGTCTGCGGGCGGGGGACTTCCCTATGGCTTTCCCCATGACGTCAGAGGGGGGCGGGGTCACCAGGTGCCCTCCGTTATAAAAGACCTGTCAGCCGGAGCGAAGCCTCACACAGCGGGAGCCTCCCATTGCGAGGAGCGGCCCGACAGAAGAACAGACGCCGACGCCATGGAAGAAGATGCCAGACGAGAAGACCGAAGGAAGAAGAAGCGGTTTGGAGGAAGAAGAAGATGGAAGAAGAAGATGGAAGAAGATGCCGAGAGGAGAAGATGAAGAAACCGAAGGATGAAGAAAGGAAGAAGGAAGACCAGAAGAAAGAAGATGTTAATAAAGGAATTGTCAAAGACCGTCTCCTGTCATTTTTACCATTTTTGTCACTTTTTTTGTGAAATGGTAGGGGTACTTTTGTACCCCCTTACCATTTCACACAGGGGGGGCCGGGATCTGGGGGTCCCCTTGTTAAAGGGGGCTTCCAGATTCCGATAAGCCCCCCGCCCGCAGACCCCCACAACCAATGGCCAGGGTTGTGGGGATGAGGCACTTGTCCTCATCAACATGGGGACAAGGTGCTTTGGGGGGACCCCAAAGCACCCTCCCAATGTTGAGGGCATGTGGCCTGGTACGGTTCAGGAGGGGGGGGCGCTCTCATCCCCCCTCTTTTCCTGCGGCCTGTCAGGTTGCGTGCTCAGAGAAAGGGTCTGGTATGGATTTTGAGGGGGACCCCACGCCATTTTTTTTTTGGCAGGGGTTCCCCTTAAAATCCATCCCAGACCTGAAGGGCCTGGTTATTGAATTTGGGGGGAGCCCCACGCTTTTTTTTTTATCAATGAATGACTGTTCTCTGTGTTACAGAGCCGACAATTCATTAGCCGCGAGTGATTTTAAATAGCTTTTTTTCCTGCAAAAATGACACTTTGTGCAGGAACAGTTCTCAATATTACATATACTGAATCTCGAATTCATTCGAATCATTCGAAGCATTCGTTATATCCGCTATAATAATTTCTTTCGTATTAGTTGAAATTCGATATTTGTAGTTGGATTCGAATTGTTCTCTGTGTTACAGGAACCGACAATTCATTAGCCGAGTTAACGATTTGTAACGATTCGTAACTTTACTAACGAATCGTAACGATTCGAAAAAAAAAATACGAATCGTACGAAATTCGTATTTCGTACGAATTCGAACGGAATTTCGTACACGAATTATGAATTACGAAATTTTTTATATACGAAACGGAACGAAACGAAACTAATTTTTTGACAGTTCCCATGTCTAGCCTCTGCAGAATATGCATGTATTTGCAAGTGTGTACAAACGAAAACCCCTGTTTAGTTTGGGGCAGTTGCCATTTGTTTGTACATTTAGCACTTAAGCATTCATTCATTTCAAAGGCCACAATAAATTAATATTCTGACCAATGGAATGAATTAACACCCAAAAGGTTTATGCTCCTGAAAGTGGAAAACGCAGCTTAAGGTGCAATTTTTATGTTTCTTTTCTCATACCAGGAGAAAGGGCATTCAGAAGAGCTGGGTAAATGCCCAGTGTGTAATTTAAAAGGACACCATAAGGCCCCTTTCACACAGGCTTTTCAATCAGGTGCAGACCTGTCAGATTTTCAGGCGGACCTGATCGGACACTCCATTCACGGCACTGGAGCAGCGGATGTCAGCGTAGACATGTCCGCTGACCACCACCAATATCCCAACCTATCTATGAAATCCAGACAGATGGAGACCCTATTTTCCATCTATATGGAGGATCGGCGGTCCATTTTCATCCGATATCCCCATAGAGGAGAGCAGGACTCTGACACAGTGAGTGGAGATGGACCTGTCATCCGCCTGCTCAGCGGGAATTAGCAGATGGATCCCCCGCTGAGCAAAACGGAGTCCGCTGGGTGGACTGCCCGTGTGAAAGAGCCTTAAGACTAAACGTTATATCCACAATAGCTTTACACAGGTGTGATGGGTGAATGCATAGAACTTTTGCCTATAACAGTAGTGAACAGAAAGAGACAGAAAAACAGAATTGTTTTTAACTTGTATTTAAATTTGTCTTGGAAGTGTTTTTGGTCGTGGCTTGCATATGTTTGCAAGAAAGAAAAGCTTTAATCAGTGCAGGGGAAAAAAAATGAAATACACAAAATCACAAATGTTATTGCCCAACAGCAGAGAAAAGGTAATTGTTGTTTTTTCTAAATAATGGATAAATCTTTGTTGCCTTGAAACTTGCCTGACATATGAAAATAAAAGTGTGGCCCAATCTGTGTGTCTCAGTTCAAGGAATTATTTAGCACAGGGATAACTTTTGCCAAATACTGGTAGTACAAAACAAAATCATGGGTAATATACACTACTATGCAAAAGTTTTAGTCAGGTGAAAAAATATGCTGTAAATTAAGAATGCTTTCAGAAATAGAAGTGTTCATAATACATTTTTATAAATTAATAAAATGGAAAGTAAATGAACAGAAGAGAAATCCAAATCAAATCAATATTTGGTGTGACTATCCTTTGCCTTCAAAACAGCATCAATTATTCTAGGTACACTTGCACACAGTTTTTGGAACTTGGCAGGTAGGTTGTTCCAAACATCTTGGAGAACTAACCACAGATTTTCTGTGGATGTAGGCTGCCTCAAATCCTCTGTCTCTTCATGTAATACCAGACAGACTTGATGATGTTTAGATCGAGGCTCTGTGGGGACCAAACCATCACTTTCAGGACTCCTTGCTGTACTTTATGCTGAAGATAGTTCTTAATGACATTGGCTGTATGTTTGGGGTTGTTGTCTGGCTTCAGAATATGGGGCCAATCACATGCCTCCCTGATGGTATGACATGATGTATCAATATCTGCCTGTATAGAATAAAGAATGATAGGAAAAGGGGAACAGTTTCAACTCCCCTTTTCCTCATGGGAGAGCGGTAGGGACAGGCAGTTTCAAGTTCCCCTAGGGGCTCAGGTCCCCTGGGGGAATCTAGTTGGCTCACGTGTCTTGGGAGAGGAATACAGGTGACCTCTCCTGAGGCTCGTGGTTTAGCCCGGGAAAATCCAGTTTAAACTGGCCTAGCTGGCCCCCATAGGGGCTATAAAAGGGGGTTCCGTCCAGTCAGGCTCAATTCGCCTCAGAAGACTAAGCTGTGGTGTTCTAGGGTTCACTCCCATTGAGCAAACAGTGTCTTCTGAGGCCAGAAGATGAGTCTGCTGAGACGGCTTATCGAACGGGCAGGAGAAGATGGCGGTGAAGATTGGATTCGGCAGTGCCTTGACTTACCGAGGACTTCGCGTCAAGAGGCTCCGGTGGGAGCCGCAACTGCCGCCGCTGAAGCCTGGGGTCCAGTGACCGACATCGAAATGTCGGCTGAAGTACCGTCCCGCCATTCGCCCGTGCCCCGTTTGGAGGAAGAGCACACAGAGCCGCAAGAAGAATTCCCGTGTCAAAGGCGAAGAAGAGGAGGCGCCGCCGCTGATGTAAGTAACTCAGCCAGGAGAAGGCGTACCCCGCGCCGCAGGTTTTCCCCTTCACCACCTCGAGCGGAGTCAGCTAGACGGCAAGGCAGGGCTTCCCAGAGCCGGGGCGGAGCTACAGGTCGAATGTCTAGGGGAGCGGTGAGAGGCGGGTGCAGCAGCGTAGGGAGAAGAGGATCAGTTTCGTCCGCGGTGGGCGCACCTACAGGCGAAGTGTCGAATAGCGTAGCCAGGAACGAATTTTTCGACGGAAGGTCGATCCGACCACATCACAACACAGCATCTCCACGACAACATCCCACAGCATTTCAGTCAGGGTCTGTCACAGGCATGGCTATTGGCCCAGCTCCCATGGCTTCAACTGGCATGGGGAATGAGGAAGATTCCATAAGGTCGACATTAAATATTCCGCCAACTAACTCTAGTGGGGTTGGTGAGTTACCTATTAATATTACTAATAATATTTCTGAGCTTTTGCAAAAATTAATTCAGGAAGTACATACATTAGGTGCCTCTGCTCAACCTACAGCTAATAATGCAGCGTTGGGGATATGGGCGCCATCTAGTGGTTTTACTACTGATCACATATCAAGTTTGAATAATGATACATTAGATAATTCTTTTGCATATCAGTCGGCAAGATCTCTTAATTTACCCGAAACATGTTTAAAAGAGTCTATTCCTTGTGAAAGCTCTCCGTTAGGTTTCCATCTATCTATGACAATAAAAGAAAAAATTTGGAAGGGTGAATTTTTGGATCTTTTATCTTTGCTTCCTTCTGCAAAAGAATTTATTAGTAGAACTGACGAAAAAGACGACGAAGATAGACGTAGGCCTGTGTCCAGGTCTTTCAACAACTGGTTGCAGGCTTATTGTATATTTTCTGGCATCTTATGTGAAAAATTTCCTGAGAAAAGTTCTGGACTTTTTCAGCATTTAGACATTATATTGGAAGCGTTTAAGAATTTCGGAGGTACGGCTTGGTATACGTATGATGAGGCCTTTCGTCAAAAATTGTCTGTTTACCCGACTTTGAAGTGGGGATTAAAAGACGTGAGCCTCTGGCTCAATCTTTTTCTTCCCCAAAGGGCATATTCCAGGCAGCCTCAGACTTCTCAAAACGCAGCCAACAATACCGGATACAAGAAAGGTATTTGTTTCAACTTCAACGATTCTCAGTGCAGATGGCCAAACTCCTGCAAATATAGACACGAATGTGCATTTTGTTCCGGAGCACATTCGGTATCTAAATGTTTTAAGAAAATGTCCTCGGTTAATCAACAAGCAGGATCTTTTCAAAAAGGCTCCTTTCTCCCCTGACTGTTCAAATTTATTAGACACATTTTTTAATATTTGTCATCACTTCAATGTTCCTCTGGCTGTTGACAAAACGGCCGGGCCTTCAACTTGTTTGGATTTTCTGGGTATTACTATCGATACAGAGTTAATGGAATTTCGTCTCCCGGAAGAAAAGGTAACGAAACTTAGAGTACAGTTACTGTTTATTATTCGCAAAAAGAAGGTTTGTTTGAAGGACATGCAATCCTTATTAGGTCTGTTGGCCTTTGCTTCAAGGATCATGCCCATTGGCAAGATTTTTTCCAGAAGACTTTATCATTCCATCTCGGGTTTTAAATCTCCTTTCTCTCATATCAGGATTACTCATGATATGCGAGAGGATCTTTTGGTATGGTTACAGTTTTTACAACATTTCAATGGTCGAGCCTTATGGCAGGATGAATTCATTCTGGATAAAGAGTTTTTTCTTTCTACTGACTCGGCGGGATCATGTGGTTTTGCTGCAATTTGGCAATCACATTGGTGTGCGGACGTGTGGAACCCGAGGTGGATAAGATTAGGTTATACAAAGAATATAGTTTTGCTAGAATTATTCCCTATTATAGTTGCTTTGGAACTTTGGGCCCCTTATTTTCAGAACAAAAGAATTTTAGTACGGACTGATAATAAGGGAGTCATGTATGCAATTAATTGTTTAACGTCTAAGTCTATGCCAGTCATTGTCTTGTTGCGCCACATGATTTTTCAATGTTTGCATTGGAATATCTGGTTAAAAGCGATTCATGTGGCGGGAAAAGACAATGATATGGCGGACGCATTGTCTCGCCTGCAGATGGATCGTTTCTTTCAACTGTTCCCGTCCGCGGACCAAGTAGGGATACCTTGTCCACACGAATTGTGGGACCTTTTTTGAAACCTATTGCTGATTCGATTCGGAATTCTTTGGCCCCTTCGACCTGGGCTGGATATCAATCGGCCTGGTTGCTTTGGGTTGCCTTTTTAAATTCGATCAATGCTCCTATGAGTGCTTTTTCGGAAGGTTTAGTATTGTTATTTTTGAATTTTTTGTTTCAGAAGCAATATTCTTGGTCATATGTTAATAAAACCTTGGCCGGTTTGTCCTTTTTTCTCAAACTTAATAACTTGCCTTCTTGTTTAGCTTATTTTTCTGTTAGGCAAGCCTTAAAAGGCTATAAGAAGGACAATTTTAAACCGGATTCACGTTTTCCTATTACCCCGGAAGTTTTAGAAAAACTCTGTTTAGCATCGGAACAAGTCTGTTTTTCTTCCTTTGAGGCTACGTTATTTAGAACAGTTTTTTCTATTACCTTTTTCGCAGCACTCAGAGCTTCTGAGTTACCAACTATTCGGGCCTCGGATATTTTTGTCTCAGACACATCCTTGAGGATATTTTTAAGAAAATCTAAAACTGATCAGTTAGGTAAAGGCAGTTGGATCACGTTGCACGCAGGCCGCAACTCTTCAATCTGTCCTTTGGGTTTATTAAATAAATATCTCAGTGTCCGGCCGTCGGGTGGTCAGGGTTTGTTTTTACACGAGTCTGGCTCCCCTCTAACTAGGTATCAGTTCGTGTGCGTTTTTAAAAAAATGTTTAAAGTTTTTAAAATTGGATAAGGTTAATTTGACGTCACATTCTTTTAGAATTGGAGCAGCCACTGAGGCTTCTAGATTAGGTTTGGATGATAGTATAGTTAAGAAGGTGGGAAGATGGAAATCGAATAGTTATTTATTATATATTCGTCCTAATCTTTCTCTTTGATTCATTCCAGGTTTATGCCGAAAAGTAATTTGGATAATTGGACACTCCTACGTCTTTTGGGCACACCTGAGGGCTAAAGAAAGAGTTTATTCTGATAATTTAGGCTTGGATTCCGGACAATTCGAAGTTTTTTGGTCAGGAAAGAGGGGAATGTTATGGGCTGATCTGCTGGGGGAATTTACGGGTCTTTTTCTCAAATTTTCCCTACCAGATGTACTGATTGTACATCTTGGGGGAAATGACATTGGAAAACAAAAAACGTTGGACATTATTTTTAACATTAGAGACGATTTACAGAGGATTCAACTAGCTTTGCCTAACACGGTTATTGTTTTCTCTGAAATAGTGCAAAGGTTTCGTTGGCTTTCTTTTCCTTCCATGCACCCGTTGGAAAGAATAAGAAAGCGGATTAATAGAGCGGTGTCCAAATTACTTACACAGTTAGGCATTATATCATTTAGGCATGTAGAATTGGAGGGTGGCATCCGTGGTTTATATAGACAGGATGAAATTCACCTGTCAGAAATCGGTTTAGATATTTTTAACGCAGACCTCAGTTCATGTGTTGAGATGGCCGCGTTAGGGGGTTTAGGGACAGGCGGTCTTGAGTCCACCTGTCTGGTGGGAAATTTATAAAGTAAGTTATTTATTTATGCAGCCTGGGCTGTATGGCTAGGCTGTTAAAAGTTATATATTTAGTTCTTGTCTGATGAATAAATATTTTTGAAACCAATAATAAACAGCCGCGGCCTATATAATCCAACACTGGTCTGCGTCTCTTTTCTTTATTATTAAGTTTGTTAAGTGATGTAATAGGGTCCTGCCTGCGATCCCATGATAGGAAAAGGGGAACAGTTTCAACTCCCCTTTTCCTCATGGGAGAGCGGTAGGGACAGGCAGTTTCAAGTTCCCCTAGGGGCTCAGGTCCCCTGGGGGAATCTAGTTGGCTCACGTGTCTTGGGAGAGGAATACAGGTGACCTCTCCTGAGGCTCGTGGTTTAGCCCGGGAAAATCCAGTTTAAACTGGCCTAGCTGGCCCCCATAGGGGCTATAAAAGGGGGTTCCGTCCAGTCAGGCTCAATTCGCCTCAGAAGACTAAGCTGTGGTGTTCCCCTCCCCCCTCCCCTTTTGTCGCGGCTGTAATTATGTGGTGGTGTCACTTTTGCAATTATGCAAAGGCGGACTAGTTTGTTTAAATCGTTATTAAAGATTTTCAATTGTATATTTGAAGTGTTTTGGGAAATTTATAAAGTAAGTTATTTATTTATGCAGCCTGGGCTGTATGGCTAGGCTGTTAAAAGTTATATATTTAGTTCTTGTCTGATGAATAAATATTTTTGAAACCAATAATAAACAGCCGCGGCCTATATAATCCAACACTGGTCTGCGTCTCTTTTCTTTATTATTAAGTTTGTTAAGTGATGTAATAGGGTCCTGCCTGCGATCCCATGAACATCCAATGATACCTAATTAGGTTGCCAACATCCCTGGTACAATAGATAGAAAAAGAGGTACCCCCCAAAATAAATGGGACTTTAACGGCAACAGGGTAAAGATAAAATACATTGTAGTTTATTACAAAATAATATACATAAAGATCAATATCAGTGTGCTCTCCGCTGGTTCCACTGTGGTGGACTAGTGTGGATGAGTGGGGCCCCATTGTTTACATCTCTGTCCTTTGGACACCGATGATGTTCAGTCGTGATACAAGTGCCGCCATTGTCCCAGCAGTGAATCTTTATGGTGACGGTTCTGGGTATGCTTGCTGTGATGTAATTATTATGCTGTATGTCCTATGTTTAAAACGACTGATTAAGAATTATGGTGTTACTGTTACTAATTAACATATTTGATTTTATTGTATAGTGTGATCCCATTCTGACATTTTTCCCCTGGCGAATGGATGTAAATTGTCCCAAAACACGTTGGGCGTCTGGATATCAATGGGAAATCATGGCAAGAAAGGGGGGGGGGGGGGGATTTGGAACTTTAATTGAGGCCCGATGAGGCGCCTCCATCCCTAATGAATACTATAAAAAGGAGGGTTGGACTTTAAATGAAGCAGATGAAAATGCTGAGCTTAAAGTAAACATTATTTTATTAATCATATGTACCTGGAGTAGTTAAAACGTAATATAGTAGTTATGCAAGTGATAAACACAAGGCATAGACATAGTCATGCACGGTATAAATATACACATGATATAAAATAAATACAATAAATACAGAGTGAGCAATTGATGATAAATGGAACAGTAATGCAGCCCATAAGTGCCAAATGTTTTTACTAACCTAATCATTTTTCATATAGTATAAATACATCTATACAATGAGACCAGGAGCATAGGTACCGGGTATGCCGTTGTTTGGCACTTATGGGCTGCATTACTGTTCCATTTATCATCAATTGCTCACTCTGTATTTATTTTATATCATGTGTATATTTATACCGTGCATGACTATGTCTATGCCTTGTGTTTATCACTTGCATAACTACTATATTACGTTTTAACTACTCCAGGTACATATGATTAATAAAATAATGTTTACTTTAACCTCAGCATTTTTATCTGCTTCATTTAAAGTCCAACCCTCCTATTCTATGGGAAATCATCACCATCAACATCATTGTTTTTATTGGTTTGAATATTGATCTTTATGCATATTATTTTGTAATAAACTACATTGTATTTTATCTTTACCCTGTTGCCGTTAAAGTCCCATGTATTTTGGGGGTACCTCTTTTTCTAAATATCTGCCTGTATTTCTCAGCATTGAGGACACCATTGATCCTGACCAAATCCCCAACTCCATTTGCAAAAATGCAGCCCCAAACTTGCAAAGAACCTCCACCATGCTTCACTGTTGCGTACAGACACTCATTATTGTACCACTTTCCAGCCCTTCGGCGAACAAACTGCCTCTTGCTACAGCCAAATATTTTACATTTTGACTTCATTTTTCTGCACCCCAGTTTCTGTTTTTGTGCATAGTTGAGTCACTTAGCATTGTTTTCACATCAGAGGTATGGCTTTTTGTGCACAATTCTTCTATGAAAACCATTTCTGGCCAGACTTCTACAGGCAGTAGATGGGTGAACCCAGGTCCCACTGGTTTCCACCAGTTCTGTGCTGATGGCACTGCTGGACATGTTTTAGTGTCGAAGGGAAGTAAACATGACGTGTCTTTCGTCTGCTGCATTAAGTTTCCTTGGCCGACCACTGTGTCTATGATCCTATTGCCCATTTCTTCGTGCTTCTTCAAAAGAGCTTGAACAGCACATCTTGAAACCCCATTCTGCTTTGAAAACTTTGCCTGGGGGAGACCTTGCTGATGCACCTTGTGTCTTGTTGCTGTCCTTAGTCTTGCCATGATGTATGACCTGTGACATGAAACTGTCTTCCACAACCTCATAGTAGCAGAGTTTTGCTGTTCCTCACCCAGTTTTAAGCCTCCTGCACAGCTGTTTTGGTTTCAGTTAATGACTGTTTCAACCTTAAAGTGGTTGTAAAGTCAGAAGCTTTTTCTATCTTAATGCATGCATTAAGATAAAAAAAACTTCTGTGTGCAGCAGCCACCCCAGCACCCCCTATTAATTAACTGAGCTCCATCTCTCTTCAGCAATGTCCACAAGTGCCTCAGCCATCTGGGACTCTCCTCCTCATTGGCTGAGACACAGCAGTGGCGCCAATCAGGAGAGAGGGGCAGGGCCGAACGGGGGCTCCATGACTAAAGGGACACAGGGTGCTGTGACTCGGCTCGGGTGCCCCCATAGCAAGCTGCTTGCTGTGGGGGCACTCAATAGGAGGGAGGGGCTAGGAGAGCCGAAGAGGGACCTTAGTAGAGGAGGATCTGGGCTGCTCTGTGCAAAACCGCTGCACAGGGCAGGTAAGTATAACATGTTTGTTATTTTTAGAGAGAATTTTTTTTTACAATCACTTTAATATTAAATTGATTATCATGAGCACCTGTTAGGTATAATTGGTTACTCATACACCTGACTCTAATCTTACAAAATCCTTGACTTTGTGCATGTGTATAATGTGTGCAAGTGTAAGAACTGATACTAGTTTGAAGCCAAAGGCTAGTTACACCAAATATTGATTTGATTTAGATCTTTCTTTTGTTCGCTCACTTTGCATTTTGTAAATTGATCAAAATAAATGATTAAAATATATATTTTTGAAAGCATTCTTACTTTACAGTATTTCTTCACACCTACCTAAAACTTCTGCATGGTACTGTATTTTTGCTAAAAAATAAAAAAATGTAAATTCTTTACTTTGTTCTTTCATTGTCTTGTAGTGCAAAAATATGTGCTACCTTTAAATTTGTAGAACTCCAAGGACACTTACCAACATTTGTTTTAAGGGCTTTCCTGTGTGCTTTTATTTATTTTTTAAATTTCCTTTACAAAAAAGGTTACGCACACAAGGGTTTTCAGCATCATATGACAAAACATAGTCTCCTGGCCAATTTTTTTTAGCACAGACATGGGACTTAATCTCACAGGCGTAGACCTTGTCAGATTACCTCTCCTTGAGGCCACTCTCCTAGTGTCTGTTCACACATGCTGCTCCTCCGAGGAAGGAGCCCTGAGCCTCAGTTAGCTTTCAAGCAAAACAAACTGTCAGCTGCACAATCAGTGAGGCACTGTCTACAAGGAAATTTATGGCCCTAAAAATTGAGAATTTATCCACCCAAAGCTCCACAAAAAAACCCGGACTCCAGGCCCTAGACCAGAACTTAGTAAACTCCTGTTTTCTCTGTAGGAAACACAAACCCTGGATTCCCTCACCCTGTGTAGTTGAGAAACATAGCTGACACATCTACCATCCACAACCAGGCCAGCCAGTATCACACCTAGTTCGGCAATCCCTGCACACTAAACTGTATTCCAACTGGTTCTTCTCACAGTGACAGGGCGCTAGTCTGTCACACTGTCTAAGATTAGCAAAGGTTCAGAAAAATGAACTTAAAGTGTTGTTGCACACAAAAAAAAATGCATGAATGTTCCTAAAAAAAATTAAAAATAAACATTTGGAAAAAAAGTTAATTCTTACCTCTAAATGCCTGTTGCTAGGGGGTCCCTCGTAGTCTGCCTCCTTCAATGCCTGGGCTGGTGACATCATTTCCCCTCGGTGCAGGAAGGGCTCAGCTCTGCCCCCTCCCTCTTGTCAATCATCTGGGACACGTGACAGGTCCCAGATGACTGCGTGGCCAATCACGAAGCGTGGAGACACTCGCGCATGTGCAGTGGGTGCCCGACTGTGAAGCCACAGCCGGGTGCCCACAGTTACAATGTCGTCGCCATTGAGCGGAGGGGGGGAGAGCTGGGGTTCGATCCCCCGCATCGCTGGACCCTGGAACAGGTAAGTATCCGATTATTAAAAGTCAGCAGCTGCATTATTTGTAGCTGTTGACTTTTAACTTTTTTTTTTAGAATGGTTACTCCTCTTTAATTAGCACAGAAATTTTTTTTTTCAAAACATAGTTAAGTGCAAAACCACAAAGATTATTTCTTGCACAACACCATCATGAAAGTAATTATTCTCTCTTCATGATTTTCTTTATTATATCAGTACAGAAATCTGTTTTAGGAAATTGCATTTGAATTTTAATAGAACACTAAAATAATTTATCAAATACATTTTATTCATGTGGTTAGCCATGTGTGAATTCACAAGCTAATATACAACATGGTTGATGTTAGTTGGTCAACAGAATACAATTTTAATGAAAAAAAATGTGTTTCGTGAGAATGTTCAGGACTTACTTTACAGGAAAGGGAAAAGAGAGAATTACCAGACTGCTTTTTTAAGTATACACAGGGAAAAGTAGGAAAATATGACCAGCATGACCCAGCTTAAATCCTGCTATAATGTGTGTGATAATGACCAAATTATCCTGAGGCACACAAACTGTCTGGAGAGAATAAGTCATAGCTATTGTTGCTGATTAGAAAACAATAGCAAATGCACATATCAGGAACTATGTGACCTAAAGGGTTAAACAATAACTTAAGGGCTCTGACTGGCACTGCTGATTCATGTAAAGCAGAACTTCACCCAAAAGGGGAAGTTCCGCTTGTTTCCATCCTCCCCCTCTACTGCCACATTTGGCACTTTTTGATGGGGGAGGAGGAAGCGGGTACCTTTTTTGCGCAGGTACATGCGCCCATTTCCAGTCAGTATCGCTATGGCGATCTGAGCTGGAAGTTTGGCCCCCCCTCATTGCCCCACAGTCTTCTGGGACACATCACAGATTCCAGAAGACTATGGGAGCAGTAGGAAACGTTTTTTCTTACTTGAGATGCCAGCACCTGCACCCAAAGCTGATTGAAGAATTGGCTCAGGTGAGGACATCACTGGATCCCTGGAAAGGTAAGTGTGCTTATATTAAAAGTGCAGTGTAAATAGAGAGAAATTATTGCGCAGGAAGGAAACTAAATACAAATGAGCAAAATCTGAACAGTTTATGTTAAATCATAAATAAAACAAAAGTTGTTACGTTAAATGATCCAAAGGTGAAACAATAAAAGTTACTATGAAAACAGTTCATGTAGTGCTCCAGAAAAATAAATTGGTGAGCAAAAAGTCTCTTGCTGGGTGTCCAATAAGTGAATGGATGCTGTATGAAACTTCGCCCGAGTGCATCTCCACTGTGAATTGCACAAAATGCTTACTTACCAGAACGCTAGACTCCAAATTTTAAGAGTCTAGACACACAGTGGATGCTAAACCGATGATCAGAGCACTTCCCTCTTTATTAGGCTGAAGAGGATGGTATCATGGCTGACAATACAAACAGCTCCAATTCACATCCCATGAGGAAGAAAGAAGCTGCCCACATATTGTAAAACTGTATGATGTTTTATTAAAACAGTGATGCCTAGAACTTAAGGAAATCCATATAAAAGCCAGCATATGAAATTCAAAAGTTCCCGGGAACTGGTCCGCTTGTAAACAGATTCAGCTTGCATGATCACATCAGACATGGACTCCGCCCTACATGTTTCATCAGAGGTGACGTCATCAGGGGCAGGGCTCACGAAACATGTAGGGCGGTGTCCATGTCTGATGTGACCATGCAAGCTGAATCTGTTTACAAGCAGGCCAGTTCCTGGGAACTTTTGACTTTCATATGCTGGCTTTTATCTGGACTTCTTAGCATCATTTCACTCAAATATTGCATCATTTCATACAGCTTCCCATTCACCTATTAGACACCCAACAAGAGACTTTATGCTTATTATCACCAATTTTCTTTCCTTATATTAAAAGTTAGCAGCTACATTATTCGTGGGGAGCCTGGAGCTCCTCAATAAGTTTTAAGATGATGATCAGCAGTAAGCAGTGTGAATAGCTGTGCAGGCTCTGACTGCCTCTGCTGTCGTATGCTAAAAAAGGGATAATAAAGAAAAAGGTCCAAAAAATAATTAAATTAAAATAGAAAGAGAAAACGTATAAAAAAAGACTAGCACGCAGGAATGGGCCCTGCTGTGAAGATTTGTAATTGCAAGCACCTGATGAACTGGGCAAAAAATTGAAACGTATCATCAGCATAGATCAAGATTTGTAATTACCCGCCCCTGTTAAACAGGGGCTGAAAAATTGTGCCTTAGGCACTGGTGCTGGTGCCACAACACTGCAACCCCTCACAGATACTGTTTGGAGAACAGCAGTCACACGTGTTGCGAAGCATTTTTTTAAAAAATTGTAATTAAACAGGGGCTGAAAAATTGTGCCTTAGGCACTGGTGCTGGTGCCACAACACTGCAACCCCTCACAGATACTGTACTTGGAGCACAGCAGTCACACGTGTTGCGAAGCCATTTTTTTTAAAAATTGTAATTACCCGCCCCTGTTAAACAGGGGCTGAAAAATTGTGCCTTAGGCCACTGGTGCGGGTGCCACAACACTGCAACCCCTCACAGATACTGTACTTGGAGCACAGCAGTCACACGTGTGCGAAGCATTTTTTAAAAAAAAATTAGGTACACGCCCCTGTTAAACAGGGGGCTGAAAAATTGTGCCTTAGGCACTGGTGCTGGTGCCACAACACTGCAACCCCTCACAGATACTGTACTTGGAGCACAGCAGTCACACACGTGTTGCGAAGCATTTTTTTTAAAAAATTGTATGTACACGCCCCTGTTAAACAGGGGCTGAAAAATTGTGCCTTAGGCACTGGTGTGGTGGCATGGATCATTGAGGAGGAGGAAGAGGATAGTCAGTGAACATAAGAGGACAGTCACTCAGCATCAGCATAGGCAGTCTTGAAGGGATGTGATATTAAAAATTATTCGGTTATATCCGCCTCAGGTGCCTGGTAGCTGGTGGTGATCCAAGACTGATTCATTTTGATGAAGGTCAGTCGATCAGAATAGCTGTGCAGGCTCTGACTGCCTCTGCTGTCGTATGCTAAAAAAAAGGGAAATAAAGAAAAGCCTCAGGACATCCTGATAAGCCTGGAACCTGCCCAAGAACCGCTGCCACCAGTTGAGGACGTGAGCCATGCAGGGCACATGGTGTGAGCTAAAAAAAAAAAAGAAAAAAACCCCTGTTCGCAGGGCGAGAGGAGGTTGGTGCAAAAAGGTCCAAAAAATAATTAAGAACTCACGGAAGGGGGCCGAGTCCTACCAACTGAAAAGGCAGCAGTTGAAGTGCTAGCAATTTAGCCAGCTAGCATTCAACCGCTGGCATGTGAGGATGGCATCTGGGAGTGTACTTCTTTCTACGGTCCAGCAGCTGGGGCAAATGGTGAAATTTGCCTGCTGCAATCGGACGTCGGTGTACTGCAAGTACTTGGTTGTGACACACCTAATTCTACACCTTCAGTCCTCTCAGAGCAGCTTTCAGAGAGGACTGAAGGTGTAGTGGGGATGGAGATCCCAGCTGAGGAGGAGCAAGGAGAGGTCCGCTTAGTTCTTTGGTGTGGGTCTTTAATGTGTGCCTGCCAACGAGCTGCATGGCAGGTCGCCATATGTCTGGTCATGCTTGTGGTGCCCCAAGCGCTGATGTTTTGGCCACGCGAGATACCGCTTGAGACAAATATTGCAAAAATAGCAGTGGTGCGATCTGATGCACCCTCGTCTCAAAAAAGGCCCACACCAAGAACTTTTCTGATAACGTGCAGAGGCAGCGCCCTGCACAGGCGAGCTCTGCGGTGTTGTACAGTTTTGCAGTGCTGGCCTCTACCTGGCCTCCAGGGGGCATCCTGCCTCGTTGGACATGTGACGCCGCATCCTCCTCCTCCTCGTCCTCCTCCTCATCCTCTCTCCCTTCAGGCACCCACGTGGAGTCAGTGACCTCATCATCCCCTCCCTCTTCACCACTAAGAGCAAACCTGGCAGTAAGCTGCAGCTGGTGGAACAGTACTGCCAGATTCCTCAAGCTGGGGTATCATCATCCGAGCCTTCTCGAATCGTTGGCATCCTCCTGGAGCATGTACCCAACACTGTGCTCAAAGAGTTCGGGGGACTCCTCAGGAGGACATGGTGGGTCTAGGGAAGGGGTGGCTGATGATGCTCTGCCAGTACCCTGAGCCTGGGTGAGAGAGGATGAGGAGGATGAGGAGGGCTTGGTCATCCATTCTACCAAGCCTTCAGCATGATGCGGCTCCACATGTCCAGCTGCCGAAAACAAAGACGCGCGTGTCCCATGGCCACGTGCTGATGACGATGCACGACCACGTCCACGGCCACGGCCACGTCCACTAGAAACAGAGCCTGCCTGCCCTGTTTCTTGGCTCTGCACGCTCTGCCTCCCCTTGGCGGTCTTCCAGCCATTGAGTTAAAATAGCACTGAAGCCACTCAGAAACGTATCTATAAGGATATTTAAATTTAGCTGCTTACATTCACGTACAGAATACATCTAAAAAGAACTGTCTGCTATTATTACCAAGGCAGGCATATCCAGGTATACGTCTTTTTGATCTTTAGATGTGATGTGAATTTATTTTACTTGGTTTGTGAATGATGTGTGAGCAAAACTGGCAGTGCACAAGGGGAAACTTGAGGACATTGCAGCCAAAACGTAAGATCATAGACAAGAAGTAGCTAATTGGTGCACAAAGGTGTCACCAAGTGGACTTCATAACATTTCCATGGTTGTCATACAAGAGTACAGGGATAGTTTTAAAGACCTTTTACTTTCAAGAAATAGACCAGGAGTGCTTGTGTGTACTTCAGTGGCTCTAAATATGTTAATGTGCAAAAATGCAAAAAGTCTTTTCACTGATCTACAGAAAACTCTTCAAAATTTAGATTTCCACTTTGCAGAGAATAAAACTCCTCCCTGAACAATAAAGACAAGTGAGTGACAACATTTTACACAATAGCACAAAGCAAATAACAAATCACTCTGAAAAGGAAGAACTTCAAAATGGCATGTTCCCTGGATTTCTCATTTCCTAGCCTGATACACACCACTACTGACATGTGGGCAGCTTCAGTAGGACCAGCATTTGTCTCCAAGACACAGTGGGGTTGGTACTAAAACTGGAGTGTGCAAAATCTGGTGCAGCTCTGCATAGAAACCAATCAGCTTCCGAGTATTTTTGTCAAAACATAATTTAACAAGCTGAAGTTAGAAGCTGATTGGCTACCACAGCTGCACCAGATTTTGCACTCTCCAGTTTTAGTAAACCAACCCCGCTGGGTCATCGAATTAATCAGCAATAGCAATGCAACAAGTCAACAATGGCACAATAGGGTATTGGTGTTATGCTACCGCATGGCCATATACATCTTCTGCTTTTATTTTTAACTATCTTGTCTGCCTTACTGGTTAAAGCTGGTTAGCAAACTGGTTAGCAAACAACCTAATACACAGATATGTATATAAGTATATATATACACACACACACATACTCTTCAAAAAGTTTGCGCAGTATTATATTTCTGTTGGATTTTTTCCATGGATTTTTTCCGACGGATGTTGTCTCAAACTTGTCTTGCATACACACGGTCACAAAAAGTTGGTTGGAATTTGCGAACGTCAAGAACGCAGTGACAACACGTACGACGAAAAATTAAGTTCAATAGCCAGTGCGGCTCTTCTGCTTGATTCCGAGCATGCGTGGAACTTTGTGTGCTGGAATTGTGTACACACGATCGGAATTTCCGACAACGGATTTTGTTGTCGAGAAAATTTGAGATCCAGATCTCAAATTTTGAGTGACGGAAAATCCGATGGAAAATGTCCGATGGAGCCTACACACGGTCGGAATTTCCGACAAAAAGCTCCCATCAAACATTTTCCATTGGAAAATCCGACTGTACATAAGAGTTGACACACTGCGGTGAAGATGACTGCAAAACTTATTAAAAAAAAGTACCGAAACCTTTTGAAGAACCCTTGTGTGTGTGTGTGTATATATATATATATATATATATATATATATATATATATATATATATATATATATTAATATATTAAATGGAAGCTGATCTTTCTCTGCTGTAGTTTTACTTTTATATACAAGTCTACTCCCAACCCCATTAATGGACAGTGAAAAGAGAAGCAGTGCATTCATGAGTTCCTTTTTCTGTCTCTCTTCCTTATTAGCATGCTCCTTGGGCTGCTTCTTTCTCTTGGAGCTCTGCTGTATAGGAACTGAAAGAAACTGATACTAAGTTGATGGGCACTGATAGGTGGCATTGGTATGCGGCACTGATGGGCACTCATAGGCGGCACTCATAGGCGGCACTGATGGGTACTTATGGGTGGCACTGATGGGTACTTATGGGTGGCACTAATAGGATGGGCACTGATAGGTGGGCATGGATGGGCACTGATAGGTGGCACTGATGGACACAGATGGGTGGCACTGATGACACTGATGGATGGAATTGCTGGGCATCACTGATTTTTATTGTGCCAGAGAGGTGCCAGTCAGTACGCACATTTGTGGGCACTGATTGGCATATGTTGGGCATTCATTTTCACATGTGGATGTCCATGGGGGATGTACCTGGCCATCCCCATGTTAGGTGCTTCCCTGGTGGTCCTGGCGGCTTTCCTGGTGGTCCAGTGTGGGCATCTAGAGGGGGCTGCGCTGATAAACAATCAGCGCAGACCCCCCTGTCAGGAGAGCCGCTGATTGGTTCTCCTCTACTCGCGTCTGTCAGACGTGGGTCAGAAAAGCCGATCAACGGCGCTTCCTGTTTACATCGTGATCAGCCATGATTCAACGCGGCTGATCACGTGGTAAAGAGCCTTAGTCTGAGGCTCTTTACCGAGATCGGTTTAGTGGTGTGTCAGACTGACACACCACACCACCCATCGGGCGTGCAGCGGCTGTTATCCTGCAGAATGTCATATGACGCCCAGTCAGGATAACTGAACCATCGCCCGGCTGTCATTCTGCTATAGGCCAGGCGGGAAATGGTTAAACACTATTATATGGGCACAAAAACAGATGATAGATTCAGTTCTTCTCTCGATTGGTGCAAAGAAGGCATTCAATGGGATCGTGTGGGATTACATGTTTGAAGTTCTGAAAAACATTGGTCCTAAGGCCGTATAATGTCTTGGATTGCAACAATCTACTCAAAGCACAGAAGTTAGAGAAAACAAAACTTTTTCCAATAGCTTTGGTATAAAGAAGGGTGCTCATTCTAGAATAATTAGAGCAAACCTGGACATTCAATGCTTCAACATATGCTTTTTGATCTAAAAATGCTTCAACATAGACAGAAACTCATACAAAGTAATCACATACCCTCAACTGTCTATTTTAAATCTACTGAAAGAGTTTGACACTTTTCAAATTATCTCAAAATTTAAAGAAACATTTTGATAATTCTGTAGCTTTGCGAATCTTCCCCTTTACGCCGATTCCTCGGGAGACAAAACAACAATATCCTTTCAAATGAGCTACATCTCATATTGACCTTCTAGGTATTAAAATACCAACTGAGCTTTTACAACTATATACATAAAATTTTCTTCCCTTCTCATGAATTTGGCAAGATCTTCAAAAATGGAAAAACATAGCATTTTCGTGGCTCAGCTGCATTGCAATCCTAAAAGGCAACCCTACGCTTTACCAAAACGCAAAGGAGGTCTAAGCCTAGAAAATCCTAAACTCTATTACTATGCATGTCATCTAGAGCAGTGGTCATCAACCCTGTCCTCAGGGCCCACTAACAGGCCAGGTTTTATGTATTACCTTGGGGAGATGTAGACTAGAATACTGCAATCACTGAGCAGCAAATTATATCACCTGTGATGTATTTCAGTTATCTTGCAAACCTGGCCTGTTAGTGGGCCCTGAGGACAGGGTTGATGACCACTAATCTAGAGAGTCTCTGTCTCTAGAGAATAATGGACTGGTTCTTTAATGACATCAAGACGTGGATAAAAATAGAACAATCTCTGTTGGCCGAAAAAATGTTCCAATCAAGGGAACTTTTATTCTAAAACAGAGATACTGACTCAGATAGACACACCAAATCTCCCTTGATGGATTTACCTCTAAATTTGTCATTTCCTGACTAATCCTCACTTTAAACATAATTATACTGCTCTTAAACACTGTTTAGAAAATCTGTTCAAAGAAAGACCCCCACACTTACTTAATCTCTTGGATATATTCCACACTAACAGACTATCTTTGCCCTTTGGCTTCCAGTTTTAAACAAAAAATGTAAGAAGGAATTACAGATCTTGTAGGTATAGAATCCTATGCGCTACCACTTAATATAAGAAATAGGCAGCAGCTGCTCACAACTTAATAATGTGTCCCCACATCTAAAATGCAACATGTTTACTAATTTGAAGTGGTGCTATGCTTCAAAACTAAAAGAATGATAAAACTACATAAAGAATTGCAAATAGTAACATTACATTTGTCTAATCTCTCAAGGTATTTATTGAATAATGTGAATAGTAATAAATTATCTACTGAGTTTGTACTCAGAGTGCCAGGCCTGCAACAAACTTCTCATCAAGGTGTGCAAAATAACGCAAATAAAAATAATATTCTTATGTCTAATCACAATCCAACACTAAAATTATACCCCTACTGAGTATTGTAGCCAAAAACACCAGTGCTGCAAGTAATTCAAAATTGTGTAAAAATGTGCAAATAAGCAAAACTAGATTAAACATTAATCAATACAATTTAGTGACTTGATTTGCATATAAAAGTGTCCGTTAAAGAATTAAAGACCTGAAGCTCTAAAAGCGTTTGAGGTGTAAGCAATTTCTTTCCATGGGCGGCTATATCATATCCTTTCTTCCAATCAATCTGTCCACACTCTCTCCCACTATCCACTCTTCTCTCCTCCAGTGGGTAATATGGTTATACAAGAAAGTAAATCCTCATTGTGCAGTATTCAAATTAAAATGTATTATATAAAAAATGCTGTAACTCACATTTAAAATCCATTACAACAGCATCAGAAACCATGAACTTCTGGGATCAGCCGAAAACTGGAAGTGGCGTACCTGACTCCTTCCCGACTAGTTGCATCACAGCCCACGTGACTTCATCAGGGGTCTTTTTGTTTTAAAGTATAGCACCGCTTCAAATTTGTAAACAATTGCAGATCTCACTAACAGATGAGCAAGGGACCAACTCCTGTCAGCTCGCTCATAGCTTAATTTAGTTCAAGAATTCAAGAGATGAATTACAAAATTCTCTCATTTAGGTATAGAACTCCTATGATATTGAACATACTAAACCCACTCATTCCAAAGGCTCAACGGCTCTCTGAGCCATATTTTTTGGTATTGTTCTCCATATTGCAGCATGTGTTCTGATCCCCAGACTTTGGAGATCTCCCATGGTTCCTTCTCTGAAGTAGTGGGTAGAACATGTAGATCATATTCATGACATAGAATCCATTAAGCACTATCTCACTTCAATAGCACATGACAGGCATTGAAAGACTTCCAATCCTCTAAAAGCTATAAATCCATCAAAGTACTGAATTAAGGTGACGCTAAAATCTTGTTTTTTTTTGTTAAAAATAACAAACATGCAATACTTATCTGTGCTGTGCAGTGGTTTTACACACAGCAGCCCAGATCCCCTTCTTCTCTGGTCCCTCTTCGGTGCTCCTGGCCCCTCTGTCCTGTTGACTGCCCACACAGCAAGCAGCTTGCTATAGGGGCACCCAAGCCAAGCTGCATTTCCCTGTGTCCATTCAGACATGGAGCCGCGGCCTGGCCCGCCCCCTTTCTCTCCTCATTGGCTCACTGACTTTGATTGACAGCAGCGGGAGCCAATGGCGCCGCACTGCTGTCTCAACTAATGAGGAGGGGAGTCCCGGACAGCCTAGTCTCCTGTGCAACATCGCTGGATCTAGATGGACCTCAGGCAAGTATTAGGGGGCTGAGGGGGGCTGCTGCACACTGAAGGTTTTTTATCTTAATGCATAGAATGCCTTTACAACCACATTAAACTTAGGTTAATAAAAAGTACCCTTGATTATTTTCAGAAGAAAACATAATGACTATGTGGCTGAAATTTTCTGGACATCTTTGTCCCCATTTTCTTCTCTCATTCCCCGTCAGTTATCTACACTTTCCCCTCTCTTACCAGTTCTCATCCCTCTCTCTCATTCTTACTCGTCGTCCCGCTCGGATAAGAATTACAGATTTTTATCTATTCTACTTGACATACAAGCAACTAAAGCAGGGTTTATACCCACATATTCTGGACAATATTGGACTCTGGACACAAGGAGTTAGGCGCTTTGAAGGGTATGTGTTTTGTTTTTATTCCTTTTCTTTGTTTTTCTTTCTCATTACCCCCTCCCTTTCAATTGTTTCCCTTCTTGCACACCACAGCTCAGGGTTGTCGGGAAGAGGCCCTTGTTTCCATGGGGACAAGATGTTTTGGGGTGGGGGCGCAGAGCTCCCCTGCCCTAAGGCACACATGTTGAGGGTGTGTGGTCTGGAATGGTCCAGGTTGGGGCAGTCACTCGCCCCCCCTTTTCCTGACCTGCTGGGCTGCATGCTCGTATAAGGGTCTGGTATGGATTTTGAGAGGGACCCCACGCCATTTTTTTAATTTAATTTTTTTTATTTTTGATGTGGGGTTTCCCCTCAAAATCCATATCAGACCGAAGGGTTTGTATGGTCTTGGGGGGGACCCCACACAGTTTTTCTTGTAAATTTTGGTGTGGGG
Source organism: Lithobates sylvaticus (assembly GCA_028564925.1). NCBI lineage: Eukaryota > Metazoa > Chordata > Amphibia > Anura > Ranidae > Lithobates > Lithobates sylvaticus. Next base: position 387,322,751 of record CM053030.1, read on the forward strand.
TTCCCCTTCAAGGTCCTCAGAACACAAGTAGCACAACAAATCAGATCATCGTGATCTGACTTGGATGCAACTTCTATTCAAATCAAAGGTCTGAAAGTCAGATCAGTAGATGGCTTTCATAGGGAATCATTGATTTTGAATAGAGGCAGAGAAACGATGCTAAAAGCTAACGCGCATTAAAGCAAAGAGCTACTAAAAGCGCATTTTTACAGCCGCTTTTTCCTGCCGGAATTGCAGCTCGTTTTTTCCAACGCCCATTTACATGAGGCCTTAAACTCATTTGGACAATCTTTAAACAATTTAGCCTCTGTACCACTACAGGGTTTGCATCAAGTACATTGGAGCTTTCATCCCTGCATTTGATACTTTTCTTCTGCTTCTTGTCAAATGTTAAATTTTTTTTACCATGCTTAACCAACCTTTATATGAGCTCTCGTAATGTTACCATAGCTTTCACTATTTATGTGTACAAGATCTTAATTTAACTTTCTATGATGATCCTTCATGTATATTATTATTAAGTATTATTAAGTATTATTTTTGATGTAAACATAATTTTTTGAAAGAATTTTTTTTTTTAATAAGGAATGTTTAAAGATAAATAATAATAAAATAACATTCCTGCAGTGTTCCAGTGGTATTACCAAAGGCTCAAGAAGCATTTTAGCACAAGAACTTAAGTTAACATCATCATTTTTTGTTAATTTTTCCAGATTTAAAATTAACCATGATCAATCCTTGTACATTATTGCTAAGTAAGTATCACATCACACTGAACTACTTTCCTCCCTTGATTACTAACACGATTTTGTGGAAATGTCAGTGAGTGGCAGATTGCTCTTCAGGTGGCCAACCCGTAGTACTTTTTCATGTATACTAAACATCAACACCTATTGAATAATTCATAACTCCAAGATGCATACACATATTTAGCATAAATGATTTGTTAGTTGCCGAAAATGAGAACAGATGAGTTGATTAACCAAAAAGATTGATATTGTCGTATCTCAGCATTTTCCACTTACAAATGTTATATGCTCCATGTGGTACAGGTAATGTAAGTTGTACTGTAAACAAAAACTCACTAAAAATCTATGTTAAACCTATTTGTTACTGTTGTTTACCCACAAGCCTAGTAAACAGTTCCAGTTTCAATAAAGAAAGCAACCTGAAGAATGCATTTTAGAATAGAATTGTGTTTTTTGAAATAACTCAGAGGATGTTTAAAAAAAATGACAGGCGTGGATTTCTTTCTTCTGTCTATTTAAACCGTTATATGTGTTTATATTCATTTTACATTAGATTGATGGGGAAAAAATTAAATAAAAAAATCAGAAAATATGTTGCTGGAGACAGGCAGACTGCATACAGTCTGGTCCCAGGATATTGGGAAGCTTGCACATCTGTGGTTTTGCATGTACTCTTGATGTGCTACTCTTGTTGTGCTAGGATAGCATATTTCTGGGTGGAAGAGCATAAAAAATTTCAAGTGTATGTGCAACCAACATTTTTTTTTTTAGTTTTGGAGATTTGGATTGGGGAAGGATTGAACCCATATTGGGATTTTAACTGCCATCCACTAAAGCGATTCCCCTCACTTATTGTCACAGTGAAAAGTAATATGATGGAAAATCTACAGCAGAGACAACAATACACATCTGACAAGTGTTCTAGCCTTCCCGTACTCTTGTTATTGTAATGCCCTGTACACACAATCGGATTTTCCGACAACAAATGTTGGATGTGAGCTTGTTGGTGGGAAGTCTGACCGTTTGTATGCTTCATCGAACATTTCTTGGCGGACTTTCCGCCAACAAATGTTGGCTAGCAGGTTCTCAAATTTTCCACCAACAAATGTTTGCTGTCAGACTTTCCGATCGTGTGTACACAAGTCCGTCAGACAAAAGTCCACTCATGTTTGGAATCAAGCACGAGCCGGAGATATAACTAGCGTTCATAATGGAGATATCACATATGTCTTATACGTAACTAGGTTCGTCGGCCAACATTTGTTGGCCAACATTTGTGTGACCGTGTGTATGCAAGACAAGTTGGAGCGAACATCCTTCGAACAAAAATCCATGGTTTTGTTGTCGGAAAGTGTGCTGTCTGCCCTCATGTTGTAAAGCGCTGCGTAATCTGTTGGCGCTATATAAATCTTGTAAAATAATAATAATATGTAAATGGAAGCTCCTGTACCTGTATAAGTAATGTCCAACTGGAAGAAGGTCTTGGGAAAAGACCCAGAACATGAAGGTGGACTAACATCTCCCTGCTGACCTAGAAAAACCTGATAAACAGTAGTTGTCCCAGGCATAAGGAGGTCTGATCCTGACAGAGCAAGATGATGAATCTGACCATTTTAGGATGGATTCTTCCCATTTCTATTTTCCTCTTTCTTAGAAAACATTCTGCCTCTGAGTACATGTTTATCTTCTCAGTCGCATAAGTCATTAATTATTGTTTGGAAGTCAAATACTTCCATAGTGGAGGAGATGGTTGGCAACATATCACCAATGAAAAATGTAGGGGTGAGAACAAAAGTAAATGAACACTTTATGTTACAGCCTTTGTCCTGTCCATACAAAAATTATGACTAAAAGAATAGGACGTAGGAACTAGTTTACAGTTTAGAGGAGTCGGATGATGGTGTTGTAGAAAATGGGTTGCTGCAATGTATGAGCAAAATTAAATTTTCCAAAAGCAGAGCAACATCTCAAAGTGGCTTGTTGTCCTCAATCTGACCAGCAGAAAAAGTTTCTCTTCCTTTCCTTAACATTGTCAGCCATTCATCATAAAGTGTGTGTTTGGAAACCAGACATACTGTACAGTACATACCTTGTACCCACCATCTAAACATTTACCTAGCTAAGACACTGTTGGTAAAGTCACTGCCATATCAGCTGTTTCAAGCTCTTTCAGAAACTTGAAATTTACGATAGACATAAGTGTAGACATCAAATAAAAAGCATACGCTCTGTCTGCCAACCATTGTCAAATAATACTTGCATAAGTTTATAGTGCCAAAAGGGCTTATTCAGAACTGAATGGATCAATAAATGTGCAAAATGGAATAGCAGTTTCAGCAAGCCCAATTTTCCATCCAGGCACAGACTTGCTTGGCTTTAAAGAATGAGTAATATTTGCAAAGTTAAGACCACACAACATATACTGTAAAACGATCTGTTTGATGCATCTGCTGGCAAATACCCAGCTTCAAGCGTTGGTTCGTTCTCCACCACAGACTCAAAAGCAAAGAAGAGAAAAGTAGTCACACTCCAGGATAAAAGCTCCTTATCCAATTTAGTGAATGATCTGGTGCAAGTTAGACCAACTGGACGCTGCCCTCTAACTCATAATTACCTTATTCATACTTGTATGAAAAGGTATCCAGTTCTCTTTGTGTAGTTTCATTTGTGTTCCTGCCATCCCTTCTGCTTTCCTATTAAAAACTGAACACACTAGGTATGAGAGCCCAGCATGGTCAGTTTTCTGGCTGTACTGGGAACTCAGCCTGCTCTCCTCCAATAATCAAACTTCTGCTGACACCCCCCACCACCAAACATCTAATCACTGAGAAGACCAATGTGCTGCTCTTTCTCCTCTCCTAGGTTACTGAGCTTCTTATGCAGCTGAGAACAGAGGGTATGTGATCCCCTATAAAAAAGGGGAAAAAGGGTATTTACAATCATTTTTATGTGTACACAAATGGTTTGCCTTTTATTTCTATTTTAAACTAAATGGGTTGTTTTACAGGGTGAAGGTTTACGTATACTTTAACTGCTTCCCGCCCGCCGCACAGCAATGTATGTCGTCAGAATGGCACGGGTGCGCAAAAGGGCGTACCCGTACATCCCTTTGTAATCCCGGGCGCTCTGCGGGAGTGGACTCTATGTCCGCTGGTGGCCCGCGGTCGCAACAAGGAGAGGCAGAACGGGGAAATGTAAACAAGACCTTTCCCTGTTCTGTATAGTGATCGGGAGCAGTGATCTCTGTCATGTCTTAGGTAGCCCATCCCCCCTACAGTTAGAACACGCTAAGGGAAAACATTTAACCCCTTGATCGCCCCCTAGTGTTAAACCCCTTCCCTGCCAGTGATATTTACACCGTAATTTACACAGTAATCAGTGTCTATTTTTAGCTCTGATCGCTGTATAAATGTGAATGGTCCCAAAATTAGTTTTTTTATATATATTTTTTATTATAGCAAAAAGTAAAAATATTGCTTTTTTTCAAAATTGTGAGTCTTTTTTTGTTTATAGTGCAAAAAATAAAAACCGCAGAGGTGATCGAATATCACCAAAAGAAAGCTCTATTCGTGGGAAAACAAGGAGTTCAATTGTGTTTGGGTAAAACGTCGCACCACTGCGCAATTGTCAGTTAAATCGACGTAGTGCCGAATCGCAAAAAATGCTCTGGTCATTAAGGGGGTAAAATCTTCCAGGACTGAAGTGGTTAACTAAGTAGTTTATTATGATGTTGATTGGTTGAATTTATTTTAGACTGATCTATATATAATTAAATCCCCCATCTGGTAACTCATAGGCCCCTTTCACACGAGGCGGGCTCCGCTTGCACGGAGCCCGCCTCTGTCCGCCGGCTCAGCGGGAGATCTCTCCGTTGATCTCCGCTGAACCGGCGGATGACAAGCCTCTCTCCGCTCACTGAGCGGGGAGGGGCTTGCGAGCGCCGCTGATCTCTATGGAGAGATCGGATGAAAACGGACAGTGTGTCCGTTTTCATCAGATCTCACCCGATCCGATCCGCCAGCGACGGATCTGGACGTATAGCCATACGTCTGCTTTTGGCGGATCGGACCGGGTCGGATGTCAGCAGAGATGTCTCCGTTGACATCCGACGCTCCATAGACTAACATGGATCGCCCGTTCAGATCCGCCGTCAAAACTGACAGGCGGATCTGAATGGTCCGACCGTGTAAAAGGGGCCATACTCTACAAAAAAAAATTTGGGGGAATGTTTGTTAGCTTTTCTAATGGTTAGTGGGGTTAAATAGACATTAATTTGCAATCAAACTGAAGAAAACACTCATAGAAGCAAGTTGAAAATTTTTACAATTAATTCTAACTGTGAATGAGGTTTTTTTTTTTTTAACAAAAAAGTGTACAAATTGTAAAGAAACATGTTTAGTACATCTGGGATTACATTCAAATAGCAGATCCAGGCAAATTTTAAGGACTTTTAAATGAAATTACTTGATTCAATGACGGCAAGAAAAATGTTCTAACAATGTTCTGATGAGAATTTTCGTAAAAATGTTTGTACAAAATTCTTCTAGGGTACAGCCAGCTTATGCTCATTAAGAGGAAAACAAGTTAGATGATGGAGTTCAGGTGGTCTGTCTTGCACCAAATCGTTCAATAAATTTTGATGGTGGCTTTTATCTTGGTGCGAGGCTGCTTTCCTCTTCTTTGATATAAAACTATCTGTTACTAGTGAAAGAGATGAACTTTTATCAAAATTAACCAACCCCAGGCGTTTCTGCATAAAATTATTAAATACATGGGGCTCTGATAGTGATTGGCCAGTGTCTTGGTAAAAAACACTCTTTCTGGGCAACCTTTCCCAATGTGTTGAAGTCAAAGCAGTTATAAAATTTGAAATAGTTCTTTAAATTAGCTCATTCCAGCTGTTATGCTATGTGTCACTTGTTAAATAAATAAAAACAATTCTATAGCAAACAACAGGAAAAACTGAAAGCTTATGTCATACATTTTTTCAGTTGTGTTCAAAGTTTTAGATGTGATTGAGTAATGAAATTTACTAATCTATAAAGTTTGTATGGGTCACCACGTTTTCCACTTTCTTTTATGCTTGTCATCGTAATTTTCATTATTTTTTTGTGTTAACAAATTGACTGCACTAAAATAAAAATGTTATACTGAACTAATAATAGGGTATTCTCTTTCTTGTATTCTTTTTATTGTTAATGGCAGCTGTGAGTACAAATCTGTAAGTGGGGCTAATGATTCATATTGTCTTCTTTTCCTCAAGAACTCGCTTCATATTTATGCCTAATGGGCTTACCAAACATTGTTTAATGCTATAAATACATAATTACATGTTGACATATTTGTGTCAGCACAAAAAATGAATTCATCAAAGGCTATTTGCTTTGTTTGGTGTTATAACTATTTTTGGTACTTAACAGTGTGTGTGTGTTTTTTTTTTATCTATTCCAAACATGAGTGTGATGTTCGGTACTATGCTATTCTGTCCTACACAAAACCACAATGCTCACCCATTGGGTACACTGGGAAACAGAACAGTGATATTAAATGTGTGCCATTTGTGTTTGAAGAGGAGTAGTTAATGAAATGTTGCTTTCAAAAAGGCACCATTGTACAGGGGTCTGTCTGTTGTCATTCCTGTAATACACGCTCTATACAGTGGTAATAATCAGTTACTTGTTCATCCTTAGCAGTAGCTTTTTGGGGAAGCTTTATATGCTTGCGTTGCATTGCCCCCAGGAACTTTGTGCCAGATCATGGGATGTGAGCAAAGCAAATGAGAGCTTGATAAAACAGACTAAAGACAATATCAAGGAAGACTAAACAGAACCTGAGGGTCAGGTAGGTGAAGTTAGGTCATGGCCTTAATCACACTTTTTTTAAACCCAATTTTTTTTGCTAGGATATATCGTTTTTCTTACATGATCTCTGTGTGTAGATGTGCTTTTCCATGAATCCCACTAAATATCTGTTACAATAACACATTGCAGACTATATAAATCATATATTCATCAAAATATTTACAAAAAAAATGTAAGTTTCAAGAAGGTGATCAGAAAATGAAATAAGGAATTGTGAAAAGAATGGCTGAGAATCATTGGGGAGAATGGATGAGAAGGAGAGAGGGGAAACATGCAATAGAAGGATGGCAGACAAGAATGACTGAAAATCAGGGAGGAGAAGCATGGATAAGAAAAAATGAAGACTTATGCCGCGTACACACGACCGGACTTTTCGAAGGATAGGTGTTCGTGTGTGGGCTCCATCGGACCCTTCCTGTCCAAAAATCTGACGGACTTTAGAAATATATTTCAAATTTTTCTGACGGACTCGAGTCCGGTCGAAAAATCTGTGTGTATGCTAGTCCGACAGACAAAAACCGACGCTAGGGCAGCTATTGGCTACTAGCTATGAACTTCCTTATTCTAGTCCGGTCGTACGTCATCACGTTCAAATCCGTCGGACGTTGGTGTGATTGTCTGTGGCCAAGTCCGTTCATTCGGAAAGTCCATCGGAACTCTGACGAAAGTTCATGGGGAAGACCGTCAGACCTAGTGCGACGAAAAGTCCGGTCTAGTGTACGCGTCATTAAAGTTAAGAGAGCAAGATGTTACTGCGACCAGTACCTTTCCTGGAAAGAGGAGAGAATTTTTCCCTGGTGTCGCTGCTCATTAGCTAGCACTTCCTTCCAGAGTTCCCAGCGGATAGAATCATACCATCCCAGCAGGACCTGCTCTGATACTGGTCCTCTGTGCTGTATCTGTGTCTCTCACAACCTCCTTCCGAGTTCCTCTTCCATTGCGGCTGGTATCTGTACCTCTCCTCCTCTCCTGCTATCCAGACCTTGGATCCAGGTGGAGGTTTGGATGTCCCAGACTGCAGGAAGCATCCCACTGCTTGCCACCAATGTAACGAAACGTCCCACACTCTGCTTGAGTGCTTTCATCATATAACGCTTCCTCCCAGTCTGAATATAGATATCAGATATTCCAACCGCTCACAACAACAAACAAGACAATATTCGTTTGGTTGCTGAACATGGACTGTTTATTGAAAACACAGGTACACAGGCAATACTCTGGACAATTCACCCCGTGCGGGGTAGACTGTTTAATCAGCAGTGAGAGTAGTGTTGGAGGAATTCACCCCCACCAATCTCACAGCTAATCTACATACACATCCCATAATATCCAAGGCAGACAGACACAATAGAACATTGGAATACAGCCACACCCCAAACAACAGACCATCATCAATGTCCTTTTGCATTACATAACAGAATATCTTCCTAAATGCTTGTAGCTCCCTCAAATGCCAGGGCCCATAGTCGGTAGGCAAGAGGCTAGCATTCAGTTCCCTCCAAAAGCCTCTGTCCCAGGTGAGTGGGTCACATCACCTCTTTTGCATGTTACAGCACATGCTGTCTTCTCCATCATGTTAAATCTAACATTGAGTGTGGCTACCAGTGGTAGGTGGTGCTCAAAATTTTTGGGGGGGCGCAAACAAACTGAAAAATTCTGAAAAATAAACATCAATTGCAGCCTCACTGTGCCATCAATTACAGCCACTCTGCCCATCAATTTCAGCCACTGTGCCCATCAATTGCAACCACTGTGCCCATCAATTGCAACCTCACTGTGTCCATCATTTGTACCGCCTGTGCCCATCAATTGCAACCTTATTGTGTCCATCAATTGCAACCACTGTGCCCATTAATTGCAACCACTGTGCCCATCAATAGCAGCCCCTGTGCCCATCCATTGCAGCCACTGTGTCCATCAATAGCAGCCACTGTGCCCATCCTTTGCAGCTACTGTGCCCATCCATTGCAGACACTGTGCCCATCAATAGCAGCCACTGTGCCCATCCATTGCAGCCACTGTGCCCATCCATTGCAGCCACTGTGCCCATCCATTGCAGCCACTGTGCCCATCAATAGCAGCCACAGCGCCTATCCATTAGAGCCAGTGTGACCCCCTCGGCGACATTTGACCAGGACTCCCCCGCCCGCCCACTCATTTTCTGAACGGCACTTGGTGGCGGATCAGGCAGCAGGCCACGGCGGCGAGCTGTGGGACGGGCAGCGGGTCAGGCAGCAGCGAGCTGTGGGACGGGGCGGCTCCTGTGTCCTTCATGCATCTGCCATGGGTCTCTTCTTTCTTTCTGCTAGGCGACCAACAGGATCACCTGTCCTTTCAGCCAATTAGGTGACAGGTAACATACTCATGCTTCCTGATTGGTGGAGAGGCAGTTCAGTGTTAGAAAAGCGAATATTCATTTGCTTTTCTAACACACCTGGGTAAGCTCCGAGCGCAATGCTCTGCCCTCCGAGATCACCCTATTTTGGGGCCTATTAGAGCCTATGGCTCTAATCAAGTGCTTCAAAAAAACTCCCCCGTCGCTGTAATTCAAGCGCCCAATGTCCTAAAAGTGGCCTGACGCCTCAATAGGGGCTGGCCGCGGAGGCTATGGATAGATTCATGCTATGCATGAATCTATTCATGATACATATAGGGGGTGGCGTGATAGAGGGGGCAGCGCCCGTGCACCCTTAATGGACGGGCTGCCACTGGTGGCTACCCTTAAAGTGACACAGAAAATGTGCTACCCAGGAATCCAAGGGTAGAGATGTCACCCTAGGAGATTTAAAGTGTATTGAAACCAAAAAACAAATTGCAGTTTACCAATGCTTACATGTTGCATTTATTTTCTTTAAAAAAAAATTTCACCTTGTGATACAGCCATTACCACACTTTCTATCTTAGGGTGGCTAACGTGTATCTATGGAGGAGCACTGTAGCCAGCCTTGGGCAGCAGTAAGCAGCATTAGAAGGCTACATAAGGTATTAACAGGGCCAAGGATAAATCCAAGGTAAAAAACCGAGCTTACTTACCGACCAGCTCGAAGACCAGCTCGCTAGATGGTCGGTAAGTAAGCTTGTTTTTTTTCCCTTGGATTTATACTTGGCCCTGTTATACCTTATGTAGCCTTCCAATGCTGCTTACTGCGATGGCCAGCTATAGATGGGGGCAGTGGCGTCTTTTTTGTATCACTGTCGTGTATATTGGTCAGGCAACGCACTGACACCTTCGCAGCCATTGAGCTACATGCTGGGTGCTCAGTGTGCTCCTGTAACTTTAAGAACGGGTGGGCTCCCCTTCAGTCCACCTGTCCTCACCTATCCATCAGAATGCACGTGCCTCCACTGTGGGGACACTTATAAGTTAGTGTTAGGTATCACAGATAGCAGGGTGCCGTGGTGAGGCTCTGTGGCTTACGCATGCATTTGCAAATGCGTGCAGACTAAACCCCTGCATTTAACGCATTCTGTTAGACAAGTTTAATTTGTTGTCTGTGAGCTGGTCAGTAAGTAAGCTTGTTTTTTTCCCTTGGATTTATCCTTGGCCCTGTTTATACAGGGCAGCAGAATTGTCAACCTGTGGAATGTTAGTGTTAGACCGACTAGTAGATTTATGCTATGAGCACCTGTCAATTTATGCACCAGCTAATTTCCTCATAGCCTGCAGTGTAGCATCCAGCCTCTTGCAGTCGTTACACAACTACACCCAGTAGCATGTTCAGCCGAGCTTGCACCACCCTCTGCCAGCTCAGTGGGCTGCGATGAGGCCACCTTATTATTTAAACCTCACAAGCCCAATAATCTTGGCTTGTGATAAAGTTTATACATTGGTGTTCTGTCCACCTCTTTGTTTGACCTGGTGTCTACTTGTTACTGACTGTTATTTGAAAATCAGCCTGACCCAACCCCTGCTTGTTACTGATCATGCTATTGGATTGCTGTTTTACTCAACCCCTATTTGTTACTGAATAAACTGTATAGATTATCTTCATCCTGCCTGTCATTAGCCTGCTGGTCTTAAGAGTGCCTGTCATCAGCCTGCTTGCCATCAGGTTGCATACTATCTGACTGCACACTGGTTGTTGCCAGTGTTTATAGTGCCACAACTGTCTGATGCTCTTGGAGGGCTTTCCATTGGCTCAGGTCGTCCCAGCTTTTTGGCACATTTGAGCAACCGCTATGAGTTCTATAACTTTGTTAATAGCTGTGGTCTATATATTCAGCTGAGGTCAACTCTTCTGGTTTGAGGAAAAAAAAGTGTCCAAATGATCATCAAATTATCATCTTATTGCTTCAAGGTCACCCTCAGCCTGTGCCTTCCCTATGGCTTGCACAGATCTCGCTCTATCCTCCTTGGATGGTTCTTGAAGGCCTTAGGACTTCTATAAGATGATCCTAATCTTTCCCATCCTGCCAAGTCCAGCCTCAGAGCCCTACAACAAGGTAGACAATACTGCTCTGAGTTTGCCACTGAGCACACTCTGGGTGGAGCGACCCTGTTCTAAGAAGTCAATTTCACATAGGCCAACAAGGGTTCCTTGGTCCATTACCTTGCTAACTTGAATGAAGCCATGAGGCTGGCTTTCTGAGTGGAACTCTGTGAGAGGCGTTTTGAACACTAACCTCCCTGCCACTTTCTCATGAGGGTTCTGAGGCCTCTGCCTTGCCACTTGAGGAACCATGCATATAGAGGCTTCCTCCTTGCCTGCAGAGGAGAAATTCAGAAGGAAACTGTTTATATTGTGGCTTTAGGGGTCATGTGGTCACCTACTGCACTAACAAACCAGAAGATGCCAGTATCTAGAGGGATCTGAGAATGCCACCCAGAGAAGCCCATTTCAAGTGAGAACCACAACAAGTAATTTGTTTCTACAACATTTTTCAACAATTCCTAGGTCATTTTATTTTTGTCTACTTCCATGATATTTTTATATACTCCTCTTCCCTTAGAAGTTAGAACATTATGGTTTAGTTTGGCTCATTCTCTCCAGTCTCTGCTTGCACTCCCCAAGAGTAGCTTTTATTGGGTTCAACCCAGAAACTTAAAAGCCTTTAATACCTCCATGGATTCGCAAACCTTTATAGAAAGTTTATCAAGAACTTTTCTAATCTTATGACTCCTATTCTACTGTGACAGGCCAGTGCCAGGTCACATGGTAAAATGGCATTTGGTGCACAACAGTAGCTTTTATGTCTCTGAATTAGCTTTCTTGGGTTAGACCATCTCTGATTCAGGATTAAAAATGGACCCTACCAAAGTTTAAACTATCAATTATTGGGTTCAACCCAGAAACTTAAAAGCCTTTAATACCTCCATGGATTCGCAAACCTTTATAGAAAGTTTATCAAGAACTTTTCTAATCTTATGACTCCTATTCTACTGTGACAGGCCAGTGCCAGGTCACATGGTAAAATGGCATTTGGTGCACAACAGGGGAGGAATTGTGAACTAAGTGTGAGAATGATCACAGGCGCATGAACAAGACTGGCATCACCAAGGCTTCTCTCCCATAGAGGGTGCAGGGTTCACGGATCCATGTACCATAGGGAGAAAACTGGTTTGCGAGTTCTATCAGGGCAGGTCCTGAAGTCCAGGGGTTTTGTAGTGTCTTGGGTGTGATGCCTCCAATCTTAAGTCCACATTTTGGTGGAAACCAGCACCAACTGATTGTAAAGCTGTGCACAAGAGTTTTATTATGGGTGCTGACTGTAGCTCAGGGCTCCATCCAGGAGACAGGGTAGATCCACCCAGGAGAAGGTAATCCAGTGCAACTGTCCCTCATCCTACTCCACTGAACCCATTTCTGCCTTCCAAAATCTCAATTAAACATGTGTCTCAGTACCTGTCTTGACCCACCCAGGCTCTTCCCTGATATTTATTCTAGAGGTTGTCGCCTGTGAAGCTGAGGTCAGTGCTCCAGTTCTGTGGCTAATTATAACATTGGCAATCATGAACCTTGAACCTTGATTGTCGCTAGAAGAATAGGCAATTGGAGGTACTTCTAGGTTCATGATCTTAAGTTAAGTCTGTTGTGCCTGTATACTGCCATTCCCAATGGGATATCTCATCTTGTGATGCCCCTCCCCACTGATAGAGGAAGGGAGGAGCTTGATACTAGTAATCTCTGTATTGACAACATTTAAAGGCAAGCTGTTCAGTTAGCAAGTTAGCTCAGGTGATTGGCCCTGTACCATGTGATCACTGTGACCAATCATAGAGATCACAGTGATTTTTCTTTTTCCGGGCCTAGCAGTGGCAGGAGGCATCATGATTGATGATAGATCTACATCGGGGGACAGTGTTTTTTTTTTTTGACACTTTTTTTGGTGAATGAGTATGTACCCCATACTTATTTACATGGGGGAGAGTGTGATGTGAGGGCTTAGAATACACTGAGCAGCGCGCAGTGAATTGTGGTGCACTCCGCGGGCAAACGTTCTGCTGAGTGCCCCGCAAATTCAAGAGCCCAACACTACAAATGATACAAACTTTTTTCCCAGCCCACTTGTGAGTTAGCCAGAAAAAAAATGATTACACTGTCTGTATATGTATACACGTACACCTTTTTCTAAGATTTTTCTAGTCTGTTAAGCTGGCCATAGATGGCCATAGATGGATTACAATTCAGCAGGGACCAGCTGAATTTTGATCCAGGTGTGGTTGCTTCTAACGGTCGAAGGGGCTTCATGTTGCTTCATAGTGTCATGTGGAAAACACATGTTACACGGTTTTGGAAATAAACTTACTAGTATACAGGAGAACATGGACAGCAAGTTGGAGAATGTAAAGCATTTATACTTAATTTTATATTTTTCTACTTGTTTTTGCATTTGTATTTACTGAGAAGCTGTAACAAAATATGTCTGAAATTGCTTTTCTCAATAATTTTAATTCTGAGTTCTCTACTGTGTAACAAAAAACGAAAGCAATTGCAGATAATAACTTTTTTTTGCCACCCGCAGTTCTCTCTTTGCTCAGCCTGGTAATTCCTGAATGCTTTATTTAAAAAGGATCATCTGCTAAATTATGTCTACTGCAGTAAAAAAGAAAGGGGCAATGCTACACAGGATATACAACATGCCAAACTTTTTTCCTCTGTAACACTATACAACATTAACAATTAAAGCTATTGTGAGACTTTTTTTTTTCTTTTTAGAATCCTTAAATATAGTTTATTTAAGAGGGGAACTCTAGACACATTAGCATTTAAAAGCTGATCAAAGACTCTGTTCATTTAAAATTGGAGGAAAACAGGAGGCTGCATCTACTCAGTGGTTAATTATATCTGTTTGAAAATGTAATAATGAAAACAGACCACAGCCTGATGCTCTTGGTCTTAATGCATTGAGCCAAGGCTTCTGCCATTACATTTAACTTCTAGCCCAGGGTTTATCAACCAGGGTTCCATAGAACCCTAGGGTTCCTCCATAAGTTACCAGGGGTTCCTTGAGCAATAAGCAAATTCTGCCTCTCAGATAAGTTCCCACTGACACCATTGATCATTTTAACTATCTATAAGGGAGTATTCTTCCCAATGTCCACAAGTGTAAGGAGCATTCTTCCCACTGACCATCACACTAACGTATCATGCATTGAAGATATAGTAATTTTTGGAAGGGGTTCCCCAAGACTGGAAAGTTATTTTAAGGGTCCCTCTGTGTTAAAAAGGTTGGGAAAGGATGTTCTAGCCAATAACCCTATTTCCATAACCCCTACACCACTAGCATCCCCATATTTTATAAACCCTTCACATCCCCCAACATTTAAATGGGAACTTAACTCCGAAATAGAGTTTGTTCCTTTCAAATACCCCCCACCTCCACAATCACAAGTGTGTGTGTGTGTGTGTGTGTGTGTGTGTGTGTGTGTGTAGATACACTGTATAGATCGTGGATGCAATACTTGTAATCTGCTGTAATAAATCTCTTTGCTTCAATTTACAATAGACATGATTTGGATGTAACTTAGTAACAGTACAATATTTAGCAGTCCATCAGCAGCACTTTCACTTAAAAGGTTTTTTGACTGACAGCAGCGGGAGCCAATGGCACTTGCTGCTGTGTCTCTGCCAATCAGGAGGGACAGCCGAGGCTCTTGAGCAACATCGCTGGATCGAGATGGGGCTCAGGTAAGTATCAGGGGGGCTGCTGCACACAGACTTTTTTTTGTTATCTTAATGCGTAGAATGCATTAAGATAAATAAACATTCTGCCTATAGAACCAATTTAAAAACAACTAGCTTATCGCTAAAATAATCCAGATAAAACAACAGACTATAACAGCATTTGACAGCGGGTAACGTTATTTCATCAACCGGTAATACTCTTGATATATAAGTTATCACAATTCCTCGATCTTTGAGCATTGTGATGTCATCAAGCCCCTTGCATTACTTCATTACGTCATAAGGTCAAATGGCTTTCTAGGGGGGGGGGTGTGATTGAACGCCACGCTGCTCCTGCATATATATATATACTATAATCCTGCGCCATTTTCTTGTAGCCCCCATTCAATTGCATTACCAGACACCATTTTTTGTGGCTTGTAAGCCGTATGTGTATATTTACAGGCTCCATTTTATAGTAGTTCTGCACCATATTCCCTTGGATTCACATCTACTATGTGGATAATTGTGATATTACTGACTTTACTCCTCATTACAAGTTGAGTACACTCAACTTGTAATGAGTACACTGTATCATCTTGCTAACCTTATGCTACTATTAGGTATATATTATACAAATTCCATAAAAAATGTAACATAAGAATCTCTATCTGAACTAGCCAGCAAATATATATATATAAAAACACACATATAACTAAAAAAAAAACATATACAGTACATAAATATAATATATAAAAACATATATATATAAAATATATATATAAATATAAAATACTGTATGTGTAAATACAGTACACTCACCGGACACTTTATTTGGTACACCTTGCTAGTACTGGGTTGGATCCCCCTTTGCCCTAATTCTTCGTGGCATAGATTCAATAAGGTAGTGGAAACTTTCCTCAGAGATTTTGGTTCATTTTGGCATGATAGCATCACACAGTTGCTGCAGATTTGTTGGCTGCACATCCATGATTCGAATCTCCTGTTCCATCACATCCCAAAGGTGCTCTATTGGATTGAGATCTGGTGACTGTGGAGGCCATTGGAGTACAGTGAACTCATTGTCATGTTCAAAAATTTGAGATAATTTGAGCTTTGTGGCATGGTGCATTATCCTAATGGAATTAGACATTAGAAGATGGATACACTGTAGTCATAAAGGGATGGACATGGTCAGCAACAATACTCAGGTAGGCTGTGACGTTTAAACAATGCTCAATTGGTACTAAGGGGCCCAAAGTGTGCCAAGAAAATATCCCCCACACCATTACATCACCACCACCAGCCTGAACCGTTGATACAATGCAGAATGGATCCATGGTTTCATGTTATTTACTCCAAATTCTGACCCTACCATCTGATTGTCTCAGCTGAAATTGAGACTCACCAGACCAGGCATTGTTTTTCCAATCTTCTATTATCCAATTTTGGAGAGCCTGTGCAAATTGTAGCCTCAGTTTCCTGTTCTTAGCCAACAGGAGTGGCACTCAGTGTGGTATTTTGCTGTTGTAGCCCATCTGCTTCAAGGTTCGATGTGTTGTGCATTCAGATATGGTATTCTGCATACCTTGGTTGTAATGAGTGGTTATTTGAGTTACTGTTCCCTTTCTATCATCTCAAACCAGTCTGCCCATCTCCTACATTGTGGGCACTTTCTAGCCAATGTATTCTGAGAATCACACGGACCAATAGGTATCCTAAAAAATGCGATGGTATTACCAATGCATAAATACACTATCAATAACATCACCCGGGTACTCGACTATTATATGCATATTTATGCTATTGCCTAATGGAATCCATAATTATCATTTTACATTTTTTTTACCTACAATGGGTGTATAATGTCCTACATTATAACCCGGTACTATAACATACAAGTAAATAATGCCACAAGAACTAAAATGTATATCTTATGAAAAATTTGTATGAATGAAAAATATTAACCCCATTTATGAATCACTTAAAAACATTTAACATCAAATTCTTTATTAAGGCCTGAAGGGGCCAGGGTTTTAAGCTTATAGATCCACCATGATTCCCTTACTTAAAGGGGTTGTAAAGTCAGAAGGTTTTTTTTATCTTAATGCATTCTATACATTAAAGGAAAATACAATCTGTGTACAGTAGCCACCACAGCTCCCCCTAATACTTACCTGAGACCCATCTCTCCAGCAATGTCCACGAGTTCCTCGGCCATCTTAGACTCTCCTCCTGATTGAGACACAGCAGTGGCACCATTGGCATTCGCTGCTGTCAATCAAAGTCAGTTAGTCAATCAGGAGAGAGAGGGGGTGGGGACAAATCGTGGCTCCATGTCTGAATGGACACAAGGAGCTGTTACTTGGCTCAGGTTCTCCTATAGCAAGCTGCTTGCTGTGGGGGCACTCAACAGGAGGGAGGGTCCAGGAGAGCAGAAGAGGGACCCAAGAAGAGGAGAATCTGAGCTTCTCTGTGCAAAAATAACTGCACAGAGGAGGTAAGTAAAACATGTTTGTTATATTTAGAGAAAAAAAAAAACGAGACTTTACAATCACTTTAAAGTGATTGTAAAGTCTTGTTTTTTGTTTTATTTTTTAAATAACAAACATGTTATACTTACCTTCTCTGTGCAGTAGTTTGGAACAGGGAAGCCTGGATCCTCCTCTTCTCGGGTCCCTCTTCCCTGCTCCTGGCCCCTCCCTCCTGTCGAGTGCCCCCACAGCAAGCAGCTTTCCATGGGGGCACCCAAGCCGAGCTGCAGAGCTGTGTGTCCATTTAGAAACGGCGCTGCCATTCGGGCCCCACCCCCTCTCTCTCCTGATTGACTAACTGACTTTGATTGTCATTCTCGGTAGCCAATGGCGCCGCTGATGTGTCTTAGTCAATCAAGAGGGAGTGTCCCGGACTGCCAAGGATAAGTATTAGGGGGTGCTGGGGAGGCATCCTGTACTATGGAATGGAAACCAAGAGGAACTACAGGAGTTCATGAATGATACCAATAGAAATAATAGGTATATCAAATAACTTGGGAGAGTAACAGGAAGATTTTAAGATACAAACTAAGAAACTAGCAGGTGTGTTTGTGGAGAAGGGATACCAGACCAAAATGATTGAGAAAGGGAGGAGCAGGGCTAGCAATATGGATAGGACAAAACGTTTGGAAGATAAACAAAGTAACAATACTGATAAGGATTTGTAAGTATTGGTGGTGTTAAATTATGATACTCAATACAAACAAGTGGAACAAATAGTACGTAAACATCAGCAAATACTGACACTAAATAAACACCTTAAGACTATTCTAACAGAGAAGCCTAATTTTAGATACAGAAAAGCCCCCATGCTAAGACACAAACTGATGAAGAATGTGATAGACCCTCCAGAGTGTAGAAAATACACATTATTTGATGGAAAAGGTTTTTATGGATGTAGGAGATGCTATAGGTGTAGCAGGGTCACCAGAAATTCAAAGAGAAAAAGCTCCTTCTCTAGTTTAGCCACAGGGAAGGAATACACCATAAAAGATTTTATCCCATGTGATACACGAGAAGTGGTATATGCCATTAAGTGCCCATGTGAATATATGTACATAGGAAAAACTAAAAGAGCTTTAAAACATAGGATGAAAGAACATGTGTACAACATCAGCAGGGCATATGAGAAACATCATTTTTCAAACCACTTCCAAAGAGTTATAATAAAAATTTTGTAGGACTCCAATTTAGGGGGATAGAGACACATAATAGCCATTGGAGAGGAAATAACAAGATTAGGGAATTAAGTGAGAAGGAATCATGGTGGATCCATGGACTTAAAACCCTGCCCCCTAGAGGCCTAAATAAAGAATTTGATCTTACAAGTTTTTTAGGTGATTCATAAATTGGGTTAATATTTTTCCTACAACTTTATGAATTTTTCTTATGATGATCATTTAATTCTTGTGGCATTATTTTTATCATGTGTATGTTATAGTAAGGGGGTTATAAAGCAGGACATTTTACACCTATTGTAGGTAAAAAAATAAAAAAATACAATTATGGATTCAATTAGGCAATAGTAGTATAAATAAGCATAATATAGTCAAGTGCTCGGGTGATGTTGTTGATAGTGTATTCATGCACTGGTAATACCATCGCATTTTTTTAGGATATCAATTGGTCCATGTGATTCACAGATAACATTGGCTAGAAAGTGCACACAATGGGGTTGATTTACTAAAGGTAAATCCACACTGCACTACACGTGCACTGCAAGTTCACTTAAAAGTGCACTTGGAAGTGCAGTCGCTGTAAATCTGAGGGGAAGATCTGAAATCAGGGGAAGCTCTGCTGATTTTATCATCCAATCGTGTACAAGCAAAAATGCTGTTTTTTTATTTTCCTTGCATGTCTCCTAGTAGAGTTGAGCGGACACCTGGATGTTTGGGTTCGGCCGAACTTCGCAAAAAAGTTTGAGTTCGGGACCGAACTCGACCTGAACTTGACCCTGAACCCGAACCCCATTGAAGTCAATGGGGACCCGAACTTTTGAGGACTAAAATGGCTCTAAAAAAGTAATGGAAAGGGCTAGAGGGCTGCAAATGGTAGCAAAATGTTGTTAACAATAAAAGTGTAATATTCCTTTAAATTGCATACCTGGGGGGTGTGTATAATATGCCTGTAAACGGGCGCATTTTTCCCATGCTTAGAACTGTCCCTGCACAAAGTATCATTTACGAAAGAAAAAAGTCATTTAAAAGCACTCGCGGCTATAATGAATTGTCGGCTCCCCGTAATACAGAGAACAGTCATTGAAAGTCATTGATAAAAAAAAAAAAAGTGTGGGGTTCCCCCTAAATTCAGTTACCAGGCCTTTCTGGTCTGGTATGGATATTAAGGGGAACCCCGGGTCAAATTTAAAAAAAAGATGATGTGGGGTTCCCCCCAAATATCCATACCAGACCCTTCAGGTCTGGTATGGATTTTAAGGGGGACTCCACGCCAAATTAAAAAAATGGCGTGGAGTTCCCCCAAAAACCCATACTAGACCCTTTATCCGAGCACGCAACCTGGCAGGCCGCAGGAAAAGAGGGGGGACAAGAGAGCGCCCCCCTCCTGAACCGTACCAGGCCACATGCCCTCAACATTGGGAGGATGCTTTGGGGGTCTGTGACCCCTTAAAGCACCTTGTCCCCATGTTGATGAGGACAAGGGCCTCATTCCCACAACCCTGGCCGGTGGTTGTGGGGGTCTGCTGGCGAGGGGCTTATCAGAATCCCACCCCCTCTGTTTGAAATGTTAAGGGGGTACAAATGTACCCCTACCATTTCACAAAGAAAGTGTAAAAAATTGTTAAAAAACACACAGACACCGTTGGGAAAAGTCCTTTATTAAAAATAAAAAAAGATTCCAGCGGTGGTAATCCACTCTTGCTATCCAGCAATGGCTGATCTCTTTGCCGGGGTCCAGCGATGGGTGATCTCTCCTGATGGTCCAGCGCAGCGCATCCTGTCTCCATGGAGACATTGTGGGAATCCCAGGTCTTAGCTGAGGAGGACGTGGCCACTCGTCACCTGACCCCGCCCCTTCTGACGCCGCCCCCCTCTGATGTAACGGAAACCTGCCTAACATCAGAGGGGGGCGGGGTCACCCGTACATCACTGGGGAAGCCCGGCTTTTCCCTTGCGTCAGAGGGGGCGGGGTCAGGTGACGGGTGTCCCTGTCCTCCTCAGCTAAGACCTTATCAGGCTGTCGGGATTCCCGCAGTGTCTCCATGGAGACAGGATGCGCTGCGCTGGACCATCGGAAGAGGTCACCCATCGCTGGACCCCGGAGAAGAGATCACCCATCGCTGGATACCAAAAGTGGATTACCACTGCTGGAATCTTTTTTTTTATTTATTTTTTTAATAAAGGACTTTTCCCAACGGTGTCAGTGTGTTTTTTAAAAATTTTTTACACTTTCTTTGTGAAATGGTAGGGGTACTTTTGTACCCCCTTACCATTTTAAACAGGGGGGGGCGGGATCTGGGGGTCCCCTTGTTAAAGGGGGCTTCAAGATTCTGATAAGCCCCCCACCCGCAGACCCCCACAACCACCAGCCAGGGCTGTGGGGATGAGGCCCTTGTCCCTATCAACATGGGGACATGGTGCTTTGAGGGGTCACAGGCCCCCGAAGCATCCTCCCAATGTTGAGTGCATGTGGCCTGGTATGGTTCAGGAGGGGGGGGGTCGCTCTCGTCCCCCCTCTTTTCCTGCGGCCTGCCAGGTTGCGTGCTCAGATAAAGGGTCTGGTATGGATTTTTGGGGGAACTCCACACCATTTTTTTTTTTTAATTTGGTGTGAAGTTCCCCTTAAAATTCATACCAGACCTGAAGGGTCTGGTATGGATATTTGGGGGAACCCCACGTAATTTTTTTTTTATTTGACCCGGGGTTCCCCTTAATATCCATACCAGACCAGAAGGGCCTGGTAATTGAATTTAGGGGGAACCCCACACTTTTTTTTATCAATGACTTTCAATGACTGTTCTCTGTATTACGGGGAGCCGACAATTCATTATAGCCGCGAGTGCTTTTAAATGACTTTTTTACTTTCGGAAATTACACTTTGTGCAGGGACAGTTCTAAGCACGGGAAGCATGCGCCCCTTTACAGGCATACTATACAAACCCCCCAGGTACGAAATTTAAAGAAATATTACAGTTTTATTGTTTCACTTTAAGCATTATTAAAATCACTGCTCCCGAATAAACGGCCATTTTTAAAACTTTTTTTGCATTGATACATGTCCCCTGGGGCAGGACCCAGGTCCCCAAACACTTTTTATGACAATAACTTTTTTAAAAGCTCCGAACACCGAACTCTAACTTGAACATACAGTAAATTGTTCAATATGTATATATCTATACAGTGCATATAAAAGGTCTACACACCCCTGTTAAAATGTCAGGTTTCTGTTATGTTAAAAAATTAGACAAATATAAATCATTTCAGAATTTTTTCCCCCTTTAATGTGACCTATAAACTGTACAACCCAATTGAAAAACAAACTGAAATCTTTTAGAAATATTTTAGAGGGAAGAAGTAAAAATAAAAAGCTAAAATAATGTGGTTGCATATGTGTGGACACCCTCTTATAACTTGGGATGTAGCTGTGTTCAGGATTAAGCAATCACATTCAAACTCATGGTAAATAAGAGTCAGTACACATCTGCCATTATTAAAGTTCCTCTGATTAACCCCAAATAAAGTTCAGCTGTTCTAGTAGGTCTTTCCTGACATTTTCTTTGTCTTACAGAAAAAGCCATGGTCTGCAGAGAGCTTCCAACGCATCAGAGGGATCTCATTGTTAAAAGGTATCAGTCAGGAGAAGGGTAAAAAAGAATTTCCAAGGTATTAGATATACCATGGAACACAATGATTCAGAGGATCTTGAGGGTAATATACAGGTACTTTACATTGTTTATATTGTACTGTATTGCATTGCACCACAGCTGTGCCAACGGGATCGAGTCAAGTTAGTGGGGTTGCTCAGAAGAGTACAGGCCCAATACTAACCAGCAGCACCTTCGGGGGTCAGTGCTACACATATCATCATGTGGAGAAAATATGGCACAACCGTGATATTACCAAGAACTGGACGTATCTCCAAAATTGATGAAAAGACGAGAAGAAAACTGGTCAGGGAGACTGCCAAGAGGCCTACAGCAACATTAAAGGAGCTGCAGGAATATCTGGCAAGTACTGGCTGTGTGGTACATGCGACAACAATCTCCTGTATTCTTCATATGTCTGGGCTATGGGGTAGAGTGGCAAGACGGAAGTCTTTTCTTAGGAAGAATAACATCCAAGCCTGACTAAATTATGCAAAAACACATCTAAGTTCTCCCAAAAGCATGTGAGAAAATGTGTTATAGTGTGATGAAACCAAGGTTGAACTTTTTGGCCATAATTACAAAAGATATGTTTGGCAAATTCATGTTAGACTTACTGGTAACTTGTTTTTCATGACAGCACATGAGAGAGTGGCTCCTCCCACTAGGAAACAGGAAACACCAACTCCACCAAACTTTAAAAGGAGGGTTCTCCTCACAGCTTGTCAGTTGTAGCAGAGTACCTCCGGCCCAAGCTGGAACACATAATCAGAATATGGTTAGTCACAGCATAGATAAACAAGAAAAGGGTGGATGGTTGCTGTCCTGAAAGACTCCTGGAAAACAAGTTACCAGTAAGTCTAATGTCGTGTACACATGAGCGGAATTTCTGACAGAAAAAGTCAGACGGAAGCTTTTCATTGTATATTCCGATCGTGTGTATGCCTCATCTGACTTTTTTTACCGAAAATGCTGATGGACCTAGAAATAGAACATGTTCTAAATATTTCCGACAGAACTAATTCCTATCGGTAAAACCGCTCGTCTGTATGCTGTTCCAACGACGCATGCTCTGAAGTAAGTACGAGACGGACGCTATTGAACTTCCTTCTTCTAGTCGCATTGTACGTGTTGTACATCACCGCGTTCTTGACGATCAGACTTTGATGTTTACCGTGTGTACACAAGACAGTTTCAGGGGTACTCCTTTGGAACTCCATCAGAGAAACCTTCAGAGTTTATTCCGATGGGAAAACCGGTCGTGTGTACGCGGCATCACTTGAATTTTCCCCAAATGTCTTTCAGGACAGCACCTGAGAGGATAATCAAGACTTACCAACTAGGGAGGGACAACAACCTGCAGGACGTTTCTGCCAAATTCCTGATCACTGGCTGACAGAAGATCCAGTCTGTAATGACGGACAAACGTTAGGTAACTTGACCATGTAGCTGCCTAAATTAGATCTGGGATGACACCAGCTTTTTCTGCCCATGTAGTGGTCAGAGCTCTAGTAGAGTTGTCAGAAACCATGAATCAGACTGAGACAGAAGTACAGTTAAATCACACCTGTTTAATAATAATAATAAAAAAAGGTAAACGCAGTCAAAACATAACCAGAGTTCAGGAACCGGAACGGATAGTCAGACAAGCCAAAATGTCAGGGAGCCAGAGATGAGCATAGTAGAACAGCAAGCAGGATCTGGAGCCAGAAAGAATGTCAGCCAAGCAAGTCTTTAACAGAAACACAGGAGAGCGTCTCTAGAGATGTGACCAAGGCGAAGGCAGAGATCTTCTGGACTGGACAGCTTAAGTAGGCAGGAATGACGAGCAGGATATCATCAACGGGTGAGTCACTGTGGAGAGATAGGAGCTGACAATTAGCCGACAGCTGACCGGCCAGCTTTGAGAAGGAAGGGCTGAGTCCAGCCATGACAGTACCCCCTCCTCAATGACCCCTTCCGCTCGGAGGACCACCAGACATGAGGGGAAAACATCTATGGAAATCACGGAGGAGGACAGGGGCATGTATGTCCGAGGATGAGACCCAAGAGCGTTCCTCCAGACAGTACCCTTTCCAATGCACAAGGTACTGTATGCGCACACAGAACCTACGGGAGTCAACAATGGACTGTACTTCATACTCCTCATGGTTCTCAAGCTGTACAGGGTGGGGAAGAAGCATTGAGGTGGTAAAGCGGTTGCAGACCAAAGGTAATAATAAGGTGACATGAAATATATCAAAATACGCATATTAGAAGAAAGGTCTAATGTGTAAGCCACTGGGTTAATCCTGCGAAGAATACGGAAAGGCCCAATAAACCAAGGTGCGAACTTCAGAGAGGGAACACAAAGTCGGAAGTTGCGAGATGACAGCCAGCCCCTGTTCCCAACCTGGTAGGAAGGTGCAGGCAGGTGTCTGCGGTCAGCATGGAGTCTGTACCTATCATTAGCATGTTGCAAAGCCTCCTGGACTTGTGCCCAAGTTGAACGAAGACCACCGAGATGCTCCTCTAATTCAGGAATACTCTGCGGAACAAATGAGTCAGGCAACATGGAAGGTTGCAAACCATAATTCGCCATAAATGGGGACAATCAGGAAGCAGAATTCAAGGCACTATTGTGAGCAAACTCTGGCCACGGTAAGAGGTCTGACCAGTTGTTATGATGGTCAGAAATATAGCAACATATGAATTGCTCCAAGGACTGATTGGTTAGTTCTGTGACCCTATTAGACTGCAGGTGATACACAGAGGAGAAAGCAAGCTGAATTCCCAACTGTGCACAAAAGGCTCGCAAGAACACAAACTGACTACCCCTGTCTGAGACAATCACCTTGGATAGCCCATGTAAGCGAAAGATCTCCCGAGCAAAAATGGAAGCCAGTTCCTTAGAAGTGGGCAACTTCTTAAGTGGAATACAATGGGACATTTTCGAGAACCGGCCAACCACCATAAGGATAACTGCATTGCGTGCGGGAACGTTAAATACCCTTTTAAAAATAGGCACAAACTCAGGGTAACTCAAGACAACAGGTTTTTGCGTCTCTAATAGAGGGTTTGCCCAGGCCAAGGCTCTCTCAGAAAGCAAAGAGCCAGAGAGGAGTTTAGTAGAACAGCAAGCAGAATCTGGAGCCAGAAGGAATGTCAGCCAGGCAAGTCTTTAACAAGAACACAGGAGAGCATCTCTAGAGATTTAACCAAGGCGAAGGCAGAGATCATCTGGACTGGACGGCTTAAGTAGGCAGGACTGACGAGCAGGATATCTTGAACAGGTGAGTCACTGTGGAGAGATAGGAGCTGACGGCCAGCTTTGAGAAGGAAGGGCTGAGCCCAGCCCTGACAGTCAGGGAGGTGACAAAGAACCCGATGGTCACTCTAACAGAGCTACAGCGTTTCTCTGTGGAGAGAAGAACCTTCCAGAAGAACATTTATCTCTGCAGCATTCCACCAATCAGGCCTGTATGGTAGAGTGGACAGCCCGCCTGGAGTTTGCCAAAAGGCACCTGAAGGATTTTCAGACCATGATGAACAAAATTCTCCGGTCTGATGAAAAGATTGAACTCTTTGGCCTGAATGGCAAGCGTCATGTCTGGAGGAAACCAGGCACCGCTCATCACCTGGCCAATACCACCCCTACAGTGAAGCATGGTGGTGGCAGCAGCATGCTCTGGGGATGTTTTTCAGCGGCAGGAACTGGGAGACTAGTCAGGATAGAGGAAAAGATGAATGCAGCAACGTATAGCGACCTCATTGATGAAAAGCTGCTCCAGAGCGCTCTCAGATTAGGGCAAAGGTTCATCTTCCAACAGGACAACGCCCCTAATCACACAGCCAAGATCACAAAGGAGTTGCTATGGGATAACTCTGTGAATGTCCTTGAGTGGCCCAGCCAGAGCCCAGACTTGAACCGATTGAACATCTCTGGAGAGATCTGAAAATGGCTGTGCACTGAGGCTCCCCATCCAGCCTAAAGGAGCTTGAGAGGTCCCGCAGAGAAAAATGGGAAAAACTGCCCAAAAATACGTGTGCCAAGCTTGTAGCATCATACTCAAAAAGACTTGAGGCTGTGAATACTTATGTACATGTGATTTTTTTATTTTTTTTTATTTTTAATAAATTTACAAAGATTTCAGACAAACTTCTTTCACATTGTCATTATGGGGTATTGTTTGTAGAATTTTTAGGAAAATAATGAATTTAATCTATTTTGGAATAAGGCTGTAACATAACAAAATGTGGAAAAGGTAAAGCGATGTGAATACTTTCCAGATGCACTGTATGCATGCATATACCTCTGAACAATGTATATTTAAAAAATATAAAAAATCCACGGGACAAAAAATAAAAAGGTAAGAAATATATAAAAAATGCCTGGGCTATATAACACACCTGTTAGTGCAAGACATTATGTAACTAAAACTCTATAAATGATAGTAAAGATAAATACATGGATGGGTAAAAGAGTTTCTAAGAAGTAGTTAACATCCCAAGCTACGTTTAAACCGAAGGGGGAGAAGGATTATAAGTCATAGACCCATTTCATTTCCAGCTTGGACACCTCTCTTGTCTTATTACAACCTCTCCAATGGGGTGTTAATTTATCAATACCTGTAAATTTTAAACCCTTTGGGTCCCTGTTATGGCATGTTCTAAAGTGAGCTGAGAGACTGTGGTTTTTGAAACCCTTTTTTGATGTTATAGACACGTTTCCTAAGTTTGTTTCTGAGTCTCCTGGTGGTCCTGCCCACATACTGTTTATTGCAAGGAAATTCCAGGAGATAGACAATATGGGTGGTATCATGTGAACTAGATGGTGAACACGTGGCATCCTACTTATAGAGAATATACAGGAACATTTTAAAAAATATTTGCAAAATTTCCTGACAAATGACACATTTTGAAAAACTAATTTATAATGCATGACTTTTACTATTTTTGATTATTTTTATTTATTTCTTCTACATTCATACAATGAAAAAATCTTAGATAGAAATGTATGTATTATTTTTTCTGATCATTGAATCTTTTTGTAAGCAGAGAGTTCGTCCAGCAATCCTGAAGTGTCAGAATTTCACAGTAATGAAGCTGTGAGCAGCATTTGACAGCTTAATGAAAAGACATCCAAAAGATGAACGGCTGGAGAAGTCCATGGCTATTAAATCTAGCGTGACAACTAATTCTCGATTGCCACAACAGTAAGTCAGGCAGGGGAAGGTTCAAAGGATTTGTGTTACCCTTAGCTTTACTTAAGGCTAACACTGACTGCATGAGTAGATACCTGAAAAGGTCGGTTGACATTGGAATCCTTTTTTTCTAGGTAATAATGAAAAGAAAATCCAAGATTTAATCAAATAGAAAACCTGAGGTTCTAACCACTAACACATGTATTTTCACCCGAGCCACAAAGTCACACAGAAAACCTCGATCTTGCATTATTTATTGGTATACTAGATTTAATTAATAACACTTTAATGACCACAGGCCATTGAAACCCAGTTACACAGACCAAAATTTAGTAACACCAGTCTTCACTGGTTAACTATATAATAACTCCATACCTTTAATATAGTTTTATAGTTTTTGTATGGACAAATTGGGGAAATGTTTTAGAAATGCAATTTATACCTAGATTTTTTTTTTTTTTAACTTAAATTTGCTTTAAATTAATCTATATATTTTGCTGTCTTGATTTAAGTTTAACAGTGTGCTTCCTTCCACCATGCAAGGCACTGTGACAGTGAGCCAATAGGTTTATTTTGTAAAGAAATTTATATGATCATGCGATTGACTGTCATAGTTATCCTAAAATCAGGAATTGTTCTTGATCTGTAGTTTGAGAGTACTGTTAGTGAAAGAACAATTTTGGAACGAAGAACCTTCACTGCTGCTGGCCCGTATTTTCATGATGGAACATAGATGAATGGGGAATTGTTTTGAGGATCATTAATCTACAAATTACAGGATGGAACTACTTAGGGTTAGATGTTGTTTTCTCCTAAGGAAAATTTAAATACGAGTACAATACAGAAATACTTAAAAGATATCAGCCTCAAAAGCCCCAAGATGGAGAAAAAACAGGCCCCAAAAGAGAAAAAACGTGAAGCTGAGAAACAGAGGGCAGAGCAGGCGGAACAGGACAGGGCAGCCGGCGTCATGGAAGGGACCCAGGAAGCCAGTTTTACCGGGGAGCAAAGAACCACTTCGCCCATTCCAACAAAAATAGAAATAACAGAAATGTTTACCAAGCTTGAAAATGTTATTAAAACTGAAATTGCCAACGTCAGAGCAGACATGAACCAGGTTCTGAACAGGGTGGGGAAAGTTGAGGACCTTGCTGTAATACAAGCCCAGGAAATTTTGGAACTGAAAGCACAAATGATGGAGTTGAACCTTAAACACAGAGACATGCAGTACCAAATTGAAAATCAAGAGAACCAGAACAGGAGGCAGAACCTGAGGATCAGGGGCATCCCCAAACAGCAGGGGGAAGATTTGGTAGTAAAAATGCAATGTTTATTTAACCCAGTTTTAGGTAGACCAGAGGGAACAACTCTCAAAATTGATAGAGTTCATCGCATTAGGAAGCCCCCGGTCTAGGAGACGGTATACCCAGAGATGTTATTTTAAAATTTCATGCATATGATGATAAATATAAAATCTGGACAAAACTGAGAACTGCCCCACCATTGAAATTCGGGACTACGGACTTGCAGATTTTCTCTGATCTTTCTGCCGGGACACTTGCGCGAAGACGCCAGCTGAAACCGCCGTTGACCTCATTAAGAGCTGCAAATCTGAAATACAGCTGGGGGTTCCCGACGTCATTAATTGTTACTAAAGAAGGGAAGACGTCTAGGCTGAAATTTCTGGACGAACTTCAGAGTTTTTGTCATGAAGTGGGGGTGCCCGTTCCTGACATCCCTCCCTAGTGCTTTGGGGGAGGGGGCCGGAGGGCCTCGGTGGGAGGCCTTGGGTATCTCCCGGGGTGTTCGGGACGGGGGGGGAGAGGGGTTGAGGCGGGGGATATACGGCTGATATAAGATGCAGGGAAGGTGGACAATACTATTGTAGAGTCCCCTATTCATATGGTTTTGGTGTTGCTTTATGTTCACTACCTACTATTTTTTTTCACCGGGGGTTCTTTATTCGTATCCCATTGTATTATTGTGTGAGGGTGGGTAGGACATGGTTGGGAGGTTTGGGTGGGGGGAGGCCCAGAGCAACCAAGGGAATGGGGGTGGGGGTCCTGGCGGCCCCGGGGGGCTCCCCTCCCCCCCCGGTTTCCGGGGGGGGTCCGGGGGGTGCCCAAGGGTTTGAGCTATACCCTAGCTCAGGAGGCAGACAGGGGGGGTTTTCTGTGCAGACCCCCAAAGTTTGCGGATGGCCGTAAGACGGCCGGGAGGGGAGGTAGTAGGGGGGGGGGAAATGGGTGGGGGGGGGGCGATCGGAGAGGGGGGAGGGGGGGGAGATGGGGAGGGGGGCAACCTCTTTGTTAGACTATTTAAAAGGTTTATAGGTAATAATAAAGGGCTTCTCCCGATGTTCTGGTTAGGGAATGGTTAAACATGGTATAAAGTTCCTGACATACAACGTGAGGGGTATGAATTCGGGGGTGAAGAGGTTTAAAATCTTGAGAGAACTCCAGAGGCTTCAAGCGGACATAGTCTTTCTGCAGGAAACACACCTCACCCACGAGAACAACATTAAGATTTACTCTAGGGACTTCCCGACGTGGTTTTACTGTGATTCCCCTACTAGGGGTTCTAAAGGAGTAGCCATTGGATTTGCGGAAAGTATAAGATTCAAATTGACAGACAGGCAGGTGGACCCCGAGGGGCGATACCTTTTTCTCAAGGGAAGCATAGGAGAGAAGTTTTTTACCCTGGTTAACGTCTACTCCCCTAATAAAAACCCAATTCAATTCTTTAGTCAGATACTGGGACGGTTAAAAAGGTTCCAGGAGGGGGGGGGGTAATTCTAGGGGGGGACCTTAATCTATGCCTTGACCCCAATCAAGACACTACATCACAGGCCAAGACCCCAAGTCATACGCAGTTAAAAAAACTGAAAAATAAAATGCGGGACCTTCAGCTGGTAGACGCTTGGCGCATATTCCACGCAAAACAGAGAGACTATACTTATTTCTCCCTGGTACATGGGACCCACTCCCGGCTAGACTACTTCATTATCGATCATAGACTTCTGGACCATATAAAGACAACAAAGATCGAGGTAACGACGCTTTCGGATCATGCCCCAGTCTCGATGGAGGTGGGGACCCCTGACCCTCAGAGACAATCATATACATGGCGGCTTAATGATAAGCTTATCTCGGATGCTGGGACATCGGAGATAATCAAAAGGGAAATTGAGTTTTTTTTTTCAAATAATGAGACAGTAGATGTTTCTCCAGCGACACTCTGGGAGGCTCATAAAGCCTATGTAAGGGGGATCCTCATCTCCATCGGGGCAGGAAAAAAAAAGGAAAAACAGGCTAGGATTCAGGATCTCTCGGTCGAACTAGCTAAACTAGAACAGGAACATAAAAACGCGGTTCACGATAAACAAGAAACCTTTCATAGATTGCTTATTAAAAGGGAAGAGTTGCTAATAGCCATGGAGCAGGAATCCTCTAAGTGGTTCTTTAAAATAGCTACTGAGCGACACCAGGGGAGTAATAGGAGTGGTAAATTCCTAGCAAACATGCTCAAAAAGAAAAGAGAAAGGAACTTCATTGAGAAGATACAGAATAAATCTGGGGTGACGTAAACTCTTCAAAAGAAATAGCAAACGAATTCAAGGCCTACTACGAAGAATTATATGACGTCAGACACGGGGGTAGCAGCACCCAGTCTGGGACAGAAGGGGACTCTGTTTTTCTTAGAGAATGCGACCTCCCGGTACTTTCCCATGATGACAGAATGGATCTGGACGGTGCCATTACGGAGGGGGAAATCCTTAGGGCCCTGGGCAGCTCCCCAGTTGGGAAGAGTCCGGGCCCTGATGGTTTTTCTTTAGCATATTACAAAAAATATAAAGAAATCCTGGTCCCTAAACTATGTCACTTCTGGAACAGACTGGGGACGGAGTGCTCGATGGGCAGGGAAGCCCTCCTGGCTTCCATTACATTAATCTATAAAGAAGGTAAAGATAGGACCCTCTGTTCTAGTTACCGCCCAATTGCGTTATTAAACGTCGATACTAAATTATTCACCAAAGTTCTAGCTAATAGGCTCAAAGAAAAGATTATAAAACTAGTGCATCCTGACCAGGTTGGATTTGTAACGGGGAGGGAAGGACGCGACAATGGGGTTCGGGCCGTCTTGCTTCTGGAGGTCGCAAGGACGGGTAGGGTCCCCAGTCTACTCCTGTCGATCGACGCCGAAAAAGCGTTCGACAGGGTAGACTGGGGACACATGATGGGAACGCTGGAGGCAATGGGGTTTGGCCCAAAAATATTGAAATGGATTGGATCCCTGTATCAGCTGCCGCAGGCTTCGGTAAGGGTTAATGGGATGTCTTCCGCAGTCTTTACAATGAAGAACGGAACGAGGCAGGGGTGTCCCCTCTCACCACTCTTGTTCGTATTATCCTTGAAACCCTTGCTTTGTAGGATCCGGGACTGCGGAGATATCTCAGGGATTAGAGCGGGTAGCGAAGAACACAAAATCGCGGCTTTCGCCGATGATATTCTTTTTTTTTTATCAAACCCTAGGACCACACTGCCCAACCTGCTGAAGGTGCTTAAAGCATTTGGCAGGACATCAAATCTGAAAATCAACCTTGACAAGTCGGAAATCTTGAATATTAACATCAATAAGAGGGAGGTAGATCTGCTTGTAAAAGAATTCAAGTTTCCCTGGCGGGCAAACATCAAATATTTGGGGGTAACCCTCGCAGATACAACAAAAAAAATGTATCTATTAAACTATATCCCCCTTTTGAACGAGATAAAAAAAGAAACCCTTAGTATGGGATCTCGGCCCCTATCTTGGGTGGGCCGCATTAATGCAATCAAAATGATAGTAGCCCCTAAAATAAAGTATAAGTTCCAGATGCTCCCTTTGTCCTTACCTCAAATATTCTTTAAAACCTTGAACCAAATAATATCACGATTTATTTGGGCAAAAAAAAAAAACGCGTATCCCAGCTAGGATCCTAACCAGGGAAAAAAAACAGGGAGGGCTCGCTATCCCAGACTTTGAAAAAACTTTTATGGCAATTTCAATTTCAAGGGCAATAGTATGGGCGAAGGACGGGGACAAGAGATGGAATAGCCTAGAGAACATTGTAAGTAGCACTCACTTAGGACATGAATTATGGAACCCACCAAAAGCACGCACATTGGGGGAAAAAACTCACGAAATAACACGGGTAACACTGGATAATTGGGACAAGATATTTAAAAGGCAGAAATGGAAATATAATTCACCTTTAATAGCCTTAAAAAACAATACTTTTTTTTACCAGGTAGGGGGGACGTGGGGGGGAATTGGATAAAACAAGAAGGGGCACGATTAAAAGACATTATAACAAACGGGGAAATTTGTACATTTCACGAATTGAGTTTAAACACGGATTTAATGCACATCGACCTGTGGAGGTACACACAGTTAAAACATTTTGTAAAGAGCCTCCCTCAGCCGCTACGTGGTATGGACGAGTTGAACAGTTTGGAGAGCCTTTGCGTACGGGAATCCTCCAAGAACATTATATCTCGGATATATAAATCTTTAATAAATGAGGGAGCACTGAGTGTACCTCCATACGTCACGAAATGGGAGGAAGAGCTAGGATCACATTGCACATATAATAAGTTGGGGAAAATTTTTAAAGGGATCTGTATACGAAACCAGAATTGTGAATTCCACGTACTTTTATTGTTATGATGTATTGATGGATCCTTGTAAAAGATTTAAAAAAAAAAAAGATGTTGTTTTCTAAATAGTGCAGCGCTGTGTCACATTAAATAATATGCGTACAAAATTTATATCAAACATTTCATGATAAAAAAAATATTATAAATTAAAAATTGAAAATGTAAAAAAATTTGAAAAAAATCTGTGTCAATGCTTTAAAAGCAATCACCGCTGTGTGTGTTAGTCCTCAAAAGGACCAATATCCAGTGCAACACCTCCACCAGCTAAAGTGCCTGCTCATCTCAAAGATGAATGTAAAAGCATAGGATCAATGGATCAACTTTCACTCTCCAATGGTAATCCTGCAGTCTCCAGACTGCTCCTCTGTGTGAGTAATCAGTGTTTGTATTGCCGTCAGACAAACCTTCCTTCACTTTCTCATAAGTGCTCAATCTCGCTATTACTTCCGTAGGTTATAGACATGAAACAACAAACACAAGTGCCATAGTGTACTCTGTTTGCATGTTTATTAAAAGCCCAAAAAAACAAATCCATTTACAAGATAAAAACTTTAAAACAGCATGTCCCAAATCATCACTTCATTGACCGCAAATCAACACTCCCGATGCTTCACAGATTCGGCTCCTCCCCTCTAAACACGTGTCAGCATCTCATCGGCCTTCATCAGTAGATGAAGTAGTTCTTACCAGGTTGTACCTAGTGCCAGCACGAATATCAAAATTCCTTCCCCAATACCCCCCTCAATGTTTTCGAGGCTGTAGTGACCCAGGTACACATCTACACATTTGGTGGACTTGTCCCATAGCCCAGACCTTTTGGTTAAAATATTTAATATTGTCTCTACAATGTTTGATACTACTTTACAACTTGATCCATCGGTGTCTCTCCTAAATAATAAATCTACCACCAGATTTTGACTTCTCACTTCTTTTACCCTGATGAGGCTCACCACCTTTACGGACACTAAAGTTATATGATCCCTTGTATATTTGAACAATCGATTCCCTCTGGAGACCCCTCATTCCCTCCAACCTCCTTTTAGATACCACCCCTTTTTTTCCTACCTATTAAACTTAATTTTTAGATATGCATAATAGTGGAAATGTATTATTCCATTCTTATATTAAATTACTCTTTGGAAGAAAGTAAATGATCGGTTTAGAAACAATCTACCCAAAGTTATGTTGGGGGTGTTTTGGTGGGACGTCCATTCATCCTGGAAAAGCCGGGCCACATAGCCAGACCTTGGCCCTGGTTGGGTGGGTGTCTCTCTGGGACATCCCAATACAGACCGATTTATCCAACATAGTTGTATCTCTATGTCTAATTCTTTAATATATGACATATTATTAATTTTCCTTTATGCAAATTATACATGGTTTATTAATTGTTTACTGATAAAAGATTCACATATTACTCTCTGTATGGTAACTATACTATTGTTATTCCAAATTAATAACTAAGAAGTTCCTTTATTCTAGTTTGATAGCCCTATATAATGTTAAAACTTGTATTATTAACTTGTATTGTATCATACTCAATAAATTATTTTAAAAGAAAGATAGGATTGATCTCTGCGGTACACTCCAAATGGGATGCCCCTGCATCGAGGGAACTACTACTTCATATATTGGACCTTCATAAGGCCTTTGATAGCTTAAATTGGGACTTCTTATTTACTATTCTGGAGGCTTTTGGATTTGGCTCTGCTTTTATCGTATTGCTTAAACAAATTTATAGTAACCCGTCAGCCCAGGTTTCCATTCGGGGTCATAAATCAGCATTGTTTCCTATCCAGCGCGGAACGCAGGGTTGCCCGCTTTCCCCATTGCTATTTGCCCTGGCAATTGAACCCTTAGCTGTAGAAATTCGATCTCATCCTAATATACATGGCATATGTTGTGGGCAACAGGAGCACAAGTGTTCCTTGTTTGTCGATGATATCCTCATGTATGTCACAAATCCTCAAATTACTTTACCTAATCTTTTGACTCTGTTCCGTCAATTTTCCCAAATCTCCGGGCTTTCTTTAAATACCCAAAAAACGACAGCCCTTAATATTTCTTTACCCCCCTCGATGGTCTCGACCTTATGAAGCACTTATAATTTTCATTGGGCACAAAGCTCTCTACCATATTTAGGCATCCAGCTGAAACCCTTGATCGATACCCTCTATCGAGCTAATTATCCTCCGCTCTTCCGTCGGCTCCGGTAGGATCTTCAATGATGGGCAGACTATCCCTTGTCTTGGTTTGGCAGAATCAATTCTATTAAGATGACCTTTCTACCTAGGATACTTTATTATTTTAGGACTTTACCAATTGCGGTTCCAAGGGGAGATATACAGCGACTACAATCAGACGTCCTTCATTTTATTTGGAGCAATAAGAAGCCTCGAATTAATAAAATGACACTGTACGTCTCGAAACCTTCTGGTGGGCTTGGCCTCCCTAATTTACAAGCTTATTATCAAGCGGCCCAAATAACTCAGCTTTCTTACACAACGGCCAAAGGATCTACACCCCTCTGGGTCTCTATTGAGGCTCTTTCGTGCCATCCTTTCACCATAGGTTCTCTAATGTGGCTCCCTAACCGTCTTCACCCTCATATTTTGTGTCCAACCCTGTCTCACTCACTAGCGGTCTGGGATAGAGTACGACATCGCAAACCTCTGTCCTCCCAACATACCCCACTAGCTCCCATATTCTTTAACCCTAAGTTCTCTCCCGGAATGACTCCAATGCTATTCCTATGGTAGCTCAACAAAGGGCATCTTAGGATAGTCGACTACCTTAATGGGGATCAACCACACTCATTGCAATATTTTAAAGATATATTTCAGATGCCCTCCGGTGAACTATTTAGATCAGATTATTTCTAATGTACGATCTAAACTTAACCTGTTAGACGGACCCCTTATACTTCCAAATTTTGAACTATCTTGTCAAACGAAGGGCCTCTTACGGGGAAGGATATCTACAATATATACTACTCTTACTGACCTGAATGCTAAGCTCCCTTACATGACTCAATGGGAGCGGGACTTGAATATCACATTAGAATTATCGGATTGGCAAGATATTGCCTATGCTTTATCCAAAATATGTATCAATACAATATTAATTGAAGCAAATTATAAAACACTTCTACAATGGTATTTGGTCCTGACCAGAGACGCAAAGATGCATCCGTCTGCATCCCCCACCTGCTTTAGGCGTTGTGGCCAGATACAATGGCACGTTTGGTGGCAGTGCCCTGTAGTCACTAGATTTTGGATTCGTATATTTAACCTAATATACTCTGTGATGGAGGTTAATATACGTAGATCCCCAAAACCAGCCCTTTTTTAAAAAAACGTTTTCTGATGTCTGATGCAGATAGAATAACTATCGCTAAATATTGGAAGCAGTCAATGGTTCCCCTTGACCACGTGAAGAAATAGCTTAACTGGATCATGGTTAATGATAGACTTACCTGTATCCTTCACAACTCTACTAAGAAATTCGATGCGACATGTGATCCATGTATACGTCATTTATCTACACCTTAAATCGCTTCTGGCTGACCATCTTCCTTCTTTTCTCTCTCTTTCTTCTTTCCTGCTTCTCTCTTTCTTCCCTTCTCTTGACTTACTTCCTTTTTATTTTCTCTTATTATTTTGTTTATTGCTGATTTGGTTATTGTTGCTAACTGCAAGATGCTTTGATAGAACATATATCCCTATGATGACATGATATTAGTAAAAACGTATACAGGGGTTCCCTTTCTTTGACCTCTTTCCCCTCCCCCTCCCTACCTCTCCTCATTTCCCTACCCCCCTTCCTCTATTTCTTACAACATATTTCTTTCTTCCTGTGAAAGTCAATCCTAATGTTATAAATTAAAGTAGCTTGATGGGACAATCTGCAACCGGTCCCTAGTTGATTGGAGACTTATTTCTTGACTCTACAGTGAAAGACTTAATTTCTTTCTTTTTTTTCTGCTTATGTTATATGGTTTTGTTAACTGACACTCCTGCCAAACACATTTTATGTTGAGATTGCTCTGTCTCTAATTCAAAGGTTCTATGTTTATTATCATTTGAAAGAAAGGCACTCTCTGGGGGTAAAAAATTAATCTGCATCTATTAAAAATTATGGGGCTGGGCCTTGTATGTATCTGCCCAGGGGCTGCGCACAGGCAGGGGACCAGGCCCCCTTTTTGACCTGATGAGCTTCAGCATGGCACAGGGGGGCTTTCTGTAATCCCTGGTTTCCCTACAGCTGATATTTTCCCCATTACTGACTAGCCATGCCTTGCTCTTCTGTACGGTATCTCTGTTTGGGGGCAGTCATTTTGGTAGAGGAGCAATGCTTTGCTTCCTCACGTCAGAGCTTCCCTTGTGATGAATGTTAATCTAAGGACTGGTAGTGGTGTGACAGGATGGATAATCAGCTGAAAGATCAGACAAAAGAGTAACTGTAATTTGCAGTTTACCATTTACTAAACAGGTGTTAGAATCAATAATGCAAAACAGGTTTTAGGATGGCAAAGAGCACGTATAGACTGCAGAATAATAAAAGCTATACAAACATTGGAAAGCTGCACAAAAATTGACTCTTCACAGCAATGTTTCTGTGAATCAATAAGGGCAACATGTGGCTGCAAAGCATAGTCTCTGTAAGACTCTAATTTACAGAGAGCTAGGCTGAGCATTTCTATTTCAGTAAAATAGTACAGAAGACAACTACCGTATATACTTGAGTATAAGCCAAGTTTTTCAGCCCATTTTTTTGGCTGAAAAAACCTGCCTCGGTTTATACTCGAGTGAGTGAAAAAAAATTCTGAAATGGAGGAGAAAAAGGGGCGGGGCCGTGCCGCTGGGTGACGCTTGATAATCGGTCCGGTGCCCCTGTGAGTTTTGCCTCCCTCCCATGCTGTGTCAGATTGCCGCGCAGCCAGCTACATAACGATGTCCCGCCTCTTCTTGTGACAGACAGCACAGTGATCCAATGCTAGAAATCACTGTGCCGTGTGTCATAGGTGGTGGG
Source organism: Lithobates sylvaticus (assembly GCA_028564925.1). Classification (NCBI taxonomy): domain Eukaryota; kingdom Metazoa; phylum Chordata; class Amphibia; order Anura; family Ranidae; genus Lithobates; species Lithobates sylvaticus. The sequence goes on from CM053030.1 coordinate 387,360,732, forward strand.
ACATCGCTACCATGGCTACACGCGATCTGAAACAGCGGGACATCGATCTCACATACACAGTTCCTGGTAAGAAAAAAGAATAAAGTTTTTGCACCATGCTTGTGAATGCTCCCCACCACCTAACTTATGCCAGCAGATCTCTTCCCTACTGCATAAAGGGTGCAGCAAGTGGCCAATATAGGATGTCAAAGCAGAGAATACCTAAAACATGCAATGCACACAGAACTGTCCACCATTGCAGCATCCACTGGATATTTGGGGTAACTTGTCAAATGTGTACCAAATTGGGAGGGGGGGGGGGTTGATAAATTAAGTGATTCTGTGTAGATGCTGTTCCCCCGGGGAACATTTAGAGCCACAAAACAAGCAGAGGGAGCTTGACTTACTAAAGATGTAGAAACTGTTCACCCAGCAATGTGAATACTCACCTAGCGGATAACATGAAAGTGTGATCTTTCTATTTATTTTCCCTTGCACATAACTGAGCATTGAAAAAAAAATATAATAAAGCTTTTCATTTCCCATAAGCTTTATGAAGCATAATATTTACCGGTAGCTGCTGCATTTCCCACCCTAGACTTATACTCGAGTCAATACGTTTTTCCATTTTTTTGGGGTCAAATTAGGTGCCTTGGCTTATATTCGAGTCGGCCTATACTCGAGTATATACAGTACTTATAATTATCCTTAGAGACAGCGTCACTTAATGTGAAGTCCAAGGTAGCTCTGATAGCACAGGTAAACCCCACTGAAACTACAGGTAGCAATCCACAGCACCTACAACAACTGGGTCTTTTGGAGAAGCTGCTACCTGCATGCCAGTTACGATAATAAAGGGCCTCTTACCTGGCTGCAGATCAATTGCTCAGCTACCTCTGCCTCATCATCATGTGTGGCATCTGTGAGTTGCCAAGGGAGGGGAGCAGAGAAAGGTATCTTCCCAGGGCATCTACAAGAATGGACTGGTGGGGGTGATATGGTTTAAATGAGGGCACTTGCATGTAGATGAAGTGGAACTGTCCCATTGAAAGAATAGACTCTGGCTGCTGATTGATGAGATATACTCAGTAATTAGATGGGGTTTTCTTTGATATGTACTGGCAATCAGTGATCAACATTTGAATGCTTAGAGGCTGTGAAAATGATATCGTCTATCATCCTGTGTATAGCACCCTGATGTCTAGGCAGGGTTGCTCCTAAATTTACCTGCCAGGTGTATTGACCTTAGCTAATGGTTAGGGATCAATTGAGTTCATCCTTAGTCTGGAATTGCTGCACTTCTCTCTTCTGCCGCTAGGTGGCCAGGTACCTATTGACATTAGATAAGACAAGGGCAAAGCAAGGACAGATTAGGAGTATATGGGGTATCTCAGCCAATAGGCAGGGGTTTTCTTAAATCCCTTGGCCTGCTGGGAGAACCTATATATCTGGGTGGGGTCAGTTTATTGGGGTTCTGGCCACCTGGATGGCTGTCTGAGTGGATGTGTGTTGTGCTGCCAGGGCTGCTAGGCCAGAGTTTGGGCCTATCCCAGGCACATCTGGCTGCTAGGCTGTCTGAGGGCCTATCCAGAAGCAAGAGAGCAGCGTAGGGTTGGGATTGCAGCTTGCAGTCCAACCAAAATTGACGGTTCTGCTGGCCGGGGAACCTGTCATGGTCCGAGGTAGAGGGGAAGCTGTTGCCACTAAGAGACCAACCACCTTGTTACCAGGGACCACGCTACCGGAGCAGTATTCTCACCAACCGGGGACGGTGAACAATCGGGAAACTTCAGCAGGTGCCAAGCCAGGGACCCAGCCAGTGGGCGGACACTTAAGGAGTATCTGGAGTGTCAAGCCAGGGACCCAGCAGGGAAGTGGGAAGAAGATTAGAAGAGCTCACAGAATTCAGTGGCAGTTAGGATGTAAGGTTATTGTTTATATTTCCTTTATTTATCTAAATGGTATGCTGCATTTGAAATTGTATATAATGTTTGATGTCTAATTACCCTGTGTGGATTACCATTCCTTCATGTATCTAATATGCATTTGTATTTAATGTGGTACACCGCATGTACTGTCATTATTATTCTTTCCTTGTTTCCCTGCCCATCCCAGTTTTTGCCAGGACATTCGCTCTCAGGCTTGAGAGCTCAAATTATTTTTTTTCTGCAAACTCTGAGGCTTAGTTTTGTAAGCAGGGGGAGGATGTAGCACCCTGATATCTAGGCAGGATTGCTACAAAATTTACCTGCCAGGTGTATTGGCCTTGGCCAATGGTTACGGATCAATTGAGTTCATCCTAAGTTTGGAATTGCTGCACTTCTCTCTTCTCCCGCTAGATGGCCAGGTACCTAGTGACATTAAATAAGACATGAGCAAAGCAAGGCCAGATTAGGAGTATATGGGGTATCTCAGCCAATAGGCAGGGGTTTTTAGATCCCTTGGCCTGCTGGGAGAACCTATATATTTGGGTGGGGTCAGGTGATTATGGTTCTGTGCCACCTGGACAGCTGTCTTGGCGGACATATGTTGTACTGCCTGGGCTGCTAGGCTGTCTGAGGGCCTATCCAGAAGCAAGAAGGCAGCGTAGGGTTGAGATTGCAGCTTGCAATCCAATTAGAAGTGACGGTTCTGCCAGCCGTGGAACCTGTCGTGGTTGGAGGTAGAGGGGAAGCTGTCACCACTAAGGGACCAACCACTTTGTTGCCAGGGACCACAGTGAGTAGCTGAAGCAAGTACCGGAGCAGTATTCTCACCAACCAGGGACGGTGAAGAATTGGGAAACTTCAGCAGGTACCAAGCCAGGGACCTAGCCAGTGGGGTGATGCTTGAGGAGTATCTGGAGTGCCAAGCCAGGGACCAAGCAGGGAAGCGGAGGTAACGCTTGAGGAAGATACTAAAGTAAGAAGATTAGAAGAACTCACAGGATTCCGTGGCAGTGAATCAGCAAGTCTAGTGAGAGATACTGGTAGCTCATTGAGCTGAGAATCTACAAGGAGGGACTGTATAAAAGTAAAGGAGTTTGTTACAATTTGTGTTAGGAACTTTTCTAAGACTGTTGCCATAGGAGACAGTGCTCATACACATGCAGATGTGGTGCCTTGCTGGGTGCCTTTCCCTGCATGGCTGTCTAACTGTAGAAGTCTAATGCCCCGTACACATGGAAAATGTCCTATTGGACTATGTTGTTGGAAATTCCGACTGTGTGTGGGCTCCATCGGACTTTTTCCATCGGAAATTCCGACGGAAAAAGTTTGAGATCCTGCTCTCAAATTTTTCCGACAACAAAGTCCTATCGGACTTTTTCCGATCGTGTGTAGCGAATTCCGACGGACAAAGTGCCACGCATGCTCAGATCACATTACAAGACCAAAGCTATTGGCTACTAGCCTCTACGTAGTCCTGTCGTACGCAACGAACGTCACCACGTTCAGGATGATCGGATTTTCTGACAACTTTGTCCGACCGTGTGTATGCAACACCAGTGTCGGACAAAATCCGTCGGAAAAAATCTGATGGATTTTGTGGTCGAATTTCCGACCGTGTGTACGGGGCATTAGAGTCAGCCAATTGACATCGCAACTACCTAAGAGTGTCCTGGCCCTAAACTCTCTCTCCCACAGTTCTGTTCAAAAGAAAATAAATCTCTTTGCATTCAAGAAGTGTCTGGCGCCCATGAATCAACCTTGCATTACATCCACTATGCCCTGCAACCCACTCTAAACAGATGGATGTCAGCTGTTCATGGCTCTAGAGGTTCTCATTAGACTAAAGGAGACCTAGGACCTTACCACATGTGTATAGAGGGGCAGTATTTTTGATGGAAGTGGACCTCCACTGTGACACTGTAATGCCACGTACACACGATCGGACTTTTCGGCCGAACTAGCCGCCGCCTCGATCAGCGAGATAGACACCTTGCGTGCTCGGATAAGGGTCTGATATGGATTTGGGGGGACCCCCACACCGTTTTTTTGGCGTAGGGATTCCCCTTTAAATCCATACCAGGTGACGGGGCTAGCAAAGTGTTAATCTCGCCGATCGAGATTAACCGACCCCCTGCCCCCATGTATACCTATGAATAAAATAGGAGAATATGATAAAATCTAGAACAGTAGCAGGTTTGGCATATCAGAGGTCTTTATATGTTATACAGTGGTGTGAAAAAGTGTTTGCCCCCTTCCTGGATTCCCAAAGCTTTGGAAATGGCTTTATAACCCTTTCCAGTCTGATAGATCTCAATTACTTTCTTTCTCAATTGTTCCTGAATTTCTTTGGGTCTCGGCATGATGTGTAGCTTTTAAGGATCTTCTGGTGGACCTTACTGTGTCAAGCAGCTCCTATTTAAGTGATGCCTTGATTGTGAACAGGTGTGGCAATAATCAGGCCTGGGTGTGGCTAGAGAAATTGAACTCAGGTGTGGACAACCACAGTTATAGTGTGTTTTAACAAGGACGCTGTAAAAGCCTCATTGCACGTTATCGCAAACGCTTGGTTGCAGTTGTTGCTGCTAAGGGTGGCCCAACCAGTTATTAGGTTTAGGGGGCAATCACTTTTTCACACAGGGCCATCATGGTTTGGATTTTTTTTCACCTTTAATAATAAACACCTTCATTTACAAATTGCATTTTGTGTTTACTTGTGTTGTCCTTGACTATTGTTTAAATTGGTTTGATGTTCCGAAACACTTAAGTGTGACAAACATGCAAGGAACAGGAAATGAGGAAGGGGGCGAACACTTTTTCACACCACTGTACATTGTTATACATATGGATGTACATGAAATCATGTAACATCCTTTTAAATATGTTTTATGTATGTAATCGAAGAAATATAGTACATTTATAACACAAATTGGTGTTTAATGTTACTAGTTTAAGGTGACATCTCAAAAGTCCTCAATAAGCTGTTTCTTTAACATAGCAAGTCTTCTATTTTTTCCCCTACTTTAAGTCTTGTAAATTTTTCTCAAGGTTTACTATTTTTGTTCATGTGGATGCTATTTTCAGCAGATCCCACTTCCTCCTGTATTCCTGCATGCCTTTACATACATAGCAACCTTCGAAATATATACATTCTAGAAAGGAAAATGATGTAGCATCCTGGATACACAATGGTTCACACATGTTCATCTCTTCATAGGGAAAGTTATGTATAAAAAATGTAGCTATTCAGCATTAAGACCTAATATCAAAGAAACTGCCAAAGCAGCAGATTTGCAGTGATCACCTTTATGAAATACATGATGATTAAAATGTTAAAGTCCACCTGCACACATTGACAACACTCTTTTTGGTTCCCAACAGATGAAATAAGCAAGATACAGAAGCAGAGTGAGATTTAATTCTGCTATCTCCTTTGTAATTGTTCAAGTGCTTCCCACTCCCAGCATACTGTGTTTCTAACAAATAAACCATCATTTGTGACATACTGCTACTGTAAGATAATTTCATACAGTTTATGTATTGCTACATAGGCTGCTATTCTGTAACATCAATAGCCAAACTCATATATAATCATGCTTACTGAGACTTATTTCTAAACTGGTTTAAAAGACATTGGACAGTATTGTAATATTGGATATTACAATAGTCTTACCATTTAGCACTAGATTAGATTTATATAAAAAGACGACAAAGCTATGCATAAAGTACAATAACCCACAGCAACCAATCAGCTATTATATTTAGATGTTATGACTTTAGCAATTAATCAGTTGATCTGGAATGGTTTTCTTTATGCTTTAGTATTTCTTTTTACATTCTCTTACTAAATAAACTTGAAATATACATCAATTGATGAAAGGCAACATTATACAAAATTATACAAGAACAACATCTTAATTAATGGCTTAAACAATCTAACATGGAAAACATGATCTAGTCCATAAAATATGAAATTTCTTGTAAAAATGCCAATATCACCATGGGTGTTCTGACAACCTATGTGAATTTGTTACAACTGAAAATGTTTGCCTATGACACCAATACAGATAAATAATGTACCACCTTATAACAATTACTTAAAAATATGATAAATATGATAAAATATCAATTTTGCATAATACAGTAGCACAGGGGTAGGCAACATTTTGAGCACAGTGTGCCGAAAAATGTTATCAAAGAAATTGAGAGTGCTGAGCCCCTGGGATATGCTATGCTGTCAGTTAATATCAGCTCTGGAGATCTATATTAGAGCTCACTGACAGCACGCTAAATTCCTTGGAATTAAGCTCATTGCAGAATCTATACTTCTGGTCCTTTTATACTCCCTGTGACCGTTAGTCACATATGGTGTCCTTGAGAAAGTGTGGCGACATTTGGACCCATTTTAGGCGATACAGAAGGCTTGTACTTTTAAACCGGACAGCCTTCCCTGAAGAAGCCCGATATATGGGTAAAACATGTTGGGAAATCCATCTCATAATGCTGTCATGTTAATTGTGTGATTACTGTATACGCCAACTGTTCTATTTTTAAATGATAATATTTTTTGTTTTGTTTTTCAAAATAAAAAATTAATGTTTTAAATAATATATTTGATACTATTCTTGCACCTAAAAAAACTCATCTGGCCCAACACTGAACCCCCCCCCCCTGCTCATCTGTCCCACCACTGTAACCCCCTGCTTATCTGCCCCATCACTGTACCCCCCTGCTTTTCTGTCCTACCACGGAACCCCCTTCTTATCCCTCCCACCACTGTACCTCCTGCACATCTGCCTCACCACTGTACCCCCCTTGCTCTTCTGTCCCACCACTGTAATCCCCCTGCTCATCTGCCCCATCAATGTACCCCTTTTCTCACCTGCTCCACCGCTGTACCTCCCTGCACATTTTCTGCACCACTGTACCCCCATGCTCTTCTGTCTCACTACTGAATCACCTTCTCATCTGTCTAACACCGAACCCATCTGCTCCTCTGCCGTACCACTGTAACCCGCTTTCTCATATGCCCCTCCAATGTTCCTCCTGCACATCTGTCTCACCTCTGTACCCTCCTGCTCTTCTGCCCCACCTATGTTCCCCCTGCTCTCCTGCCCCACCACTGTAACCCCCTGCTCATCTGCCCCACCAATACACCTCCTTTCACATCTGCCCCACTGCTCTACCCCCCTGCTTTCCTGCCCCAACACTGAACTCCCCTGCTTATCTGGCCCATCAATGTACCCCTCTGCTCTTCTGCCCCACTGCTGATCCCGCTTCTCATCTCTTCCACCACTGTACCTCCCTGCACATATGCTCCACCGCTGTACCCTTCTGCTCTTCTGTTCCACCTCTGAACCACTCCTGCTCATTTTCCCCACTGCTGTACCCTCCTGCTACTCTGCTCCACTGCTGTACCCTCTTCTCATCTACGATATGTGTAATATGCAGAATAATGCATACTAGCACATTATGTGAAGCATACATGCAAACCTGAAGCCCTCGTTGTCACCGCTGGAGGCCGCATCCATCTTCACCCGTCCTCCTTCCGGGTCCGCGGACTCCGACTGTGCAACTGGCCGGAGCGGCGTGATGTCACTCCCACACGTGCATGGGAGCCACGAGTCACGGCACAAGGCTCTGAAGAAATGGCACGGGTGGCCGTTCCTTCAGAGCGCATGCACCGATGATGTCATCAGTGGCGTATACAGTAAATATCTCCTAAAGGGTGCAAGTTTAGGAGATATTTACAGTACCTATAGGTAAGCCTTATGATAGGCCTACCAATAGGTACAAACAATCCAGGGAAGTTTACTTCCTCTTTAATTGTAGAGGCCAATGCTGATCCGACTGGTTCAGGTTTAGGGGGCATTTGGGCAACCTAAGAAATCTCAAGCCATGTTGTCAGCCCTACTGGACTACATAACTCTCCCTATTCCTCACCTCTTTCTCCCCACCACTCCACATGCATACATTGATTTCTTATCCAGCAAAACAATGTTACTACCTCAAATTCCAAGAGCCTGTCCACACTATGTAGAAAGTAGCTCCTGAGAGATGTAATTCTGGAATCCTTGAGAAGTAAAAGACAAGTTGGAAAGGTAATACATGTAAAACTTTGAGAAATTAACATGCATCAACCAAGTTTTTAAAGAGTAACTCCACTTTTGTTGAGAAAAAAACATCCCCTCTTGGTGATCTATGTACATTACAAAGATTTTAACAAACTTTGTTGCAGATTCCTACCTTTTGTTATTATGAAGAAATACCTATGTGTTTGTCCATGTGCATGTGGCAAGTCAATCTAATGGGAGAGGTTTCATAATTATGAATCAGCTGCTGCACCTGCAGGGCTCTAATGAGGACAATTGCAGGATCTTCATCCCTTTAGCTGTGATTTCCTATTGAGAGTATCTTACCAAAAATTTAATTTTTGTTACATGGGATGCCTGAGATCTGACCTGTATCTTAGGGCAGACTTCTGGTAAAATCAGTGAGCCAATCACACAAGCAGGAAATTATGTTTCTGGGAAGTGGTCAGTACACATTCTGTGTACAGAACACCTCCATGTAGCCATTGCATTTTACAGAAAATTACAGAGGCTGCAGATTGAAAAGTAATGGTAATTTTTTAATAACATTCAAATACAATATGACTTGTGTCGCAATTGTATACGCTACATTATTATTTTTCATTTGCTATTTTTTTCCCACAAATTGGAGTTACCCTTTAAAGGTTCTTATGCGGGGGGGGGGTCTGGACATGGCGGCGTGAAGACGCAGGGATACTGAGCTCAGAGGCCGCTGCTACTATCCGAGGATCTGTGTCATCTTCACCCTGCACAACCTGAATACCCAGGCATGACACTCCATGCAGAATAACTTGAGGATCAAAATCGGCCACCATACAGCACTTACTGACACCCGGTGCCCACTGTACAAAATTGGCATCCCGGGGCAACATGGCGCCGGGGGACACGAGGGACAGCTCTGCTCCTACCTCCTCCAGCGCCGACTGCATGGTAGGACAACCAATCACCTTCGAGCCTCCGCTGCCCTCTTCACTTCCACCCTCCACCTTCTCTGAGCTCCCTACGATTTTCAGGGAGGATCGTTCCTTCAGCCCTACAATAGCAAGCCAGCGCTCACTTGCTCCCACAGCTGCCTCCACCTCACAGGTGCCCTGCCCTGCAGAGATGTCAGCCATCTTGCTCGACCTCCCTGCTAAAAGGGATAAGAAAACAATTGCTACCCAGCTAGAAATATCTCTCTGTGGTGATATCCACAAGGTGAAACAGTCTGTATCTGTCCTGGAAACCTCAGAACAGGTATCTGTCCAGCAATGCATCACGTCCTTGGAGGAAATATGCTCTAGTTTCCAACAAAAATTATCCCGCATTTGCCTCCAGCACAATGACCTCAAAAAACGCCACAGGAAAAATATCAAACTGCGCGGTAGCCCTGAGGTGGTAGGGACTGCTGATTTAAGAGCCACCATCACTGGGATTTTCAATGATCTAATGGGGAAACTTGCTTCTTCCCCCATTGAACTGGACAGAGTTCACAGAGTCAACGTACCAGGCCAAGGCAAACGCTCTCAACCCAGGGATGTTCTCTGCCGTGTGCATTTTTATAACCTCAAAGAAGAGATCATGCGTAGGGCTTGGAACAGAGGCCCCTTCCAGTTCAACAGGGCTAGGGTGCACCTTCTCCCGGACTCTCTTTATGCGACCCCAAATATGGCCCCTGCTGGAGAAAATCAGTGAGTGTGGTGGTTCGTATGTTTGGGGCTACCCCTTCAGCCTTCTCATCCATCTCCATGGTGACAGTTATTCCCTCCATGACCCAGAACAGTTGCCGGACCTGTTTACCTTTCTGGATGTGCCTCCTGTTGATATCCCGAATTGGTTGTCGATCAACCTACCACCAAATTTTAGACCTCTACCTCAACTGAGACATTGCACGTCATCTTCAAGAAACAGATCTCGCCCATCCTTTGATGGTCCTTTCTCTAGAGAACTCTGATGTCGGGCTTGATCCTCAGCCCAGTCATGACCTGTGATTGTTATGGCCTATGCCTTAAGGCACCAAGCTACATTAACCTTGCTGTTTCAGAGCTTACTGAAGGGCATGGTTCTCCTTTACGCCTTGATCTTATGTGTATATGGAGTGGTCTACTAGTATCCCTACTTGTCTCCCCCCCCCCCCTCCTTTTTTTTTGTGTCCCAGTTTCCCTTCCTTCCCCGTCCCTATCCCTGTTCCTTGACATTTCAGATGCACTTCGATCTTGAATATGTTTCTCCGTTAGGGGCGTTAAGTTCCATATAGAAGACCTGGGCAAAACCTTCCCCTTAATGGCAACTACCTTATTGCCCCTTACACCCTGGATTTTAATTTTAATTGCAATAGTTTTCTGTTTGGCAGAGGATTACATCTACCTAATGTTACCACCCATGGATTTCCTACACATGCAGCTGCCCTGCATGGGTCATCCATGTGGCCTCCTCCCTATTTTAGCCTTTTATTATGGGCTGGTGTTTATATGTTAATATCTTTCTATAGTGATACTTTAAAGTGCTTTCCGAGTTTGTCTACAACCAATGCACAGTTCTTTCAGTATTTTTTTGGTTACTCACATTATGTTATCATGCTGTACCTGCTGCTCACCCGTATATGTACTAGCTTACTTCCCCCATTTTAGGTGACAGGGATTCTGTCTGGCTGACTAATATTGATCTAGACAGATCTCTGTAGGCTACATTTAGCCAACCCCTTTCTTCTCCCGCTTGAGAGCTTCATTGAGAGTTTCACCTTGCTATGGCCATCCGCAATAACCCAGATATCAAGGGTGTTGAGGTTGGTTCCCATCATTACAGGTTGGATCTTCTTCTTTATATCTCCTCCCCTCTTACTTCTCTCCCTTCACTAATGAGGGAATTTGCAGACTTTGGACTTGTGAGAAATTTTAAGGTCAACTTTGACAAAACGGAGGCCCTTAACATTTCTTTATCCTCTGCGGAGACATCTAGACTTTGTTCTACTTTCCCTTTTAAGTGGCAAACTCAAACCATTAAATATTTAGGAGTCCATATCCCTGCTACTCTTTCTAAACTGTTGGATCTAAACTACACACTCCCTGCTCACCTTTATTCACATTTGTCTTAAATTATGTGATGAAGTTATTATCTCTGGGTTTGGCCGTATATATGTCATTAAAATGGACATACTGTCCAAATTGCTATATATTTTTCAAATGGTTCCAATTGCTCCCCCCTCTGGGGTCTTTACTTGTGTCAACACAATTATACGTAATTATATCTGACAAAAAACCCAGGATTCCTTGCTCCATGCTTTTTCTGCCTAAATCTAGAGGTGGGGTGGCTTTACCTCACATACTCCTATATCATAAAGCATCTTGGTACCATAGCCGAGACTCTAAATTATGAACGGTCCTAAAAAATTACCTTCTTACTCCTGACATCACGTCCCTACTATGGACTGACCCAAAAGACAGACCACATACGAATGTCTTACCCCTCTTCGTGGTTTCTACTCTCCATTATTGGGAAGTAGGGAAGGGTTTACTCTACGTCAAGACCTAGCCCATTATCCCCGTTTTTTTGGACTCTTGCATTTCCTCCTACTCTCTATCAATCTTGCTTTCTTATTTGGAATAAGAAAGACAAACCGCTACTCTGCGACATCCTGCAGAATGGTACATTGTTCCCAATGTCACAACTGCTAGGGTCTTGCCATAACCAGGTCAGGGCTTGGATGGAATATTCTCAACTCCGCCACTACCTTGCCATTAATATACCTACAACTGCTCTAGCCAGACCACTTACTGATTTTGAGAGTTCGCTAACTCAGTCTGACAGGCCGTTACAGCCTTTATCTCTTATATACCAAGTTTTGCTGAAGATCGCCCTACCATATGGCCCATCATTCATTGCTAAATGGGAACAGAAACTTAATATACCAAGTACTGACTTTGACTGGGACAAAATACTGACATTTCCTTATAGGAACTCCATATCTTCTAAAGCAACAAGAGCACAATAATAAGATCCTTGCCAGGTGGTATCGCTGCCCTACTACTTTACATAAAATAGACCTGTCCATTCCAAATACCTGCTGGAGATGTTCTAAGGCCCCAGGTATCATGACTCACATTTGGAGCACTTGCCTGCTTATAACTTCTTTCTGGAACAAAATACTTCCCTCTACTATGATTTAGTTGGGGACAAAAATTGTTAATTCTCCTCTCATTACTGTGATTTCGATGATGCCTGGATCCTATAAACAACATAAAAAAGTCTTCTCCGACACTTTTTGACTTCTGCACATACTGTTATTGCCAGGGCGTGGCGAAAACAGCTACCTCCATCCTTTGTGGATTGGGTATACCTTGACCTGGTTGGTCTGGAATCACTTTCGACATTCCTCTAAGTTTGCCTCCTATCTGTGACCCCCCTGGCCTATTTGGTATCCTACTTAGATGTTTCCCTTCATAGTGCTTGGGTCCCTCCCCCTTCTCCCCCCTTCCCTCCTTCCCCCCCTTTTTTTTTCTTTCCTTCTCTTTTCTCACCTCATTCGTGCTTATCTACCCTCGGTTACTGGGTTTTTATTATGTCATCTAGTCTTATATACGTTTGTCTCGTTATAACCACATAACTATTATTTAAATACCTTTGGGAGGGATTCACTATTGTTTTTGATGTTGACAACCCTCCTCCGATGAATATCCTCCAAGGTCTTCTATGTTGCTGATATAGGCATTTTGGTGAAACTTCACTCCATGCAAATGTTGGATGATCACTTACATCTCCCATACTAGGGTTGATATGCTCCCTTATTTTCTACCTATCAGGAAATCACCAAGTTGTACTCTTATTTGCCTTATGTACTAGTATACATGTCTCAGTGTCACTGTTATATATGCTGTACTGAATACGGATCTTATCTTGAACCTCTTGACCTTTCTGTTTTTCATACGTGTTTGTGCTCAAATAAAAATCAATAAACAAAGATTAAACATAAAGGTTGTTATGCTTATTAATTTTAAATTGGTAAAAATAAAACAGATATAGAATAGAAAGGAAGGAATCAAAAGGTGAGCAAAGGCAGAAATCGGGAGATAAAAAGGATAGAAAATAAGAGAAATTAAAATACAGATACTCCTTGTTTAACGACTTACCTGTTTAACGACCACTCAGACTTACGACCAGCTCTCTCCACCCTAACGACCTGCTATACATCATTGTATTGTACAGTACAGTACAGAATTTTTGTTTGTGTTCTGTACTTATGCAAATTAAAAGAACGTTATTGAGCTGAAGTTTTGTGTTTAGACCTTTTTTTCACAATACAGTACAGTAGTTAAGAATGCTTAAAAAATTGATTACTTGTGGCTCATTGTTTAACAACCAATTTGTTTAATGACTTGGTTGTTGGAACGGAACCTGGACATTAAGTGAGGAGAGCCTGTACTTTATATCTAAAGCCAAAACCTTTGGGTTTCATTTGTAAAAATGGTTAAAACCCCTGTTATGGACCCTCTACCAGCAACACAACAGGAAGAGAAAATCTCTCCAAAGTAAGAGCAAATCCCCTTATAGACAGCTGTCACTGGAATAGGTGTCCCCAGCAGAAGATTTTCTCTCACCTCTTATCCCGGTAACAATTGTAAAATTTGGGATTTTCCATCATTCTCTGTCCTGGTGACAATGGAAAAAAAATTACAAATACAGATATTCATGAATCTGTAATATTCAAGCTGGAAGAAAATGCAAGAATAGAATTTTTATTAAAAAGTAATGCTGCCCCTAAACAGAAATATTTAGAAGGCTCGCCTCAAAAATTGCTTTTTTGACTGGCTCAAAAGGACATTGGATGTCAATTATGGCAGCCCAATATTTATCTTATGCTTGTTTTTCTTTACAAAATGTACAGCTGTGGCAATTTTGTAAGATTGTGTAAAATGGCTTGGCAGAATCAAGCAGGTTGTCTTCAGGCTTACTAGAAATTAAATTGGAAGCAACTGTTATTTCACACAGAACTTTCAAACCTATTATAGAAGCTGTTTGCAACTAGATGGTAAATCATTCCCTTTTCTGCAGATAAAAGGAGACACCGCTTTCGCTATGCATGTGCCACAAGATTATTACAATTCAAGTGCTATGTCTTAAGGCCAGTCAAAGGCTAAAGTCTGCAAACTTTACGAAAATATTTATAAAAATCTCCCAACGCTGTTCATACAATTTTTTTCCATTTTTATGTTTGGATTTGCTCTTATGTGACACTACATATATTGGTACTTCTATAAAATTAAACCGAATTAAACAGCTATATACACAGTTGAAATACATATTTTGATAGGGGCTGTTTTAAAATTTTAAATTGAAATTTCTATGCATACATTCTGGAGATATACACAGGCCTCTCTGTAATAGTCTGTAATTGAATTCTGCCATTACCCAGTGTAATCAAGTTATTTCCATGCCCATAGTCTATGCACAGACAATAAAAGCAACTCTGCCCCAGTAAAAAATGGGTTCTGCTGTTATACTTAGCTTTCCCAGTGCATGTTTGTCTCTTACATCCAGCATGTTACTTGTCAGCTCAACATTCAGCACCCAAGACTGGCTCCCAGCCCAGTTCCTCCTCTCCCAGTATGAGCTGTGCTTTACAGGGGATTACAGTGCATTCGGAAAATATTCACAGCGCTTCACTTTTTCCACATTTTGTTATGTTACAGCCTTATTTCAAAAATTGATTAATTTCATTATTTTCCCTCAAAGTTCTACAAACAATACCCTATAATGATGACATGAATGAAGTATGTTAAAAATCTTTTGGGGCGTGGCTTAGCTCTGCAGGAAGATGGATGCTTAATCCATTAGCTCCCGCTACCTCACGACATATCTCCTGCTTATCGGAGGTTTCCATCCAGCTATCATCCGCTCACACATGGGGACTGCCTCTCGGACATCCTCAACCTCCCGTTCCCGGTCCCCGAGGAGACACTCTGGCTCTCGGCAAGGCAATATACCGGACATGTTTGGAGCCGACAGGAGGAACATGGCGGACTCCCGCCTCAGAAGCTCTCAGGCGCCAAACCCATCTCAGAACGGGATACCGCTTCTCCCCACCCCGACCATCTCCCCGTCTGACGGGACAACGGATCAGCCCCAACCACAATCTCAACCACTACTCAGCATCCAGGACCTACGATCCATAGCTACGGATATCAAAGATACCCTCTCAGCAGCCATTGCGGAGCTGCGTCTTGATCTACGGGCTATCAATGACAGAGTAATGGCGGTTGAAGATACTGTGCACCTACAGAGCGCCCAACTAAAAAAAAAAACACTCACCATGTGGATACCCACACCTTACAGCTACGAGACATGGCTCGACACCTGGAAGACCTGGACAACAGAGGAAGACGCCATAACCTGAGGGTTAGAGGTCTTCCAGAAGCTGTCGAGGGAGACAGGCTACTGCCGGCGGTCACCGGCATATTCAATGATCTGCTACAGAGACCTCTCCCCACTGCAATCGAGATGGAAAGAATCCACAGAGCCTTGCGACCCAAAGGCAGAGAAAATGATCCCCCCCGAGACATCATCTGTTGTATCTCCGACTTCAAACTAAAAGAAGAAATCCTCAAGCAAGCCAGGGGCCGCATCCAGATACAATATGATGGCTGCCCGATCCAAATATATCAGGACTTATCCAATATCACTCTCCAGCACCGAAGAAACCTGAGACCGCTACTTGACGTCCTTAGATCCAAAGGGATTATATACAAATGGAAATTTCCCTTCTGCCTATCAGCCTCATCTCAAGGACGCACAGCACTTCTGAAGGTCCCGGAGGACCTACCTCATTTTTGCCACACACTAAACATCCTGGTGGCCGAGGTCCCAGACTGGTTTGCGGAATTCCGCCGTTCAGCAGTGCGTCGAGACCCACCTCCTACTGAACAGATGGATGCCCAACCCTCGATCCCGCTCCGCGATGGATCTCCGTCCGCTACTGATGGCCGCACTTACCGCAGAGGCTCATACAGACACCGCAGTCCTCCTCGCTCCCCACCTCAACGGCGGGCCAGGAGAGATTACTGAGACTGCCAGCTACATATAACATGGGGCCTTCTTTCTTTCTCCCTACCTTAAGTGGCCCACAGATGGAGATACTCCGGGTACCTTTTCCTCAGTTTTGCACCCCTTTCGTTCTCCCTGACGAAATGAACACCGGCTCTAAGTAATGTTCGGATCGCAACATGGCACCTGTACTGTACAGGCCTCTTCACTTACTGCAACCCCTCTATGTGACATGTTCTGGATACCTACTTGGTAAGCCTACGCTACTAATTTGATATCCTCGTACACGACCGGTTCAATATCCCCTAACCAGAAATTAAGCGGTTATGCCTCCGCTTGCTACAGTTGACATTTGACAGGAATCCCACTTGAAGATTTATGACTCTTTTTCACTTAAACGAACCTGGTGGGCACTTCTACAGTTAACCGAAATCCCCTACTGTGTATTTGTTTACTATTGTAGCCCTCCTAAGGACACACGGCATGGTTCACGATAGACACTTGTTTTTTTTTTTTTGTTTTTTCCTATCTTTTTCTTTTCCCTCACCACAGAAGTTATATCTTGGCCGTGAACTACAGACCCCATACTGCAATGCGCCGGATCTCCCGCCTAAACCGTGCAAGCAGCGTCGGCTCCTGTAGGACATACGTCATCACCTCAACAACAGAGGGTGATTGGCACTCCTCTTGACCCCCTGCCCTCTGACGCACTGACTTTAGCCATACGGATATCCGTTACAAGGCGTACACCTGGGAAGACATTCAGGCGGCCCGTTGCTCCGGAACTTCTAAGATGCCTTTCTACCCACATCCTGCCGACCATAACGATCATCACTGGCAGTCCGCTGAAATCGCCTCATTCTCCTCCCAAACGGCTACCGAGATTTGCCTGTCACCGACGACCTGGTCTCCACAACCACACAGACTGCTCGCTAACTAGCACCAGACCGAGACCTCTTCAACACATATGCCACCAAGATCCGCTAAGGCCGACAGACTGCTGCTTCCACACCTCATGATCACCCGGTACCCCTTATGGTTTACAGTTTGCCTTTCAGTAATATCACAATGATATCACTCTTGTTGTCATTTATTGTCTTAGGTCTTTGTGATTTGTTCCCTTAAAGGTATAGTTATGTTGACATGTTTGCCGATAGACCTAATCTGTTTACTGACAATTATTTGCTAAATACATGGTTGCACTAAAATGTTTACTGAAATGTTTTTAGGCCACTTCGACCTTATCTAACCGCAGGCCTCTACACATGTTTGCGACACCATTATAGATCACGTGCCTTCCTGCTACCACTTCACTTATCATTGGGGACCCCCTCAGCTCATACCCCCGCACATCCCATGCGATTATTATGCGCATACACACAACTACTTACTCCTCCCATACCTTGACCATCTAACCTCTCATGTCCAGATGTTTACAATACCCAATACTCCCCCAGACCCCATAAAAACACCACCTCCTTCATACATGGCTATACCATAGTCGTGATGTGGCGGGACACCACGTTCTCGCACACTCTTTTCACGCCTCTTCGTGGCGGAGCTATCTTCAACCCCCACACAGGGCTGGTCGCACGTTCCACTACTCCTCTTGGAGTGTGGGGCTTGCTCCCACTCTGTACTGACACCGAATCCTTCGTTCTAGAGACGGTTAGGGATATTCTCCCTCCGCCTCTTCGGTTAATTGGTGCGAATCACCACCAACACTCTCGACAGAGATCGCAACCTCACTCCCCTGCTCGATCCTACCGTAGGGGATTCCCCCCCCCCCTCTCTTTTTTTTTTTTTTTTTGACTCCTTCTATACTCAGCACAAATGGAAGAAACCCCGGCAGCACAAACTCCAACTCCTCCTTTCCCCCACATTAAAGTTTGTTCCCTCAATACTCAGGGGCTCAACACTCCAGAGAAACGCTCACTGTTACTCTCCTCCCTACGAAAATCCAAGGTCCATATCGCTTTACTTCAAGAAACCCATTTTAGAGCTGACACAATACCAAAGCTTCACAACAAACACTTTCCCAATGTCTACCATGCCCCCAATGTCACTGCTAAATCCAAAGGAGTGTCTATCCTTGTCTCCAGACACTGCCCATTCCACGTAACTGACATACAAAAAGACGAAAGTGGACGATTCATCTTCCTCAAAGGAAAATTACAGGACAGACCCATAACCATCGCGAACATCTACGCTCCCAACACACACCAAGTTACCTTCTTCCGTACTTCACTGCAACAACTTACATCATTTTACTCTGGCACCCTTATACTAGGAGGAGACTTCAATGTAGCATTAAACCCACTGATAGACACATCGAACGGACACACTACATTACCCTACAAGGCGTTAAGAGCGATAAAATCACAGTTACATGACTTGTTGCTGCATGACTCCTGGCGTACAATGCACCCCACTGAAAAAGACTTCACCTTTTTCTCCGCACCCCATAATCGGTACTCAAGGCTTGATTACCTTTTTGTCTCGCAAAATGACCTTTCCTTCATCTCTCAAACTACAATTGACCCAATGGTCCTATCGGATCACAACCCGATCTCCCTGACCCCCAACAAACGACCCAAATCCCCTATCTGGAGGTTAGATAACTCACTTTTGACTGACCCTGAGAACACTCGCATCATAACTGAACACCTCTCTCATTACTTCAGGGACAACATCACCGAGGATTCCTCCCCAACATCGATATGGACCGCCCATAAATGCGTCATTAGGGGAACCCTCATATCATTATCTGCCAAACGCAATAAACTTCGGATGGAACGCATTGATCACCTGACCAAAAAGATCCGTGATCTTGAGAAAAAACATAAGGCATCCCTTAATGAAGCGATCTTATCAGAACTAACACAAACCAGAGAGGAACTCCTCGGAGAATTACAAACTAGATTGAAACGCAATTACACCATGTCCAGGAAAGTCTTTTATGAGCTTGGCAACAAATCCGGCAGATTGCTGGCCAGAGCTCTTCAAAAACAAAAAGCGACTCAGGCTATTTATATGATCAAGGATTCAAAGGGCCTATCCCACTCTAAGACAGAAGACATTACAGACCAATTCCTTAAATACTTCACCAAAATATATAACCTACCTACGCCGCTTGACCCGGGCTCACTTCCTGACCGTAATATCGCCATACAAGACTTCCTACAAAAATACTCACCTACTCCCATCGCTGCAGAGGACTCAATCGCTTTAAACTCCCCCCTTCAGGTAAGTGAATTCCTCCATGCCCTGAAACAGCTGAAACCAGGGAAAAGCCCGGGCCCGGATGGCCTAACGGCCAGTTATTATAAATCCTTCCCTGACACTCTAATCCCACACATGGTCAATGCTTTCAATGCCCTTTCACCTTCCGACTCAGCCCGTAGGGATCTCTTAGAGGCCCACATCACGCTCATTCCAAAGCCGGACAAAGACGTCACACTAGTCACAAACTATCGCCCCATCTCCCTCCTCAACGTTGATTTAAAGCTTTACGCCAAAGTTTTATCCAACCGTATCTTACCTTTCCTCCCAGATTTGATTGGCCTAGACCAAGTTGGTTTTGTCCCTGGCAGGGAAGCCAGGGACAACACCATCAAAGCTCTAAATATACACCACTGGATTACCAAAACCTCTACCCAAGGCTTCTTTTTGTCCTTGGACGCGGAGAAGGCGTTCGACAGGGTGGCATGGGACTATATGGAAGCAGTATTACGGGCGGTGGGCATACCCCCGCTCCTACTCCAAATGATCATGTTGCTATACTCTGCCCCCTCAGCTAGGCTTAGGATCAACGGCCGCCTGTCGAGCGCCTTCTCCGTCTCCAATGGCCAAGGATGTCCTTTATCCCCTAGTATCTTCCTACTCACCATGGAACCCCTTCTCCGCAAGCTAAGAGAAAACCCTGACATCAAGGGAATACCGATTAAAGACAAAACATACAAAATAGCCGCTTATGCGGACGACATATTACTATTCTTATCCGACCCCATCGTCACCATTCCCAACCTCCTCAAGGACTTCGCCCGCTTTAAGACCCTCTCAAACTTACAAATTAATTTCTCCAAATCTAAAGCCTTGAACATCTCCCTCCCCGCCAACCTAGTGTCACATTGTAAAACTAACTTCCCCTTCGGGTGGGAACCCACTGCCATCTCTTACCTTGGTATCAAGCTGCCCACTAAATTATCGGATTTATACACCTTGAATTTTCAATCTACATTGCAAACCTTACAAGGAGATATACAGAAATGGCACTCGGGGTCCTTTCGTGGTTCGGAAGAATAGCAATCTTGAAAATGAATGCCCTACCCAGAATCTTATATCTACTACAAACTATACCCATCAAATTACCCCCGTCCTTCTTTTCCGCCTACAATAGAATGTGTAGAACTTTCATCTGGTCTTCTAAACCAGCCAGACTCAGTTGGTCTCACATGACGTTACCTAAGCTACTAGGTGGATTAGGCTTACCTGATATTCAAAAGTATCAATTAGCCTGTCACATGACCAGAATGATTGATTGGCACTCACACAAACAACACAAAGATTGGATCCAGTTGGAACAAGTATTTTCTCAAATCCCACTATCACACCTTCCATGGATACATCGCACACATGTTCCTAAGCTCCTATCTTCCCATCCACTAATTGATACCACAATACGATGCTTCCGCATATCCTGCCTACACATGAAACTTGACCCAACAAATGGCCCCATGACGCCACTAATTGGTAACCCTGCATTCCCTCCTAGCCTGACACTGCTTGCGCCACGAGAAGAAACGCACAACCCCTCTCCGAGGGCCCTCAACTTTTTCCAAAAGGGAGAACTCCTATCCCACCAAGAAATGGCGACAACTCTCCCAGACTACCACTTTCCATTCTTTAAATTTCTTCAAATCAGACATTTTTTCCAAAACTCCACACAGCCCACTCACTGGTGCAGGGACTATTCCCCCTTTGAGTCATTCTGTGTTCAGACTGAACCACAAAGACACCTGATTTCCAAGACATACGCTCTCCTCTTCAACACCCATGTCATTAAAACAGATAACAGAGTCCGGAAATGGGAATCAGATCTTGCTTTAGATCTTTCCACTGCAGACTGGGAACACATTTACCACCACGTACACAAAGGCTCCATAAATGTCTCCATTCAGGAGAGTAGATACAAACTACTATCTAGATGGTATAGAACCCCGGACATACTGCACAAATTTCAACCCACTACTCCCTCATCTTGCTGGCGCTGCAATTCCGCCCTAGGAACCTTACTACATATATGGTGGGAATGTCCGGTCCTCAAAGCCTACTGGTCAGAGACCCATCGCCTGATCTCTCAGATCACGACCTATACACCGGATTTCACTCCTGCCCAGTTCCTCCTACATCACACGTCCATTCCCCAACATTCCTACTCAAAATCATTAGTCATGCACCTCATCAATGCAGCAGTGCATTGTATCCCACTACACTGGAGGACCCCCTCTCCCCCCACCATAAATGAATGGATAAAGAGGGTAGATAACATAGCTCACATGGAATGCCTCATTCACCAAGCCGCAGATAACCCCACGAAATACAACACCACATGGGCGTGCTGGACACATTTCAGGAACACACCAAATGCTTCTAACCCCCCACTTACCCCCCCGACGGTACCTTAATTAGCTTGACAGGATGCTTTCAAGATAAGCTCCTCTCCTCTCCTTCACCAGGCCTACCTCCCAGTCTCACATCCTCCCTCCACGTGTATAACTGCAAAATATTATCTCCTTACCTAATACTTGCTCTTGCACCTTCCATGCCAACCAGATTACTAACCCGATACCTACAATATTCTATGATCCATGTTGAATTAACATCACACCGACTACCGAGCCGCCTCTTCTCTACTCGTCAAAAGCTACTCTGTTCTCTCCTGCATCCACAGCAAGATCCCCTCGGGGGTGGCTGCAGGTGAGAGATGCTGGACCGGCTTGGTATTGAAACACACACAGGCATACGAACCCCACTACACCCTAGTACCTGACTTTGAACCCTTTTATCATCCTCCCAGTGTCCTGCTCAGGGGCTCCCCATCCTGATTTGAATGTTATAGAACTCTTCGAGACTAGTTGTCCAAGTTAACTTTCTTACAGATTTTTGGTTTACTTCTGACACTGTTCCTTGTACCTTGACAAATGTTATGTACATCACTATTGACAGTTATTTCCGGAATTTCAACATGCATTGTTTGTATTATACTTCTTGCATTTATTGTACGACTGTAAACTTTCAATAAAAGTTTTTCTTGAAAAAAAAAAAAAAAATCTTTACAAATTTGATAAGAAATAAAAAAAATACACATGTACATAAGTTTTCACAGCCTTTGCTCAATACTTTTGTTCTGCCCTCACAATGTGTTCAAAGTACAAGGCTTGGCAGACAGCTAACAGCTTCCCAATAAAGACTCAGGAGGAAGGGCTAATAGTTGAAATCTTTACTGAGAATAAGTTTTTTGTAAAACTGCAAAACACAAATTATAAAAATATGCATTAGCATTTAACATTACATCACAGATGCAAATAGTAACAGGCATGCTACAATACTGTTAAGGCACTAGCTAGCAAAAATGTGGCCTAGCTGAGTGAACTTCCTGACAGAAACATCCCACCAACACACATATAAAATGTAGTTGCATTAGTAGAGCATATACTAACTAATTGAAAACTAATGACTGCTTTACTTACAGACTTATCCTTCCAAGGCCTGTATTAAGAAATAGTGGAGGTCTTTAGCATGCTTCCTTTACTGTAGAAAGATTATCTGATATGACTGCTGGGCAGGAAGTGGGAGGAATATACTACAGTTCCTGTTAGTAATGGATGCCAATTTAAAGGAACAGTACGATTAGTAAATATATATCTTATAATCAGAACACTCCCCACCTGGCATAATGAACATTATACCACTATGTTTCCTTTTCAAGAAGTAAAACAACTTCAGAGATAGGCCTAAAGTACACCTTAGTGAGTCTCATGACTTTAACTTTGACCTTTCTAACCTTACTATCATTACTAGGTACAGTCTCAACAATGAGTCCAACTGGCCATTCGTTTCTGTGGACCTGAGCGTCTTTTAGTAGGACAACATCTCCGACTTGCAGGTTAGGCTTGTCAACTTGCCATTTTCTGCGTGACTGGAGCGTCACCAGGTACTCTTGTTTCCATCTATTCCAGAAGATGTCTGCAAGACTCTGAACTTGCTTCCATTGCTTGGTGTAAAGGTCTTTGAGACCAAAATCTCCTGTGGGAGCTGTAACTGTTTCCATCTTCTGGGTCAAAAGCATTGCAGGTGTCAAAACTGTCGGCATTTCTGGATCGGTAGACACTGGAACTAAGGGTCGAGCGTTCATGATCGCCATGACTTCAGCCATAAGTGTGATGAGAACTTCATGTGTAAGGCGAGTAGAGCTAACCTTCAGAAACATGGCATCCAGAATGCGACGAGCCACTCCAATCATCCTCTCCCAAGCTCCTCCCATATGTAAAGCATGAGGAGGATTGAAGGTCCACGTGCATCTTTGATCTTGAAGATAAGCACTCGTCTCAGAGTCTTCTGTAAGGATCCTTAACTCCTTACAGGCCCCAGTAAAGTTTGTGCCCCGATCTGAGCGGAGTTGCTTCACAGGTCCTCGGATAGAGAAAAATCTTCTCAAAGCATTGATAAAGCTTGAGGTAGACAGAGACTCAATCACTTCAATGTGTACTGCTCTTGTACTCATGCAAGAGAACAGAACAGCCCAACGTTTACTTTCTGCACTGCTTCCTCTGGTCCGGCGTGAGGAGATGTTCCAAGGACCAAAGACATCTAGGCCAACATGAGTAAAGGGTGGGTTTGAAGCAAGTCTATCAGCAGGTAAGTCTGACATCTTCTGCACTTCAAGTTTCCCTCTGATTTTTCTGCAAATTACACATTTGTGGATGACACTGGAGACTAGTCGTTTACTCCCTATGATCCATAATCCAGCTGACCGGACTGCTCCCTCAGTGAAGTGGCGACCCTGATGTGCAACTTGTTCGTGATAGTGTCTTACTAACAGAAATGAAATGTGATGATTCTTGGGCATTATAAAAGGATGTTTCTCATCGACCGTCATATCAACTGCTGATGAGCGACCTCCAACTCTTATCACTCTATCTTCATCAAATATCGGGTTCAGCTTTTTGAGCGGACTGTGTTTGGAGATCTCTTCTCCTTTAAGAAGGCACTTGATTTCTTCTTTGAAAACTTCTTGCTGAACACATCTAATGATGATGATTTTGGCTTGCATAAGATGATTGCTATTACACTTGTCAGTGTTTGTAGCTCTACAGAAGGATTTGGCTAAGTGAATAAGCTTTCTTATAGCTCGAATGAGTGACTTCCAGCTGGAGAATCTTTCAAACCTGTGTGCGCCAAGGTTGCCTCTAGTAGTTATGGTACTATACGCTGTTACTTGTGCACGTACTTCTTTGTCGTTATCTGGTTCTACAAGTTCAAATGTCTCAAACTGAGTGGTCTCTTCGGTTTCTGATCTAGTCAAAAAAGATGGTCCTGAGAACCAGTTAGTGTGCTTCAGGACAGCTGCTAGAACCGGTCTAGTCCCATGATCGGCTGAATTTTTATCCGTACTGATATAGTGCCACTGTTCTGGCCGTGTGGACTTTCTGATGCGTATCACTCTGTTTGACACGTACATGTAGAATCTTCTTGAAGCATTGTGAATATATCCTAACACAATCTTGCTGTCTGTGTAAAACTTCACTGCATGAATTTCAATGTCCAGTTCAGCAATGATCAAGTCTGCCATCTCCACTGCTAAGACAGCAGCACAAAGCTCCAAACGCGGAACAGTGTGAGCAGGACGTGGAGCTAGTTTGGACTTTCCCATGATAAACCCAACGTATCTTTGTCCTTCAAAGTCCATTACTCTAAGGTAGGCTACAGCTGCTATAGCCATGGTAGATGCATCTGAGAATACACACAATTCTCTTTGCTTCGTGGCAGACAGAGAAACAGGGACATATGACCTTTGGATGATAAGTTGTTCAAGCTCTATTAATGAGTCCTTCCACAATTTCCACTGCGTTTCTTTCTCCTTAGGTAGAGGTGTATCCCATTCACTTTGTTCATGTTCAGTAGCAATTTCTCTCATAAGAGCCTTGCCTTGCATGGTTATGGGGGCTACAAATCCTAGGGGGTCATAAAGGCTGTTGACCGTGGACAAGACACCTCTTCTCGTGAATGGCTTCTCTTCTCTGGATACTCTAAATGTAAAGCTGTCGGTTTTCAGATCCCAACTGAGTCCTAAACTTCTTTGAAGGGGCAGTGAATCTGTTCCTAGATCCAGGTCCTTGAGGTCCTTTGCACGGTCCTCTGAGGGAAACGCTTCCATGACTTTGCTGCTGTTGGACGCTATCTTGTGTAACCTTACGTTAGATTCTGCTAACATCTCCCTTGTTCTTTTCAGGATGTCGATAGCCTCTTCGTTGCTAGAGAAAGAAGCGAGTCCAGCGTCCACATAAAAGTTTCTCATGACAAACTGTTTGGCATCTGTGCCGTGTTCTTCTTCACCTTCCTGTGCTGCTCGTCTCAGGTTGTAGATAGCTACAGCTGGAGAGGGGCTGTTCCCAAACACATGTACCTTCATCCTGTATTCTGTGACATCTTTGTTAAAGTCATTGTTTTCATACCACAGGAACCTCAGGTAGTCTCTGTGATCTTTGCGGACAAGGAAACAGTAGAACATTTGTTGTACATCTGCTGTTACTGCAACGCGTTCTTTTCGGAACCTGATGAGGACTCCAAGGAGTGTATTATTCAGGTCAGGTCCACTGAGGAGTACATCGTTTAGGGAAAGGCCTTCATACTTTGCACTGGAGTCAAATACTACTCGTATCTGTCCTGTTTTCTGAGGATGATACACTCCAAATATTGGTAAGTACCAACATTCTTGTTTTTCTTCCAATGGTGGTGCTTTTTCAGCTTGACCACTGTCGAAGATCTTCTGCATGAAATCATGGAAGTGTTCCTTCATATTTGTCTTTCTGTCTAGAGTGCGTCGCAATGAGGTGAGACGCTTCACTGCTTGTCCTTTGTTGTTAGGAAGGTGATGTCGGGGTGAACGGAAAGGTAGAGGAGCTACCCAGCTGTTTGACTCATCTATAAAGACTTCTCTGTCCATTATCTCAAGGAAGAGGCTATCTTCAACAGATGGTGCTGGTTTGTCATCATCTCGCGTTCTTTCAAACACCTTCCATGACCACATACATTCTGATTGCCTTCTACAATACAACTAAACATATCTTGGACATGATCCTAAATGTGTTTTGTGCAGATTTCAGTGCACTTTGAGGTTATTGCTGGTAATGCACTCTCTTTTTGCTCCCCACCATGATCTTCTTGGGTTACCGGATTTCCTGTTTTCCATGGTGCTGGTCCTGGGTGTAAAGCAGACAGATGGTTGTCATGACTTTTATCCTGGTTGGCCTCAAACTCAGTCGGTACATCTGTCTTGCGTACAGACACTGTTGCTCTGCGTTCTTTATTGTGCACTGAAAAAAGGCGAAGCTTGGGTCATTGAAGTATGTTAAAAATCTTTACAAATTTTTTCCCTGTCTTTCATATTTAAGATAAGGAGACCAGAAATTTTCTGGGAACAAACACAGGGCATGTCTGTGGCTGGTAAGACGGTTGGGAAAACTGTAGGCCGGATTTATATTTCCAGAGGAGGGATTATGTCACACATGTACATAGTTGTCTGCTGCTAGTTTTCACAGCCATTTGCACATAATACTTTGTTGAAGCCCTTGTGCAGCTCTCATGAGCACCAATTTTTTCTTGCTTGATAGCTTTCACCTCAAGTCTTTTACTTTTAGCTTTAATCAAATGATGTTCTTCATCTATGCAGTCCTGTTCTCTTATCATTTCAGCTTCACGTATGCACACGCGGCTTCTGCTTTTGCATGGGCCTTGGCAGCTGCAGCACTGGTGGACGACAGGTTAGAGCAGCTTGAATGTCTAGCTACAAGCTGGTGGAAACAGATTACTTCTCTGTAGTGTCTGTGGCTGTAGAGGTTAGCTGATGATGAGCAGAATGATTCCACTCTTCTTTAACTAGGCCCCCCTGCTGTGTTAAAAGTCTTTTTACACCTAATAAAGACTTTTGCATTAGTCAGGCATGCTACAATACTGTTCTGAGTGAACTTCCTGACAGAAACATCCCACCAACACACCATTAGTAGAACATTCTTCTTTGCAATGACTGCTTTACTTACAGATCTCCAAGGCATTAAGCTTCATAGAAAGATTATCAGACTGCTTGGAGGAATGGGATGCCAATTTTAAAGGAACAGTCAGTAAATGCAACAGCCAATTTTAAGATCTCAAGCTCCAGAGATGTTCAATCAGGTTCAAGTCGGGGATCTGGCTGGGCCACTCAAGGACATTCACAAAGTTTTCCCGCAGCCACTTCTTTAGTTATCTTGGCTGTGTGCTTAGGGTCGTTGTTCTGTTGGAAGATGAATCTTAGCCCCAGTCTGAGGTCCAGAGCACTCTGGAGCAGGTTTTCATCAATGATGTCTCTGCACATTGCTGCATTCATCTTTCCCTCGATCCCGACTAGTGTCCCAGTTCCTGCAGCTGAAAAACATCCCCACAGCATGATGCTGCCACCACCATGCTTCACTGTAGGGATGGTATTGGCCAGGTGATGAGCAGTGCCTGGTTTCCATCTGACATGACACTTGGCATTCAGGCCAAAGAGTTCAAGTCTTTGTTTCATCAGATCAGAGAATGTTGTTTCTCCTTTGGTTTTCCTTATGGCAAACTCCAGGCGGGCTGTCATGTGCCTTTTACTGAGGAGTGGCTTCCTTTTGACCACTCTACCATGCAGGCCTGATTAGTGGAGTGCTACAGAGATGGTAGTTCTTCTGGAAGTTTCTCCACTCTCCACAGAGAAATGCTGGAGCTCTGTCAGAGTGATCATCGTGCTCTTGGTCACCTCCCTAAGGCCCTTCTCCCCCGATTGCTCAGTTTGGCAGGACGGCCCGTTCTAGAATGAGTCCTGTCTCAGAGGTCTTTATTGGACTTTATGGCTTGGTTTGTGCTCTGACATGAACTGTTAACTGTGGGACCTTATATAGACAGGTGTGTGCATTTCCAAATCATGTCCAATTAACTGAATTTACCACAAGTGGACTCCAATCAAGTTGTAGAAACATCTCAAGGATGATCCGTGGAAACAGGATGCACCTAAACACAATTTTTATTTTCATGGGAAAGTCTGTGAATACTTATGTACATGTGATTTTTTTTTTTTTTAAATAAATTTGCAAAGATTTCAAACAAACTTCTTTAACATTGTCATTATGGGGTATTGTTTGTAGAATTTTGAGGAAATAATGAATTAAATCCATTTTGGAAAAAGGCTGTAACATAACAAAATGTGGTAAAAGTGAAGCGCTGTGAATACTTTCCGGATGCATTGTATATGATGCTGATACTATATACTACACCAAATGCATTTAAAACTAAACTGCTGTACATCTGAGTGGCACAAACGAAAAAACAATGATTTAATTTATTTTTAATATTCAAAGCAAAATCCCCCATCCATCCATGTCTCCATGTTTTATTTTGCTGAGAAATCACTTTGAACAACGCCCCCCCCCCCCCCCCCCAGCATATGTGGCCATGGCCGTCACGAGTCAGGGAAGATGATAAATGTAGCATGTACTTCCTTGGAATCCACCTGCCCTTAGCTCAGGCATGCAGGCAGGAGGGTGTGCTGCTTACCTGACAAAACCCCTCTGCCCCTAAAGACTCCTCAGATGTATGACATAATTTGCCTAGGCCCGGAAACCAGGAAGTAACTGAGGAAATGCAAAAATAGAATTTAAAACTAGTAAACATGATATACTTTCCTATCTATTTATTATGTTAGCAGCATAAGGGTTATAAATAGTCAATGTTGATTGAGAGAGTGATGTTCTACTTCAAAAGTAATTTAAGGAGTTTTGTTTTGCTGAATACTATATATGATTAGTGCATTTTTATACAGTATCTACAGTGCGTTAAGCTTTAAAATAGTATATTGTATGACTGTAATATGTGTAGGCAGCTTAAGAAGGGAGGCATAGGGTCTGATAAACTAAAAGGAAATGCAAAAGAGCAGGGAAGATAATTGGTACACTTATGTTATGGGATTGCCTGAGCCCATCCAGCAAACATGATCTGTTAACTTATCTGCTGAAGTGTACTCTCATGGTCAATGCATACATCGTAGTCTCCTTTGCAGTGTGTACTGAACATTAAAACAATGCCGTTTGAATGCCTTATATGCAGATAAGTTGAACCGAGTAATGCCTGTGACAAGATTCTGCCTTAAAACAAATACAAAAAGGTTATAATCCAACAAGCACCACAATTGTTCACTAGCGTTTGAAACATGTGTGTGCCAAACAAAAGCCAAGGTGGATAGGCAAGCAGATGACATCACAATTTCCACCTTAATATAATTTGTTCTGGGCCAGCTTGGTCCAAATTAACTATTTCAAGTGATAATACAGCTGGAATTACACTTTACAATGTACTGTCGGAGTAAAAAAGGCATTGTAAGTGTTGCACCCCTCTGACACCCCAAAGGCAGGACAGCAACTCCAGAGGCCAGGGTTGGGCAAGCATTTCACCCCATTGGCTAAGTTCATGACTAAAATGAGAGGACAGAGAAAGGATATTGGGCGTCAGTCACTTTTGTCTCTTATTGCAGAACAGTTAAGGAGATTAGTATTAGGGTTCCAACATACAGTAGCAGATCACTTACAGACTCTCCAGATCCAGAATGTCCAGCCTCAAAGGGCCAGAACCTTTAAGCTGAGCTGGCAATACTGTAAGCACATTCACAAATTTCAGTGCATCCTCCATATGAGTCACCAGGCCCTTCTGAGAGACCAAGTTTCTTCCTGGCTTTCTCCATCAAGGGGCCTCACCTGGGTCTCCACCTTAGCACAGCTTCCTCCAGACCAGTTTCAGGACCACTTCAGCACATGTAAGGCCCTAAACTGACTGTTGGGCCTAACGGCAGAGTTCAATCCAGCAGCACCATACTATGCCCCTGTCCAGGGAAAAAACGCAAGTATATGGCCTGTCTTGGATATTTATATCTTCCCCCAGCATGCACCAGTGACATTAACCTCCTACTAGATTGGCTGAAATATAAATATTCATAACTTAGTTTTGTTTGTGAAATCTTATACTTCAAGCAGTAATACCAGTGACAATTACTGGCGGTAGTGAGAAATCACAAGCCAACTTAAGCTTAGGACAAGGGGCCTACATAAGTTTGGGCATTTACATACAATATGCATTAGCAGGCTGAAGTGCATTGCTAAAGCCTGCACTTCTGTGCATGTATAGTGCTGTACCCTCCATGAATCATATGGCTTTTTACTTTATTTTTAGTGATTTCAGTGATTGTTTTTGCATAAACCATGAGTGCAGAAGAGCAAACAGGAATAACTCCAAAAATTAAAGGTGCCCCGAAATTTCAGCAGCTGAAACATATCGACTGAAAATGATGTTTTCGGCAAGTGGCCGCAAGAAAAAAAGGTGCCAATAATGGAACCAAAAAGGGGATGGTCTGCCCTGAGTGCCACACATGTGTCATCCTGGCGCGCTCCTGTTAGAGTTCTTCCCTTCCTCCTCCTCTCCTTGTGAGTGTCATGCAGAGGGGCAATCTATCGCTGTGTCACAGAGCTGGATTTAAATCGCAAGGCGGGACTTTGTTACAGCGGTCGCCCAGCGATTCAACTCCAGCTCTGTGACACAGCGTGAGATCGTACTACCAGGCACTGGTGAGGCTGCATCTGATGGGCACTGGTAGGCTGCATCTCATGGGCACTGGCAGGCTGAACTGGAGAGGTTGCATCTGATGGACACTGGGGAGGCTGCATCTGATGGGCACTGGGGAGGCTGTATTTGATGGGCACTGGGGAGGCTGCACCTGCTGGGCACTGGGGAGGCTACATCTGATGGTCACTGGGGAGGCTGCATCCCATGTGCACTGGTAGGCTGCATCTCATAGGCACTGGTAGGCTGCATTTCATGGGCACTGGTAGGCTGCATTTGATGGGCACTGGTGAGGCTGCATTTGATGGGCACTGATGAGGCTGCATTTCTTATATCATGTCTGCAGTCTCTGACCATCTCCTGTACTATGTCCGCAGTCTCTGCCCATTTCTTGTATCACGTCTGCAGTCTCTGACCATCTCTTGTATCATGTCTGCAGGCTCTGATCATCTCCTGTATCATGTCCGCAGTCTCGGGCCATTTCCTGTATCATGTCTGCTAGAGGTGCACCAAATAGATATTTTGCTAAAATTAGCAGTGTGTTTAAGTTTAAGTAAGAGATTGCAGACATGATACAAGAGATGGTTAGAGACTGCAGACTTCATTTTTCTTGAGCTTTATTTGCACTCTGCATTTACGGTTTCGGCACCAAAATTTTCATTCGGTGCACCTCTAGGGAAAATCCCATTTTTATTTCAGATATGCAACCACTTTGTAGAATGCATTATGACAGTAGCATCTACACTGTTTAGCAAAACAGATTTATTAGTGCATTGGATGTATGTTCACAGTACCTTATGCGTGTGTTTCCGTGTGCATTGTAAATACTCCAGGAACTCGATTGAGTGGTTTATGGATGTATCAATGCAACAGCGTTCATGTGTATTCTTTAGTAAATTAGCTACGTCAAGTTAGTACACAATATGTTTTGTATGTTAGGGAAAAAAATAAACTTAAATAAACACCTTTAAAAAAAAAAATAAAGTTAGTATGCATTATATTGATATTATATTGCATTTGCACTTTGCCTGTATTTTTGCATTTACTGTATACAGTATAGCACTTTATATTGTGTTGCATCTTATTGGGTATTTTAGAGTGCACATATATAGCCCTGCTTCACTCTACAGTTATTACATAATATTTGGTGCTGGTGACACTTCCGAAGTTCAGCAGCTATATACACATTGATTTACACTTTTTACATAGTTTTATTTGTCAACACTTAGAGTAGCGCATAAGTACCCTACCTCTTTATACTTCCTGGATTAAAATACTTCTACTTGGTTCCACAATGATGTAAATCCTGGTGCCAGTGTGGTAGTCTTTTTATTCTGGGTTCGGTGTATACAAGTCTGACACAGCTCAGCCGTCTACTGCAACCTCTCATCTTTAGACAAAGTACAAAGTTACAAAGTATTAGATTCTAAAAACAGAAAAAAGGAGGGCGCAAACAGCTAGTGCATTACCTAAAACACCAATGACATTTTATAAAAAAACGCCAAAAGCATACTTAAACATGACAGGATAAAACGCATGTCATATACAACCCCAGTATCAAAAGATAAAACATCTCTGCGGTTGGAAAACAAACAAGTTTCAGGAGACAAGCTCCCTTCCTCAGGACTCACACAGCTAGAAATGCCATTCCCAATAGAGTGAGCGCTGAGGCTTGACTGTCTTATAGTATTAGATTCTGCCTGATGAAGATGAGACTAATAAGACACTTGTTCCTACCATGGCAGTCTGATTAAAAAAAAATTCACAGGATTTTTCTCTTAACCTAGACACTGTCATTCGACTGGAGCTAATGGAAAGCTTTTTAGATGGAAATCCCTTCAGTCTCAGTAAACAGTTACCCTCCATTCCTGCATATACAGGATCTACTGTGCGTTAAGTAGGCTCTAATAGAGAGAATTGCTTACTTTACTTGACTCTTGGGCAACAACTCGTAGGATGCAGGAGCAGCTCCCACAGCTAGTCCTGTATCGTAGGTGATGACATCAAAGGCTGGCACACATTCTAGGGCAAAAACAGGTGTACACCTGACACTTGCTACCACAGAACAGTGTAATAAGCTTTTACTCTCTATTATATCCTCCTAAATAAAACAAGCAGTATATCCAGTATATGCAGAGAGAGTGTGTGTGTTGTGGGGTGTTGCTGCTCTATATTGCGACTTATAATTAATGCATACAATTACTGATTGGTTCACTTTAATGACCCAGGACATTTTTGGAAACACTGCTGTAACAAAACATTTCCTATTTTTGATGGGTTTCTTGAGAAATGTTAATCTTGTAATATAAATATGCAGACTAAATTTTAACATTAATATTAGACTAACAATGGAGCACACTGAAGATGTAAATTTTCCATTCTCCTGAGAAAACCCGATCTGAATTTCACTAATGAGATCAAATAAGAACTTTGCCGTAGGCCCATTATTCTCTCACTTTGTTTTTAAAGAAATGTCAGTATCTCTGAAAAGGATACACAGAGGACATTGGGCCTCATTTATCACGTTGTCCCACATAAGTTCTATGAGGCCTATAGCAGCCAACTGAAATCTCCCTCTCAATTTCAAATATGTACTTGCTTGCAATGAGTGATTGCTATGGGTAGTAGAGAAATATAACGCTGATAAATTAAGCCAACGATATGTAACCAACCATTTCTGATTCAAGATATGGTACAGAGGAAATAGAGCAAAGGACAGTGTTCCTCATTTTAATGGTGCCTGGCATACGTTCTATTTACTGTATGTGCCTATAGTGACCAGTTGCGTTCTCCTTCTCAATTTCAAACCTGGATTGGAAAAATGACAGGTGGAAATAGACTGGAGGCTATGGGCATCACAGATTGTTATTCTCTCTGATGCTGACAAATAAGGTAATTAATACAGTATGTAACCAAGTATGACTAATTTAGATATAAGTTGCAGATGGAAGAGACCCCAGCAATGTTTCACACATAGATCCATAGGTTCTGCTGAGCTGGAAGGTAAGGAGAGGTGGGGAGAGAGCTGACACCAGTGTGTACCACTGCAAGGAGCATAAACATCAGCTGATCTCTGAATAAAAGGATTTGCAAAGAGACTGCACTGGCTAGGACAAGCAGAGTACAGTGGGAACCTTCCTTAGATGAGACTATCTCTACCACAAGGATGTCATAACTCCAACCAATCTAAAAAGGACTCTGGTCTCAGAGTTTGAGTGAAAACTATACGTGGCGCCACCTCTTCCTAAAGGAATCGATGAGAGTGGGGCACACTGGAATGGGGCAGTAAATAGATTATATCATATACAGAGAATCAGATTCATTATTTCTCTGTGTCTCTCATGTCTGTGTGACACATACTCTAAAAGCTTTTGATGATATATACAGTGGCACATCGGGATTTCCTTTATGCAGAGACTGTGCATTACCCTGTTTCAGGACGTTTGCACCCAAAGGACTTTGTGCCATATATTATCATTTATTTATTCATTAAACTACAATCAATTTATTTTTATTTGTTAATTTAATAACAATCAATTTATTTTTATTTGTTAATTTAATAAAATTATTTTATTTAGATACTAGCTTCATCTCGTGCCTTACAGCTGCTCTTACCTCACTTTGGTAAAGTGGGGTAGCAGCGCTGTTTTTGTGGGGTTTTTTTTTTCTTGTTACCCATAGGTTGCAGACACCCCTGGTAGTATGTCATACATTTTCAGCAAAATAAAGATAACTTATACAGCATTTATTGTGTAACATTTTATTTCAACAGTCTGCATCTAATTTATTAACAGTTAATAGAACACCCATGCAATGGTAAGTAATCTCTTAGAACAATGCATGATACTTTTCTCCCATATATTTTTTTCTCTGTAATCTATTAACATCTTCATATACTGTTTGCAGTATGCAATACATCTAAAAAAAACTCTAAAAACCCAACACCATCATTTACAGAAATTCACATTTAGAAAAGGGCAGGGAAAGACATTGTTCAGATTTTTTTTTAAATATTCAATTGTTTTCTCTCAGTTCATTTTAGGTAGAGTCACTCTTAAAATAACAGTCAACATTCTTCTGAAAAAAGTATTTCACAGCAAAAAAAAATAAAAAATCAACATTCTAACTACCCTCAAGCAGTCTATGTTGCAGTCAGTTTCTGTGTTACTGAATACCATTGATCAAGCTATTTTTTTAATCAAAACCTTACCAACCTGTAATAAAAAATATACTGTATTGAGGTTTATTTACTAAAACTGGAGAGTGCACAGTCTGGTGCAGTTGTGCATGGTAGCCAGTCAGCTTCTAACTTCAGCCTGTTCAATTAAGCTTTGAAAAACCTGGAAGCTGATTGGTTTCTATGCAGAGCTGCGCCAGAATTTGAACTCTCCGGATTTAGTAAATGAACCCCATTGTTTTACCTATACCTTTAAGAAAGCAGATAGACATACAAAAGCATTTAACAGAAAATGCTGCAGTATTATTTGTAAAATTTGTATAAGTTCATTAACAAGTACTGCATAAAAGTGAAACTGCAGCCAAGTTGTTTTGGGCTTTGAAGACATTGTTAAAATGTCTGTTCGATTTGTATCGCTTTCCCTTACTGTGTCCCTACTGTGGAGATTTCCCCTTACTTCTGGTTCCAGTGACCACTGGTAAATCTGTCCAATTGGGACAAAGACAGCAGTTTGAGTAGTGTGGGGAAAGGTTATAACCTATGTTTTAATTATTGTTTAATAACAATAAATGGGAAATGAGGAAAAAATGCTCCCAACAGAAAAACTGTGAGCAATAAAGCTTGATAGATATTCAAACCCTTACCCATTCTATTCAAAATGACACAATTAGCTTTCACATAGCTGTAGGTTCTAGTAGTACCAGACCTGTGCTGACCCGCTTGCTTATCTTACCCTCTCCCAAGCAATACATACTTTTACTATGTTCCTCCATCACTTAATTCAGCAGCACTGGGAGAACAGAAATGTCAAGTACTTCTGAGTAAGAAAGATCATTACAAAAAATGTTTACCAAAAAAATGGCGCCTTGTGGGAATGAGAACATATAAACAAACAGCTACCCCCTTTAAAGTGAACGAATCACTGGAACTGTGCGAAATTATAAAATAAAGAATAAGACGCTATACATGTCCATATAAAAAAACTGTCACAAAGAAAAACACTGCATCAAACTCAAATGTGCACATTAATGAGAAAATAAGCAAGCATAAAGTCCAAGAGCACTCGTGGTGGAAGATCTAGAAGTTTTATCTCAGAGTATTCCGTTTTGGTATTGGGATTTATTCACTTATGGACTTTATGCTTGCTTATTTTCTCATTAATGTGCACATTTGAGTTTGATGCAGTGTTTTTCGTTGTGACAGTTTTTTTATATGGACATGTATAGCAGCTTATTCTTTATTTTATAATTTCGCAAGGAAGATCATTGGACTCACTCTTCTTCCTCCCCATGACAGAGATGGTGATCTGTGATTGGCAAAGTGTTATCACATGGTGGGGGAAGAGAGCCCTCAGATATGTGTAAGCTCCAAGTCACAACTTACAGAGGGCTTCCTGTCTTATGCCCCATACACACGGTCGGAAATTCCGACCACAAAATCCGTCAGATTTTTTCAGACGGATTTTGTTCGACACTGGTGTTGCGTACACACGGTCGGACAAAGTTGTCGGAAAATCCGATCATCCTGAACATGGTGACGTTCGTTGCGTACGACGGGACTACGTACAGGCTAGTAGCCAATAGCTTTGGTCTTGTAATGTGATCTGAGCATGCGTGGCACTTTGTCCGTCGGAATTCGCTACACACGATCGGAAAAAGTCCGATAGGACTTTGTTGTCGGAAAATTTGAGAGCAGGAGATAAAAGTCAGATGGAGCCTACACACGTTTGGAATTTCCGACAACATTGTCCGATAGGACATTTTCCGTCGGAAAATCCGACCGTGTGTATGGGGCTTTAGCCTTCTGGCTGAATGGAATGGTCAGGGTGAAAAATGGTGAGCATGTGAAGACAGGAGAGGTAGCAGTTAGGTAACCCTGTTGCTTTGTCTTGGATGGGCAATATATAGGTTCACTTAAAAAGGTAATTACAACATATAGATATTGTTAAAGTGCAAGTTACTGGAAACAACATTTGAGCACCATAAAATCATGATAGTTGCATAAAACGATGACAAAATAGGGTAATTATTGTCTGTTAATTTATGATCATTCTGTCCATTTCCTTGAAAAATTGGCCTGTGTATGGCAAGCCTTATTATGTTATGCCAAGATTTTAACATATATGGCCTGCTTTAGACCTGTTCGGTGTTTTTTGATCGATCATCTTGTTTCCAGTTTCTGATGCCATTGTTAAAAGTAACCAAAATAAATTAGAGCATACACAATAATCAAAACATATTCAATAGCACATTTTGATACTGATAGTCACAGTCCTAAAGAGGAAAAATCATTTAAAGTGGAATTAAACCCTCCTATCGTTTTCAGCCAAGAAAGCTGCCATCTTAGCCTCGGTTTACTCTGCAACTACTATGATGCTGCACATGCGATCCTTTATGACACCAGCCATTGGATGGTTTTACAGTTTGGTTGAGAGTATAACCAATGTGACAGCTAGCATTTCCGGAATGCTGGGAATGTTAACTGTTTTTTTGAAACTATCAAATCGATGGGTTTACTTCCGCTTTAACATTTGAAGCATATCTTATTATCCACTTGCCAACCGCCGTACACACATATACATCGGCAAAATGGCTCGTACAGGCAAATGAGCGTACCTGTACGTCCCTTTGAATTTCCCACCTTGCGGGCAAGCAGGTCCCGCAAACTCGATGTTCATGTCAATGGTAGCCAATCCCCCCACTGTTAGAATCACTCCCTAGAACACACTTAACACCTTGATCGCTCCCTAGTGTTTAACCTCCTTAGCGGTATTCCCGAGTGTGGCTCAGGGTGTTTTTCAGTACTAAAACTCGGGGTCACATCACAGGATCCAAGTACAGTTACTTACCTTGTCCCCAGGATCCTGCGATGTCTCCCCTCTGTGTAAGAGCCGTCCTCCGCTCGATCTATCATAGCGCCGGGCTCCGTTCCCTGCGAGTGTTGCGACGCACGGGGACGGAGCACGGCACCAAATTCAAAAAGTGAAACACACACAATACATACAGTACACTGTAATCTTACAGATTACATTACTGTATCAAATTATTTCACATCCCATTTGTCCCTAGTGCTTTGTCCAGTGCCCTGCATGCAGTTTTATATTATAAATACTGTTCTTTCTGCCTGGAAACTGGAGATTGTTCATAGCAACCAAAACCGTCCCTTTACATCAAAAGCAGTTTTAGACCAGCTAGAAAACAGCGATAATAAATTAGAATCACTTGTAGAATTTAGCGATAGTGATTTGTGGGGAAATCCGTCATTAAACACCGAAAGTAATGACAGCGACATTTCTGCAACTGAGGAAATTTCTGTGTTTTTGACTTGATTACATTATTGAATAATTTTTATTATTATTATATTATTATTAGTTATAATTATTTATAGTTATTTATTATATTATAATTTATGATTTTGTGTTTCAAACTTTATCATACCCAGGCTGTCTACTAGACTCTTGTTTGGACAGATTTAAGTGTGTTATTCTTAAGAATTACAGGCCTACAATATAAAACGCCAAATTTCCATGCAAAACATTGGACCGCTTTGAGCATCAAAAATCTGAAATAATCATACCGCCAGGGAGGTTAACCTTCCCTGCCAGTGTCATTTATACAGTAATCAGTGGTTATTTATAGCACTGATCGCTGTATAAATGACAATGGTCCCAAAGTAGTGTCAAAAGTGTCCGATGTGTCCGCCACAATGTCGCAGTCCCGATATAAATCGCAGATCACCACCATTACTAGTATAAAAAAAAATTGTTATTAAAAATGCCATAAATCTATCCTCTAGTTTGTAGACGCTATAACTTTTGCGCAAACCAATCAATATACGCTTATTGCAATTTTTTTTACAAAAAATATGTAGAAGAATACATATCGGCCTAAACTGAGGAAAACTATTTTTTTTTTTTCAAAATTGTCGCTCTTTTTTTGTTTATAGCGCAAAAAAATAAAAAAAAAACGCAGAGGTGATCAAATACCACCAAATGAAAGCTATATTTGTGGGAAAAAAAGGACAGCAATTTTGTTTGGGTACAACGTCGCAGGAGCGCGCTATTGTCAGCTAAAGCGACGCAGTGCCGAATAGCAAAAAATGCTCTGGTCAGGAAGGGGTAAATCCTTCCGGGGCTGAAGTGGTTAACTTCCTAGCCTGGTGGATTTTCACAAAAAATCCCCAATAAATCACCAAATATCAAAGAGAAACAGATTAAAATTCATAACATCATACAATGTCAAAGCTTCACCATTTCACTAATACAATGTTTGAATTGTACCTAATACTGCTGTAATTAAAGCAATGTTTCAGAAGTTTATAATATACTTCTCCCTCTAGTATGCTGAAAATACTTGGCAGCAGAAGACGAGCAGCTGTAATCTGCCATACAATCTGCAGCCTGTTGAGCTGAATATTGGTAGCACATGCCTGTGGATGGCTCAGTATTCCTCCAGGGGTGAGTAACATCAGGCTTTCACAAGCCCTGATGATGCATCGAAAAGCTCTTCTTCAAAGTATAGGATCTGGTCCACTACAAAACAGTCATTCGACCTGGAAACAAGAGTCTCCAGATGCTGCTTCACCTCTTTTTCACTGATGTTATTTTTTCGGGCATACTTAAGATAATTATAAATCTTTTCAAATGCTCTCTCTCCCAGACTTTGCACAGCTGACCTAGAAAACACGAAGAATATGAAGTCGTAAATAAAACATACATTTCTAGCTGTAAATAAATAAAACACTGCATCCAAATGCCTAAAAGACTTTCAAATTCTTTGACCAACCATGTATTAATCGTGTTCATATCAATATCTCATAGCAGAGGAAAATAATGTAAAAAATTTAAGGAAAGCTAAGGAGCTGCAAATCCTGTAAGGTGCAAACATATCAGAAGGCCCTGTTTTGTTACTTAAAAGGCTTAATATTCAATTTCATAACTGCTAAGGCCCAGGATTGGGGCCAACATGATGTCATTTTTGGTACTGCATGAT
This sequence comes from Lithobates sylvaticus, assembly GCA_028564925.1. Classification (NCBI taxonomy): domain Eukaryota; kingdom Metazoa; phylum Chordata; class Amphibia; order Anura; family Ranidae; genus Lithobates; species Lithobates sylvaticus. The sequence goes on from CM053030.1 coordinate 387,400,804, forward strand.
GATGTCATCATGGTGTGCTCATAAATGTCCATATGAAGATTTCAGTTGACCATACCCTATTCCTTGGGCACTGGTGGTCCAGAGGCAAATCCATTCTTAGGCCTCCATTTTTGAAGGACACAGCTAATGCTCAAATAGAGACTGGTTTACAGGGGTCTGCATGTAAGAGGCCATTTTGCTTTTTAAAACAGAAAACGTGCTCACTTGTGGCCATCTTGTTTAGGGAATGGCAGTATGCCTGGTAATGTGGATACCCTCATGTTAAGGCTTCAAAATAAACAAGTGCACACATGGCAAATAGTTTTGTAGTTATTTTATCATGTACCCAGTTTAGTCTAAAAAAAAAACTGCCTGCTTTGTTTTGTGAGTTGACGGGCAAGCAGGGCTTACAGCATTTTTACTGGTGCTTATTAATAGTCTGTAGAGCAGAAAATAGGTCAGGCAGTGGCATGGTTTCTCCATTATCACCATTGGGAGGATCTATTTAGCCTTTCTGCTGCACACCTGAGTGTTCCTGATGTATGCATAGGGAGGCAAGGAAAGCCCATGACCTCTGAGCTAGGCAACTAGAACAGATTAAGCCAGAGATAATAGAGATTCCAGGATCCTGTTGCTGCACTACACATCTCCTGGGGCATAAATACAGCCATTGGAAAGACATATTTTTTAAGTATGCATTAAAGCAATTGTTTTCCCTAGAAATGGTGCAATACAAACATGTATAAATTGTGCAACCTAAATTACCAGTGCAGCTAATTAGATGAAAATACATTTTCTGTTTCCCCTGGGAGTGTCAGAAAAAAAGTATATATGCCCCAATAAAGTGTACAATGTATCTCAATGTGCATATTATTAAAATATTTGAATCTTTGAAATTGTTTGTTAGACGTTAGAAGCTGCTGCAAGTGCCAACATAATTCACATTTATCAGGACTGAGCTGGTAAAACTCTTGGAAATCTTATTCTGCCCACAGCATACCTTAGGCAAATTATGTTCCTTTCCACCAAGTAACTGCAGTTACTACACCAGCCAAGAATACTTGGCAGCTGTGATTCATTTGATGAACTACAGCAAAAAGTAAATTCAGTTCGCTAAACCTATACACTTAAAATCAAATCATCATACAGGTAATTCTCAAAGGATGCCGTAAAGGCCAGCACTAATTTTAGAAATCAAAAGGAACTTCAAACTTATGAAAAGACATGATTGATAATGCAGACAGAATTCCAGAATATCAGACCTATATTGTTTTGTGAAACTCAGGTTGTTAGAGGCGTATGATATAGCCCAGTAAACTTACTGTAGTTTAATCACTATAATAAAGTCGTCATTTCACATTGCAGTCATTGATTTACAGAATTGTGAACAATGGAGATCAGAGCAGAATGGGCTAATCATAAGAGCAAGAAAATCATATCTTAGTCAGGGGTAGACATATACCACCCTATATTCATAGCAAATCATATACGTTTTTGGTACATTTAATAGCAAAGCACAAAAAACTTAAAGTAGAACAAAAGTTAAAAATGTTTAGTTCTCGACAGAGTGCAAAAGTTTAGGAGCTTCCTTAGGTTTTACTGCTTGCTTCCTGTGGCTCTGTAGGGGGTATTTCCAAGTACTTCCTATCCTGTTAACACAGCTGGAAGCAAGGGAATCTCACCAATAAAGACCCCCAGCAGAACTGTGACATAGGTTCTTCTAAGCTTTCCCTAATCTACTGGTAAGAGTGTGGTTATTGATGTCTCCATCCCTGCTGGAGATATTCTCCCTACTTTTGGTTCTTATGTCACAACAACAGTAAAAACCTTCAGGAACTTCTTTAGCTAGATTTCTCAACCTCAGTTCATTTACAATAGTTTAGAGTCTGGCCAGGGCCGGACTGGCCTACCGGGATACCGGATATTTCCCGGTAGGCTGCCTGCCCTTGGGCCGCTTTGCGGCTGCAGTGCTCCCCTGTTATGCTCCTGTGAACACGGAGCTGGCCGGGTCTGTGTTCGGCGACCGCTCCGTAACACGGCCCCGCACCCCTAGACTGGCTCATGTGATAGTAGATAGAATCCACCTATCACACAGCCGGTCTAGGGGGGTGGGACCGTGTTACGGAGCGGCCGCCGAACACAGACCCGGCCAGCTCCGTGAAACACAGGAGAGATGCCTGTGAGTACAGCCGCCCTGTGTGCCTGAATAGGGGGATCAGCGGGGGGGCGCATATAGAGGAAATTAGCTTTCTATATTTCTCCATGCAGCCGCTGAATGCTTGGAGGAGGGAGAGGAGGAGAATCAAGCATGCAGCAGCTGCATGGAGGAATATAGAAAGCTCATTTCCTCTATATGCTGCCCCCTGCTGATCCCCCTATCCAACTTCTTTTACTGCCCCCCCTTCTCCTTGTGCTCTCCTCCCCCACCAGACTCTCCAGCCCCTAACCCCCACAGTTCCCTCAACCCCTGTTCTTTCTGCCCCCCCCTGCTCTCCCCATCCTTCTCTAGACCCCCCCCACAGTGCTCTCCACCCCCCGCAGTGCTCCCCACCCCCCACAGTACTCTCCAGCCCCCCGCAGTGCTCCCCACCCCCCACAGTACTCTCCAGCCCCATGCTCCCCTGCCGTGCTCTCCACCCCCGCAGTGTTCCCCACCCCCACAGTGCTCTCCACCCCCGCAGTGCTCCCCACTCCCACAGTACTCTCCAGCCCCCCGTGCTCCCCCCACAGTGCTCTCCACCGCCCGCAGTGCTCCCCACCCCCCACAGTACTCTCCAGCCCCCCGTACTCCCCCCACAGTGCTCTCCAGCCCCCACCCCAGTGCTCTCCACCCCCCACAGTGCTCTCCAGCCCCCTCCGTGCTCCCCACCCCCCACAGTGCTCTCCAGCCCCCACCGCAGTGCTCTCCACCCCCCACAGTGCTCTCCAGCCCCCACCCCAGTGCTCTCCACCCCCCACAGTGCTCTCCAGCCCCCACCATGCTCCCCACCCCCCACAGTGCTCTCCAGCCTCCACCCCAGTGCTCTCCACCCCCCACAGTGCTCTATAGCCCCCACCCCAGTGCTCTCTACCCCCCACAGTGCTCTCCAGCCCCTGTGCTCTCCACCCCTGTGCTCTCCACCCCTGTTCTTTTTGTCTCCCCCACCAGTGCTCTCACAAGCTCCCCCCAGCACTCTCCACTCCCCCCTGCATTTTGCCCCCACCCATGTGCTCTCCAACCCCACCAGTGCTCTCCAGTCCCCGTGCTTTCCACCCCTGTACTTTCTGGCCCCCATGGGTGCTCTCAAGCTCCCCCACCCCATTGCTCTCCACTTCCCCCTGCTCTTTGTACCCCCCCCCCCCCCCCAGTGCTCTCCAGCCCTGTTTTTCTGCCCCCCCAGTGCTCTCAAGCTCCCGTCCAGTGCTCTTTGCCACCCACACTCTTACCCCCCCAGTGCTCTCAGCCTCCCGTGCTCTCCACCCCTGTTATTTTTGCCACCCCTAGTGCTCTGCACTCCCCACCCCTGTGATCTCCACTCGCCCTGCTCTTTGCCCCCACCCATGTGCTCTCCAACCCCGCCAGTACGCCCTGCTCCCCCTTCTCTCTAGCTCCCACCCAGTGCTCTCCACTTCCCCAGGACCAGGGGACAGGCTGACTGGGGCCGGAAAGTTAGGACGGCTGAAGGTGCAGGTGGCCCAGGACCACTCCATCTCACAGCAAACAGATCCTCTGGAAGGAGCACTGTCCCTATCCAAAACGAGAACAGCCCCTGCCTGCTGATGGCCATCATGGATATCCTGCTGGCATGCAAGGTACTGTACCGAGCATCAACAACACACTTTCCCACAGACAGGGACTGCACACTGGGACATGGGGCACAGGAGGGGCTGCAATGATGGGCACAGTGAGGCTGCATTCATGGGCACAGTAAGGCTGCATTCACGGCACAGTAAAGCTGCATTTGATGGGCACAGTGAGGCTTCATTTGATGGGCACAGTGAGGCTGCATTTGATGGGCACAGTGAGGCTGCATTTGATGGGCACCGGCGAGGCTGCATTTGATGGGCACAGTGAGGCTGCATTTGATGGGCACTGGTGAGGCTGCATTGAGCTCTTGTATCATGTCTGCAGTTTCTGACCATCTCCTGTATCATGTCTGCAGTCTCTGAAGGAGTCTGAAGAGGAGTCAAGAGTGGGAGCGCCGCCAGGATGGGGGTCATTGGAGAAGTCAGACGTGTGTGGACTGTGGATAAGCTGGCTATATCCTATAGGAGGAGACTATAGGATAAAACCATAGCCACCAAGCTGGAGCCGACTGACTGAGCCCTGCTTGGTGCACCTGAGAGGAGGTCAGTGACAGCACCGCCAGGCCAGTCTGAAGGGGGGTCACTGATGTAAGGGGGGAGAGAGTACAATAATGTAAGGGGGCACTGATATAACGTAGAGTCCGTCGTCACCCGATCCGATCCACAGATGGATGGAAAAATAGGGTTTTCCTCCGTCACACTTTTTCGGATCGGAGCGGGTCGGATGTCAGCGGACATGTCACCGCTGACATCCGTCCCTCCATAGAGGTCTATGGAGTGTCCGTTCAGGTCCGCCTAAAAAACTGACAGGCGGACCTGAACGGACTGCCTGTGTGAAAGGGGCCTTAAGGTTTCAGAAATTACATAAGAAATTTAACATTAAAATATGCAACACATTTAAAATATTATTCTTAAATAACTCATATAGTTTATTAACAACACAAAAAATGTTTAGAAAACACATAATCGTTTCCCTTTGAATTAAAAACAACACTTGTGATGTTTTTACAAAAAAAAAAGAACAGTTGCTATATTATGTTTTCCTTTAAAGTCACTTTCAAAGCTAGTAATTAAGCTATGACCTCAAAGGAAAATGTTTAATATGCACACAGAAATTACAATTCTGACAGTTAATCAGTGCCAAGAGACGCACAGGCTTATAGGCAGCCAACATCGAAGCAGGTGTTATGGGTGTGAACATCTGCCATTTTGGTGGTAGCTATCAAGGGATATTTAGACTAGAAGGACCTTGTTCAAATGAACCAAAGAAGATATGCCAGAGCTCAAAAGCTGTAGAACTATTCACCAAAATTTCCTTTTATGTAATCTCGTTTGTGGTTTGTATACAGTGTGGTTTAACTATTTATGTTAGTGCTCATTTATAGTTACAAAATTGGTATTTCATTACAAATGTTACACTTTCTAAATGTATATTGCTGTACAAAAGTTTTAGACAGGTGTGAAAAAATGGTGTAAATTAAGAATGCTTTCAGAAAGTGTTAATAGTTCATTTTTATCAATTAACAAAATGGAAAGTAAATGAACAGGAGAGAAATCCAAATCAAATTAATATTTGGTGTGACCACCCTTTGCCTTCAAAACAGCATAATTTCTTCTAAGTACACTTGCATACAGTTTTTGAAGGAACTCGGCAGATAGGTTGTTCCAAACATCTTGGTAAACTAACCACAGATCTTCTGTGGATGTAGGCTGCCTCAAATCCATCTGTCTTTTCATGAAATCTCAGACAGACCTCTTGATGTTGAGATCAGGTCTCTATGGAGGCAAAACCATCACTTCCAGTACTCCTTGTTCTTTTTTATGCTAAAATATAGTTCTTAATGATGTTGGCTGTATGTTTTGGGTTGTTGTCCTGCTGCAGACTACATTTGGGGCCAGTCACATGCCTCCTTGATGGTATGGCATAATAGATAAGTATCTGCCTGCATTTCTCAACATTGAGGACACCATTGAGCTTGACCAAATCTCCAACTCCATTTGCAGAAATGCAGCCCTAAACTTGCAGGGAACTTCCACCACGCTTTACTGTTCCTTGCAGACACTCATTATTATTATACAACTCTCCAGCCCTTTTCTGAACAAACTGCTTCCTGCTACATCCAGATACTTAAGATTTTGATTCATAAGTCCAGAGTACCTGCTGCCATTTTTCTGCACACAAGTTGCTATGTTTTCATGCATAGTTGAGTCACTTAGCTTTGTTTCCATGTCAGAGATGTGGCCTTTTGGCCGCAATTCTTCCATGAAGACCACTTTTGGACAGACTTCTCCGGACAGTAGATGGGTGTACCTGGGTTCCACTGTTTTCCGTCTGTTCTGTGCTGATGGTACTGCTAGACATCTTTTGATGTCGAAGGGAATTAAGCATTATGTGTTTTTCCTCTGCTGCATTAAATTTCTTTGGCCCACCACTGTGTCTACAGTCCTCAATGTTTCCCGTTTCTTGGTAATTCTTTGAAACCTTAGTCTGCTTTGAAATCTTTGCCTGTGAAACTCTCTTCCACAACCTCACCTTAGTAGCAGGGTTTGGCTGTTCCTCACCCAGTTTTAAAGACTCCTACACCACTGTTTCTGTTTCAGTTAATGACTGTGTTTCAACCTACATATGAAATTGATGATCACGAGCCCCTTAGTTTAGTATAATTGATTAATCATATACTTGACTCTAATCCTACAAAATCTCTGACTTTGAGCAAGTGTACAAAGCATACAAGTGTAAAAAATAGATGCTGGTTTGAAGGTGGTCGCACAAATTATTGATTTGATTTAGATTTTTCTTCTGTTTTCTCACTTTGCATTTTGTAAATTGATAAAAATAAACATTTCAAAAATATATTTTTGAAAGCATTCTTACTTTACAGCATTCTTACTTTACAGCATTTACCTACCTAAAAAAATATGTCTAGTGCATATAGTCCAATGCAAAGACAAGTCTTTATTTAGCAATTAAAGGCTAACTCCACTTTCGTGGGGGAAAAAATAGCAAATAAAGAAAAAATAATATAGCGTGTACAACTGCGATACAAGTTTTATTGTAATTGAATGTTATGAAAAATTACCTTTTCTTTTTAATCTGAAGCCGCTGTAATTTTCTATGAATGCAAAGCAATATGACTATGGAGTTGTTCTGTACACAGAATGTGTACTGACCACTCCCCAGAAACATAATTTCCTGCTTGTGTGATTGGCTCACTAATTTTCCCAGAAGTCTGCCTAAGATTCAAGTCAGATTTCAGGAATCCCCTGCAACAAAAATTTAATTTTTGGTGTGATACTTCCAATAGGAACACAAAAGGAATGCAGGCCCTCTGCAGCTGCCACAGCTGACTGATAATTATGAAACCACTCCCATCAGACTAACTCGGCACAGAGGCACAGACAAACACACAGGGATTTCTTCAGAATAACAAAAGGTAGGAATCTGCAACAAAGGTTGTTATAATCCTTGCAATGTACATAGATCACCCAGGGGGAATTTTTTTTCTCAACAAAAGTGGAGTTACACTTTAACTATAATGATCACTGCTGTGTAGTTTCCAATCCAATCAGTTTTTTATGTAGTCAGAGCAGTCAAGCCGATTTTTGATTATTAGGGATTATTAAAAGGGGGGTTGAAAATAACTGCTTAACAACCAATTGTGTTTCCATGAAGCTTTGGTCACTAAACCTCATTAGGTATATGCCTTTTATCACAACCTATTTGCTTTGTCCTTATTTAATGTAGCCAATTCTAAATGCTTTTGGTCTCTGCATGAAATGATCTGTACTTTACGCTTATTTTGTTTTTTCTTTTTATTTGTACTATATGCTGTGTTCTGTAATCCACAAATACCAACAATCTCACTGGAAATTACCTGGTTCTAAAAAATCTGAGATTTTAGTGTGTCTCTAGTGCAAATGTTTTCACTTTCCTTTTAGTTACAATCAAGCACTCATGTTAAGTTAGAAAGCTGGCCGCAGGCCAGCCTGGATTTGCAGGAGTCGTCTGGGACTATATAGCCCTCCTCCCCTGTTGGATCCAGCGCCGACTCTGCTTTTGGTTCCCGTGGTAACAGCCACGAGCGTAATTTCTGGTGCGACTAGCCAACGTCACTTCCGGTTTTCGTTCACAGGGGAAATCCTTGGTCGGTTGTGGGACATCGCTTCTCCTTCACGCTTCGTGGTGGTACAGGTATCATTGGGGGCAATCAAGAGGGCCAGGCGGGCCAGGGTTGCAGGGGCACCTTTCATTATTTTTCTTTGCCATCGCCGTTAACGACCGGGGGGAGGCAGTCAGGCTTACAGGGGTGGTTGTGAGGGGGGGGAAGAGTCGCAGCTTGGTTGTCAGTTCACGTGGCTGATTTAGGACATTGGCGGTCACAGACTTGGGATTAGGTGGGGAGTGGCTGCTGCTGCAGGTTTTAGTTACCATGGTAGGGTGCTTAGGGGTTATCGTTTAGCAATTGTTTACGTCTATTAGATATTATTGCCGATGCATTCAAATTACTTCCTATCAGACCTTCCCTTTGGTGATGGCACGGCATCAGATGGCAAGAACGTTACTATTTCGCCACCAAGTTAACCTTTGGGTCAAAGAGCAGTCCTTGCTTGTTTGACAACTTTGCCCAAGCACTTCATTGGATCTTGGGTAACTGCAAAGGTCGTCAGGGAATAGTCCATTATCTATACGATTTCCTTACAGAGCTTTTAGCTGATTTAAACGTCCAATTGGCTGCCCATAAGGTTGAAGGTCCGGCCAATATCATACATTTTTTTGCCCATTATGCTCGATTCAAATCTCATGATTGGGAGTTTGCCCTGGGGAAAGTTGGTCAGGATACGTCAGTCGATTCATCTTTTTGTCCGGTCCCCAATCTGTTCCAAGAGAGACTTATGCTGTGTACACACGAGCGGAATTTCCGACAGAAAAAGTCAGATGGAAGCTTTTCAGCGTATATTCCGATCGTGTGCATGCCTCATCTGACTTTTTTTTTTCGAAAATTCTGACGGACCTAGAAATAGAACATGTTCTAAATATTTCCGTCAGGGACCAATTCCTATCGGGAAAACCGCTCGTCTGTATGCTGTTCCGACGGACCAAAAACGACGCATGCTCTGAAGCAAGTACAAGACGAAAGCTATTGGCTACTGGCTATTGAACTTCCTTTTTCTAGTCGCGTCATATGTGTTGTACGTCACCGATTTCTTAACGATCGGACTTTGGTGTGATCGTGTGTATGCAAGACAGTTTCAGCGAAGTTCCGTCGGGAAAACCGGTCGTGTGTACGTGGCATTACAGTCACTCTTGGGCATGCTGAATCATGCTATGAGGTTTATTTCACAGGGTATATTTTTTTTTTCTAGGTTGCTGGCCCTTCTACCCTTGAATTAGGACTCTGACTCGGTTATTAGCTTACAAGCAGATGCACGAGCCAATCTCATCATGTGGGACCAGTTCCTGTGTGACTGGAACAGCATTTCTATGCTCATTCCACAACCAACGAGTAAATATCCCAGAGTATTTTCAGACGCCGCTCCGTCAGTCGGTTTTGCAGCCATTTTTGGTCAAGAATGGCTGGCCAGCCATTGGCCCCTGGAAGTGTTTCGTATGCCCAAGTTTGCTCAGACTTCGGCATTGTTCGAAATGTACCCAATATTGGCGGCAGCCGTCACTTGGGGACCAAATTGGTCGGGGAACTCTGTCATTTTCTTTACTGATAATTTGACCACCGCCAAAATTATTAATAAAGACAGATCTGGGTCACTTCTCATCATGTCCTTCATGCGGAGGTTTACATGGCTGTGTTTAACATACAAATTTAATTTCCAGGGAGAATTCATCAGTGGGAATTATAATGGTGCAGCCGACGCGTTATCCTGACTAGGGATGAGCCGAACACCCCCGGGTTCGGTTCGCACCAGAACCTTCGAACCGACCGAAAGTTTGCGCGAATTTTCGAACCCTATACGTTATAATGGACGCGAATGTTCGAAATCAAAAGTGCTAATTACAACGGCCAATATGCATGTTAATGTCATAAAACAGGTTTGGGGACCCGGGTCCTGCCCCAGGGGACATATATCAATGCAAAAAGAACTTTTAAAAACTAACGTTTTTTCGGGAGCAGTCATTTTAATGATGCATAAAGTGAAAAAAAAAAAAGTGAAATTTTCCTTTAAATATGGTACCTGGGGGGTGTCTAAAGTATGCCTGTGAAGTGGCATGTGTTTCCCGTGTTTAGAACTGTCCTTGCACAAAATGACATTTGTAAAGGAAAAAAAGAAGCCATTTAAAACCACTTGCGGCTTTAGGTTTGTTCTTAAGTAGAATCTGAACAGGTACATTATGAAGTGTAGCTCCATCCCAAAAAAATCTATTTTTAAGCTTTTTGGAGAACATAGGGAGGGGTTATCACCCCTGTAACATTTGCTGTCTTTGCACATCTGTTCAGAACATGTCACCTAACTTTCCGTCCCAATGACAAATGTTTTTGGAAAAAGTGGGGTTTTAATTGAAACAAGGATTGGTGATAAAGTATCAGTAGAGAGGAGATACCTTTTTCCCAAATTAAATCTAACAGGATAGAATTTCCCTTCCTAGGGGTAGATTTCCTCTCACTTCCTGTTTTCTCTTTCCATTTGCAAGTAGGAGTCGTTTGTAAGTTGGATGTTTGAAAGTAGGGGCCTGGCGTATATACTCTGCAGAAATTTGCCCTATTAGATGTTGGTGTAGCCACAAGACTGGTGGGCACAGGAATGGGCCCTGCTGTGAGTTAATAGATCAAGATTTGTAATTGCATGCACCTGTTGAACAGGGCAGAAAAATTGGGGGTGGTGGTGGTGGTGGTGGTGGACGGTGTTGCCACAAGACTGTAAGCTCTCACAGTTACTCTTGGTGGGCGCAGGAATAGGCCCTGCTGTGAGTTATTAGATCAAGATTTGTAATTGCAAGCACCTGATGAACAGGGCAGAAAAATTGGGCCTTTGGCGGTGGTGGTGGACGGTGTTGCCACAAGACTGTAGGCCCTCATAGTTACTCTTGGTGGGCGCAGGAATGGGCCCTGCTGTGAGTTATTAGATCAAGATTTGTAATTGCAAGCACCTGATGAACAGGGCAGAAAAATTGGGCCTTTGGCGGTGGTGGTGGACGGTGTTGCCACAAGACTGTAGGCCCTCATAGTTACTCTTGGTGGGCGCAGGAATGGGCCCTGCTGTGAGTTATTAGATCAAGATTTGTAATTGCAAGCACCTGATGAACAGGGCAGAAAAATTGGGCCTTTGGCGGTGGTGGTGGACGGTGTTGCCACAAGACTGTAGGCCCTCATAGTTACTCTTGGTGGGCGCAGGAATGGGCCCTGCTGTGAACTATTAGATCAAGATTTGTAATTACCCGCCCCTGTTAAACAGGGGCTGAAAAATTGTGCCTTAGGCACTGGTGCTGGTGCCACAACACTGCAACCCCTCACAGATACTGTACTTGGAGCACAGCAGTCACACGTGTTGCGAAGCATTTTTTTAAAAAATTGTAATTACCCGCACCTGTTAAACAGGGGCTGAAAAATTGTGCCTTAGGCACTGGTGCTGGTGCCACAACACTGCAACCCCTCACAGATACTGTACTTGGAGCACAGCAGTCACACGTGTTGCGAAGCATTTTTTTAAAAAATTGTAATTACCCGCCCCTGTTAAACAGGGGCTGAAAAATTGTGCCTTAGGCACTGGTGCTGGTGCCACAACACTGCAACCCCTCACAGATACTGTACTTGGAGCACAGCAGTCACACGTGTTGCGAAGCATTTTTTAAAAAAATTGTAAGTACACGCCCCTGTTAAACATCACACGTGTTGCGAAGCATTTTTTTAAAAAATTGTAATTACCCGCCCCTGTTAAACAGGGGCTGAAAAATTGTGCCTTAGGCACTGGTGCTGGTGCCACAACACTGCAACCCCTCACAGATACTGTACTTGGAGCACAGCAGTCACACGTGTTGCGAAGCATTTTTTTAAAAAATTGTAAGTACACGCCCCTGTTAAACAGGGGCTGAAAAATTTGCCTTAGGCACTGGTGCTGGTGCCACAACACTGCAACCCCTCACAGATACTGTACTTGGAGCACAGCAGTCACACGTGTTGCGAAGCATTTTTTTATAAAAATTGTATGTACACGCCCCTGTTAAACAGGGGCTGAAAAATTGTGCCTTAGGCACTGGTGTGGTGGCATGGATCATTGAGGAGGAGGAAGAGGATAGTCAGTGAACATAAGAGGACAGTCACTCAGCATCAGCATAGGCAGTCTTGAAGGGATGTGATATTAAAAATTATTCGGTTATATCCGCCTCAGGTGCCTGGTAGCTGGTGGTGATCCAAGACTGATTCATTTTGATGAAGGTCAGTCGATCAACCGAGGCGGTGGACAGGCGCACCCTATGATCGGTGACAAATCCTCCAGCAGCACTGAATGTGCGTTCGGAAAGAACGCTGGAGGCAGGACAGGCCAGTAGCTCAATTGCATACTGTGCAAGCTCTGGCCAGTGATCCATCCTCAGGACCCAGTAAGCCAGAGGATTTTCGGTGGGAAAGGTGTCCAAGTCTGACCTTGCCCCAAGGTATTCCTGCACCATGTATATCAGACGCTGGCGATGGTTGCTGGAACCCATCATACCTTGGGGCTGCGGACTAAAAAATTGTCTGAACGCATCGGTCAGACGTCCACCTTCCCCACCGCTCCTTCTGCTACTGACCGAAGCCTCAGCAACTCGTCGCCCAGGATCAGGAGTTTGTAGCCTCCCAGTTTCTGGGAACGCGTTGCACAGACCTTTCTGCAAGGCCTCCCTGAGATGTCTCATCCTCTGCTCCCTCTGCGACGGCAAGATAAGGTCCGCAACCTTACCCTTGTACCGCGGATCAAGGAGAGTGGCCAGCCAGTAATGGTCCCTCTCCTTGATCCGAAGAACACGAGGATCCTTCCGCAGGCTTTGCAGGATCAGGGAGGCCATGCAGCGTAGGTTAGCTGAGGCATTCGGTCCGGAGTCTTCTGGGTCACTGAGGATGACATGATCGCCAGCCACCTCCTCCCAGCCACGTACAAGTCCACTGGTTTGTTGGGACTGTCCATCCCTAAAAGACTGCTGCTGCTGATGCTGAGTGCCAGGCTCCACCTCAATGCTCATACAATCCTACTCCTCCTCCTCCTCCTCCTCCTCCTCATCCTCTTCCTGTGTGATGGGTGGGACAGAAGGAACACTGTCCGGATAAAGGGGGCCTTGAGAGGCAAGGAAGTCCTCCTCTTCCTGCCTCTGTTCTGCCTCAAGTGCCCTGTCCATTATCCCACGCAGCGTATGCTCCAACAGGTGGACAAGAGGGACAGTGTCACTGATGCATGCACTGTCACTGCTCACCATCCTTGTGGCCTCCTCAAATGGTGAGAGGACAGTGCATGCATCCCTGATCATGCTCCACTGACGTGGGGAAAAAAAACCAAGCTCCCCTGACCCTGTCCTGGTGCCATAGTCGCAAAGGTACTCATTGATGGCCCTCTGCTGCGTGTGCAGTCGCTGCAGCATGGCCAACGTTGAGTTCCACCTGGTGGGCATGTCACATATTAGGCGGTTCTTGGGCAGGTTCAGCTCCTTTTGCAGCTCAGTCAGCCGAGCACTGGCATTATAAGATCGGCGGAAATGCACACAGACTTTCCTGGCCTGCCTCAGGACATCCTGTAAGCCTGGGAACCTGCCCAAGAACCGCTGCACCACCAGGTTGAGGACGTGAGCCATGCAGGGCACATGGGTGAGCTGCCCCTGTCGCAGGGCGGAGAGGAGGTTGGTGCCATTGTCAGAAACGACCATTCCTGGCTTAAGCTGACGTGGCGTCAACCACCTCTCGGCCTGCCCCTGCAGAGCTGCCAGAACCTCTGGCCCAGTGTGGCTCCTGTCCCCCAAACACACCAGCGCAAGCACGGCATGGCATCTTTTTGCCTGCGTACTTGCGTAGCCCCTTGTACGCCTACGGAGCACCGCTGGTTCCAAGGACAGAGCACTGGAGGAAGAAGAAGAGGAGGGGGTGGAGGAGAGAGGTGTGTCACAACCAGTAGCAGTAGTAGCGTTTTGGAGGCGTGGTGGCGGAACAACCTCCAACACTACTGCACCTTGTCCTGCATCCCTCCCAGCTGCCAATAGAGTGACCCAATGGGCCGTGAAAGAAAGGTACCGTCCCTGTCCATGCCTGCTGGACCATGAGTCAGCGGTAATATGCACCTTACCGCTGACCGCCCTGTCCAGCGAGGCATGGACATTGCCCTCCACATGCCGGTAGAGAGACGGAATCGCCTTCCGTGAGAAAAAGTGGCGTTTGGGAACCTGCCACTGAGGAACCGCACATTGAACAAACTCACGGAAGGGGGCCGAGTCTACCAACTGAAAAGGCAGCAGTTGAAGTGCTAGCAATTTAGCCAGGCTAGCATTCAACCGCTGGGCATGTGGATGGCTGGGAGTGTACTTCTTTCTACGGTCCAGCAGCTGGGGCAGGGAAATTTGCCTGCTGCAATCGGACGTCGGTGTACTGCAAGTACTTGGTTGTGACACACCTAATTCTACACCTTCAGTCCTCTCAGAGCAGCTTTCAGAGAGGACTGAAGGTGTAGTGGGGATGGAGATCCCAGCTGAGGAGGAGCAAGGAGAGGTCCGCTTAGTTCTTTGGTGTGGGTCTTTTATGTGTGCCTGCCAACGAGCTGCATGGCAGGTCGCCATATGTCTGGTCATGCTTGTGGTGCCCAAGCGGCTGATGTTTTGGCCACGCGAGATACGCTTGAGACAAATATTGCAAATAGCAGTGGTGCGATCTGATGCACTCGTCTCAAAAAAGGCCCACACCAAAGAACTTTTCTGATAACGTGCAGATGCAGCGCCCTGCACAGGCGGAGCTCTGCGGTGTTGTACAGTTGCTGTGCTGGCCTCTACCTGGCCTCCAGGGGGCATCCTGCCTCGTTGGACATGTGACGCCGCATCCTCCTCCTCCTCGTCCTCCTCCTCATCCTCTCTCCCTTCAGGCACCCACGTGGAGTCAGTGACCTCATCATCCCCTCCCTCTTCACCACTAGAGCAAACCTGGCAGTAAGCTGCAGCTGGTGGAACAGTACTGCCAGATTCCTCAAGCTGGGTATCATCATCCGAGCCTTCGAATCGTTGGGCATCCTCCTGGAGCATGTACCCAACACTGTGCTCAAAGAGTTTGGGGGACTCCTCAGGAGGACATGGTGGGTCTAGGGAAGGGGTGGCTGATGATGCTCTGCCAGTACCCTGAGCCTGGGTGAGAGAGGATGAGGAGGATGAGGAGGGCTTGGTCATCCATTCTACCAAGCCTTCAGCATGATGCGGCTCCACATGTCCAGCTGCCGAAAACAAAGACGCGCGTGTCCCATGGCCACGTGCTGATGACGATGCACGACCACGTCCACGGCCACGTCCACTAGAAACAGAGCCTGCCTGCCCTGTGTTCTTGGCTCTGCACGCTCTGCCTCCCCTTGGCGGTCTTCCAGCCATTGTAGTCGGTAGTCCTGTGGGTGCTGCTGAGAAGAATATATAGGAGCTCTGTGTGATGCCACTAACACACTAGAAGTCCTATGGGTGCTTCTGCAAAGAAAATAGAGGAGCTCTGTGTGATGCCACTAACACACTAGAAGTCCTATGGGTGCTGCTGAGAAGAAAATATAGGAGCTCTGTGTGATGCCACTAACACACTAGAAGTCCTATGGGTGCTTCTGCAAAGAAAATAGAGGAGCTCTGTGTGATGCCACTAACACACTAGAAGTCCTGTGGGTGCTTCTGCAAAGAAAATAGAGGAGCTCTGTGTGATGCCACTAACACACTAGAAGTCCTGTGGGTGCTGCTGAGAAGAAAATATAGGAGCTCTGTGTGATGCCACTAACACACTAGAAGTCCTATGGGTGCTTCTGCAAAGAAAATAGAGGAGCTCTGTGTGATGCCACTAACACACTAGAAGTCCTGTGGGTGCTTCTGCAAAGAAAATAGAGGAGCTCTGTGTGATGCCACTAACACACTAGAAGTCCTGTGGGTGCTGCTGAGAAGAAAATATAGGAGCTCTGTGTGATGCCACTAACACACTAGAAGTCCTATGGGTGCTTCTGCAAAGAAAATAGAGGAGCTCTGTGTGATGCCACTAACACACTAGAAGTCCTGTGGGTGCTTCTGCAAAGAAAATAGAGGAGCTCTGTGTGATGCCACTAACACACTAGAAGTCCTGTGGGTGCTGCTGAGAAGAAAATATAGGAGCTCTGTGTGATGCCACTAACACACTAGAAGTCCTATGGGTGCTTCTGCAAAGAAAATAGAGGAGCTCTGTGTGATGCCACTAACACACTAGAAGTCCTGTGGGTGCTTCTGCAAAGAAAATAGAGGAGCTCTGTGTGATGCCACTAACACACTAGAAGTCCTGTGGGTGCTGCTGAGAAGAAAATATAGGAGCTCTGTGTGATGCCACTAACACACTAGAAGTCCTATGGGTGCTTCTGCAAAGAAAATAGAGGAGCTCTGTGTGATGCCACTAACACACTAGAAGTCCTGTGGGTGCTTCTGCAAAGAAAATAGAGGAGCTCTGTGTGATGCCACTAACACACTAGAAGTCCTGTGGGTGCTGCTGAGAAGAAAATATAGGAGCTCTGTGTGATGCCACTAACACACTAGAAGTCCTATGGGTGCTTCTGCAAAGAAAATAGAGGAGCTCTGTGTGATGCCACTAACACACTAGAAGTCCTATGGGTGCTTCTGCAAAGAAAATAGAGGAGCTCTGTGTGATGCCACTAACACACTAGAAGTCCTGTGGGTGCTTCTGCAAAGAAAATAGAGGAGCTCTGTGTGATGCCACTAACACACTAGAAGTCCTGTGGGTGCTGCTGAGAAGAAAATATAGGAGCTCTGTGTGATGCCACTAACACACTAGAAGTCCTATGGGTGCTTCTGCAAAGAAAATAGAGGAGCTCTGTGTGATGCCACTAACACACTAGAAGTCCTGTGGGTGCTGCTGAGAAGAAAAAATATAGGAGCTCTGTGTGATGCCACTAACACACTAGAAGTCCTATGGGTGCTTCTGCAAAGAAAATAGAGGAGCTCTGTGTGATGCCACTAACACACTAGAAGTCCCGTGGGTGCTTCTGCAAAGAAAATAGAGGAGCTCTGTGTGATGCCACTAACACACTAGAAGTCCTGTGGGTGCTGCTGAGAAGAAAATAGAGGAGCTCTGTGTGATGCCACTAACACACTAGAAGTCCTATAGGTGCTTCTGGGAAGAAAATATAGGTCTGTGTGATGGGACTAACACACTTCAAGTCCTATAGGTGCTTCTGGGAACAAAATATAGGATCTCTGTGTGATGGGACTAACACACTTCAAGTCCTATGGGTGCTTCTGGGAAGAAAATATAGGTCTGTGTGATGGGACTAACACACTTCAAGTCCTATAGGTGCTTCTGGGAACAAAATATAGGATCTCTGTGTGATGGGACTAACACACTTCAAGTCCTATGGGTGCTTCTGGGAAGAAAATATAAGTCTGTGTGATGGGACTAACACACTTCAAGTCCTATAGGTGCTTCTGGGAACAAAATATAGGATCTCTGTGTGATGGGACTAACACACTTCAAGTCCTATGGGTGCTTCTGGGAAGAAAATATAGGTCTGTGTGATGGGACTAACACACTTCAAGTCCTATAGGTGCTTCTGGGAACAAAATATAGGATCTCTGTGTGATGGGACTAACACACTTCAAGTCCTATGGGTGCTTCTGGGAAGAAAATATAGGTCTGTGTGATGGGACTAACACACTTCAAGTCCTATAGGTGCTTCTGGGAACAAAATATAGGATCTCTGTGTGATGGGACTAACACACTTCAAGTCCTATAGGTGCTTCTGGGAACAAAATATATGATCTCTGTGTGATGGGACTAACACACTTCAAGTCCTATAGGTGCTTCTGGGAACAAAATATATGATCTCTTTGTGATGGGACTAACACACTTCAAGTCCTATAGGTGCTTCTGGGAAGAAAATATAGGTCTGTGTGATGGGACTAACACACTTCAAGTCCTACAGGTGCTTCTGGGAACAAAATATATGATCTCTGTGTGATGGGACTAACACACTTCAAGTCCTATGGGTGCTTCTGGGAACAAAATATATGATCTCTGTGTGATGGGACTAACACACTTCAAGTCCTATAGGTGCTTCTGGGAACAAAATATATGATCTCTGTGTGATGGGACTAACACACTTCAAGTCCTATAGGTGCTTCTGGGAAGAAAATATAGGTCTGTGTGATGGGACTAACACACTTCAAGTCCTATAGGTGCTTCTGGGAACAAAATATATGATCTCTGTGTGATGGGACTAACACACTTCAAGTCCTATAGGTGCTTCTGGGAACAAAATATATGATCTCTGTGTGATGGGACTAACACACTTCAAGTCCTATAGGTGCTTCTGGGAACAAAATATAGGTCTGTGTGATGGGACTAACACACTTCAAGTCCTATAGGTGCTTCTGGGAACAAAATATATGATCTCTGTGTGATGGGACTAACACACTTCAAGTCCTATGGGTGCTTCTGGGAACAAAATATATGATCTCTGTGTGATGGGACTAACACACTTCAAGTCCTATAGGTGCTTCTGGGAACAAAATATATGATCTCTGTGTGATGGGACTAACACACTTCAAGTCCTATAGGTGCTTCTGGGAAGAAAATATAGGTCTGTGTGATGGGACTAACACACTTCAAGTCCTATAGGTGCTTCTGGGAACAAAATATATGATCTCTGTGTGATGGGACTAACACACTTCAAGTCCTATAGGTGCTTCTGGGAAGAAAATATATGATCTCTGTGTGATGGGACTAACACACTTCAAGTCCTATAGGTGCTTCTGGGAACAAAATATATGATCTCTGTGTGATGGGACTAACACACTTCAAGTCCTATAGGTGCTTCTGGGAAGAAAATATAGGTCTGTGTGATGGGACTAACACACTTCAAGTCCTATAGGTGCTTCTGGGAACAAAATATATGATCTCTGTGTGATGGGACTAACACACTTCAAGTCCTATAGGTGCTTCTGGGAAGAAAATATATGATCTCTGTGTGATGGGACTAACACACTTCAAGTCCTATAGGTGCTTCTGGGAACAAAATATATGATCTCTGTGTGATGGGACTAACACACTTCAAGTCCTATAGGTGCTTCTGGGAAGAAAATATAGGTCTGTGTGATGGGACTAACACACTTCAAGTCCTATAGGTGCTTCTGGGAACAAAATATATGATCTCTGTGTGATGGGACTAACACACTTCAAGTCCTATAGGTGCTTCTGGGAAGAAAATATATGATCTCTGTGTGATGGGACTAACACACTTCAAGTCCTATAGGTGCTTCTGGGAACAAAATATATGATCTCTGTGTGATGGGACTAACACACTTCAAGTCCTATAGGTGCTTCTGGGAAGAAAATATAGGTCTGTGTGATGGGACTAACACACTTCTAGTCCTATAGGTGCTTCTGGGAACAAAATATATGCTCTCTGTGTGATGGGACTAACACACTTCAAGTCCTATAGGTGCTTCTGGGAAGAAAATATAGGAGCTCTGCCTGCCTGCCACGAACACACTACAAGTCCTATAGGTGCTTCTGGGAACAAAATATAGGAGCTCTGCCTGCCTGCCAGGAACACACTACAAGTCCTATAGGTGCTTCTGGGAACAAAATATAGGAGCTCTGCCTGCCTGCCAGGAACACACTACAAGTCCTATAGGTGCTTCTGGGAACAAAATATAGGAGCTCTGCCTGCCTGCCACGAACACACTACAAGTCCTATAGGTGCTTCTGGGAACAAAATATAGGAGCTCTGCCTGCCTGCCACGAACACACTACAAGTCCTATAGGTGCTTCTGGGAACAAAATATAGGAGCTCTGCCTGCCACGAACACACTACAAGTCCTATAGGTGCTTCTGGGAACAAAATATAGGAGCTCTGCCTGCCTGCCACGAACACACTACAAGCCCCTCTTTCTAAATCAATCTTTGTAAATGAATCTATCTAACTCAATCTCTCTAAGTAAATCTCTCTAACTAACTAAATCCAGCAGAGTGTCACAGATCTATCCTGCTCTATCTACGCCGGAACAGCATGTGACCGGCGCAGACGGCGTGGCGGCCTTTTATAGGGGGGGGGGCGTGTACTAAAGCCCCTGAGCTGTAATTGGCTACAGGCGTCCTGCCTGTAGCCAATTATGGCTCTTCGAGTTTCCGGGGCTGTGATTGGCCAAGCATGCGGGGTCACAGTGCATGCTTGGCCAATCATCAGCCAGCAATGCACTGCGCCGGCCGCGCCGGCCGCAATGCATTGCGGGGCCGCTCGCATCACACGAACGTGATGCGAGCGGCCAAAATAGTTCTGGGCTTGCCGAGCGAGCGAACGCCCGGTGCTCGATGCGAACGTGGGTTCGCATCGAGCACCGGGCCCATCCCTAATCCTGACTTAATTTCAATAAATTTTTCTTAGAGCACCCGGAAGCAGAGATTCCTCCTTACCTGCTGATCATGGACTAGTCAGGTTCTGGACACAGGCAATCGATTTGGCCAATAATTCATTATCCAGCAATACATTAAAGGCTTATACCATGGGTTTGAAGACGTTTCACAAGTTCTTGACATGATGCCCTTGCAGTTGCTCTGAGGATATAAAATATGTGATGGCTTTTGCGGCAGGCGTTCAACGTTTCAGGTCCCTACAGAATCCTAACAGTCCGTTCATTTTTTTGCTGCTCACCCTCTCAGGGCCATGTTGAAGGATATTCAGAGGACGCAGGGGCGGTCACATTCGTCATGACAACCAGTTACGGGCCAGATTTTCTGTGACATTTCAGATATTTTATCATCTTCCCCCATTTGGCATAGGTCCCAGTTTGGTGCTCAAGGCAGCTATTTATTTGAGTTTTTTGGGCTTTCTCAGACCCGGGGAAGTATCTCAGGCCAGCCGCCATGCTCCTTTCTGGGTTAAAGGCAGTCTTACTAGGTTCACTTGCACATTTTTTTATATTTAACCCCCAGGAAGATTTTACCCCTTTCTGACCAGAGTACTTTTTACAATTTGACATTGCATCCATTTAACTCACAATTGCACGGTCGTGCAACATTGTACCCAAATTAAATTTGCGTCCTTTTTTCCCCACAAATAGAGCTTTCTTTTGGTGCTATTCGATCACCTCTGTGGTTTTTATTTTTTGCACCATAAACAAAAAAAGAGCGACAATTTAAAAAAACAAAACAATATTTTTAACTTTTTTAAAAAACAAATTTCTTTATCAGTTTAGGCCAATATATATTCTTCTACATATCTTTAGTAAAAAAAAAAATTGCAATAAATGTATATTGATTGTAGATGCAATAGCTTTTGCACAAACCAAACTATGGGAAAGAATTATGGCATTTTAATTTTTTTTACTATTAATGGCGGTGATCTGTGATTTTTAGCAGTACTGCAACATTGCGACGGACAGATCGGACACTTTTGACATATTTTTGGGACCACTGACATTTATACAGCGATCAGTGCTCTAAATATGCACTTATTACTGTGTAAATGTCACTGGTAGGGAGGGGTTAACACTAGGGGGCGATCAAGGGGTTAAATGTGTGTTCCCTAAATGTGTTCTAACTGTATGGGGATAGGACTGACTGGGGGAGGAGACATATCGTTGTTCCTACTTAGTAGGAACAAAAGATATGTCTCCTCTCCCCTGACAGAACAGGGATTTGTGTGTTTACACACACAAATCCTTGAGCAGGCTCTAGTGCATGCGATCATCGCAGGCCCCGCGCATCGTGTCCCCCGCTGTGCGGCTCTTAAAGGGGAAGACGTACCCGCATGGGGTTTCGCCCAGCAGTGCCATTCTGCCGCAGTATATACACGTGAGCCGGTCCGGAACCGGTTAATATGTAATCAACTGACACCACAGTTGTGAAAGCCCGCCCACCGCCAGTCTATGGTTAAAAAAACTTGATTAGGGAAGGTTCAGAACTTCTGTCCAATTTTAGCAAAGTGATAGTGATGACAGGAAAAAACATTTTTATTATAAATTCTAAACGTTTTTTTTTTTTTTTTTTCATTTTTGCTGCTCTGTCCTTACTGGGGTGATTCCCCAACAATTCCTGAGTAAGAGATGGATCTCAGACAACACAGGACTTTGATATACCTGATATATCATAGGAATGAAGGAAATTCTCTCTAAACCCTCTCTGTTCTAGAAAAAGTTTTGGCTGGTGTTGCTATTCAAAATGTGATGTTTGTGGATTTATTACTTAACTAGTGCTTTTTATCTACCCTTGCATTTGTAATCTCATTTGATCATTCGTGACATAATAAACTTCTCAAATTCTCAAAGCGGTTGTATATGCCCATACATGAATTGCACCTATAGGTACTGTAAATATCTATTTTACTGTATATCATCATCGTATTCCATCAGAATCCCCCCCCCCTCCGGTGTCAGATGCGCTTTGTAGGAAAGGTCACCCGTGCAATTTCTTCAGAGCCTAGTGCCGTAACGGGCAGCTTCCATGTGATGTCACAAGGCTCCGGCCAATCACACAGCTGGAGTCTACGGACCCGGAAGGAAAAGATGGGTGAAGATGGAAGCGGCCTCCAGCGGTGGCAAGGCATCGGTGGAGGGCTTCGTTTGCAGGTAAGTTTCACATATTGTGCTAGTATGTGATGCATACTAACACATTATGTCTTTACTTTGCAGGTTAGAAAAAAAAACTCTGCGGTTTAAAGCATTTTTTAACAAACAATACGTATTTTGATTCCTACTATATTTCTGCTTAAAAAACTCCTCTGGGGAACCCTTCCATAGTAACTCTGCGGTTTACTTCCTCTTTAACCACTTTCCGACCGGCGCACGACGATGTACGTCCCTTTTTTGAAGAGGGATATCTCGGTAACGGCAGCAGCTGCTGCCACAACCGAGATATCCATCTCTTCAGGCGCCGGTCGGCATTCCGATAATGGTGGTCATCGCGGCGTATTCGCCGCAAGATCACCGTTATCGGCGGCGGGAGAGGTGCCCCCCCTCCCGCCGCTCTCCCGCGCCTTCCGCCGCTTACCGGAACCGTCGGCAGCGGCGGAGGCGATCGGGTCCTTTCCCCTCCTGTGCATAGGGATGAGTGAGGCTAAGATGGCCGCCACTCATCTCTATACCATAGGAGGGCGGAAGCGATGTCAAAAATGTCACTTCCGCCCATACCTCTTAAAGAGGAATTTTCAAATGTCATTTTTTTAAATGACATATTTTTTTTTTTTTTTTTTTTTCATTGAAGTCCAAATATGAGATCTGAGGACTTTTTGACCCCAGATCTCATATTTAAGAGGACCTGTCATGCTTTTTTCTATTACAAGGAATGTTTACATTCCTTGTAATAGGAATAAAAGTGAGCCAATTAAATTTTTTTTTTAAAACAGTGTAAAAATTTATAAAATCAAGAAAAATAAATAAGAAAAACAAAAAATTTTTTTTTTAAAGCGCCCCGTCCCGACGAGCTCGTGCGCAGAAGCGAACGCATACGTGAGTAGCGCCCGCATATGAAAACGGTGGTCAAACCACACATGTGAGGTATCGCCGTGACCGGTAGAGCGAGAGCAATAATTATAGCTGTAGACCTCCTCTGTAATATGCAACCTGTAGAATTTTTTAAACGTCGCCTATGGAGATTTTTGAGGGTAAAAGTTTGATGCCATTCCACGAGCGGGCGCAATTTTGAAGCGTGACATGTTAGGTATCAATTTACTCGGCGTAACATTATCTTTCACAATATATAAAAAAATTGGACTAACTTTACTGTTGTCTTATTTTTTTATTCAAAAAAGTTAATTTTTTCCCAAAAAACTGCGCTTGCAAGACCGCTGCGCAAATACGGTGTGAAAAAAAGTATTGCAACGACCGCCATTTTATTCTCTAGGGTGTTAGAAAAAAAACAATATATAATGTTTGGGGGTTCTAAGTTTTTTTCTAGCAAAAAAAACTGTTTTAAACATGTAAACACCTAAAATCCAAAACGAGGCTGGTCTTAAAGTGGTTAAGCCAGGAATACACTAACAGTTTTTTTTTCTGACAGCTGACAGCTCCGGTAAGAGACAATGTACTAACCATGCGAGGTTAGTCCAGCGATCTCCCCTGCTGAGCTGTCGTGTTCCCCCGTCAGAACACTTTGAACAGCGCTCTCTGTCATTGGCTGAGAATGCTGAATGGGAGTCGGTCGGCTGCTAGTTTTCCAGCATGCACGCCTGACAGAAGACAGCCAAATGGTGAGCTTCTGTCAAACCCCCTGAGGAAGAGACGCCACACCCTGAGTATCGACACGCGTAGGGGAGGGGCCAGGATGGAGCGAGAGACAGTACACCTGCCTGGAGGGGATACAAGCCATACCCATACTGTTTACAGTATTTTATTGAATCTTATGAAGTATGGTGCACTGACGCACCTTACACATGTGAGTACCCCGGCGGGGGAATGTTTTTTAACTTGTCTATTAAATTTTGTAAAACGGTATTGCACTATTAGTCTTTTTCTTTTTTCATGTGCCTCTGAGATCATTGCACTGAGGATACTACTGATCCAGTGAAACAGCTGAGAACCCTATAGTGGTTCATATGCGTGCTTTGACTCAGTGTAAAAGCTGGTCACACGCTCTGAGGTGAGCTTATTACCATAAGGGGTTCCTGGATTTCACCTATGCATGATTCAGAGCCACGGTTGGATGCAACAAGCATGTCAATAGTATGATCACCGGAAATCACATCACCTGCATCTAGTCTCACATCAATCAACATTTTGTGGTTCTTATCACAGCCAAGGACAGGCTGCCACAAAGAAATGTTTTTTTAATAATATAGAGACACTTGTGTGGTTTATGCACTTGCATTTTTTTATAAATCCTTTATACATGTTTGCTATCACATATGTATGCATTTAGCACCTTTTTCATCTAATATTATTATTATTGATATTTTATTTTATTTTTTGGTGTGTTATTGTGCATGGCACCTTGTAAGTCTAAAGGGTCCATATAACCTCACAGAGTTTTTTTTGGGCACTTGTGCACTTTATATTTATGTATGCGTTTTAGTTGTGCGTTTACAGATTTTGCGCACATTATTTGTTTTTGCTATATTTTGCACTTGCACTTTACACCAGTTGTACGTTTACTATTTTATGCATATTGTTATATTCTTGTGGATCCATAACTATAGATTAAGATACAGATTATCTAGTGCATAGCCATTCCAGCGCAGCGTATTTTTAATTTTGTGTTTAATGTGCACGAACGTATGAGACGTGTTTAACGTTTGCAGCTTGATAGTGGCAGGTTGGTAGGGGGTTCTTTAAGGCTCGCAGGATTTTGTTGTTTTGTTTTCTGTCAGAAAGACCAACATACACATGGGCAGAATGTCGCCATTTTTCTATTTTTAAACAGCAAATGTCTCCTGTCATTCTGACCACATGTAGGGGCTTAAGCCCTGTAAAAACAGAAATGAATTTAACAAACATGATGTCAATATTTTTTTTTTTTCAGTATTGGGCAGGGTATAATTTAAACTGTCCATAATCAACAAGCTTACACGTCCTTATAAATATTCATTTCAAGCTTTTGTCATGGTAGTTTAGGTATGTCATTTGTCCAAGAAGGTAGGTGTGAAGAGCTCATTTGAAGCAGAGAAGTTTTATTTATTTATATATTTTTACTTAAAGTGGAGCTCCACCCTAAAGTGGAACTTCTGCTCATCGGATTCCCCCCCCTCCGGTGTCACAATTGGCACCTTTCGGGGGGGGGGAGTGGGGACAGGATACCAGGTATCCCTTCCCACTTCTGGGAGTCCGGCCACGGCTGTGATGCGTGGGGCTCCCTCCTCCTCCTCCCCCGGCCGCCGGGCTAATAGGAAAGAGGAGTGGGGCCTCGCGCATGCACAGTAGGGTTCCCGGCGTGAAGCTGAAAGGCTACACTGCCGGGTTCCCTTACCCGCAATGGCGACGGCAGCACCCGACAGCTGATGGAAACATCAGCTGCGGTGCCGACATCGAGGGACTGCAGGACAGGTAAGTGTCCATTTATTAAAAGCCAGCAGCTGCAATATGTGTAGCTGCTGGCTTTTAATTTTTTTTTTCCCGGAACACCACTTTAATTCTTCAGGATAAATCAGTTAATTTACATGGTTTCTTCAGCTAATTGAAACATGCATGTGACATACATAAGTCTATCGTTAAACAAAAAATTTTAATAAAAAAGACCAGATCCGATGGCACAATTTGTATTTAACCACTCATGTCAGTTCCAATGGGTATATTAAAAATTATACTAACATTAGTTTCCAAATATTTAGATTTTATAGATATTATTTAAGTAAGTTAGTTTACGTAAATTGTCAATCTATGTCAATCTAATGATTAACTATGGTTGAATGGGACTGTTGGAAAACCTTTGTCCACCAGCTGCTTGCAGCCAACCTCGTAGGTGTGAATGTTGGAATATATTCCTCTTCTTTCGATCAGTCAGCCTTAGGCAAAAGCAATCAACTTGATCTCAAGGACAGTTTTTTCATATATTAAAGGTCAGGTTTTTTGTATTTATAGGGTTTTCTTTATATTGTTATAAAGTTACTCTGAAAAATCTTGGATGGTTTTTCCAACAGAATCCCACTTAAGCTTGGCTTGCATACACACAGTCACACAAAAGTTCACTGAACCTTTGACCGTCAAGAACATGGTGATATTCAACACTACAACGAGCCGAGAAAATGAATTTCAATGCCTCAGCAAAAACTATGGTAAAGCGCCACTAAAAATATTGGCGCTTTACCGCCGACGCCCCCAAGGCCCCAGTGTGAAAGTAGCCTAAGAATGCACCTCTTACCAGAAGCTTATGGACTGTAGTCAGACCTATCTGAGCAATTGATGGTAATATGAGTGGGTTGCAGGAGAGAAATGTCACACAGGCTAGTGGTTGGCAGAGCTGGGGAGAGCTGGGCAGTCAGGCAGAGATGCACACAAATCAGTTTGTGCTGATATGATTGATAAAAAACTACAGCAGGATGTTGCTGCACATAGAGCATTAAAGCATTGGGCAAGAAATTCAGTGCTGGAATACTAGACTTCATGGCAGAATTGGATAGAAATGAAGTAGAACCTTACAGTATTTTATACAACTCTGTTTAAAAAACTGTATTTTGCCATGAGATAAATTTTAATAAATGTCATCTGTAACAAACTGCAGTCCCAAAAATGTATTGTAAGACCCAAATATATGTGCTATAGCAAAGGGGAAGCAAAAGGGAAGATTTTATAAATATTTTTTTTTTGCCAGGACAATGTGACCTCCTAAAAGAAGCATTCCAAAAATAGGAGGTAGTTAAACATAAGTCTTTGTAGGTAACAATGATATTTGCACTTTCAGAGAAATATCTCAAAGACCACGCATTAATTCAGAGACAAACTGATATTTCTGTTTAAGTAATGGAAGCTGTCATGGAAAAGTAGGGCACATTTAAACTGATCGCACTTTGCTTTCTGGTCTACTTTACAGTTCCTAACACACTGTGCGATGTGCCAGTATTTCTATTTCCAAAGATGTATTAGGGCTTGGCATTAGTTCTCCATGAGACAACATAAAAAGGGGAATACAGTAAATGATAGAAAAGTAGGGTAACAATAGGAATGAGTAATATCAAATCCATCTTTTCATGACTATCTCTGCATCACCTTTACATATATTAACATAAATGTTTCTTTATGTGTGGTGTGTGATTTACTAATCCCAATGGGTATTAGGATATAGGTCTTCTCTACCTTGCAATTTATAAATATTTAGAGAATTCAAACATAAACATGTGTGCAGTCAGATGTATGCCACTGTTCCTTAAATACTAAAGTAATTTATGTACATTATTACTTATACTTATATAAAATGTTTTACCAATAGGGTGTGCTCGCATGCCTTAAAAAAAAGGTTAGCCACAAATGAGAAAAGTATGAGTAAAGAAAAAAGTAAACTGGTTCACAAAAAGGAATTACAAGCCACCAAAATCTCTGCTTCTGGTCCCCAAAAAAATATGCCTTCAAACACATGCTACAATTTCTAACATTGTGCCCAATCTGCAAATTTGTCTGTCAGTGACCAGGTGACCAAACTGGCATGTTTGGAGGAAAATATAGGCGGTGAAAGGGCCCCACCACAATGTGAAAGCCTCGACCACTGTGAGCTGTAGTGGGAAAAATTAGTGATAAAACCTGGGCTCGTCCTTACACAACTGGGTAAATCCTGGGCTTGTCCTTAACATTTCGTTTAAACAGCATGCAAATATGGAAAGTCTGTCATCTGCATAGGGTTCATCCACAACATGAAAACTCTGTAAATTTGAGCTCCATTATTGATTAATCCTGGGCTCACACTTACCCTGAGTGTAAGGATGAGCCCAGGATTTACCACTAATTGAGTTAAAGGTAGCCAGAGCTCTCCTATTTTGGTGAGAACCTATGCAGATGACAGTCTTTCTGTGGTGGACTCATAGACATACAGTCAGGTCCATAAATATTGGGACATCAACACAATTCTAATCTTTGTGGCTCTTTACACCACCACAATGGATTTGAAATGAAACGAACAAATATTAAAAGGTGAAAGTTTCATAGATGATAATCTGTCCCATTACTTTTGGTCCCTTAAAAAGTGTGAGGCACATATACAAACTGTTGTAATTCCTACACTGTTCACCTGATTTGGATGTAAATGCCCTCAAATTAAAGCTGAAAGTCTGCAGTTAAAGGACATCTTGTTAGCTTCATTTCAATTTCATTGTGGTGGTGTATAGAGCCAAAAAGATTAGAATTGTGTCAATGTCCCAATATTTATGGACCTGACTGTATATGTGCATACAGATTTTTTTTTGCAAAGGATAATGCATCGGTGAGGGATCTCTAGTCAGCATCATCTTTGGTTGCCCCTGTGTCTGCCTGTGGAGTGTTTTTTTAAAGCAGTTCTGGCTGTGTTTTAAGTACATCCAGTACTAGAAAACTGTCAAGTACTGATCGTCCTCCCAAATCTGCTCTCAGAACTGAAAACTTATGAGGACCTATAATTTTTTCGTGTAAATTATCAAAAATAAGAGGCGGGCATTGTCTCTATGTCTGCATCACTATCTGCGCTTTTACAGACTGATCTCCCCCTTAAATGGGCCATGTCCCACTTAAAATATGTGGGTACCGTATTTATCAGCGTATAACACGCACAGGCGCATAAGACGCACATTCATTTTAAGAAGGAAGTTTCAGGAAAAAAACGTACATTTTAAATAAGGAACTTTGAAGCAAAATAAGGGTCAGTGCCCATCTGCAGCCTCACCATTGCCATCAATGCAGCAGCCTCACCCTTGCCATCAATGCAGCAGCCTCACCATTGCCATCAATGCAGCCTGATCGATGCCCATCTGCAGCCTAGAGGGGACAGGGAGGGGGGCAGGACAAGCCGACAGATTACATACAGTGAGAATCTCCTATGATAGACAGAGTGGTCCAATGGTGGCCCAGGAGACAGGGCTTCCTATTACAGAGGCCTCCAAGTAAACAGGAGATTCTCACTGTATGTAATCTGATGGCACTCGTCCCACCCCCCTCCCTGTCCCCTCCGAAGCAGCTAAAATTGAAGTATTGCCGTATAACACGCACACACTCTTTGCCCCCGATTTTCGTGGTGAAAAAGTGAGTGTTATACACCAATAAATACAGTATTTTTCTATCTAGCAGGGTGGAAGACATTTTAACACTCAACTTCCCTCCTCTTCTGACTTCTATCAAAAAAGATCTTATGTCGGGCAGAACGGAATGTTCTCCTTGTTTGGATGATGTAACATCGTCAAAATGAACATCAAGCCGCATTTGCTTTATCATCTCCAGGCCCTCCCAATTAGCATCCTGGGCCCATTTCTTTGTGCTGTCAATCGTGTTATTGTTAACTTCCTGTGGGCCCAATAGCCCCCTTGTTTTGCTCAGACGATACTACGACTGCTGAAATTGTTGGGGGGGCGTGGCTCTACCAGATGTTAACCACATGGCTCGTCATCTGACCAGGGTGCTGGACTGGTTCTGTCATGGGTCTCTTAAACAGTGGGGGCAGGTGGAGTGGACCCTTGCCAAGATTCCATTGGATTCTGTGCTGTAGTGCCAGACGGACTTGCCTACTTCAGTTCTCTCTCACCCTACAATGGGGGAGACCTGGCGGGTTTGCTTCAAGGTGTTCTGGGACTCTTCCATCGCTCCGACCCCTTCCCTGCTCACTCCCATAGTTGTCAACCCAGCCCTCAGCCCTGGCCTATATGACTAAATTCCAGGACTTAAAATCTGCGGGTCTTTTTCAGGCCAGGCATTTTATTGTGAGTGAACGCTGGATTACCAGATAGCAAATAGTAGACAACCCAGCATATGCAGGCTTATCTTTTCTGGCAAAAAATACAGCTAGCCCACTTCATTGTCTCTCTACCCTCCCCAGACACCTTCAGGCTTCACCTAACGGCGTTTGAGCTCTCATGCCTAGAACAAACTCCTCTACGCCATGTGGTCTCTCAGACCTATCAACTGTTGGTGTCCCCACCATCGACTTTTCGGCTTCCCTATATTCCAAATAGGAACGATATCTAGAGTTGAACTTTATGGATAAACAAGTGGAGCGAATTCTCCTCTTTTCCTACAAAACATCCATCTGCGTGAAACACAAGGAATCTGGTTTCAACGTTTTGACTAGGTGGTATCACACACCTGCAAAGATGTTCCCGCAATGCCTGGACCTTTGCTGTAGGTGTAGGGGAGAGAAGGGTTCTCTTCTACATATTTTCTGGTCCTGCCATTTACTACAGACATATTGGACAGAGGTTCGCCACGTAATCCAAAAAATTACTGACTATGAGCTACCCTGTGCTTTTCCTTCTGCATCATCACAGGTTCTCAAGTAAGGCCTACAGGCGCTCCATTTTACCATTGCTGCTTACTGCCGCAAAGCCCTGCATCCCGCTTTTTTGAAAGCAGACTTAAGCACCATCTATCGCCTTCTGGCTAAAAAGGGTCACGGAGATCAATGAGATCTAAGGACCTGGTTGCTAAGGAAAAGGGCCGTTTTGGTTTTAGTGGCACAAATTTATTTTACTGGCACAAAATTTGGTGGTCATACCGGTGGGTCTTCTGGTCCTTCAGAGATGGCGGAATTACTGGAACCCCTTCCCTTTCCTCCCCCCTGACCTCTTCTATTCCCCCACCATTTTTTTCTCTCTTCTTCCCTTTTACTATTCTCTGCTTTCTTCTCTCTTCCTCACAATCTTGGTTCCTTTGCGTTTCACTGAGAAAAAATACCACTTGTGGTACAGAGACCCTCTAGCGTTGGATTCTCCAAAACACTTTGTCATGTATACATCTGCTTCTCACGCTTGCAATTGTATTCTTTGGGCTGAGTTTTTTATGATAATGTATTAATCTTAACTTGCACGTGAATTGGTTTCTGTATTTACCGTGTGATACCATAAAATAAAGTATTGGAAAAAAAACCTGTCAAGTACATATTTTACATTACACAGTATGTTGGCAAATTTTTTAACTTGAAAACTAGTTGGTTGACCTTTAAAAAAAAATTGTCACGTGGATCTCACTGTTCCATCCTGAGGAAGTGAGTCAAGTCTGCAAAATGTGTTGAGATGGGATGTCACATCACCATTGGCCATGATCCTGCTATATACAGGATGCTTATAACAGGTTTAAATGGTCAATGGTGCCAGGCACCTCATGCAAAACAGTGTCAATAGTGCAATAACAAAAATCATGTATTAACCTGTAACTTTTTAATGTTTTGTTCTGAATTTTATAGATTGATAATAAAAATCAAGCGATTTTATATCTCAATTTACAGTATCCCTAAGTGTTACCTGTAAAGTCTGAATATATTTTGTTTTGTTTTTTTATTTGTTAAAGAGATGAATCACTTGATCGCCATCATAGGTAACATAGTGAAACAACAAATAAGCCAGGATGTTAGAAAAGTTGTTTTGTTCAGTGTAGATATGGACAATACACAGGATGTTGCAGTGAAAGAACATCATAGCATAATTCCACATAAAATTAAAGAAGACAGTGCTGGAGAGGTTATTCAATGTTAGTAGTGCAACTGGAGAAGTCTATCTGGTATTATAAAAGAGAAGCTGGAAGAATTTTGATTAAGAGCTATTAATATTTTTGGCTGCTCATTTGATGGTAGTGCAAAGTCGAACGCTATAATGGAGTACAGGCCCACATTAAAATAATTTCATGCTGTATACACATCAAGCTCACAGCTGTCCTTAGAGTCATAAAAATGCTTGATGCCAAAGAATCTACTTAAAGCATACACAAGATATGAAAGCTTGTTTATTTATTTTCTATTTATTCAAATCTTTGATTTTGCTGGTCCAGTTTCAGAGTATTTGCAAACATTAGATATTTTACAGGGATGGCAAATAGTGGATATTGCCAAAGACAACATTATGATGCCCAGAGATTCATTTACAAACCCAACTACATAAGTGGACTTGCCACAAAAAAAAAACAAGCAGTACCCTTCTGGAGCATTCTGAAGAGGCTCTGGAATTATCAGGGCAGGTGGTGAAGAGGTGATAACAGCTAACAAGTAGGGTTATAAGTGATTCAAATGCATGAGTAGACTATGGAAGTAATATAAAGAAAACAAATCAGTGCAATAGTATAAAAGTGATAAAAACTTGTAAGCAGCTGAACACCAAGGGTCAAACCTCCAAAATCCCTCAGCTGAATATGTATAAAAAGATGGTGCAGCGCTAAACTCAAAAATTAAACAATAATGTCCATATGCACATAAATGAAACAATCCAATGGTGTCTTCAGTTGTGATGAGAAAAATACACGCATGCAGGTGACTTCGTGAGAATACCTCCACCACTGAATAAATGGCCGCACCCTAGGGAGGACTTCATCAGCGGTGAAGAAGTCCTGCAATGTCCTGTAATGCATACGGACGGAAGGAAGTGACGTTACCCACAGCCCTTTCTGTGCATTTTTCTATACGCTGTGTCTACCAAGCACCGGGTCACAGGTGCTTTTTTTGTGAGTTGTATTACCCCCCTTTTTTTATTCAATAAATTGCTTCATATGCAGAGAGCACTTTTATATTTACATGATCCATGGCGTTATTGGAATGAATCTCTTGTGAAAGTTGTTTGGTATCCATCCGGTATATTGGCTTATGCCGCGTACACACTAAGGGACTATCCCGCGGGATTATCCGCTGGACTCAATCCCCTCGTGTGTGGGCGTCGGCTGACTTTTTGGCGCCAAAAGTCAGTCGGACTAGGTTTTAAGTTTTGTTTTAAAATTATCCGCTGGACTTGGCAGTCCAGCGGACAATCCCGCCGTTAGTAGGCTAGTCCGCCGGACTTTTGAAATGAACGGACTTGCCGCTCATCGGAAAGTCTGTTCATTTAGCACGTGACTTAAGGTATACGTAGCTAGCGTAGGCAGTGAATGCCGCCGCGCTAGCTCCGTCACCTGGCATGGATTTAAAGGACTCCCCACGCCGAAAAACGGCGTGGGGTCCCCCCAAATCCATCTCAGACCCTTATCCGAGCACGCAGCCCGGCAGGCCAGGAAAGGGGTGGGGACGAGCGAGCGCCCCCCCCCCCCCCTGAGCCGTACCAGGCCGCGTGCCCTCAACATGGGGGGTGCCCTGGGGAAAGGGGGGCCGTGCGCCCCCCCCCCCCAAAGCACCTTGTCCCCATGTTGATGAGGACAAGGGCCTCTTCCCGACAACCCTGGGCTTATCGGAATCTGGGAGCCCCCTTTTAGATCCCGGCCCCCCACCCTATGTGAATGAGTATGGGGTACGATGTACCCCTACCCATTCACCTAAGGTGTAAAATGTAAAGTAAAAAACACACACTTTTGAAAAAATATTTTATTGCACTGCTCCGGGGGTCTTCTTCCGTCTTGGGGGTCTTCTCGCCGGACTCCTCCGCCATTTACCTAACTCTTTTACCGAGCGGAGAAGTCCGGCTACCTTCTTCGTCGTCGCCGCCGTCGTCGTCTGGGGGTCTCGATCCGCCTTCGGGGGTCTTCCGGGGTCTCTTCTGTTCTTGCCGCGGTCGTTGTTTTCCGCGCCGCCGCCGGCGCCTTCTTCTTCTTCTTCTTCCGATGTTGACTCGTCGCTCCCTCTGGCCGGAATGCCAGAGCCGCGCTGTGCTGGGACTTATATAGGGACAAGGGGACAGGGTCACATGCTCATGTCACATGGTGACCCCGCCCCCCTGTGATGTCACAGTCCCAGCATCCTCCGGGACTGTGACATCTAGCTACGTATACCTGAAGTTACGTTCTAAATGAACGGACTGCTCCGTGTGTGGGCAAGTTTGTTCATTTTCAAAAGTCCCGCAGACTTTTTCCCCCGGATTGTCCGCCGGAGAAGTCCGGGCGTGTGTGGGCAAGTCACACGCTCGGAAAGTCCGGCAAAGCCCCGCTGGAAAGTCCGGCGGATTGTCCGCTGGACTAGGTCCGGCGGACAAAGTCCGAACGTGTGTACGGGGCATAAGAGTGATTAATATTCCCTGTGGACCGTTATCATTAAACCCCTGGAGGGGAAGCTTTTGAGACCCTTCATGATCAAAGGGTCCACTCAGTGAGGTGAGCAGCCATTTATTTAGTGGTGGAGGTATTCTCACGAAGTCACCTGCATGCGTGTATTTTTCTCATCACAACTGAAGACACCATTGGATTGTTTCATTTATGTGCATATGGACATTATTGTTTAATTTGTGAGTTTAGCGCTGCACCATCTTTTTATACATAGACGATGGAAGTAGTAGGGTGTCCAGCAGGGGTATATATACAGAAATCCATGGCTTGAGCACATCTAACTTTGGATTTCCTTTCTAATGACAGTTGAAAGTGAGGCAGATAGCCGAAGTTAAGATTCAACATGCAAGTGTGTAGTCTGTAAACAAGCCTTTCAGGCAGGGGATGTTAGGACAGAAATGCAAAACCGATCAGGGCATGGGGGTGTCTTCGAAAATTCATAACATAGACAAAGGCAGCAAAAAGATGAACAACAGAATCGGGCTACAGAAGCTAGGGTTGAACCACATAAGCACATGCTCATAAGCAGTAGGATGCTGCAAAAAGTGACAGATCTCCTAAGCAGTGAGTACATCCAGACATGCTCCACCCTGAGCACATTCATGGTCAAAGCTTTAGTGTGCCAATGTTCTTAATCAGCTGAATTTCAGACCACGAACTGCATTGACCCTGATGTCCTAAAGTCAAACTGTTACCACCTATTTATATTATTACTCATCATAAATATATAAAATATGTCACTTTAACTTAAAGTGTAATTAAAAACAAACTTGTTCTATAGTTTTCGATAGAGTGGAGAGGGCTTAGAACACCTTGCAGGTTTTTATTGCTGTCTATGGTAGATTCACCCTCTCTTTTTGTCCTGTTTACCATTATCATCAAAAGTGAAAATAAAAGAAAACCCCAAAAACAATAAAAGAGGAAAAATCTTCCAATGAGAACAGTAGTTCTGGTGACCCTGGATATACCCCATGATTAACTCACTTTGGAGGAATTTTCTCTCACTTCTTGTTTTAGTTATGGGACAGGACGTGAGGGGGAAATCTCCTCTATGAGACACAAATGGCAAAAAAAAGCAACAGGGGTTATAACCCCCCTTTACTCAACCAAAACTTTGAACACTTTAGGTCGGTTATACTCACCACTGGTGCAACATCTGTCAGCCCCCTCGATGATGCCGAAATCTTCGATTGGTTTTCTTCCAGGTTTGGAAACTTTGACAATCTTGATTTGCTAACTTGGGATGACGTAACTCCAGCACTGGCCCACATGAGTTAATTGAGTTAATTCAGCAACACTGAGTTGTACATTAACTGTAAATTGCTGAAGAGACATAGTATTTATTTTTGCAATAAAAAGCCATCCTGGTAAAAATTTGGAGATTATATTGTATTTGTGTGCACTAACATTACATTGCTTTTTTTTTTGATTTGCATTTGCACAAACATTGCGGGAAAAAATCTAAATCTCATTCTATAGTTCATCTGCCTTCTGAAAATCTATACAACCCCAATTCCAAAAAATGTGGAACGGTGTGTAAAATCTACATAAAGACTGAATGCAATGATTTGCAAATCTCATAAACCCATATTTTATACACAATAGAAAATAGAAAACATGTCAAATGTTTAAACTGAGAAAATGCCCCATTTTAAGAAAACAAAATAAGGTAATGTCTCAAAAAAGTTGAGCCAGGGCAACAAAAAACTGGCAAAGTAAATGGTACTAACAAGGATGAGCTGGAAGGACATTTTGCAACAAAATAAGTTAATTAGCAACAGGTCAGTAACATAAATGGGTCTAAAAAGAGCACCTTAGAGCGCCAGAGGCTTACTAATCTGTGAAAAGGTGAATCTAAAAAATGTCAAACAATTTCAGAATAATGTTCCTCAATGTAAAACTGCAAAGGTTTAAAATATATCATCATCCTCTACAGTACATAATATCATCAAAAGATTCCAAGAATCTGGAGAAATATCTGTGCTCAAGGGACAAGGCCGAAATGCAACATTGGATGCTCGTGATCTTCAGGCCTCAAACGGCACTGCATTAAAAACAGGTATGATTCTGTGATGGAAATCACTGCATGGGCTCAGGAATGCCATGCAAACAGGAAGCCATATCTGAACATGATCAGGAAATGCCGCTGTCTTCTCTGGGCCAAAGCTGTGTAAAACTGTTCTGTGGTCAGACAAATCAAAATTCAACACTGACATCATAGAGTGTTGTTAAAAGAAGAGGGGATGCTACACCGTGGTAAACATGGCCCTGTCCCAACTTTTTTGAGACATGTTGCTGATATCGATTTCAAAATGATTTATTTTCTTTAAAAGGTCTATTTTCTTTCTCAGTTTAAACATTTGAGTTAACTCATCCCAGCTCCAAAGCATGCCGCAATTGTACACTGACTTGCACATGCGCTGCTTACTGTACATTGTACATTAACTGTATGTTGCATGTTGGTAGGTAAGAAGCTGTTTTTTTTTTTTTGCAGAAGAGACATAGTATTTCTTTTTGCAATAAAAAGCTATCCTGGTAAAAATGTGGAAATTATATTGTGTTTGTGCGCACTAACAATACATCAACATTTTTATTTTTTTTATCTTTTTTATACCAATAAATTTCATAAGTATTTGCACAAACATTGCAGAAAAAAACAAAATTGTGACAATCGTCTTTTTAGTCAATAGTTCCTCTGCCTACTGAAAATATATACAGTAATACCTTGGATTGTGAGTATAATTCGGAAACATGCTTGTAATCCAAAGAACTCATATATCAAAGCAAATTTCCCCATAGGAAATAATGGAAACTCAGATGATTTGTTCCACAACCATGTATTCATAAGTCCTTCAGTTTATAGACCATATAAAAGCATTATAGCAATGTGATAGGTTGTGTAACCATAAAATATCCATCCACAAAAATCCAGCAGGGGCTTCAGAGTATAAAAGAGAAGAGAGGAGCCTCTAAGTGTAGCAATATGGTTACATTTAATGAAGGTACAACATTTAGCAACTCCCATGGTTAATGGTTAAAAGAGGCACATCTAAGTATGCAGACATCTGGGTTAAAGCTGTCCACATAGACCATCCTCTGCACTGGTGGCTCTCACCACTATCAGTCTGCAATCGTGACCAGGAAGACTACCCTGCAGTAGAGCATTCTGAAAGCAAGGCTTGAAGTGCTCGTGGAGAACAGCATAGAAATGATGACGTTGATGGCGGTGCGGAGGATGGTCTTTACCCCAGATGCCTGCATACTTAGATGTGCCTCTTTTAACCATCAACCATGTGAGTTGCTAAATTTTGTACCTTCATTAAATGTAACCATATTGCTACACCTAGAATCACCTCTCTTCTCTTTTCTACTCAGTTGTGACATGATGCTACTTGTATATCAAGGCATCAGTTGTTTATCAAGTCAAAATGTATAAAAAAAAAAAATGTTGTTGGTTTTGCAAAACACTTTTAGACCAAGTTACTCTCAATCCAAGGTTTTACTATACAACCCCAGTGCCCCAACACTTTTGGAACTCAGGTTGTAGATTGGATGATCTTTAGTGAACTTTCAGGCCCATGATGTGAATTTTAGCATATGTGTAAAAAATGGAAACTTGGCCTGGCAGTGAAAGTGTTAATAATAATTTACCAATAAAACCCATATCCTCCTAGTGCTCTTTTATGCTCCAAGGTTAACACACTGCATTCGCTTCCAGGATGAACATTAAAATAGGTTTTGAAACAGAGTGCCTACAAAATTGGGTTTGAAATATATCTCCGTGGAAGCCCCACAGAAACAAAATAGGAAACAAATCAAGCTTGACATCTCCTGGTTTTGTCTACCTTTCATACATTTCCAGTCACTCTGGCAGAGTACAAAAAGTAATTAAAATATACTGAATACCAAGGCCTTGGTGACATGATAACAACCTGACTAAGATTAACAAAGAATGAAACAGCAGGTCATTATTACAATAATAAGATGGAACACCAAAACTGCATTAGTTCTGCTGCTGTGGTTTTGATATCAAACCTGCTCTATTCATATTTAGAAATGCTGCTCTTCATCGACAAAAGAATGGCAAACAAAGCACAGGAACTGTATTGGAGACATTCTTTGGCTGCCATTGCTGATTTCTGCATCTAAAATCACTGGTTTCCTGGCTATCAAATTTATCAAGTGTTCGTCTTTCTGAATTATAGACCCAGAAGAAGCGCGCAGACCAAGAGTTCAGACTGTACCTTGATGTCACTTGATGATGCATGCTTGTTCCATGGCAGTGACTACAAATATATAAAGTTAGTAAATGCCAGGCAGCTAACATTTTCAGAAGTTGGTAGCAGTGGCTGTATTTACCGTAGAACAGTATGCCTTTACCTTGCCATTTACAAAAGGTGTGAAGTTAACCTGTTTGCACGTCACATACATTTTTAAAGGAAAGTTGCAGTTGCCCTTTAAAGCAACGGCCCCCAACCTTTTTTGCACCGGGGACCACTTTTGGTGTAGCCAATTTTTCCAGGGGGCTGGCTAGTTGATGGGGAAGGCGATTCAGGGAGTCTCATAACCCCCCTGCACTGCACTGTAAAGGAGCAGTGTGATATAAAGGGGAATGCACTGTAACAATTACAGTGCCCCTTTACAGTACAGTCCTCATGACCCCCCCATCACAGTCTTCCTTGCAACCATGGCCACCCCATCACAGTCCTCCTTGCAGTCATGCCCCCCATCACAGTCCTCTTTGCAATCATGCAACCATCACAGTCCTCCTTGCAGTCATGGCCCCCATCACAGTCCTCTTTGCAATCATGCAACCATCACAGTCCTCCTTGCAGTCATGGCCCCCATCACAGTCCTCCTTGCAGTCATGCCCCCATCACAGTCCTCTTTGCAATCATGACCCCATCACAGTCTTCTTTGCAGTTATGGTCACCCATCACAGTCCTCCCTGCAGATATGACCCCATCACAGTCCATCCTTGCAGTCATGACCCCCTATCACAGTCCTCCTTGCAACCATGGCCATCCCCATCACAGTCCTCCCTGCAGTCATGCCCTCCCATTACAGTCCTCCCTGCAGTCATGGCCCCCATCACAGTCTTCCCTGCAGTCATTAACCCCCATCGCAGTCCTCCCTGCAGTCATGGTCACCCATCACAGTCCTCCTTGCAGTCATGACCCCCCCTTCAACACAGTCCTCCCTGCAGTCATGGCTTCCCATCACAGTCCTCCCTGCAGTCATGCCCCCCATCACAGTCCTTCTTGAAGTCATGCCGCCCATCACAGTCCTCCCTGCAGTTAAGGGTCTCCCATCACAGTCATGCCCCTAAAAGCACATTGCCCCTTCCAATCCCTGCCTCCCCTGCAGTGTCTTACCTACAACAGGGCAGAGGCAGCTAGCAGCATGTGTCTATTCTCTCATGTCTCCTGACTGGCCACCAATGTCAGCCTATTAGCAGTGCAGGGGGCGGAAGATTGGGACAGAGAGCGAAAGCCGCCAAACTTATTATATTAACAAGCGGGTAATTGGACTCACCTCTTGCTGTGCGACAGCGGCCTGCTGAACAACAGGCCACAGACTGTCACCCATCCGCAGCTCAGGGGCTGGGGACCCCTTCTTTAAAGTACTGTATATCTAAATTCAAGAACAAAGTATATATTGCAGCTTGCCAGTCTGTAGATGTTGTGCCTGCATTAATTTCCTATTTTTTCCCTTCCTGCAAATACTGAAAAATACCTGATATTGCTAAGAAATGTATAACATTCTATGCAGTGAACTGAAATCCCAACCAATGTTATCAACTTTGTCAGCTATCTTTTGTGAACTACACCCCCCCCCCCTCTCTTTATGATGAGGAGAAGAGAGGTGTTAGTAGTCCAAATAAGGTTAGAAGATCACCTTGTGCAAATAAAGGGAAAAAAAAGCCTGAAAAAGAAAACAAATGCAGTCAATCTAACCACAGGTAATCTGCAATATATTCCATTATTGCAGGGGGGCTTTGGTGCGCTTAATTCTATTCTATATATAGGTAGACAATGTCTAAGCCCCCGTACACACGGTCGGTAATTCCGACCACAAAATCTGTCAGATTTTTTCCAACAGATTTTGTCCGACACTGGTGTTGCATACACACAGTCGGACAAAGTTGTCGGGAAAATCCGATCATTCTGAACGGGGTGACGTATGTTGCGTACGTCGGAACTACGTAGAGGCTAGTAGCCAATAGCTTTGGTCTCATAATTTGATCTGAGCATGCCT
Source organism: Lithobates sylvaticus (assembly GCA_028564925.1). NCBI lineage: Eukaryota > Metazoa > Chordata > Amphibia > Anura > Ranidae > Lithobates > Lithobates sylvaticus. Next base: position 387,441,551 of record CM053030.1, read on the forward strand.
GGCACTTTGTCTGTCCGAATTCTCTACACACTTTTGGAAAAAGTCCGATCGGATTTTGTTGTCGGAAAATTTGAGAGCAGGATCTCAAATTTTTACCGACGGAAAAAGTCTGATGGAACCCACACACCGGCGGATTTTCCGACAACATGGTCCGATCGGACATTTTCCGACAGAATTTCCTACCGTGTGTACGGGGGCTAAGTGTACAGGGTATCTCCATCCCAGCCAGAACGACATGATGAAAAATGGGGAACAGGGTCCCAAAAAATCATTCATAAAATATATAAGAAAAAAAATACGAGGGCTTTAACGTATCTTACAGCCTATGATATAATGGATCTTCCATAGGTAAGATGTGGGAAGAATAATCAATGTTCTTTGAATTAGCCTTAGAAATGGCTCCTTAGAAAACTCACTGGCAGTTGCTCTTTTTGCCGCTAAGCCAACAGCCAGAACTGGATAAAATAATGGAATGACATATCACACGATGGAATATAGAAATAATAAACATATTATAAGCTAAGGATAGTATTTTATTGAAGAATAAAATACATCTGCTTACTGTAGTCTGTACCCAACATAACTGCCAAGATACGATTACATTTCTATGAGTCATTGCAGTCTAATAGTCCATAACTAACAAGTGTCTCTTATTTATTGTCCGTTCCATTTATTGGTTTTCATAAACAATCCATTCATTTGCACGCTGTTTGTTACTTTTAGTTACCCAAACAACACTCCAGGGCAGAGAAATAGGAAGCAATTCTAATCTGAAATATGTGCTATGATATAATTAAATTATCGTAGTAAACATGGATATTGTTCTACATCGTCGTGCTCCAGAGTGAGACAAGAAAATGTAATAATATGCTTATTTAAGTCACAAATCTGTTGAATTAATTATGACTTTGTCTTTGCCATGAAAGAAAGATGCAGCCTTGGGTCATTGTGCTAGAAGGAAAAGTCCATATCATTTTAATAAAAGAAATTCACATACAAAATGTGGGTCATTGGTGGGCACGGTGCAGCACTTCATTTGGAGACAAATGGCCATATTGCAGCTGCTAGTATCAATGTGATGAAGTTGCTGCAAATCAGATAACGCTATAGCTACAGGCAACAGGGAAGATAGTGGAGATTAAACAAGCTTGAACTTAGATAATTACAGGAAAGGGAAATATCATAACAAGGAAATATTACAGTTGCATGCATGATGACATTTCCCATACAATTGTCAAGTATCTGGTCGATTAGGACATTTTACATCTTGTTTGAGGTTAATCATTCAATGTATATGGAGGAAATCATGAATTCAACATAAATCTGAATATTAAATGGACAAGACAGATGAAGCAACAGTCACTCTACATTCTTTTGGGCAATTGGCTATGTGCTGATTGTAAGGATCACTTAAGATTATCCATGACCTTTTACTGCTTAAAGTGGAGCTCCGGGCAAAAAATTGTAGACACAAGTACTTGATTTTATGCATCACATATATTTACTACCATACTTTTATAACTGCATGTATCTGTCATGTGCACATTTGAACAACCCCTAATGATACTTACCTATTTCGACAGTGACTGTAGGAAAAAAGGGCTGCTAAATTCCTGCTCTCTTGGACACCTAGTCTCAACCAGACACCTGACTAGACGATGAAGGAGCAACAACACATACATATAATATATATTCTACAGTAAACTAAAAATATATCCTTAACCACTACAATATTGTGCACTTTCGCCCCCTTCCTTCCCAGACCAATTTTCAGCTTTCAGCGCTCTCGCTCTTTCAATGACAATTGCGCGGTCATGCAATGCTGTACCCAAATGAAATTTTTTTCATTTTGTTTGCACAAATAGAGCTTAAGTTTGGTGGTATTTATTCACGACTCCGTTTTTAATTTTTTGCGATAAAAGCGAAAAAATAGCGGAAATTTTGAAAAAAAAACAATATTTTCTCCTTTCTTTTTTAAACGAAATCCAATAAAATCTAATTTTGTCATAAATTTAAGCCAAAATGTATTCTGCTACATGTTTTTAGTAAAAAAAATTCCGTTAAGTGTATAATAATTGGTTCGCGTGATCACGGACATATGTACGCAAATGATCATGTACAGATGTGTGCAGGTGATCACGGACATATGTGTGCAGATAATCATTGGCACATGTTATTTTACTGGGACATATGTGGGGAGCATGTGTTTTTATTATTTGGGGACATGTGTTTTTATTATTTGGGGACATGTGTGTTTTGGAGACATGTATGTTTTGGGAACATGTGTGGGGACATGTGTGTTTTTTGACACTAGACTGGTGATCAGTGAGTAAAAAAACAGCTAATACTCACTGATCACCAGCCGGCTGCAGCGATCCGCTCTTCTATCCTCACCGACGACTTCCGTGTGAGGAGAGGAAAGCCGATTGCCTAGCAACCGGCTGTTTGCTTACATCACATGACGGCTGTGATTGGACACGGCCGTCATTTGTGATCAGGAGGGCCAATCACAGAGCCCTCCTGACGATCCGAGATGCGCCGTGTCCGGGTGACACAAGCGCATTGGGATCGCGCCGCTGCGCGGGCGCGGGCACGCGCACGCGCGATCCCGTTACTTCTGATCCCGTTACTTCCGATCAGAAGTAGACGGCTCCCACCCGGCCGTATATATACAGTGGCCGGGTGGGAAGTAGTTAAAGTGGTGTTTCTCACAAAAAGTAAAAAATAGCTTTAAAACCCTATAAATATTATAAACAAAATAATTGGAATTTTTTTTTTTAACTCACCTCTAAATGCCTGTTGCTAGGGGGTCCCTCGTAGTCTGCCTCCTCCAGTGCAGTCAGTCATCTGGGACACGTGACAGGTCCCAGATGACTGTGCAGCGTATCACGGCGTGCGGCGCCGTTTGTGCATGTGCAGTGGGTGCCCAGCTGTGAAGCCACAGCCGGGTGCCCACAGTAAGAATGTCGGCGCCGCGAGCTTCGTTCCCCCGCATCGCTGGACCCTGGGACAGGTAAGTGTCCGATTATTAAAAGTTAGCAGCTGCAGTATTTGTAGCTGCTGGCTTTTAAAAAAGTTTTTTAAGGAGCACCCCACTTTAAATGTATTCTTTGCCTCTATGGAGTATTGTATCCGATATGTGCAGTACAATATGCATTTTATATACATTTGTGGGGTAATTATATATACAGTGCCTTGCAAAAGTTTTCACCCCCTTGGCATTTTTCATGTTTTGTTGCCTCACAACCTGGAATTAACATTGATTGTTTGAGGATTTGCATCATTTAATTTACAGAACATGCCCACAACATTGAAGATTTTTTTTTTATTGCGAAGCAAACAACAAATAGGACAAAATAACAGAAAAAGTCAATGTGCATAACTATTCATTATTACTTTGTAGAGCCACCTTTTGCTGCTTTTGTGGCTATCACAGCTCCAAGTCGCTTTGGATAAGTCTCTATGAGCTTGCCACATCTTACCACTGGGATTTTTGCCAATTCCTCCTTGCAAAACTACTCCAGTTCCTTCAAGTTGGATGGTTTGCGCTTGTGAACAGCAATCTTTAAGTCTGACCACAGATTTTCTATTGGATTGAGGTCTGGGCTTTGACTAGACCATTCCAACACATTTACATGTTTCCCCTTAAACCACTCAAGTGTTGCTTTAGCAGTGTGTTTAAGATCATTGTCCTGCTGGAAGATGAACCTCTGTCCTAGCCTCAAATCACACACAGAGTGGTACAGGTTTTGCTCAAGAATATCCCTGTATTTAGCACCAGCCATCTTTCCCTCAACTCTGACCAGTTTTCCAGTCCAAACTGCTCAAAAACTCCCCCTACAGCATGATGCTGCCACCACCATGTTTCACTATGGGGATGGAGTTCTTTGGGTGATGTGATGTGTTGGGTTTGCACCAGACATAGCGTTTTCTTTGATGGCCAGAAAGTTAAATTTTCGTCTCATCAGACCAGAGCACCTTCCTCCATACATTTTGGGAGTCTTCCACATGCCTTTTCGCAAACTCAAAACGTGACATTTTGTTTTTTGCTGAAAGTAATGGCTTTCTTCTGGCCACTCTGCCATAAAGCCCAAATCTATGGAGCGTACGGCTTATTGTCGTCCTATGTACAGATACTTCAATCTTGGCTGTGGAACTCTGCAGCTCCTCCAGGGTTACCTTGGGTCTCTGTGCTGTCTCTCTGATTAATGCCCTCATTGCCCGGTCCGTGAGTTTTGGTGTGCGGCCATCTCTTGGCAGGTTTACTGTTGTGCCATGTTCTTTCCATTTGGTTATGATAGATTTAATGGTGCTCCTAGGGATCATCAAAGATTTGGATATTTTTTTATAACCTAACCCTAACTTGTACTTCTCAACAACATTGTTTGGAGAGTTCCTTGGTCTTCACTGCAGTGTTTGGTTAGTGGTGTCTCTTGCTTAGGTGTTGCAGCCTCTGGGGTCTTTCAAAAAGGTGTGTATATGTAATGACAGATCATGTGACATTTAGATTGCACACAGGTGGACATCATTTCACTAATTATGTGACTTCTGAAGGTAATTGGTTGCACCAGAGCTTTTTATGGGCTTCATAACAAAGGGGGTGAATATATACGCACATGTCAATTATCAGTTTTTTATTTCTGAAAAATAGTTTTATGCATATATTTTTTTTAATTTTACTTCACTGACTTAGACTATTGTGTTTTGATCCATCACATAAAATCAGATTAAAAAAACATTGAACTAAAGGCTGTAATGTAACAAAATAGATAAAAAGCCAAGGGGTGAATACTTTTGCAAGGCACTGTATGCATACAGTATTATACATATGCTTAAATGTGTTTTGATGTTTTATTATTTTTTTACATATTCTATGCTTTTGACTTTACAAATGTTCAACTTTATGTCATTATTGTCAATAAGCAACATATTAAAGTTGTGGAAAGAATAATTTAGTGTGTGAATGGCTGTGCAGTGGGGGCATGTCAGGACAAGTCTGATCATTAGAGGAGAGCATACTGTGTTCCCAGCACAGCAAAAGAACTGACCACGGTGTGTTCTCCTGCTTAGTGTGATCGGTTTTTAATAGGAAAGCAAGGGGACTAGCAGGGACACCAGGGATTTCACACTAAGGAGGCAATACAAAGAGAACAAGATACTTTCTCATACAAGTACTGTACATGATACAGCAGGCACATATCAGGAATATGAAGTGTTGGGGTAACAGACGCTTTAACAACTTGGGGGGTCGTTGCCTACAGTATACCCAGCAGACTACTACTTTTCACACTTCTAGCAAACAATACTACCGTATGTTTTATACATGATTATGAATATATGTACTTACGGTGTTCCTTTAATTGTTCTTTAATTGATTATAACAGACTCATTATAATTCTGCTAAAATCAATAAAAACTTTTGAAATAAAAAATAAGGTCCTTTATACTGATGTGTTAGCTTTGTTGATTGAGTCGAGGTTTTGATGTACATAGAATTTTTTTTCAGCTTATGCCACGTACACACGATCGGAAATAATGCCAGCAAAAGTCTGATGAGAGCTTTCGCACTTTTGCTGGCGGAATTTCAGCCAGCAAAAGATTGAGAGCAGGTTCTCAATTTTTCGGTCGGAAAAAGATCCGATCGGAAATTCCGATCGCCTGTACCAATTCCGACACGTAAATTTCGTACTCATGCTCGGAAACAATTCGACGCATGCTCGGAAGCATTGAACTTCATTTTCTCGGCTCGTCGTAGTGTTGTACGTCACCGCGTTCTTGATGGTCAAAAGTTCAGCAAACTTTTGTGTGACCGTGTGTATGCAAGCCAAGCTTGACTGGAATTCTGTCGGAAAAACCATCCACGGAAAATCCGCCCTATTTCAACTAAAGGTTCAGTTGGGATTAGATCTATAGATCTAAGATTAAGCCATCCACTCATCAAAATCAGGATAATGTAAGAAGTAAATATTTAACTATTCCAATATCACATACTTACTGGTGAAATTTTATAAATGGTCTTTATACAAAATGTATAAATGCCCCTCAACTTATGAACACACTGTAAGAATAAAAGAGGCAGAAAAAGACAGGAATTGAAACAATACTGCATACATATCTTACTTGCAGTTATTGGAACATTTAGAACTCTCAGTAGTACAGATCACTGCATTGTGTTTCAAACAATAAAATGGTTAGAGCACTTACTCTCTCATGCGCTTCAACTTAGTCTGTGCCATAATGTCATTGATAGCATTTGATGTCACGGGAATTGGTGGAGACATTTTGGTGGCAGTCTGAGTATCTACAAATCAATGCAGAGAGAGACAATGTAATTCACTGTCCAAAATAATGGCATTATGGAACACTGGAAACAGAAAGTGTAATGCGAAATTGCCTTGTTAGAAGCCAGTTATTTAAAACAAATTGGTAACAATGTGTGATAAGCTTATAGGGCACAAATCCGAGGAATTCCACTAGTAGGCTTGACACCATAAAAAATGTTCAGTGTAAGTACAAAGGGTTTTATTACACATACAGTATATGTAGTGTATGGCATGCTAAACAAATACAAAGTAAATCGATATTGTCTAGAGAGAAGTAAACTCCTAATGCAAACTAGTTGTATATATACATAAACATATATATAAGTACATATTTATTAATTGCATTATATTCAGAACCAATTAAAGACATTGGGCAGTATTTGGATTCTTTTTCACTAGATAGTAACATTTTGGAGTTGATCTTTATTGCATGCTTGTAAAAAAAAAACTATGATCATTTAGCTCCATAGCACTGGCTTAACCACTTGACCACTGGGCACTTAAACACCCTTAATAACCAGACCAATTTTCAGCTTTCGGTGCTCTCACATTTTGAATGACAATTACTCATTCATACAACACTGTACCCATATGAAATTTTCGTCCTTTTTTTCACACAAATAGAGCTTTCTTTTGGTGGTATTTAATCACCTCTGGGTTTTTTATTTTTTTTGTGCGCTATAAAAGAAAAATGACTGAAAATTCAGTAAAAAAATGAATTTTTCTTCGTTTTTTGTTATAAAATTTAGCAAATTTGTAATTTTTCTTGATACATTTTGGCCAAAATTTATACTGCTACATATCTTTGGTAAAAATAAGTACAAATTGGGGTATATTATTTGGTCTTTGTGAAAGTTATAGAGTCCACAAGCTATGGTGCCAATATCTGAAAATTGATCACACCTGAAGTACTGACGGCCTATCTCATTTCTTGAGACCCTAACATGCCATAAAAGTACAAATACCCCCCAAATGACCCCTTTTTGGAAAGAAGACATTCCAAGGTATTTGGAAAGAGGCATGGTGAGTTTTTTGAAGTTGTCATTTTTTCCCACAATTCTTTGCAATATCAAGATTTTTTTTTATTTTTTTTTTTTTCACAAAATTGTCATGTTAGCAGGTTATTTCTCACACACAGCATATGCATACCACAAATTACACCCCAAAACACATTCTGCTATTACTCCTGAGTACGGCGATACCACATGTGTGAGACTTTTACACAGCGTGGCCACATACAGAGGCCCAACATGCAGGGAGCACCATCAGGTGTTCTGGAGCACCCAGGCCAATTCTGACATTTCTCTCCTACATGTAAAAATCATCATTTATTTGCTAGAAAATTACATAGAACCCCAAAATATTATATATGTTTTTTTAGCAAAGACCCTAGAGAATACAATGGCGGTCGTTGCAACTTTTTATCTAGCACGGTACTTGCGCAGCAATTTTTCGAACGTGTTTTATTTGGAAAAAAAATGTTTTGTGCTTTACAAAAAACAAAACTGTAAATTTAGCCCAATGTTTTTGCATAATGTGAAAGATGAAGTTACGCCGAGTAAATAGATACCCAACATGTCACGCTTCAAAATTGCACACACTCGTGAAATGGCGCCAAACTTCGCTACTTAAAAATCCCCATAGGCTTTAATTTTGTTTACTGGTTACATGTTTTGAGTTACAGAGGAGGTCTAGGACCAAAATTATTGTTCTCGCTCTAACGTTCGCAGCGATACCTCACATGTGTGGTTTGAACACCGTTTTCATATGTGGGCGGGACTTACGTATGCGTTCGCTTCTGCGTGCGAGCACACGGGGACAGGGACGCTTTAAAAAAATCTATATATATTTTATTGTTCATTTTACTTTATTTATTTTAGTTTGACCCTTTTTTTCCCCCCAAAAAATTTTTTGATCACTTTTATTCCTATTACAAGGAATGTAAAGGAATATGGCATTACAGGTCCTCTTTACAGTGAGATATGGGGTCAATAAGACCCCACATCTCACCTCTAGGCTGGAAAGCCTGAAATAAAAGAAAAAAACGATCCTGGCTTTGATCGTAGCGAGTATTGCAGGGTATTGTTGGGTATTGCAGGGTATGGCAGAGTATCGCAGGGTATTGCAGAGTATCGCCGGGTATTGCAGAGTATCGCAGGGTATGGTAGAGTATCGCAGAGTATCGCAGGGTATGGTAGAGTATCGCAGAGTATCGCCGGGTATCGCCGGGTATCGCAGAGTATCGCAGGGTATTGCAGGGTATCGCAGGGTATGGCAGGGTATCGCAGGGTATGGCAGAGCATCGCAGAGTATCGCAGGGTATTGCAGGGTATCGCAGGGTATGGCAGAGTATCGCAGGGTATGGCATAGTATGGCAGAGTATCGCAGGGTATGGCAGAGTATCGCAGGGTATGGCAGGGTATCGCAGGGTATGGCAGAGCATCGTAGGGTATGGCAGAGCATCGCAGGGTATGGCAGAGTATCGCAGGGTATGGCAGAGTATCGCAGGGTATGGCAGAGTATCGCAGGGTATGGCAGAGTATCGCAGGGTATGGCAGGGTATCGCAGGGTATGGCAGAGCATCGTAGGGTATGGCAGAGCATCGCAGGCTATGGCAGAGTATCGCAGGGTATGGCAGAGTATCGCAGGGTATGGCAGGGTATCGCAGGGTATGGCAGAGCATCGCAGGGTATGGCAGAGCATCGCAGGGTATGGCAGGGCATCGCAGGGTATGGCAGGGCATCGCAGGGTATGGCAGAGTATCGCAGGGTATGGCAGAGTATCGCAGGGTATGGCAGAGTATCGCAGGGTATGGCAGGGTATCGCAGGGTATGGCAGAGCATCGCAGGGTATGGCAGAGCATCGCAGGGTATGGCAGGGCATCGCAGGGTATGGCAGGGCATCGCAGGGTATGGCAGAGTATCGCAGGGTATTGCGGGGTATGGCAGAGTATTGCGGGGTAGGGCAGAGTATTGCGGGGTATGGCAGAGTATTGCGGGGTATGGCAGAGTATTGCGGGGTATGGCACAGTATAGGGGGGTATGGCACAGTATTGGGGGGGATGGCAGAGAATCCATCCATCCATGCTCAGCCATCCCTCCATACCCTGCAATACCCAGCAATACACTGCAGGCTATTGCTGGGTATTGCAGGGTATGGAGGGATGGCTGAGCATGGATGGATGGATCGGTGGTGGCAGAGCAGGCTGTGGGCACTACAGATCCCGCCCACAGCACTGCTGCCACCGATCCCTCCCCCTCTCCTCTCATACTGTACCGATCGGTACAGAGAGAGGAGGAGAGAGGAACCGGCGTCATCAAATGACGCCGGTTTGCTTACATGTGATCACTCCGTCATTTGACGGAGCGATCACGTGGTAAACGGCCGCGATGAGCGGCCGTTTACCGTGATCCATGATCCGCCGGGTCCTCTGGACCCGGCGATCATGGATGCTCTCGAGTGCGCGCACCAGGGGGCGCGCAAGAGCAGAATTCTGTGAGGCCGTTAATTAACGGCCTCCCAGAGTTAAGCAACCGCCCTGTAGACGTTTTTCGGCTATGGGCCGGTTGTTAACCAAGAGGTGTTCTGGCCAATAAATTTTTTTTTTAAAAGTCAGCGGCTACAAACACTGTAGCTGCTGACTTTTAATAAGGACATTTACCTGTCCAGCGATCCCGCGATGTCGGCCGACCCGAGGCCGATCTGTCCATCGTATCGGTTGCTGGCGCCTCCATCTTAACGAAGGGAAACAGGCAGTGGAGCCTTGCGGCTTCACTGCCCGTTTCCTACTGCGCATGCCCGAGTCGCGCGGCGCTTTGTGAATGGCCCCAATTTTTTTTTTAAGATTATTAATGCATTATTTTTTTTTTGGGGGTGGCCCTCCACTTTAAACAAGGTAAGTAGAACACTAGGAACCATATTTTACTGGATACAATGGAAGTAACAGGGATAAAAATATAAAATGAAACAGGCAGGGTGGATAAGGTATAATGTAGAAATTCCTCCTTCTATGTTGATGGAAAAAAAAGCAGGCCTTTAAACTACAATAGAATATAAAATGTAGTTACATACTAATACATGTTGTGACAAAAAGAATTGTTAAAGCAAGTCCATACCCCCCCCCCCCAAAAAAAAAAAAAACAGCTGCTATCAGGTATAAAGTACAACACCCAGACTTACCTGCAGCAGCCTTTTGTCACTACAATTGAATTCTGGGCCATTCTGAATTGAAAAGCTCTGTTTCATTATGGTGTCAAAGCCCAACCACCCCATCTTGCCCCATGCTCATAATGATGGGCCAAAAGGGATGTTTTAAAAGCAAGAGGAGGTGGCCAAGCTATGATGGTAGAGCTGCTGTACTGCTCATTCACAAATCCGCACACATTCAAAGCGCTCTTCCTCCCTCGGTTCTGCTATGACAGGGGAAGATACATACATTGCGCATGTGCGAATTTGTGGACAAGGGAGAGTGCACGGTGCATGTGCAGGTTTGTGGATAAGCAACATAGCAGCACTATGCTTGTTCCTTGTTACCAAACTGGTAACTGTAAAAAAACTCTGGAAATCAATCACCCCGTCCCTGAGGACCCTTCATTGGCTAGCCATGAAGGACCGGGTTACATTTGTACACAAGGAAAAGCCCTGCAATACCTCTGTGACAAAATAAAGCACTACACCCCAGGTGGCCCTCTCCGGTCAACTAACCAGAACCTCCTCCACATCCCCAAGACCTGTTATAAATTAAAAGGCGAACAAATGTTGAACAAAAGCTCAAGACCCATGTCTTCTGAAGACCCAGATGGACACTGGTGGCAAAGCACCTTGAGGTGATTTAGTTTGCATGTAGCGCTATACAAGTTACTCATTCATTCATTATGCAATTGTATATAAAGTTTATTTATTTATTTTCACTGCTGCGGTTTACAATTGCTTAATGTTGGTACATGTATTATTCAGATCGCTAGCTGATGGGTTCTTGCATCTACACAAGTGATATGGATGCAGGAATCCCCCCTGCTGGGATATTGTATTCTGACAGCGGGGACTCTCCACCGCCAGAATACACTGATTAGTGCTGCAGCTGATTGACTGCAAGAACAAGGTTTCCAGTAGTCCTGTCCAAGAAAAGCTGATCTAATGATTGGCTTCTGTCTTACAGGGAAGGCTACACATAGATTGAAATATATCCATTTCCTGGTGAACTGGACAAATCTCAATCTGTGTGTACCCAGCTTTACCTTATTTCTTGCTCCGCTCCCTCCACTGCTGTGCTGCCCCCCTTAGCTTCTGCTGTGGTCACACTCCAGCCTCTCCATCATACCACACAGGGTTAATGTCTCTGTATGGTATTTGAGTGAAGAAAGAGAGCTTGGAATTAGGTAAGTGAAAAAGGATATCCCCCCTCCCCCCACACGCAAGGACTTTTTTTTTTTTAAACAGAAACGTTTTATTAATGAACTAAGCATATTCAGAATCTAATCGTAAAACAGTGAGGTGTGTGATACATCAAACCAGCAGGTATACAGACAGTCATATGCACACAGCTGGTCAAAAGGAGTTAAATGTCAAAGTACACCAAGTTATTGTCTATAGGGCATTAAGCGAAGGGTTAACCTCCCTGGCGGTAATCCCGAGTCTGGCTCGGGGCGGAAACTTCAGTACCAAAAGCGGTAACCCCGAGCCAGACTCGGGCTTGCATTGCAGGATACAGGGGAAGTTCCTTACCTTTTCCCCTGAATCCTGCGATGTCTCTATGTGTGCGAGCGCCTCCGCTCGATTCACACAATGCCGCTGATCTCCGTTCCCTGCAACGTTACGACGCACCGGAGAGGAGATTGGCGCCAAATTCAAAAAAGTTAAAACACACAATACACATACAGTACTGTAATCCCATCCCCTTTGTCCCTAGTGGTCTGCCCAGTGTCCTGCATGTCATTTTATATAATAAATAAAAAAAATTCTGCCTGGAAACTGGAGATTGTCCATAGCAACCAAAAAGTGTCCCTTTATTTTAAAAGTGGTCTTAGACCAGCTAAAAAACAACGATAATAAATTAGAATCACAATTCCTCATAAGACACTAAATTTAATGACAGTGACTATTCTGCAACTGAGCAAATTTCAGTGTTTTTGATTTGATTACATTATTGAATAATTTTTATAGTTATTTGTTATATTATAATTTATGATTTTGTGTTTCAAACTTTATAATACCCGGGATGTCTACTAGACTCTGGTTTGGACAGATTTAAGTGAGTTATTCATACGAATTGCATGCCTAAAATATATAACGCCAAATTTCCATGCAAAATAATTGTACCGCTTTTGGTACAAAATTCCAGACATAATCATACCGCCAGGGAGGTTAATATAATCCGTAAACAATATAAAGGATGGGCTTTTTTACTTTCCTGAAGTTGGGATGTATTATTCCATTCCTTCCAGAGACAGTATTGGAAAATGCGGCTGCCTACTTGCTCACTCTGTGGCCAGTGGCTGCAGTTCTGACAGGAATTTTACATTCAACGAATAAATAGTCACACTGGCAGTGCTATTAGTTAGCAGGGGTGCTGAACTGGAGTTGTCACACACTGTGGGCTGCCTGGGGTGTGCCTGGGCATTAGGGTGTGCCCGGGCATGCCTATGGTAAAAGCCACAGTTAGCCTACAGGTATGTAATTTCTCTACACTGCATAATGATTTGTAAACTACTGAGGCCTCTTGTCTGTATTTCCAATTTTATTATAAAGGTGAAATTACCCTTTGGTTCTTATATCGAAGCACAAAGAATAAGAGAAGAATCTTGAAATGGGACTTTAACCACTTGCCGACGAGCCGCCGCAGTTTTACTGCGGCAGAATGGCACGGCTGGGCAAAACAAAGTTACCTTACGTTCTTTCGCCCTGTGGCTGCCTGATGACCGCTGGGCTCCCGCGATCGCTCGTGACACAGCGAGAACTGCGATGTGTGTGTAAACACACACATCCCGGTTCTCTGAGGGGAGAAGAGACAGATCGTCATACAAAGTATGAACAGCGATCTGTCATCTCCCCTAGACAGTCCCATCCCCCCTTCAGTTAGAACACACACTAGGGAACACAGTAAACCCCTTGATCGTCCCCTAGTGTTAACCCCTTCCCTGCCAGTGAAATTTTTACAGTAATCAGTGCATTTTTATAGCAATGATCGCTGTATAAATGCCAATGGTCCCAAAAATGTGTCAAAAGTTTCCGATGTGTCTGCCATAATGTCGCAGTCCCGATAAAAATTGCAGATCGCCACCATTACTAGTAAAATAAAGTAGTAAAAATAATAATAATAAAAATGCTATAAATATATTCCCTATTTTGTAGACATTATAACTTTTGCGCAAACCAATCATTATACGCTTATTGCGATTTTTATCACCGAAAATATGTAGAAGAATACATATCGGCCTAAACTGAGAAAAAAATTTGCTTTTTTAAAAAAAAAAAAATGGGGATATTTATTATATTGTGTTTTTTTCAAAATTGTCGCTCTTTTTTTGTTTATAGCACAAAAAATAAAAACTGCAGAGGCAATCAAATACCACCAAAAGAAAGCTCTATTTATGGGAAAAAAAGGACGTCAATTTTGTTTGGGTCCAGCGTTGTACAACTGCGCAATTGTCAGCTAAAGTGACGCAGTGCCGAATCGCAAAAAATGCTCTGGTCATTCAGCAGTCAAATCTTCCAGGGCTGAAGCAGTTAAAATAGCCACCTCTGACCACAGATGCATTAGGACTTTAGAAGATTACTTCAGAATGGCTCTTTTAAAGGTATGGTTCAAAGTTTCCATTATTATATTATAAGTATTCCATTATAGATTCTGTCTCATTTTCCATTTAATGCCTTCAGCACTTACCTTGGACTCGCCCTAGTAATTCCCTCCTTAACTAGATTGCTATTGCATTGTGATAGCATGTCTTATGTATAGCATTAGGTGTGCAGCAGAAGAAAAGGCTGCCTTATGAAATAAATGTCTCTGTGAAATTTCTTTTGTTTTTCTGAATGATGATTTAAAGTTGATCTCCAGGTACAGAAAAAAAAAAAACATTTTTAATTTACTGCACTAATAGCCTAATATTACAATTAATTTTAAGCCCAGAAACCCTTATTTACTTAACTATATGCTGTAACTTGAGCATCAATGGCTCCCTTTAAAGCAGCATTCAACTCAACACACCCCAACCCATGTTTTTTTTCCCTCTGTAGTACTGTGTTCTCTTCAAAACACATACCCACAAAATAAAAACCAGCCTCGTTGCACTGTGATCCAATGTTTGGGTGCCATACAAGGGTGTCTTGTGCCACTAACTTGGTCTTCTTCAGCTGGCTGCCTCTTCTGGGTACAGGCAGTCAGCTCTGACGATATGCTGGACCTGCCCTCAGTCTGCCCGCGGATCGTCCACTGACTGCTCTGTGTGCGGATTCAGCAGCCTCTTGGGAGGTGTGATGGAAGTATCCTTGAAGGCTACAGGACCAGATGCAGGTCATTCTGGCCTAGGTCAGAATGATGGTGGTGGGCAGGACCAAATATTTAAAAATAGAAACAAATTATACTTTTAGAACAATTCTGCTTGGGGAGGGAGAGAGTGTTAAAACAGAACTAACTTCCTGTCACCTAATCAAAGTTTAAGATAAGAAACTGGGGCTATTAACACCTAGGAAACAGAAAAACTTTGCTAGGAGTGGGAGATTCCAGGTGAGCCGTGTGACTCAGGAGCGTTTGTAACGTTTGTAAACGCCATGGCAAACTGATCCATGCGGTGATCCAGTTCATTCAATCTGAAAAAAACGCTACCAACAAGCTTTGTGAAAAACGTTGCTCCCTTGAGGCGGTCAAATAACTCCGTAATCAACGGAATCGGATAGGCATTCTTAATCGTGAAATGATTGAGGCCCCTATAATCAATACAAGGTCTCAGTTCGCCACTCTTCTTCTTCACAAAGAAGAAACCAGCACCAGCAGGAGGCAAGGATTTTCAGATAAAACCTCGAGAAAGTGCGTCTGCAACATACTCCTCCATGGCCTTATCCTCCAAGACCGACAAAGGGTAAACCCGGCCAACGAGGGGGTATGGCACCAGGTTGAAGGTCAACAACAGGTCAGTACAGTACAGGGGGTCCCCGGGTTACAAACAAGATAGGGACTATAGGTTTGTTCTTAAGTTGAATCTGTTTGTAAGTCGGAACAGGTACATTTTTTAAGTGTAGCTCCAGCCAAAAAATATATTTTTACGTTTTTTAGATAACATAGAGAAGGGTTGCCACCCCTGTAACATTTGTTTTGCTGTCTGTGCCCCTGTTCAGAAGATTTCACCTCACCTTCTTTCCCAATGACAATTGGATTTTGAAAATTTTGGGTTGTTAGGGAAGCATGGACTGATGATAATGCATCAGTGGAGACACCTTTTTCCCATATTAACTCTTACAGGAGTGAATTTCCCTTCATAGGGGTGGATTTACTCTCACTTACTGTTGTCTCCCTCCATTTGTAAGTAGGAGTAGTTTGTAAGTCGGATGTTTTTAAGTAGGGGACCCCCTGTATAAAGTAGCAGAACGATCATCCAGACCAGCACCTTACGTATCACACTTTGATAGGAAAAAAAAGGTTTCTATTTATCAGACTTATGGAGCAACTTACCTGTATAGCTGGAAGCCAGCACACTTTCCAGTTTAAGCATCATAGCTTTGAAATCAGTGTCCTGTTGATTACAAGAAAACAACCACACTGATTAATCATTAGCAATGCATTGCAGTACAAGGATAATACTTAAGTGGCGTTATTTACGAAAGGCAAATCCACTTTGCACTACAAGTGCACTTGGAAGTGCAGTCGCTGTAAATCTGAGGGGTAGATCTGAAATGAGGGGAAGCTCTGCTGATTTATCATCCAATCATGTGCAAGCTAAAATGCATTTTGTTTATTTTCCTTGCATGTTCCCCTCAGATCTACAGTGACTGCACTTCCAAGTGCACCTGTAGTGCAAAGTGTATTTGCCTTTAGTAAATAACTCCCAAAGTGTACCTAAACCCCAAATTATATACACTGCAGTGTAAAAGTCCTAAGATGTGGTACCTGGAACAGTTTTTTTTATCTATTTCTACGTTTTTTTTTCCTTTATTTTCACCCTGTGATTCTGCCAGTAACATACATCCTGTTGTAGAGTGACAACGCTCACTAACCCTAATGCATCAAGAACAGGACAGGACAACAGAAACCTAACCCTCTTCTCTTCTTAATAACATATTAACATATCTCTCTGAGACCATGTTTCAACACCATAGAGATTTGTTTCATACACTTTTGTACCCCATTTCCTTGTTTCACCTGCCAAGTTTCCAACATTGCCTACAACTCGTTATTTTTTTGTTCTCTGTCACATTCCTTTACTGAGAGTCCAATGTTTTTCAGGAAGGAGGCATGAACAGGTAAGAATACTTAATTTGGCCTGTTTCTTCTACAAGATGGTCTGCCACTTAGCGGTTGATTTACTAAAGGCAAACAGGCTGTTCACTTTGTAAGGAAAGCTACACTTTGCAAAGGAATTTGTGGCAGAGCTTAGCAAATTTGGTGATGTTTCACTTTGCAAAGAATATCCAATAACATAAAAAGGAAGGGTTTGCACATAATTGGATGATGGAAATCAAAGTTTCACTTCATTCACTAAGCTCTGGGGTAAACTCCCTTGCAAAATGCAACTTCCCATGCAAAGAGAACACTCCATTTGCCTATAGTAAATCAACCCCTAATGCCCCGTACACACGATCGGAAATTCCGCCAGCAAAAGTCCGATGTGAGCTTTTGGTGGGAAATTCCGACCGTGTGTATGCTCCATCGGACTTTTGCTGGCGGAATTCCCGCCAGCAAAAGATTGAGAGCAGGTTCTCAATTTTTCGGTCGGAAAATCAGATCGTCTGTACCCATTCCAACGCGCAAAATTCCTACGCATGCTCAGAAACAATTTGACGCATGCTCTGAAGCATTGAACTTAATTTTCTCGGCTCGTCGTAGTGTTGTACATCACCGCGTTATTGAAGGTCGAAAGTTCAGAGAACTTTTGTGTGACCGTGTGTATGCAAGCCAAGCTTGAGCGGAATTCCGTCAGAAAAAGCATCCAACTTTTTTCCGATGGAAAATCCGCTTGTGTGTACGGGGCATAAGTTTTTACCTAAACTCTATATCTTGCCATGCTGAGCCCCCAATATTGGAATCAACTGGCTTTGGGCTTATGTAAATGAACAAATTCTACTTGTTTCCAGACATTCTGCTTGCATTTGCGATAGGTTTGACACACTTCTGAGGTCATTCATAGTTCATTGACAGGTGCATGTTTGCTACAGTTGACACCCTTCTGAATTCTAAGGTTCATCTAACGGTTAGCCTGGTGCTCCTCAATTCAGGCAGCTTCCCTAATTGGAAGTTACTTCTTGATTTTAGAGGCCATTACTCAAGTGCAGGTTTCTCAAACAGGATGTTTTCCTGCCCCCTGCAGGCTCATATGCAAATGGCTTGAAAGCAGAAGGAGGTGGTGCCAGGAGGTCCTTCTATAATTAAAGGCAAATCCCTACAATGCCTTAGAATACATTTCTCCATTTTTCATATGTCGCATAGTATTCCAAAGTTAAGAGCTATTACATGGATGAAACAATTCAGATTATTGTTTCAAAATCATATTCTACTAAAGGTATTACATACAGGAGACAATTATTGGGCTAAATGTAAAAAAAGTTAAATAACTAAATGTAACCAATTACGCCATTACTACATGCCGTGTAGTAGGATGAAGCTTCCCTTTGTCCCCCCTTGGCTTTTCTCCTCTCTTTGGACACACAGCTGCACTTACATATTTTACATACAGCATTGCTTGCAAAATAAGTATCATTGGTCAAAATTGATTTTTCTAAACAGCATTGGAAAAGTATCTGGGGAAGGTAAAGACCTCTTTACATTGCTATATGGCAGGGCCTCTGTTAAAAGGTTACATGGCTGAATAAAAACATCATTATCCTAAATAACACATGTGCATTGAGCCTTTTAACTTATAAGGCTTTCAGACAGGAAACCTTATTGAGAGTTGACTAACTGTACTTTTTCTAAATAAATAAATAATACACAAATAGCATAACAACAATGAAACATTAACAAAGTTAAATAAAACAGAAAATGGCTATGTATGCATTATTTAGTGAAATGTGTTGTATGAATGACTGTTTCTAACTCACTCTTAGGCTCCAAGCTGACAGCTTATCAATATCCTGCTGTGATGTTAATGACAATGCATCACTTAGCAGACATGTACCAGATCATCAACCCAAGGAACTGAGGAAGCATGGAGGAAGGAGTAGTTAGTCCTAGATAGTTTTTCTAATGTTTCATTATGCTTGGTCTGGTCAAATCGTAACCATTTTACCATTGAATTCATTTTCTGCACCTGAAAATACGTAATGACCATGGAATAATACTTTTATCAACTGGTACTATATGCAGAAAGGTGCAGAACTGCTCAATTTTGAGGATACATTCTCTGTATTTCCAATGTTTTGTTCGATTTTATTTTAATGTTGCGATGTTGCCATATGTGACACATAAAGCAATGCATCTGAAGTTGTTTTGCATTGGCCATCGACACAAACCCATGATACATCATTTTGTTTAATACTTAAAAAAAACAAAAAAAACTGTCGTTATCAAATATCATCTGTCTCAAAAAAACATGAGTACAGTGTGGTATGTCTGAGTATTTGTCATTCAAATTGAAAAATGATCTGGTAATAAAGGGGTATATACAGGCTAGCACTCAAGTGGTAAATGGATGCATTGCTGCATTAATGTGCGTCGCTTATGCTCACCTGGCGTTCAGCTTTACGTCTAAAATAGCTCTTGCTATCAATCAATATGAGACTTGCCTCTATTATATATCAACTTGGCAAGATAGGGGATACAGACTCAGGGGAAGCCCGTCCATTAAGGTCACACAGGCGCCCCCCCCCCGTCATCCGCCGTCTCCCCTATCCATGTGTCTGGCCCCTTTCAGGACACCGGACCATGGATTCCAATGTGGAGGGGTCATTTTTTTGAAGCACCTATTAGAGCTTCTGGCTCTAATAGGCTTCAATATAGGGTGGGCTCGGGTTGCAGAGAGTGCGCTTCGATCCCACCCAGGTGTGTTACAACAGTGAATGAATATTCACTGCTGTAACACTGATCCTCCTCCAGGCCAATCAGGAAACGGGCTTTGACACCGGTCACCCGATTGAACAAAAGGACAGGTGATCCTATTGGATGCCTAGGAGGAGGAAGGGAGGAGCTGGAAGCCGATACGGAGGACAGGACTCGGAGCCGCTATACGCTGCCTGCCACCTGCCGCTATGGAGGCCAGGGCTCAGAGCCCAACCGAGCCGCTACACGCTGCCTGTGACCTGCCACGATGGGGTAAGTGTCGGACATGCCGCTGAGGGGGGGCAGGCAGTTGTGTGCCGCTCGGGAGGAGTAGTTGTGTGTGTGCCGCTAGGGGAAGGGGGGGTAGTTGTGTTCTGCTCAGGGGGGGTTGTATGTTTGCCGCCCCCCCAAAAAAACAAAACACCAGCCACCATTGTACAGACTAGAAATGACTGCATCTATCTGAGCAAAGAGTTACCATGCAGCCAATTTCTGCTGCCACCAAGCATTATTCTCTAGTCGTTTGTCTCAGTTTTCTATGTATGCACAGCCAAATCTGACCTAACCACCTGGTGCTCTGAGCAACTTGTGAACTGTAGATGTCATATTGCTGTCACACCTGTTGATATGTTGTTTGTGTTATCTGTGTCTCTTGTGCATCATCTTCTTCCTCTGTAGATTCTGTATCACTTTCTTCAGAACAAGATTCAAAGCCGTCTTCATAATATTGATCTGCTATAAGTGGGTCTTCTGGAATATCTTTAAAGTATAACAAATACAGATACTGATTAATAAAATCTATTCCAACAAAAAGTTACAAAAACATAACACAGTTTATTTTGATTAATAGCTATAAAGGAATAAGATGCTGAAAAGATCAGTTAATAAGATTGAAGATATAGGATGTCAGTTGCTGGCTGTTGAATATGTTTTGTTGACTGAATTATGTTGACTGTTGATTGATATTTTATAAGCATACCAATAATCGATGGATACCAAAATTATATATACACTTATGCCGCGTACACACGGTCGGAATTCTCGTCGGAAAAAGCTCTGATGGTTTTCCCGTCGGAATTCTGATGGAAATTCGCTCAAACTGTCTTGCCTACACACGGTCACACCAAATTCCGGCGGTCAATAACACCGCGGCATACAACACGTTCGACAGCACTATAAAAGGGAAGTTTAATGCTTCCGAGCATGCGTCGAATTGTTTCCGAGCATGCGTCAGAATTTTGCATGTCGGAATTGCATACACACGATCGGAAAATCCGATAGAAAGGTTTTCCGTCGGAAAAATTAAGAACAGGTTCTTAATCCAAAGTCTGTCGGAAATTCCGACAGAAAAAGACCGATGGGCATACACATGGTCGGAAAATCTGATGAAAAGCTCCCATCGGACTGTTTTCATCGGAAATTCCGACCGTGTGTACGCGGCATTAGGATAAAAAGGTTGTGTAAAGAGGTGTATGTGGTACAAGCCTCGTAAACATAGCATAGCAGACCAAAATTATGGTCCTGTGGGCACAAATGTCAAGGTAACCTGAGATCATGCTAGTTGCCCGATCCATCCAATTTTTGGAAATAGTGGTGTCAGTGTGTCACCTTTTTGGCTGTGCAGTATGGCATTATGGTATAAATCATAACACTTACATGTTAGAGGGCAACACGAGTGCAAACACTATGCATCGGTTATTGACTGATGGGAATCTGACTGCTTCACAGCATTTTAAGGGAGATGTCAGCATATTTTAAGGAACAATTGGATATGGTTCAAATCATCAGAAGTACACTATATTGTCAACAGTAATGGGACACCTGCCTTTCCACGCACATGAACTTTAATGGAACCCCAGTCTTACATAGTTACATACTGTAGTAGGTGAGGTTGAAAAAAGACACAAGTCCATCAAGTCCATGTCAAGACATGTCTTCATGTCCATAAAGACATGAATGAGCGAGTTTGGGGTGGAGGCACTTGACTGGCCTGCACAAAGTCCTGACCACAACCCGATAGAACACCTTTGGGATTAATTAGAGTGGAGACTGCAGGCCAGGCCTTCTTGTCCAACATCAGTGCCTGACCTCACAAATGCACTTCTGGAAGAATAGTCAATCCTTCCCATAGACACACTCTTAAACCTTGTGGACAGCCTTCCCAGAAGAGTGGAAGCTGTTATAGCTGCAAAGGGTGGGTCAACTCAATATTGAACCCTACAGACTAAGACTGGGATGCCATTAAAGTTCATGTACGTCTAAAGGCAGGTGTCCTAATACTTTTTGACATATAGGGGGTTATTTACGAAAGGCAACTCCACTTTGCACTGCAAGTGCACTTGAAAGTGCACTGAAAGTGCACTTGGAATTGCAGTCGCTCTAAATCTAAGGGGTAGATCTGAAAAGAGGGGAAGCTCTGCTGATTTTATCATCCAATCATGTGCAGGCTAAAATGCTGTTTTTTAGTGCCCTTGCAGTGCAAAGTGGATTTTCCTTTAGTAAATAACCCCCATAGTGTATCTGAATAGACAGAATGTAACAAGGCATAGTGGATATGGTAAAGCCACTCTTGACAAAAAGGGGTGTCCCTCAAACAGGGGATTCAGCTTTTCAGATTCACATGTACAAAGTCCAATGGAAGTGCTAAACAAAAAGTCTAAGAGCCCAAAATCCTTTAATAATAGTATTGGTTCACAAATGACAACACAGCACGGCCATTGTGTTTTGCAAGCTCAGAGAGCTCACACTTATTATTTCAGTGGAATATCAAAATATGGCCACTAGATGCAGCTTAGGATCATTGGAATAATTATGATCCTCAGCTCCATCTAGTGGCCATAATGAAGTATTTCCCCCAAACCATTTTTTGTATTAATAAATAACATTTAACATATAGAGAAAATTGATGGAGAACATAACATTTTGCTCCATTCAAAAACAGCTAGTGGACCAATAGCTACAGTATGTGAACTTCTTTTTTAGTTAAATACACCCCTAATTTGTTTTTGGAAATTCCGAGCGTGTGTACCGACGCACAAAATTCTACGCATGCTCGGTATCAAGCAGAAGAGCCGCACTGGCTATTGAACTTAATTTTTCTCGGCTCGTCGTACGTGTTGTACGTCACCGCGTTCTTGACGTTCGGAATTTCCGACAACATTTGTGTGACCGTGTGTATGCAAGACAAGCTTGAGCCAACATCCGTCAGAATAAAATCCACTGTTTTGTTGTCGGAATGTCCGATCGTCTGTACGCGGCATTAGTGTTGAAACCTTTAGACCCCTTTCACACTGTGCCGCCACTGGCATCAGCGGTTAAGTGGCGCTTTTTTTTAGCGCCGCTTTACAGTCGTTTTAGCATCGCTTTTTGGCCACTAGCGGGGCAGTTTTAACCCCCGCTAGTGGCCGAAAAGGGGTTAATCCCGCCCGCAAAACGCCGCCGGAGCGGCGTTTTACCGGGGGTATCGCAGCCCTGCCCCATTGATTTCAATGGGGAGCAGCAGTGGAGGAGCGGTGAGTTCACCGCTCTTTCACCGCTCCAAAGAAGCTGCTGGCAGGACTTTTTCTGATGCCCTGCAAGTGCACTGCTCCAGTGTGAAAGCCCTCCTGTATTACATAGTCCACTATTTTCTGACCATTCTTTCTGAAAATAATGGTTTCCTGGCTGATCCATTCATTTTAGTAATTCGAGATTCTGGAATGGAACTGGCCAATGAAGAGTTGTGTCTTCACCCTGGCCCACCCTGCTGCCTACTTGTTCTGGTTAGTGACTTAAAGTACTCAAGCTAGAGACAGCCAGCCAACTCATTACAGGCATACCCCACTTTTAAGTACAAAATGGGGTTTATTTACTAATGCTGGATCTGCCCTTACAATGAATATTCAGAGGTGATTCCCTTCAAGATTGACTGGTTTGATCTTCTTGCCATCCAAGGGACTTTCAAGAGTCTTCCCCAACACCAACACCATAGTTCAAAAGCATTAATTCTTCGGCGTGCAGCCTTTCTTATAATCCAACTTACACGGCCATAGGTTACTACTGGGAATATCATAGCTTTGACTATATGGCACTTTATCGGTAGGGTGATGTCTCTGCTTTTATAATGTTGTCTAGGTTTGCTATTGCTTTCCTCCCAAGAAGCAAGCGTCTCTTAATTTCATGGCTACATACATATAAAGTATATGTCACTGTCAGTGCAGGTGTCTTTTGACTAAGGCTGGAAATAAAAAGTATTTCTGTGACCATCCTTGTAGAAGACAAATTACTTATATATATATATATTCTCTCTGAGACATGCAGAGACTTTTTAGGGTTATTTTATTAGTGAGGACACAGATACTTTATAGTATTTCAGGCTTACTGACAGTTTTATAAAGCCTTTTATCTTTAAACATATTTATAGTGTCACTTTACTCCCTGGATAGATTGGGTCATTTTCTGTGTTGCTATGCATTATGTGGTACATATACAAAGGAATGAGTATATTTTGTTTTAGCAGCTGCAGGTGACAAAGAAATGTGGTTTGATAAACAGCTTTAATTTTCAGTTTACCCCAAGTCAGTCTAATAATAAACGTGTTAATATACTGAACTTCCCACAGAATGGAAACACCAGAATATATCTGAGAAATTATTCTGCGGCTGACAATTTCCACAGATCACACAGCCTGTAGGTACCCATCAGATATGTCAAGTAAAGGAATTGCCAGACTTTAGACTAACAACTTTTCACATTCAAAACCAGACTCCTATGATCTTATTTATTTCAAAAGCTTTTCTCTTTCTTGAGAATATTCAAAAGTGTAAAAATGTATTTTTGAAACAGATCATAGCTTTCAAAATATTACTTTCAAACTAAATTTGTTATCGTTAATGTTTTTTTTATTCCTAAAGGTTTTAAGCACCAAATGAGTTTTTGTTAAGCAAAAAACGCCTTGATAGTGCATATACAGAATATTATCTGTCAGCAGCGGATCAACATACAATTTAATTTAATGTTTTCATTGTTTTAAGTATGTTTTAGCTGTTTGTGTGCTTTACCATGTAATGATTGGATAGATACATTTAGTGTCTGCAGTTTGTGGTGTCACCGCTGATCAATTCCACTATGTTTGTGGGGTTGATTTACTAAAGGCAAATAGACTGTGCACTTTTCAAAGGGCAGTTGCACTCTGCATGTGCAGTTGCTCCAGAGCTTAGTAAATCAGCAGCAGCTCTGTTGATTTCCACCATTCAATTATCATGTGCAAGCAAAAATGCTTTTTGTTTTTATTTTCCTTGCACATGTTTGGGTATTCTTTGCAAAGTGAATCTTTACCTCATTTAACAAGATCTGGAGCAACTGCACTTGCAGAGTGCAACTACACTTTGCAAAGTGCAGTCTATTTGCCTTTAGTAAATCAACCCCATGTATTGCTTTAGCTAGCTGGTCCCTAATCACCAAGAGGACAAGACTACTTCCTGTTCCAGGTCACACAGCAACATCCAATACATGCCTTGCCATCTGCTGTTTGTCTCCTCACAAATGTGGGAGTACTAATGTAATAAAAACATATTCCAGCTGCAAAGTAACCTCTGTGTGCCCGTAAATGCTCTGCCTGCTTGTGTATCTGTCAGATCTATTTACTGTGTAGCTCTCGCCTGCAACAGCACTAGACTAAGAGAACCAGGGATGGGGCGTGGCCAAGATGGCGATGGTGCAGGACGCTTAGTTAAAGAGCTCTGCAGCCACTGCGGGATAATTATCCTTTTACCACATCCTGATTTCCCTTTTGGACAATTAGTTTGCTTTCCTGACTCCCCCTGCGGATGAGACAAGGAACCGGCGGCGATTTGAGCAAAAAAGCCCGAAAACGTCCCAGACCCGATCTGGAGGTGCCGCCGCGCAAGTGGAGAAGAGGCTCAACATGGCGACTCAAACAGCAGGCCTGGAGCCCGAGTCTATGGAGCAGAGTAATTTCTCTGATGCAGGCAATAACGGGCTGTCAATCCTCGCTATCTGCCTTCACCACGAAGATTAATACGGTGCAGGACGAGATCGGGCTGATCCAGCAGGACTTTGAGAAGGTACGGCTGCGGGTTACCGAGGTGGAGCGCCGGGTGAATGACACGGAGGATGCGGTCAGAGATCACTCGGCCTCTCTACACACCCTGCAAGTGAGAGTAAAACACCTGGAGTCAAGGGCCGAGGACTCCGAGAACCGCAACCGCCGCAACAATCTGAGGCTTATCAGTCTGCCTGAGGGGTCGGAAGGCTCCGACACAACGGCATACACGGAGCGGCTGCTCCGCTCACTTTTCCCCCAGGCGGCCTTTTCGCCACATTTTGCCGTTAAACGGGCCCATAGGATGCCTCCTGCCCGCGGCCCTCCAGGCGCTCCGCCCCGCACGTACATCTTTAGGCTGCTCAATTTCAGGGACCGGGACTTGGTACTCTGCGAGGCCAGAGGCAAGATGGTGAGATGGCGGAGATTCGCCATGAGGCGGCCCAACTAATGTTCTTCCCTGACTTCTAAGTGGACACCCAGAGGCAGCGCAAGTCTTTTGAAGCGGTGAAGCAAGCCCTCAGACTCAAGGGAATTCGCTACAGCATGATGTTCCCAGCCAGGCTTCGGGTGCAAGACGGTGAGAGCGTCAGATTCTTCACATCCCCTAATGAGGCCTCACAGTGGCTGAATACACTGCCCCGCCATTGATGCAGGTAATAGCTCACTGTTTTCAACTTATGTGATTCCTGCTGCCTGGAGCGGCCTCTATCCTTGCTGAGGTGGCTGATACCAGTAAAGCTACTCTGAGTTGAACCCTCCTAGGGACATCTCCTGGGGCTAAGAGGGGTACTGACTTCCCCATATGTTTGGTCTCTGACCCTGGGTGGCGTACTGATGTCCTTACCTACGGATGCTATGACTCCCTCCGCACTCCATGCTATGAAATAACGCTGCCGGGTGGTTGGGCCCTGCCTCATGTTATGGAACCATGTTTGTATTCCTGGAGGACTGTTGCCTGAGAGCCCCGTTAGCCCATTGGGAGTGTCGCTACAGGGGGGGGTCATGTCTGTGGAATACTGTGATGAAGGACCTGCGGCCTGGGCGGACTGCCTTACCAACAGTGGGCCATCAAGACGCAGTGTCGGCTACCATACACCCCCTTTAGGATTGCAGATCGGGCCCGATCTACCTATAACTGTGGAGCCTGGGAAGGGTTTGTTTGATGTTAATAGCTTCCACGCTTCCTTATGCTCCTCTCTCCTATAGAAATGTGACTTAAGGAAAGACAACTTTACACCTGTTTTTTTTACAAGTATGTGCCCCCGGTCTCGGCCGGGTGAAAGGAAATCTTTTTAACTATTTTTCTTTTACTACTGTCCCGCTAGATAGCGGCGTCTTCTTCAGACTTGGTTATCTGTGCCCTGAGTAGGCTGTTTCTACTCCGAGCCCTCTGGTTCATGACCCCAGGTGGTCGCTGACCATGCCTAGTTTTTGGGAAAGAGCACACCCTGGTTTGGGGGGGTGTGTGGGGAGGGGGGGGGGACTTGTTCACAGGGTAACTGTTTTTATATTCTATCACAGGTATGCTATGTGCTTCATGACAATGGTACACGACAATGTTTTCTTTATGTCTCCCGCATGCTTTTTACGGTACAGCAGGGCTTATGTTGGATTTTTTTCCTGAGGGATCCGGGTGCAGTCCAGCTGTTGCTAGAACTAGAACAACAGGAATCATTATGGCCCCTGTAACAATTATCTCGTGGAACATCCGGGGGTTGAACTCCCGTATAAAACGTTCCCTAGTTTTCAATTTCCTTAAACTCCATAGACCGGATATTTGTATATTGCAGGAAACCAACCTTGTGGGTGGCAGAGTTCTGGGTCTTAAAAAACCCTGGGCTGCTCACTACTACCACGCCACCTTCTCTTCCTATGCCAGGGGGGTGAGCCTCCTTATTCATAAGAACCTGCCCTTTACACTGCTGGACTTGCACCTGGATCCTGAGGGTAGATTTGTGGCCCTTCACGCAGTTATTGCCAATACACTCATGGTGGTGGTGGGGATTTACATACCCCCGCCAGCGTCTATGCTAATACTTAGCAAGGTTACCAAATTTATTGCAGGCTGTGGTATGGACAATGTGATCATAGCGGGGGATTTTAACATGCCCCCCTGCCCTCACGTGGATAAGATGACTCCGGACCCGGGTGTGGAATCCCCTCTGTCTAGGTGGGCTTCCACGTTTAGTCTCACGGATGTCTGGCGTTGGAAACACCCACACGTGAGGGCATATACCTGCCAGTCAGCCTCTTATAGAGCCATGTCCCGTATCGATTTGATACTAGCCTCCAGCAATGTTCTGCCTAAGGTACAGGAGATCTCTCACTTGCCCAGGGGTATATCTGACCACTCTCCGGTAATGCTTAAACTTAACATGAGACCTGTTCCCACCGACTGTCTCTGGAGACTGTCCCGTTTTTGGATCTCTGACGACCGCATAGCCCCTGGTGCAGAACTGGCTATGCAGGAGTTCTGGAACACCAATCCCCTCGCCACATCACCAGCTGAAAGCTGGAAAGGATTCAAGTTCCATGCTAGGGAACATTATCAAGCGGCTACTGTTAGTGTCCGGTGCCAGACTGGAGAAGCGCTGCTCCAGGCTGAGCGCAGGGCCACTGAGTTGGAGGCACAATACTCTGCTAGCAGGGATGAGAATCATAGAGTTGCCCTACAGTGTGCGGTACGAGAAGTGTCTCTTTTGCAAGCAACGGCCACAAAAAAACTACTACTGCACCAGACACAACGTGTTTTTGAACAGGGTGAGCGGACCGGAAGACTTCTGGCTTGGCTGTCCCGGGAGCAGGCAGTGTTGACCTCGGCTGCCACTATTAGGGATGACTCTGGTTGTTTACTGTCTGATCCCAGAGAGATAAACAAGTGTTTTGCCTCATTCTATGAAGACTTATATAAATCCAGGGTTCGCTATTCAATTGGTGAGCTCCAGTCATACCTAGAAACCGTTGAATTGCCCTTCCTTACGGAGGAGGCACGCGAAAGGCTTGACGCTCCGCTCACAGGAAATACAGAATGCTATTAATTCTATGCAGTCAGGGAAAACACCAGGGGACGACGGGTTCCCTGTGGAATTCTACAAAGAACATATGGAGGCTCTTGCTATTAGGTTGCTTGAGGTCCTCTCTGCGTCCTTCGAATCTGCCTCCTTGCCCGCCTCTATGACTAGAGCAGTCATAGTGGTGATCCCCAAACCCGATAAGGACCTGGAACTTTGCTCCTCGTACAGGCCCATTTCGCTCCGCAAAGATCCTTGCAAAAACTCTTGCTACCCGGCTAAATACGGTCATCTTGTCCTTGATCCACAGGGATCAGACTGGGTTCATGCCGGGTAAAGGTACCGACATAAACCTGCGGAGACTGTTTACTGTCCTTGCATGCCCTGATGCTGCAGGGGAGGCGGCGGTGGTGGCTTCTCTGGACGCGGAGAAAGCCTTTGACTCGGTGG
The DNA here is from genome assembly GCA_028564925.1 of Lithobates sylvaticus. NCBI lineage: Eukaryota > Metazoa > Chordata > Amphibia > Anura > Ranidae > Lithobates > Lithobates sylvaticus. The sequence goes on from CM053030.1 coordinate 387,470,564, forward strand.
AGTGTGAATACCTCTGGTGTGTTCTGCAACGGTTTGGTATAGGACCTACCTTCATAAAATGGGTATCCCTGCTGTACTCCAATCCGACTGCCAGAATACGCACGAATGGTATCCTATCGCCTTCGTTCCCGCTTCACCGAGGCACTAGGCAGGGCTGTCCCCGGCCCTTTTTGCCCTGGCAATTGAGCCGTTGGCAACACTACTCAGGAATGCAACGGAGGTAAAGGGTATCCCGTTCCCCCCTATGACTGAAAAAGTTTCACTGTATGCGGACGACATGCTCTTATACTTGCAGGACGTCAAGCATACATTGAGGGCCGCTCTGTCAGTTATTGACCAATTCTGGGTTTTCGCTGGGGTTAGAGTCAACTGGGAGAAATCACTTCTGTTTGCCCTAAATAACACCTCCCCCCCAGCAGATCCACCTAGTACCCCTCAAACGTGTCAACCAATTCAAATACTTAGGCATACAGGTACAGAACACTCTGAAGAGCTACCTGACGGATAATGTGTATCCCATACTACTTAAATTCACCCAACGTTGCTCGGTATGGAAAACTCTCCCACTGACTCCGGTGGGGAGGGTGAATCTGATTAAGATGACCTTTCTCCCCAAGTTCTTGTATGTCTTCCGACACACACCAGTTCCCACCCTGAACTCCTTCTTCCTCAAGCTGGACCGAGCCATTACTTCCTTTGTTTGGGCGGGTGCGGCACCTAGGATAGCTAAACAAATACTACAACTGTCACTTACAGAGGGGGGCCTGTCCCTTCCAAACTTTAAGAAGTATTATTGGGCGGCAGTGTTGGTCTCCGCCAGGTGGTGGTTCACTCAGGATAACACCAACCCAGCTGTTAATCTGGAGGCTGCGGTTCTGGGCTCATATTCAGAGCTTACTAACTTGGTGTATAGAGGCCCGAAGTATAGCCCTCAAGTCACCATACCCATGACGACAACGGTCGGGGTCTGGCAACAGGTATCCAAACACCTTAACCACTTCAATACCCGCGTATAGTCATATGACGCCCACAAGGTGGATCTACCATCCTGGGTGGGCGTCATATGACGTCCTCGGATTCCCGGCCGCCTGGCATCGGCATCGCTCGGGACCCGGTGCGAGTGCCCGGCGGCCGCGATGTCCGCCGGGCACCCGCGATTGCCCGTTAAAACAACGGGACCGGGCGGGACCGTGGAGCTGTGTGTAACACACAGCTCCACGTCCTGTCAGCGGGGAGGAGACCGACCATGTGATCCCAGTACAGAGGAACACATGATCGGTCTCCTCCCCTTGAGTCCCCTCCCCCCCCACAGTTAGAATCACTCCTATCAGGGAACACATTAACCCCTCCAGCGCCCTCTAGTGTTAACCCCTTCCCTGCCAGTCACATTTACACAGTAATCATTGCAATTTTATAGCAACGATCGCTGTGTAAATGTGAATGGTTCCAAAAATGTGTCAAAAGTGTCCGAAGTGTCCGCCGCAATGTCGCAGTCACGAAAAAAAAATCGCAAATCGCCGCCATTACTAGTAAAAAAAAAAAAAAAAAAAAATTCAATAAATCTATCCCCTATTTTGTAGACGTTATAACTTTTGCGCAAACCGATCAATATACGCTTATTGCGATTTTTTTTACCAAAAATATGTAGAAGAATACGTATCGGCCTAAACTGAGGAAAAAATTTTTTTTTTTAAAAATGGGATATTTATTATAGCAAAAAGTAAAAAATATTGTGTTTTTTTTCAAAATTGTCGCTCTTCTTTTGTTTATAGCGCAAAAAATAAAAACCGCAGGGGCGATCAAATACCACCAAAAGAAAGCTCTATTTGTGGGAAAAAAAGGACGTCAATTTTGTTTGGGTGTAACGTCGCACGACCGCGCAATTGTTAGTTAAAGCGACGCAGTGCCGAATCGCAAAAAGTGCTCTGGTAAGGAAGGGTGTTTAAAAGCCCTGTATTGAAGCGGTTAATGACTCAAACACAGTTTCCCCGTCTACCCCGCTGTGGGGCAACCCCACAATGCCGCATTTCCAATCTGTCCCAGACCCGCAGGTCTGGGCCAGGTACGAAGTCCGGACATTGCGCCACATTTACAGGGGAGGTCGTCTCCTGTCATTTGCGGAGCTGAAGAGCAAATTTCAATTACCCCCCTGGATGTTTTTCAGGTATATTCAGCTCAGACACGCGGCACGCGCACAATTTCCTAACGGGATAACCCTTGCCAGCACTCGGTTGAATCCCTTTTGAAGGCTTCTGACATAGACGGCACACTATCCTCCATATATCTTAGACTAACATGTAAAGACGCATCCAAACTGGTCCCGCTATTCAACAAATGGTAATCAGATATCCCGGAGCTGACTGAGGAGGACTGGTTAGAGGGTCTACAGCAATGTATTCCCTTTATGATTTCAGCAAGGGACAGGTTTGTCCAATTAAAATTTCTCCATAGGGCATACTATACCCCCCATAGACTTTCCACAATATACCCGGGACTTGAAGACAAGTGTCCCAAGTGCAGACAGACGGTGGGAACCTTCTTTCATGTAGTGTGGTCATGCCCAGTTCTCCAAACCTACTGGCACGAGGTGGTGGGGGAGATCAATGCAGTGGCAGGACTGAGGCTGGAGGTGGATCCAATGATTTTTCTCCTTGGCATAACGGACAATCTAGCTACTAGCAAGCATATGAAATGGTTTATCTTCTACGCAGCATACTATGCCAGAAAGGAAATCTTGTTTAGGTGGAAACTCCCAGCTCCACCCACGGTAAAGGCATGGAGGGACCTGGTGAATGCGGTATTACCCCTATACAAGCTTACCTACCTGGGTCGAAATTGCCCCCAAAAGTTCGAGAAAATCTGGGCAACTTGGGTGGAGGCTAAACATATCACAATCTAATACCCTTTGCTGATTGCTGGTCTATCTAGGGATGTCTAAGGCTGCATATTTAGAACCATCTGACGGGGGTTCTCCCCCCCTCTGAGGAGACGCCCACATGGGTACTGCTCCGACTAAAATCCCTCATATAACCTTCTCAGAGCGAGGTGCTAAATCCCAAACTGTGTTCTTTGCGGAATCCTCCGTTGTTCCCCCCCTCTCTCCCCCCCTCTCTCTCCCCCCCTCTCTTCTTGCCTCACCTCTTCCCCTTCCTCCTTTTTCCTCCCCACCCCCCCCTCTCCCTTCCCCTCTTTCCTTATGTGCTGCTGATGTGTGAAACCCGGCGTTAAAAGCTATGATATATATTACCATATAACTTGGGTGAGACTGTATGCCCAATGGGGAAGATACTTTCATTTTCTCTTCTGTATTGTGGGAAGCAAATATTGAACCTGATGTAGCGATTCTGTTTTTTTTTAGATGTGGTATCCTGTTTGCCTAAATGTATTGTGTCAAATGATTCATTGTGTATACTCATTGTTCTACTATACTACAGTATGCATACCATGTATTTACACGTGTAACGTATATTCCATCCAATAAAAATTACCTGTGATAAGAGAACCAGGGATTGTAGGATATGCATTTTTTTCACAGGAGGTGTCCGTTCCTAGACTACAGACAGAGGTCATGAATTAACCACTGCAGTGCCATGCCAAATGCCTTACTATATAACACAAACAAAAACTTCTGACACAGGAATGTAAAGATTTTGTGTAATATAGGATGTACAGGGCAACAAATGACACCATGAAACTAGATGATCAATGTACATCTTATGTAAGTGAAAAACACAAGGTGCAGGTAGGAATGTTTATAATGCATTTAAAAAATGCAAGTAAGCAAAAAACTGTATAAATACAAACATTTCAGCTTTAGCCTTTTTTCTTATTTGCTTTTCCAAGCACTTCTTCATTAAATCAGCTGTTTTTTATTCAAAATAATATATATAGTTTTGGTTAGAATGTTTTCTATTGCTGTATGCAGCGGCAGCTGAGATTATGCACTCTTTCTATCTTAATGATTTTTGTCACCAACACAAAAAATTATGGGAATTCGTAACAGTTGTGGCGAAATTGTGTGTCAATGGGTTTTTGTTTGCTTTAAGTGGATTTTAGATTTCCATACAACTCTATGTGAATGCAAAATCCTTTGAAGCAGGTCATTGGTAAGTCAGATAGAAGTAAACTGCAGATCACATGTTCCGGTCCTTGAATTTTAAATGATCTCAGAAGTCTCTCCAAACTGATGCCATTGGCACAAGCCCAAAACCCCCATTGCCATAGGCCTAAAGGCGGGAACCTGTTCCAATGACTGTACAATTGTAGACTTTCTTCCACTTTCTGTTCTGGTAACAATGATAGATTTTCCCTTTCCCTCTGTACACACGGTCGGACTTTCCGGCAGAAAAAGACGGAAGCATTTCATCGGATATTCCAATCGTGTGTGGGCTTCATCTGACTTATTTTTTTAAAAATTCTGACGGACCTAGAAATAGAACATGTTTTAAATCTTTCCGACGGAATCAATTCCTTTTGGGAAAACTGTTCGTCTGTATGCTATTCCGACGGACCAAAAACGACGCAAGGGCAGCTATTGGCTACTGGCTATTGAACTTCCTTTTTCTAGTCCCGTCGTACGTCATTGCATTCTAAACGGTCAGACTTTGGTGTGATCGTGTGTAGGCAAATCCGTTTCAGCGGAACTCCCTCATAAAGACCGTCAGAGTTTATTCTGACGGAAAAAACGGTCGTGTGTACGCGGCATTACTGTACTTCTTAGCAATAATCTATTGGCATACCCCTTTTGAAGGCGCCCACAGCTTAAAGAGGAAGTAAACTCCCCTGGTTTGTTTGTACCTATAGGTAAGCCTATAATAAGGCTTACCTATAGGTACTGTAAATATCTCCTAAACTTGCACTGTTTAGGAGATATTTACTGTATTACATAATCGGCGCATGCGCTCTGAAGGAACGGAACGTTTCTTCAGAGCAGTTTTCCATGACCAGCGGCTCCCATGCACATGCGCGTGAGTGACATCATCGCGGCTCCAGCCACTCACAGCACCGGAGCCTGCCAACCCTTGAAGATGTGAGCTGTCTCAGCTGTGTTCGGGCACCGCTGCGGGGGCTTCATTCTAGGGTAAGTATTTCATAATGAGCTAGGCATACTAGCTTTGAGCTAAGCACAAAGATGAATTGACGATGCTTATAAAATGGCAAATATAATCAGTTAAAGAGGTTGTAAACCCCCCCCGTCGGCTGTTTGAAGAGGAATACCATTGTTATGGCAGCAATACTCCCGTATTCTCTTCTTCAGTGGGCGGTCAGCTTTCAGATAAAAGTAGTCTCTGCGGTGGATTAGTTGTGAGATCACTTTTATTGGGGGTGGTGGTCTCCCCCACGCTCCACAGCCGACGGTGGTGGCGGAGACATACAGGTCCTCTCTCCTGTTTGGCTGGCTGCCGAGTGAGGGGAAGATGGCCCCCACTCGGCTCCATAGCATTGACTGGCGGAAGCGACATCAAATGTCACTTCCGCCCAATGCTCTTAAAGGAGAAAAAAACATTCTTTTTTTTTTTTATTGTTAACAGCTGTCAGTGGGTAGCTCCGGTTAATAACGGGGGCAGTGTAAGTTTTTTTTTTCTTTTCTTGGGTCTGGCGGTGGCGAGGGGCATCAGATCTATATGGGGGGACATTGTTTTTAATTTTTTCATAATGGAATTGTCAAAAACTTGTGTAATGTCTTTATTTACTTTGTACACTTTTGTACCCCATACTTACTCACAAAGGGAGGGGCGGAATCTGGGGGCCCCCTTGTTAAGGACTTCCAGATTTCGATAAGCCCCCACCCGCAGACCCCCACAACCATAGCCCAGGGTTGTGGGGAAGGAGCCATTGTCCCTATCAACATGCCCCCCTGCCCCAAAGCGCTCCCTATGTTGAGGGCATGTAGCCTGGTATGGTTCAGGAGGCAGGATGCGCTTGCTCATCCCCTCCCTTTCCTGACCTGCCAGGCTGCATGCTCAGATAAGGGTCTAGTATGGATTTTAGGGGGACCCCATGACATTTAAAAAAGAAAATTGGCATGAGGTTCCCCTCAAAAGCCATACCAGACCCTTTGCCAGCATTGCTTTATTTCACATTCAGCTGTCAGCGGGGAACCCGTTGCTGACAGCTGATGACTAATCGTTTTTTAAAGACACAGTGGCTGGCTTCCTGGCCCACTCCTTAGCAACCAGCTATACACAGTATAATATAGTGGGGAAAAAACGACTGCGAAACGCACCAAAAACATCAAAAAAGAATGTTAAAAAACGCAAAGCACACTGCAAAACAAGCCTGAAAAATGCATCAAGCACAGCCCGCATAGCATTGATGTGAGCCTAGACTTAAACTAAGCTGGTCCAAATACACTATTTCCTTCACTAACACTTCCCCCTGTCAGCGCTTTATAAAGTGTATGTACCATTAGCTACACACAGTATACAATGTTGTGTTTCGGCAGCAGGATGGGGACTTCCTTTCCTCTTCCTGGAACAAAATCAAGCCGGGCTTAGTGCTGTTCAGCCATTGACAGGAATCATTGTATTTTTATGAATTAAGCTAATCAGAGGAAGCCTTGTATTCATTCATAAAATACAAAGCTTCCTGTGAATGGCTGAGCAGTGCTCAGCCTGACTCAATTTACTTCCAGGAATGGGATGGGAAATTCCTATCCTGCTGCCGGAACACAGCACTACATACTGTATGTAGATGATTCTACATACAGTTTATACAGAGCTGACGGGCACAAGTGTTAGTGAAGGAAATCAGCTTGATCCAAATGAACTATTTAAAGTTAATTGAAATCTGGGATTAGGCTTTAAAAAGGAACTTCACCCCCCACCTTTTAGCTGTCATCCAGGGTTGCCCTCACATATTTACCTGGCCAGCAGATCCAGCTTTGTCCTACTGTGATCCACCACACCGCTGTCACACACCCTGGCCCACGTTGTCATCTTGATCTTTGACCCTGGCTTCATCGGGTGCTAGGTGCCCCTTCCGTGGTTCAGGCAGCCTAGCCCCTGGTGGCAAGTGTCAGGCTCGCCCTCCTCCTTAAAGAGGAACTGCAGTCTGCTCACATAATTTGTAATAAAAACATCTTTGCCATTCTGACGCTTCCGTCCAACCACTTTGCATATTATTTTATATGTACTGTGATACTGTACTTGCCATATATGCTGCATAAATCTCCCTCCACTGAGTCTGGCTGCAACCATTTTAACTTACACAGACACACAGAGGCACACCTCCAGCTCTGCAGCCCTGCAGCTCTTATTGACCTTCTTATGACTCATTCCCCCCTCCCTTCCTGGCAAACTCTCATGAGATGTCATAAGCCTAGGCTTTTTACCATACCAGAAACAGGAAGTGGGCTGTATAAGGTATTTACTAGCAGAAAAAACATGTTTTAAATATTACAAACTGAAGAACAACTTTGAATAAATATATGTTCTTTCCTTTTTTTGCCCTACTTCACATAACTAAATGCAATTTCGATTTGATTTCTTCTACATGAATAACCTAGAAATACAGTAATGTTATCTCATGTTATACAATCCACTTCACAGGCTAAAGGAACATTTTCATACCATTTTGCTGCATTTGGATTCTATTTGCTTTAATGTTTTAAATGACTCATTAAATGAAATCAGGGTTAAGATTCTGCATCTGGCAAAATGAACAACACATTTTAATTGCAGAATACTTCCAAATTGTAAATCAGCTGTACATCTAACATGATGTTTTCTGTCATTTTTCAACAGTAATACACCTTTTTTTTTTTTTTCTTCCCCATTCTAGAATTTCTAAATGAAATTATGCATGGCTGCATAAATAAATTAAACATTAAGTCACGAATGGCTTGTTGTTCGTGCTTAGAAAATGATGGTTCTGCTGTTGTACTTGCCTCCATTTGGAGTAAACACAGCAGTAAGATTACTGAGATGAAGAAAACCACTCTAGCTATAATGGATTCTCATTTATAGTGTCTACTTTGCTTTTTACTTTAATTTACAACACTCATGTACTGTGCCCTGGCTTTTCTCCCTATGATCCTGATCTCTTTTAACAGATAATTGGCAATCAACGGAAATAATACAGCACATATGTCAAGGGGTGAAACAGCAAACCTGCTCTTGGGAACAGTTGCCAAAATCATAAACCATTAAGAGTGTACATGAAAATTGGCTTCCCATCTACTGAATGCATGCAGTGGCAATCTAGGGGAATCCACTATTATGCGGGAAAGATAATGATATTCAAAATAAACGCATCATCTTGTAATATGTTAATGCTGGGAAGAGGAGGCAATGACTTATGCATCTTCAAAAATATTTTTTTCTGATTCTTATTTGCACTGTAGCAAGGCCATTGGAATGGATGATAGTTGTGAGTTGACCAGTCTCACTAAATTCAGACTGGTCTCAGACACATTGTTGCTGTACATAGGTTTGACCAATGACCTTCCCTCCACTCACAGTGACCTCCTGTTCTGCAAGGTGCTGTGTGCTAGTTTTCAAGGCCTTTTTGTCTACTGCAGATTGTATGCTCTGGTCAGCCAAGAACCAAAAAGCCAGATGTTGTACATTGTACCTACATGTAAGCCTATAATAAGTCTTACCTGTGTGGTTTAGGAGATATTCACACTGCATGCAGCGGGTAGAATCACCAGCGCATGTGCTCTGAAGAGACGGCATACCGCGACATCCCTTCAGAGATCCGTGTCACAGTCCATGACTCCCGCACGTATGAGCGGGAGTGATGTCATTGTGGCACGGCCAATCAGAAGGCCGGAGGATGAAAATCCGTAAGGAAGACTGGATGAAGATGGAAGCCCTGTCAATGGTGACAGCCCACCACTGGAGGGCTTCGTTCTTAAGTAAGCATCAAAATGCAAGAAATTGCCCCGGGACTTTGAATGAGGTGAATGCGGTTGCCAGAGTAAATGCAGTCTCAAAATGTATTTAAAATTGTCATGTAAACAACATGAATCATGCCAAGCCACTGAAATGATACATACAGTAAAAAATGTCATTACACGTATCATGGTATAAAATGTAAATTCTACACAGGGATGAAAGGTAACCCAATGCGTTTCGCAAGAAAATGCTTGCTTCATCAGGGGTAGATGAGTGTGTAGTACATCTGTAGGGATATAATGAACCAAGTAGGTATCAACACAAAAATGTTATCATGACAAATAGTCAAGAGGGTCCAAAACGCATGGCCCTATACTCACCAAAGGCTGGATCAGACCATCAAATGCTGAATACCCAAAGGCGGCACTAACATTATGCCTTTACCTTGCGGGTTAAAAAAAAAATAGGCAGCAGTTTATTACTGCTTTAAAGTGACTCAGTCACTTTACCAAATAAAAAAAAACAGACAGTTTTACAGGTACAGCGGCGCTGGCTAGTGTGTATAGTGACACACAGTTGTGAAGCACACTGCCGGCGCTTCACCTGCACCCCCTCCCTCCATCAAATTTTACCACCCAGGGCAATTACCCCCCCCCCCCCCCCTCTGTAAGCTGCAATATAATAAATGTTTGCTTGGAGTTTAATACTACTTTAAGGGAGTGAAAGTTTTCGAGGGGAAACCTGAGCATCCAAGAGGAGATAAATGCAGTTAGAATGTTCCCAATGTAAGATAATTAGGCCCAAAATGAGGCAAAGCTTCCTATATTTACAAACAAAAGCAGCTGATGCTGAAGAGGGCTATAGATGGCAGGAGATGATCAAGACACTGAAGGCAAATAGTGAAACAAGACTTGAGACAAAATAATTCACAAAGTGTTTCAGAAGCAGCAGTAAGAAAGGAGCTTCCTCTAGGCTGAACGGCAGAAGAAAGAGTGCGAAAGGCATGTGCACAACCTCTCTCCACACAGGGGATGATGTTAGAGCTCAGCTTCGTCAGCTGGCATGAAATGGGGGAGGAGGGAATTTTAAAATGGCATCCAATGGTACCAACTGTGAGGTAACTCCCAGTCTTCAGCTTGATCTGCCTCACTCACTAATTGATCTTTCAGAGACAGGGACACCAGCTAACTAACACAATATACATAGCCTAGCCTCACCATGTCCAGAGGCCTACTCATTACATATTGTAAGTCTGCAGAGACTCAGAGGCTACGCCAAAGCTCTATACTTGAAGAGTGCTCTGTGGCTAACCTACACAGTAATCAGAGGTCTGGAAAGTGCCACAATACAGAGCACAGTTCTTTAAAGTAACATTCCAGCCTAGTCTCGCCATATCCCGAGGCCTATGCACTACGTGAGTCTGCAGAGAATAGGTCACACCAAAGCCAGTGCCATGGCTCTGGACCTGGAGAGCATTCTGTGGATAACTAATATAATACACACTGTCTGAAAAGCACCACAATGCAGAGCCCAGTGCCTTAAATTATGTTCCAGGCTAGCTCAGAAATTCCTGGTCCAGCAGGATCCAGGTATGGCCTCTGAAGCTATTGCTGAGAATATGCTGTGTAGAGACTATTTCAAGCAGGGTTTTCAAAGTCTTGATTGAAATTGCCAAACAAAAAAATAGCTGCACTGTATCAAATGTCATGATTGAAGAAAAGATATGAATAATATGACTAGTTTAAAAATGCAGCTAACCTTATTTCAGCAGAGCTAAAGAAAATGCATCCAACCTCCTAGGACACTAGCAAAAACGTATTATTATCCAGGGGCTGTGTCACAATCAAAGGTCAGGTTCGAAGACTAGTTTCTAGTTTCACCGACCAGCAGGATAGGTACACAGGCAGTCATCCTGGTGAATGACACGGGTTCACCTGAGGTACTAACCGCTGTACATCAGAGCTCCTGATGGATTTTGCTGCATTGTATTACCAGGTCGTGGTCCTCACAATCGCCACACCAGGAGGTGAGACAGCCAGGATCCAGTAGGGGATAAGCAGGTAGGGTTCAAACAGAAGCATAGTCAGTAAACAAGCCAAAAGTTCAGTAACGAGTAGTTGCAGGTTGGGATCAGGCAGAAGCGTACTTGAACAAGCCAAGGGTCGATAGCGAGTTGTAACAAAATATGGATGGCAGCAGGGAAGATAGGAGAAAGATACTGGCTGGAGAGAGCACAAAAATCTGGCAAACAGGAAGTGCAGCGACATGGCTTAGGAGGAGCAAAAAGTTCAGGGTTCAAGACAAATAAGGTTCAAGACAGGGTCATTCAAGGAATTATCCAGGGAACTTTCCAGCATTCCAGGTAGCTCAGCCAGAATAGATGTTGCCTAACACAGCAGTTAATGTTTTTATTTGCCAGTGTCCCAACTTGTAAGCTGATGTATAACACGAGAGTCTAATAATTACTAAATTACAATGTCCCTCAACAGACAATAAAAAAAACTATATTTGATCAACGGTAATGCAATTATCGCATGACATTAAAGATTGCAACTGTCATCATTTTATTCTACAGGACCTCTGCTTTCTGAAAATATATAATGTTTTGAAGATTTTAAATTACCTTCAGGTCTAAAGTATGCATTTGCCATGTGTGCACAAATTAATAAATGTCTCCAGCAGCAAAAGAGCTAAATTACATGAGATGTAGACCGACAAAAGCTACTTTAATCATTACATAAAGCAACTACAACTAGAATACAAGGTAGCAATAATATTGAACAGTGTATGTAAAGCCCAATTCCAGGCTGTCCCTTCCCACCCCAGTGATACCTCTTCTTCATTTTCAATACCTACCTTTTAAATCAGTCATTTACATAATATGCAGGGTATTCAATGATGCAGGAAGCATTACTGTAAATAGGTGCAGGGTGTGTGATGACACTCTACACTCAGAAGAAAGTGCTCAGTCTCCCAGGTTGACTAACGTTGAAAATAATTTAACTCAGAAGACTGACAACATTTATGCCCGGTACACACAAACAGAAAATCGTACAAAAAATATAGATTTCAGAGCGATTGTATGATAATCGGATTGTTAGTACAGAGCTTTTGAGAGCCTATCAGGACAGTTCATCTGATATTATTTTATTTTAATATTGTGTATGATGCCATATCGTACGATTTAAGTTTAATCAGTACAGTTGTCATTCGAAAATGCAATTACAACACATGACACTTCCAAATTTTCATTTTGTCGTACACGCAAATTTTCGTGACTTTAGTAAACTCATCAGATTAGATTTGAGATTCTGAGATTAGCATGCAAAAAAAAACGGACAATCATTCGTCTGATAATCTCATTGTGTTTACTGGGCATTAGTGGTATAAAGGAATTACTGTGAAATCAACACTCAAGAGGAGGAAGGTATTGCAATGGAAGTTGTGGTAGTTATTTTTAAAACTGGAGGTCAGTTCCAACAATTTCTGCAGACACATCAGCAGTGGTGGAGGACAAATCACAAGACATAACTAGATACACCCAAGGTACTTTGATGAGGATTTTATGAGCATACTTATTATGCCCAATGTTGGCAATTGGTTAACCTGCATAATGGACTATCCAGTGGTGTGACATTATCATTTAGTTTTGCAAACCAGAATGGGGGGGGGGGGGGGGGGATCGTGAAATTCTGGCAAAGATGAATGTATAAAAATATCAGTTTTGTGTGATTGTTACATTAAAAAAAGAAAATGTAATTTTTATGTGCTACCATTAACTGTCACTTTAAACTTAGTTTTACCATTCTTAACTTTTTTTTTGTTATAAAATGTTATTAGGCAACTGAGATATAAAGTAATATTTTGTTTCTTTTTACGTATGACAATATTGAAGTTCTGAAAGTTAATTTTATAATATTCAAGGTCTTTTTCATGAAAATCATTTCTGCAAACCAATCTCTGGAGGCAATAAATGACACATTGTGTAAGACTCAAATCATTTTATTCTATAACATTATATTCAGAACGGAAAGAGCAGCTGCTATAAAGCAGTAATGAATTTAGACTAAAGCTTGAGACAATTAAATAATATGGTTCCTAAATAATTAAAATTTTTGAGAGATTTTAAAGAGTCATTATTTTTTTTCTTCAGAATGCAATAAAAGTAAGGACGCCATTTGATCTCCGGAAAAAGCACAAAGGACATTCCAGCACTAGCCTTTGTCCTCTGTTATTGAAATATTTCTCTGTTTTCTTGTTACATTATCAGACTCGGATTTTGAAAAAATCCAGCTCATAACTGATGTTGCCAACAGCGATTAGGGATTAGCGATTTATACTAGCGAGCTGATAAACCTGATTTGTTCTATGAACTACTAAAGTAGACTAAGGACCATTTTCCTTTTCACTTGCTGGCTCCTGAAGCAGGAAGTATGGATATTCTACTTCCTGGCTGATCTCAGGTCGCCCAGCAGGATTCAATGAGGATGCTGCTTTTAATATTGCAGGGGGTAAAGAGATGAGAATTCTTGCTCCTTTTTGATGTAATTAATTCAATAAGGAAGAGGTATACTAGTGTATTAGGTTTATTACTGATTCTGGAAGCCCGTGGCCACTTCCTTGTTAGGCTTACAATCTTACAGTGGCATGGAAGACTACCTTTTTAAGTTAGATTTCCATCAGATCACACCAAAAGACCTAAGGTTGCCCAATGAATGGGAAGCTCACAGACTTACATTTGCACTCAACTGAAAGAACGTCAACTGGCAAGTGACCTTTTGAACTACCAGTTCAATTGTCCACATACAACTATACAATGTAATCAGAATTATGGGTATTATGGAAAGCTTTCAAGCAGACAGGTGTATTGGAAAACAGGGCAAACATGTTACAAGATGCTGGCAGCTGGTACCTCCTGCACCCAACTGACTTCTTTATTTTACCCACTTGTTCTTTTCATGGTACAGGTGGGTGCTCTCTTCTTAGGCGTATACCCATGTCACCTCCTTAAAGATGTCCATCTCCTTAAAATAGTGTAGCAAACTGGTGCTAAACCTAAAACTGACTCTGGACTGATGATACAGTGCATGAGCAAAGCTGTCTGTTATTCCTTGTTAAGCACAAGATGTCTTGCAAAGAGTGTGTTTTGTTACATAGTTAGGACTAAGCTTGTCTTCTGTTTCCCACTTCTTGTTACTACACAAGAATTGGTTATAACAAACGCTTTAAAACAAACTCATGCCTAGTCCATGAAAAGACCAACTGTTGCCCCGATGGTAATGATTGTACATAAGTACCTTGAGGGTAACATTGCATATCTCCATATTTTATACTCACAAAACTTTGCATAGCACCTTTATAGCACAGAAAATGCCACCACACTGGAATCCTCTGAAAGTTATTTCTATATGAAAAATGTTTTATGTATCATAGCAACTATGTAAGAACACAGTCAGAGCTGATTAGTGTGCTCCTGCAACAGTTGCTTTTTTTTTTTTTTATAACTTAGACTGTCAAGGAGATCGCACAACATTTAAAAGAAACTGAGATGAAATGGCTTCTGCATCACAGATGGGAAGGGGGGCAAATGAGGTTAGAAGGCAGCCTAAAAGAGTGACTTTATTTCAAGCTGGTCTGGCTAGGATGGTTAACACATTAGTCTACAGTGCCTGCAGAAAAAAAAGAGTCAGGGAAAGCTTGTTTTAAAGGCATTGTAATGCTTAGTAAGAAATTGTAATTAGTTGGCTGCATGGTTGTCTGATACAAAATGAGCAAAATCTAAACCAAATTAATATTTGGTGTGACTGCACTTTGGCTTCAAATTAGCATCAGTTCTTTTACTTGCACACTTTATACACTTGCACAAAGTCAGGGATTGTGTAGGATTAGAGTCAGGCGTATGATGAACCAATATATCATGCAGGCGTTATTGATCATCAATTTCATATGTAGGTTGAAGCACAGTCATTAAAGTGGAGTTCCACCCATTTCTGTGTTTATTAAAAGTCAGCAGCTACAAAGTGTGTGGCTGCGGACTTTTAATAAACAGACACTCACCTGTCCCATGGTCCAGTGATGCAGCTGCCCAAAGCCTCGCTTCTCTCCTTCTCCTCTCCGTGGCGCCGGCATTTCAAGTTCGAGCACCCGGCTGCTGTGAAAGCTTGCGGGTTCACAGCTGGGTGCGCACTGCGCATGTGCGATTTGCGCTGCATGTTCTGAATGGCTGGGCAATCTTCTGGGACCTGTGACATGTCCTAGAAAATTGCAGGCAGGGATGGGGGAGAGGAGAACTTCCGCTTGGCACCGCAGCACCATGGGCGGAAGTGGGAGCTTGGTACAAGTCAAAACTAGGTAGCCGCCCTCCCAAAAAAAATTATATGCCAAATGTGGCATGTCAGGGGTCAGGAGTCCTTGAAGCGGAAGTTCAATTTTTGGGTGGTACAGCCAAATTCTGCTTCTAAGGTAAGGTTGTGGAAGAGCGTTTCATGTCATAGGTCATACACCATGCCAAGACTGAGCACAGCAACAAGACAAAGGCTAGTTATACTGCATCAGTAAGATCTCTCCAAGGTAAAGATTTCAAAGCAGACTGGAGTGCAGACACATCATGCTTATTTCCCTTGAACATCAGAAGATGCCCAGCAGTGGCATCAGCACAGAACTGGTGGAAACCAGGGGGACCTGGTTACACCCATTTATAGTCCAGAGAAGTCTGGCCAGAAGTGGCCTTCATGAAAGAATTGCATCCAAAAAGCCATACCTCCGATGTGGAAACAAGGCTAAGTAACTCAACTATGCACAAAAACATAGGAACTGGGGTGCAGGAAAATGCCAGAAGGTGCTCTAAAATAATGATTCAACATTTGAAATATTTGGCTGTAGCAAGAGCCAGTTTTTCCACAGAAGGGCTGGAGAGTGGTACAATAATGAGTGTCTTCAGGCAACAGTGAGCATGGTGGAGGTTCCTTGCAAGTTTGGGGCTGCTTTTCTGCAAATGGAGTTGGAGATTTGGTCAGGATTAATGGTGTCCTCAATGCTATGAACTACAGGCACATACTTATTCATCATGCCATACCATCAGGGAAGCATGTTATTGGCCCCAGATTTTTGCTGCAGCAGGACAATGACCCCAAACATACAACCAATGTCATTAAAAACTACCCTCAGCATGAAGAAGAACAAGGAGTCCTGGAATTGAATGTTTGGCCCTCACAGAGCCCTGATCTCAACATCATCAAGTCTGTCTGGGATTACATGAAGAGACGGAAGGATTTGAGGCAGCCTACAGCCACAGAAGATATGTGGTTAGTTCTCTGAAATTTTTGAAACAACCTACATTCTGAGTTCTTTCAAAAAAGAGGTACAAGTGTACCTAGAAGTATTAATGCTGTTTTGAAGGCAAAGGGTGTTCACATCCAATATTCATTTGATTTGCATTTCTCTTCTGTTTACTTTTTTTGTATTGTTAATTGATAAAAAATAAACTACTAACACTTCTATTTATAAAGGCTTTCTTTATTTACAGCACTTTTTTTCACACCTGCCTAACACTTTTGCAAAATACTGTATATATTTAAAATAGATAGTCAAAAAATCATGTTTTAAAAAATATTTTACTTCTTTCCAACGTCTGCTTTCTATCTAATTTTCCTTATTAGCACACACCCTTTAATTGTAAGATTTTATTACAATCCTTAAAATTTAGACTACTGTTTAAATATTATTTCAGTGGAGGTAAAATATAACTATATTTGGAATCAAAATGTATAGATGACCTTTAAAGGAAGATGTCTGGCTCCCATTTGCAAGTCTGATGTGTGGTTTTTGACAAGGGACACATAACTACAAACAGTAGGTCAGGACAGATGACCTTCAGTGAAAAGAAGAATTCATTATCCCCGTCCATCATCCATAAGAAACAAGTATCAGAAATATTACATTTGAATTCCAGTCCAATTCGTGACATACTGTCTCCTTATAGAAACATTTAAAGATTAAACTCTTCACTCTTTTTAGGCCTTAATAGATAAAAATATACATTCATTCTAAAAGAATCAGAAGCACACATAAATTATTTCTTTAACAGTACATGTCTGAGTGACTGTCACACTATAAGTGATTTTTTAATTCTAACTTTATAACATTAACAACAATTAAATCGAATATTTCTATGGGTTTACTGCCGTTCAATTGGAGTGGTATTAAGTTGTTTGTCAGTAGATCTTTGATGGATGCACATTTTACAGGGGCCTTATAAAAAAAATGGGACCATCTGAACCAGCCCAAAGATATGAATAAGGCCAGATAGTTTGGGATTAAGAACAAGTTCCTGGTACACAATCCGGGCAATCCCACATGTACAATTGATCTGTATGGGAAACAAACTTCACTGTGGTAGCTAGAACCACTCATATAATAGATATCCAAGGCTCAATAATGCACTGCCCTCCCCCTGGCACAGAGGAGAATACTGTATAAAATTATAGGTTTGTAAAAGATTCTGATGACCTTTGTTGTTAACAAGGGTTAATAGAAGCTTTCAGTGAGAAAGATAACATGTAAAGGTCATATGCACATACTGTAAATGACATCCATGCAGTAGGACCATCATGTTGTCATCACTGAATTAAAGGAAGTCCCTGACATTTTCCCCAAATAAGCAAAGATCTTTTTTTTTTAGATGACAATGCATTATAGATAAATAGCACGTTTTAAAAATATCACAAGCAACATTTCTTACCACTAAGGCATGAGTGAAGCTGAGATTTTATAAGTTTTGGAGAAACTGCCTTGAAACAATTGTAGGCAGAAATTTTTCTGTGCATCTCTATTAAGGAAATGTGTACACATATACACTATATTACCAAAAATATTAGGACAGCTTCCTTTACACGCACATGAACTTTAAACGCAAACCAGGCTGTCCACAAGGTTTAGGAGTGTGTCTATGGGAATGTTTGACCATTCTTCCAAAAGCGCATTTGTGAGGTCAGGCACTGATGTGAAGGAGAAGGCCTGGCTCACAGTCTCTGCTCTACTTCATCCCAAAGGTGTTCTATTGGGTTGAGGTGAGGACTCTGTGCAAGCCAGTCAAGTTCTTCCACCTCAAACTCGCTCATCCATGTCTTTATGGATCTTGTTTTTGCACTGGTGCGCAGTCATGTTGGAAAAGAAAGGGGTCGACCCTAAACTGTTCCCACAATGTTGGGAGCATGAAATTGTCCAAAATGCCTTGGTATGCTGATGCCTTAAGAGTTCCCTTCACTGGAACTAAGGGGCCAACCTCAACCCCTGAAAACAACCCCATACCATAATCCCCCTCCACCAAATGATTTGGACCAGTGAGCAAAGCAAGGTCCATAAAGACATGGATGAGCGAGTTTGAGGCGGAGGAACTTGAATGGCCTGCAGAGAGTCCTGACCTCAACTTGATAGAACACCTTTGGGATGAATTAGAGCAAAGACTGCGAGCCAGGCCTTCTCGTCCACATTAGTGCCTGACGTCACAAATGTGCTTTTGGAAGAATGGTCAAACATTACCATAGACACACTTCTAAACCTTGTGGACAGCCTTTCCAGATGAGTTGAAGCTGTTATAGCTGCAAAGGGTGGGCCAACTCAATATTGAACCCTATGGTCTAAGACTGGGATGCCATTAAAGTTCATGTGTGTGTAAAGGCAGGTGCCTCAATACATTTGGTAATATAGTTTATCTTTCACTTGTTATTTCCTTATCTTCCAATTTTTGTACTAAAAAAAAAAAAAAAGAAAACAGCTGGGAGTATGCATAGAGATCATTAATAATAGACTCTGTGTTTTTATGATCTACATGAGTGCTATGAATGTAGAATCTAGATTTAATTTATCCAACCCTCTTTGAACACCCAAAACCTTTTTTTTTGTGAAAAAATATACGTAAAAAGTAAAAGTAATATATCATCAGCAAACTGGTCAAATATCCACAGCAGAATGCCTGATATCAGGTTAGCAGAGGTGTACAGAATACTCACACTGGTGATTTTCATACAATAGAAAACCTCATGGCAATAACCATAATACAACTAAATTGTTCTGTTTGATACGACAGTTGTGGCATGAACTGTATGAATGAAAAATAATACATATGGACTTTCAAGGTTTCACTCCTTTTCATTCATCATATCAACTGTTGTACTTTTATCTTTATTCACTGCGGTCTGAATGGATTTAAGCATTGTTGTATTGCATATGCTGTTTATAAATGTATTGAACTCTTGTATCAAAGTATTTTTGCCTGAAAAACATAGATCTGAAGAGTTTTTTTTTTTTTCTACTTTGTTACACCTTTTTAACTATTTATCAGTAGAAAGTAGAGGGTGGACAGGGACAAATGGAAATAAGCCAAAACGATTTTTCTTCGCTGCCCACACATAAAATCATGTGTACGCAGTCTGCTACTGCAGGTGTTACTCTAGTTATTAGCAAAGATAAAGCATAGGATCAACTGAGCCACAATAAGAACACCCCATAAAAGTGCACTTGCATCCTATTTTTATTAGTATAACTCACCGCGACTAGAAGGCTCAGATGCACACAGTCTATCTGTTGTTTTATTGCTGCCATCACTGCGTCTTGCACTCACTGGTTCTGATTGCATAAGATATTTTTGAGGCTCGTCATCACACTATATTGTAGAAAATAATTTTCAAATGATTATTTGCTTAAATCAAAATGTTTATATGCTTACAAGGTGAAATATCAGTGACTATTATATATATAGCAGGGGTTGCAACCTGCACATTGTCTTCTTTGCTGGCACATAGCATTATTGACTTTAATTGACAGCTCCCTAGAGTGTCAGGGAAAATCAAGAAAGAGTGCAGGAGGGCAGCTGATAAAAGGGAGGCATGCACACTGAAGAAGAGAGCAGGGATAGAGAAAAAAATGAATTCTGTTTACCAACACACACAGATAGGTGCTGGTTGCTGGAGTGCAAGGATGTCTAGCATATTGGAAACAAGCTGCAACTGCCCCCCTACCAAAGAAATGTGGCGAGGGACTAGTTGAGTGGGAATTATACACAGGAACCTTTCCATGTTGTCCTGCCTGGGACCATAAAGATTGAAGTACCACTTGAACATCAATTGCCATACAGCCATAGCTCTGTAAGTGTTCAGCCAGCACAGTCTGTGTTCAGAAGGTATAGAGAGAGATATGTTAGAGATGAGCTTTTAAAAAGAGTTAAGAACCTAGTCTGGTGTTTGAGACCATCTGTGTTTTGGGAATATCCTGATCCACACCTCACCCTTCTTGCCATATTGCAATGTACAATAAACCAAGTCTTGTTTTGATTTCACTAAAGTGACTGGCGCCCACTCTTTTTTGTACCCTGAGAAAAGAACTACACCTGATATTAAACGTGCCTGGGATCTTTTTGCCATGTAAAAGTGCTTCTGACATTTTTAATGTAGCTGTTGGCATCTGCAAGTCAACAAACATGGGAGCCTTCCAGAAACAAGTATCTATTTTGAAATCATATACGTTAATTGTACAAAGTTGGAACCATTATGTAACTTCTTAAAAATTGGTTGCACCAGAGCAAAGGGGTATATATTTATGCAATCAAGGCTGTAGTTAATTGCACATATTTAAGAAAACTATGTAGATTTCTTTCCAGTTTGGTATTCTTGAACTAGTTTGTGTAGATCAGTGATCAAAATCCAAATTAAATACATTTAAATTCCAGGTTGCAATACTATAAATTGTGGAAAATCTAAATCTATGAATCTAAATTTTAGCTCTCTACATTTTTTTAACTGTGCAGCCTTACTTATAAGTTATTTGTTTTTCATCTCATATTTAGATTTATTGTGGCTGACTTTTTGGGAGGGAAAAGTATCTGGAGTCCAAGATGCACTGTCAGCTACTATGTCCAACACACTGTCTCCAAGCTTCTATATTTGCAGTATGTGACACCAGGCCTCTAACAGGGTCGCTACTGTTAAATGTAAAGTGACCTTTCACTGCCTGACTTAAACTGAACAGTCAGACAAAATAAGTTGAAAATAGGGGCAAATGTATACGAGGGCTCATGCACACAACTGTATGAACATGCAGCAACTAGTAAGGAGGATCTTGCTGGCAGAAGTTGGCATATGGAACCCCCTGGGTAGATTTGTATTAGCTTGGTGATGTCATAATACTTCCCCAAACCATCTGAAATGATATCCTCTAGCCATCACAATACCAATGCAGACCTGACTACATGACCTATGATGCAGCTAGCAGGCATTTCTTCCTCAACTATACCTTGCCCCATATGCTTCAGGTTCATATAACCCTGTAAATTAGAATTTCTTATAAATAAAAGCAGAAAATAGAATCAGTTTCTTACTACATCAGCGATGTGTGAAAAACACAATATATCATAAATTACCAATTATGCAAATGGAAGGTCAAACACTGCAAAAATGTCCAATATAGCCACAGCAGCAAAGGGAGGAAATTAATTTTTAAAACAATCTGCATAAAGCTATTATGTCACGCTTCCAAACAACCAGAGTAAGATTTACTCTAAGCCTACGTGCTTGACAGATATGGCTTTAGCACACTCATAAATGTGAAAATGAATTTCAAAATAAGCAAGTTATTCTCTCAGATAAACAACTAGATATGCACTGGTCTCATTTTTATCTAAATCACAGCTTTACAAAGCTAGCGGAATGGATTGGAAGCAATTGCCATGTGCTGCTGCTTGATAAATAGCAAATGTCACCAGCGCTAAAACGTGGCCATGTGTGGATAAGAAGGGATCACAGTTAGTAAATGTGGGGTCTGGACCCAGTGCAGCTGGACAACAGCCATAGCTGGAGGATATGGATAAAACAATGTACAACAAAATGATCCAGCGCTCAATGGGCTGACAGAGAAGGCAGTCTCACAACAGGCAGTGGAACGTAAACATGAATAGTTTATTCAATAATATACATATGAACAAATCCTGTTGTCAATGCAAGAAGAGTTGGAGAGAGATGAAAGGGGAAGTAAGTGGCTTACGGTGTCACTGGAGGTCCTCAGAGCAACGGGGGGCTGACGGCATCCAAGTGTGGGGAAAAACCCTTGCAGCAGGGGAGGCGCCAATGCCCCTGCTGCTCTTCACCAGCGTGTAGAGGACAGCTGGACATGCTGGAGGAGGAGGCGGAGGCAACGGTCAGCAGGAAGATGGAGAGCCGAACTTCGTGATTCAGGTGTCAGAGACACCAGACCAGCTGGTGTGCTGACTGGAGGTGGGAAGGTGCCCGCGATTTGTGGATGGATCCGAGCCGCTCTCGTCTGATGGAACCAAACACGTTTGTGGCTGCTCGCTGCTAAGAGATTATTTGAATCTGTATAATTATGTATATTCTCAATGTTTCTCTTCTGAGCAACGAGGGGTTAATGCTTGTTACCAAATTGTCCTGCCTCACTGCTCTGCTTACTCTGCGCCTTTACACACTATTTAAACTTCCTGGTTGCCCACTCCCGTGACTTTGAAAAAGCGCATGTGCACTAAACGCGTTGTCACGGTAACCGAGAAGCTTGCAGGTCACACTGGTCCTTGAGTAGATCCAGTCACCATAGCCTCCATCAGCGCTGACCCCTATCCACGCCAGCCAACCCAGCTCTGGTTCCACCCTCCCGGATGTTGCATCCTTCCAGGACACTCCTACCCTGCAGTGAGCAGCCACAAACGTGTTTGGTTCCATCAGGAGAGAGCGGCTCAGATCCACCCATGGATTGCGGCACCTTCCCACCTCCTGTCAGCACACCAGCTGGTCTGGCATCTCGGACATGTGAAGCACAGAGTTCGGCTCTCCATTTTCCCACTGACGGTTGCCTCCGCCTCACGTCCAGCTGTCCTCTACACGCCGGTGAGCGGGTCTACCATTTGGCTGAAGCGCAGCAGGGACATTGGCGCCTCCCCTGCTGCAAGGGTTTTTTGCCACACTTGGATGCTGTCAGCCCCCCGTTGCTCTGAGAACCTCCAGTGACACCGTAAGCTATTTACTTTCCCTTTCATATCTCTCCACCTCTTCTTGCATTGACAACAGGATTTGTTCATATGTATATTATTGAATAAACTATTCATGTTTACGTTCCACTGTCTGTTGTGAGACTGCCTTCTCTGTCATCCCATTGAGCACTGGATGATTTTGTTGTACATGTGCTGTTGCTTGAAAAGCATATTCAAAGGCAAATATAGCATTTTCTTTCTGTATTCATTAAAAAAAAAAGTTAAATTACAAAAACTTTTATTTTTCATAAGTCATTTTCATAGCCAGCAGGAGTAGCTCCAGACTCCTTTTCATGTTTACTAGGCTAGTCATCACTGCTATGTTGAACAAGCCTGTTTGTTTTTACAAAGCTCAAACTACACTGATAGACAGCCCATTTAAATGCATATGCTGCCTTCATGTACAATACATCAACATGCATGCAACAGTGTGAATCCAGCCTTACTGACCTTCCAATAGACAGTCTAAAATCAACCTGTTCCTGCTGTGCTATCTCTATAGAAAAACTATAAAGCTCTGTACCATGGGTGCACCTTCTATAAAAGGTTTTAAAAAAATATTTTACAAAAGTAGAAGAACATTTAAAACATACATTTAAAGCAGAATAAAAAATAAAAAAAAACACTAAATGTATAGCCTAGCCATACTCAAAGGATAAATGAAAATAGCAGCTTTGCTGAAACATTCACTGGTGCTGTCCCTTACAGAAAATCCAATTCATAGATTTTTTTTGTTCATTTTTTCACCAGGCGATCCTGTTTGTAATAGTCTTCTTATTCTACGTTGACCACTTTTACTTGCTGTACTGTATGTATAGAGAAGCAGTGTTATCATCCCAGGCTCAGTTCTTATTGAGAGCTAGGCAGGGCTGATAACACTATGTTACACTAGGTAAAATGTGCATGTAAAATGTGCATGTGAAAAAAATACTTAAAATAGTTTAATGTCTATCAGAAAAATGTCCAATGTCTATCGTTTAGAAAATAAAAATACTTACATGAAGCACATTAATGCTAAGTTGCTGAAAATTACGAGACCTCAACTCCTCCTTTCTCTGCTGATTTTCATTATATTTTTCCTCTGCAAGCTGCCTAAAATACAAGATGTAAATTTTAGTTTACAAAGTTTCTTGCTATTTTTTTTGCTTAATAAAAAAAAAATGTAGTTTGTACTCAATACATCTTCAATATTTCAGGACTTAATAAACTAAGAGCATCCACCGCATTTGCACAGTTTCTACTCAAAACAGGCCTTGGATCCTGGTGTCGGGATTTAGTGCAAACAATCTCATCCTTAAGACGGCTTTCACACCAAGCCGCGGCCGGCGTCGGCGGTAAAGCGGTGCTATTTTTAGCGCCGCTTTACCATCATTTATCAGCGTTATTTGCCCGCTAGTGGGGTGGTTTTAACCCCCCGCTAGCGGCCAAAAATGGGTTAAATCTGCCCGCAAAACGCCACCTGAGCAGCGTTTTGCCGGCGGTATCGCAGAGCTGCCCAATTGATTTCAATGGGGAGCAGCGGTGGAGGAGCGATGGAGGAGCGGGGGAGGAGCGGTGAGTTCACCGCTCCTTCACCGCTCCAAAGAAGATGCTGGCAGGACTTTTTGTGAAGCCCTGCCAGCACACCGCTGCAGTGTGAAAGCCCTCGGGCTTTCACACTGGGGAGCATGGAGCAGCTTTTTTCAGGCGCTATACAGACGCTATTTTTAGCGCTGCAACGCCTGAAAAACGCTGGCAGTGTGAAAGGGGTCTTAGACTTAAAGTGGAAGTAAACCCTCCTATTGTTTTCAACCAAGGAGAAAGCTGCCATTTTGGCTTCTGTTTAATCTTCCACTGCCATGCCTACTGCCCTGCCCCCCACCTTCCCCCCACAGCGCTGCCAGCTTCCCTTCTCTCCTCTCCCACTGGATGTTGCTAAGGGGATGTTTTAGGATGAGTTGAGGAAGGGGCAAGTAAATATGTAATTTACCGGCCCCTTCACTTTCTGAATGAACATTGTGAGTGATCATTAGTGTGTGTTTGAGCTTTGGGATGCACACCCTAATGCAATAGGCTATGATGCTGACCAGTAATCAGTTATGACACCAGCCATTGGATGGTTTGACAGTTTGGTTGAGAGCACAACCAATGTGACAGTTACCTTCCCGAAATGGACTGTAACCTTTTTTTTTAAACTTTTAAAACAAAGGGTTTACTTCCACTTTTACCATTAACCTATAGAACATCATAACTCATCTTTCCTTAAACCCTAAATCTGGGTACGCACGATCCGAATATGGGGCGGTTCAACAGGAGTCGGCTGACATTCCGACAGTGTGTGCAGCTGCCTTTCCGAGAGAAGCCAGTCTCATGACCGGCTTCTGTGGAATAGTCTTGCTAGAAAACCAACATCCAACCAGCAGCCATTGGCCGTGAGCCCTGATCAGTGTGTTCTGGAGGGGGGCTGTCCCCCTGTCACGGCACAATAACACAGCGGGAATGATTGCCGCACTAACATCGTTTGTGTCAATATGGCGACCTCATCGTTTTTTTTGATCAGTCTGCTGGGTTGAACAGAAAAAAAAATACATGTATACCTAGCCTAACACTTAAATAGACTACCCCGTCAGGTCATGGATTTGAACAAAAACATTTTCATAGGATTATATGTGCAGTTAATTGATTTAATGCATATTTATTACTTGGAAAAGCCTCCCTGTGTAGACATCCAAATGCCCTAAGACTGCTGCTTAAAAAAGGGCAGCCCCAGCAGGATCAGAGCTGTCACTCAACTGATGCTGCATACACATGACCGGACTTTCTGTCAGACTAGGTCCGACAGTCTTCCCGACGGACTTTTGGTGGAGTTCCGACGGACTTTCCGAATGAACGGACTTGGCCACACACAATCACACCAAAGTCCGATGGATTCGAACGTGATGGCGTACGACCGGACTAGAATAAGGAAGTTCATAGCCAGTAGCCAATAGCTGCCCTAGCGTTGGTTTTCGTCCTTCGTCGTTTCGTGTCTGGCAAACTCTAATCTGGCCTTCCTGTTTTTGAGGCTCACCAATGGTTTACATCTTGTGGTGAACCCTCTGTATTCACTCTGGTGAAGTCTTCTCTTGCTTGTTGACTTTGACGCACATACACCTACCTCCTGGAGAGTGTTCTTGATCTGGCCAACTGTTGTGAAGGGTGTTTTCTTCACCATGGAAAGAATTCTTTGGTCATCCACCACAGTTGTTTTCTGTGGTCTTCCGGGTCTTTTGGTGTTGCTGAGCTCACCGGTGCGTTCTTTTTTAAGGATGTTCCAAACAGTGGATTCCAAATGGCACATTTGAAATTAACTGTGGACCTTTTATCTGCTCCTTGTAAATGGGATAATGTGGGAATAACACACCTGGCCATGGAACAGCTGAGCAGCCAATTGTCCCATTACTTTTGGTCCCTTAAAAAGTGTTTATACAAACTGTTGTAATTCCTACAACGTTCACCTGATTTGGATGTAAATACCCTCAAATTAAAGCTGAAAGTCTGCAGTTAAAGCACATCTTGTTTGTTTAATTTCAGATCCATTGTGGTGGTGTATAGAGCCAAAATTATTAGAATTGTGTTGATGTCCCAATATTTATGGACCTGACTGTACATGGCAAAGTGTGAATGTTCAATGAATGACACCTATATGCTTACCTCATCATACAACAGGAGACTCCAAGTGACAAAATTCCAGCGGCAGAACATAGTAGTCCATACAAATCATATGTAATGTACATACAAGAATTTATATACAGTATGCAGATAAAATTAAAACACATTATTTTCCCTTTGGTATTCCCTTTCCTTAAACAACCTTCAGTGTAAACAAAGACTGTAATAAACTTTTAATTACAAAGTATATATAAAAGAAACATTTTATTAGGTAAAAGAAAAAAATGATATTCTGTATAATTATGGAAACATTCACTGGAAACAGACCACCAAGTCAGTCTCTAAATATGTTTTGGTTTGCAATTTGTCTCTTTGCCCTTAACCGCCCTTATTATATAAAAACACATTATTTATTACGATAACAGTCTTTGTGATGCCCAGTGTTTTTTTGTTCCATGGAATGAAAAGTTTATTTGCTAAAGCTTTTAAATTAATCTTTCCTCAGTTTTGATGCATTAAGCTGCCGGTTTAGTTTCTTATGAATACACCATTGGATAATAACAAGTGTTCAGAGTACAGTGTGTACAATTATTTTGTCTTTTGTTATTTAAGTCAAACTGTCAGGTCCACAGAAGTATCTAAACTATCATTACTGGTAAAATGAAGGTGGTGTCTACAACTACTTCTATTTGTTGTCAATAAAAATCCTTTATGACTAAAGCAGTAGTAAACCCAAAAGCAAACATTTATTATATTGCAGCTTATCAATTCTTAGATGTGTGGCTGTATTAGTTTTCTTTTTTAGGCTTTCTTTAATTTTCACCTGGTGATCCTAACAGTATGTCTGTTGTTTTTCAGCAGAACAAGCTGTCCAGTTAAAGAGTTGTGACTAACCATTTACCACTGACATGAGTGCTTACAATGAGCTTTTATTCATTTATGTCAAACCTTTATCCCAAAGATAAAAAAAAAACTGCTTGCTGTAACTGCTTAGAAAATGTTAGCTGGAGTTTGGCTTCAATTTTAGTGTATTTAAATTTGCTAGTGCATCTAATGTCTCGTTTCCACTGAGCGGATCGGTTCGGTATGGTTCGGTACGGTACGCTATTTTCAGTGTTTCCAGTATGAAAGCGGCCCATACGACCGAACCATACCGCACCATTTTTGGTCCTGCTTCAGATGTGGGGCCATAGAAAATGGAACGGTTTGGTTAGGGCGGAGCTACAATACATTCCACTGATTGGCGGACAGAAAAACGTCTGCCAATCAGTGTGAGGCCACGCTAGGCATTTTTTCTAAACCCCGTATGGACCCTGGTGGTCCGACTTGCAGTGGAAACGCTCACCTGAATAGGCCGGACCACCCTAACCCTTCCAAACTGTACCGACCCGAACTGATCCGCTTAGTGGAAACGAGGCATTACTCTCCTTTCCCCCAGATTAACAATGTTGCCTTCGAAAGGTGCCTGTTGCTCCTTCATCAAGAGTGTAGGCACCCCAATACAGGAGGTGTGTTACTGGCCAAATCACCAGGTGAAAACAAAGAGGAAAAAATCCAAGAAAAAAAAAATCAATGCAGCCACCACATCTAATGATTGGTAACCCCCAATATATTACATTTTTGGTTTGGGGTTTAATATCGCTTAAGGAGGATACTGGGTCCTGGGGTAAGGGACAAGACTTGTGTGTAAGATTGATTTAAAGTAAAGTAGATCTTAACCCAGTCACTAAAATCTTATATAAACATTAACATGTTAGGCAGGCCATACATGGTTCGAATCTCGGCCAGTTCAACAGGAACCGGCCAAGATTCGATGAAGACAGTGGACCAGCAAGAGGGATTCCCGCATCAACACTGTTTCCGTTGATGAGGGAATCAAGCAATTTCTTTCCTGCAACCCGTGGTGATTTTATGTGATAGACCAACACAAAGTGGCACATAACTGTCAAGTGGATGGAAAATGATAAATGGTTTTAAAATGTTTTACAAATAAATATCTGAAAAGTGTGGCGTGCATTTGTATTCAGCCCCCTTTACTCTGATAACCCTAACTAAAATCTAGTGGAACCAACTGCCTTCAGAAGTTACCTAATTAGTATATAGAGTCCACCTGTGTGTAATTTAATCTCAGTATAAATACAGCTGTTCTGTGAAGCCCTCAGAGGTTTGTTAGAGAACCTTGGTGAACAAACAGCAACTTGTGGAGAAGTTTAAAGCAGGGTTAGGTTATAAAAAACAATCCCAAGCTTTGAACATCTCACGGAGCACTGTTCAATCCATCATCTCAAAATGGAAAGAGTATGGCACAACTGCAAACCTACCAAGACGTGGCCGTCCACCTAAACTGACAGGGCAAAGAGAGCATTAATCAGAGAAGCAGTTAAGAGGCCCATGGTAACTCTGGAGGAGCTGCAGAGATCCACAGCTCAAGTGGGATAATGTGTCCACAAGACTATTAGTCGTGCACTCCACAATTCTGGCCTTTATGAAAGAGTGGCAATAAGAAAGCCATTGTTGAAAGAAAGCCATAAGAAGTCCCGTTTGAAGTTTGCGAGAAGCCATGTGGGG
This sequence comes from Lithobates sylvaticus, assembly GCA_028564925.1. Taxonomy (NCBI): domain Eukaryota; kingdom Metazoa; phylum Chordata; class Amphibia; order Anura; family Ranidae; genus Lithobates; species Lithobates sylvaticus. Next base: position 387,499,634 of record CM053030.1, read on the forward strand.
GGACACAGCGAACCTGTGGAAGAAGGTGCTTTGGTCAGATAAGACCAAAATGTAACTTTTTGTCCTAAAAGCAAAACGCTATGTGTGGCGGAAAACTAACACTGCACATCACCCAGAACACACCATCCCCACTGTGAAACATGAAAGTCTACAAAAGTTTTGAGACTGGGGTGGAGGTTCACCTTCCACAGGACAACGACTCTAAACATACAGCCAGAGCTACAATGGAATGGTTTAGATCAGGGGTCTTCAAACGATGCCATAGTCTGAAGATCCCTGGTTTAGATCAAAGCATATTCATGTGTTAAAATGGCCCAGTCAAAGTCCAGACCTAAATCCATCTGAGAATCTGTGGCAAGACTTCAAAATTGCTGTTTACAGATGCTCTCCATCCAATCTGACAGAGCTTGAACTGTTTTGCTAAAAAGAATGGGCAAAAATGTCACTCTCTAGATGTGCAAAACTGGTAGAGACATCCCCAAAAAGACCTGCAGCTGTAATTGCAGTGAAAGGTGGTTCTACAAAGTATTGAGTCAGGGGGGCTGAATACAAATGCACGCCACACTTTTCAGATATTTATTTGTAAAAAAATTTGAAAACCATTTATCATTTTCCTTCCACTTCACAACTATGTGCCACTTTGTGTTAGTCTATCACATAAAATCCCAATAAAATACATTTATGTTTTTGGTTGTTACATGAAATATGGAAAATTTCAAGGGGTATGAATACTTTTTCAAGGCACTGTAGCTGCCTGTTAGCAATATAGAATGTACAATGAGCTGCACATGAATGTCTACATTCTTAGCATGCTTTGGTGCTTGGTGCGAAACTAATGATGCATATTTGTTAGTCATCATTCCTGCACCAACCACGCAAAGACCCTGCACATGGAAGAAGTCAGGGAAAAGATGTCGCCACCAGCAAGGGAGTTCATGCGTGTCACATTGTTGAACTTTAGTTCCACTTTAATCCCTCTGCTAAGCCTCACATCTTGTCATTACACTGTCAAAAGTAGAGCCTCCATTGACCACCGAGATTGAATGACGGGGTGGGATAATATTAGCATTAGGAGTGGGCAGGACCTATTCTCAACTTTGAGAGAAGTTAGGGCTCTTGGACTTGAATACACTTTGGTGGACCTGAGATAATCACTTAAATACCACTTACTTTTTTTAAGGTTGCCTTTATCTGAATCAGAGTTTTGAGAGAAGAGTTTTACTTCTACTGAATTCTGACTGCAGAAACATTAGGAACTTAAAAGGGTAATGAGGGCAAAGTGGGTCTACGAGCCTTATTCATGTCATGTGATATGTACGTATTGCTTACTTCAGCCTTCTCGCCTTCTCATCTGCAGCATTTTCCTTTCGTAGCCTCATTCTTTCTCTAGGGGTCATTTTCTGGACCTCCGAAAGCTCGCGGAGAGTTTGAAGATGGAACTTTCTCTGACTATAAAAGAAACATAAATCCAGTGTGCAGAGCTTGTAATCTTTACCACATTCACAAGAGAACAGTCCTCGGCAGGAAACTTACAGACGTCACTCCTTCACATCATTCTACAATATTAAAGTCTATTTCCCAGCTTAGTTTGAACATTATGTCAGCTTAACGGACTCAAAGCACCAAGCATTAATAACGACACTGCAGGTGAACCATGAATAATAAGTATAATTTGCTTAAATAACTTTCATTTCACCGTAATCTGTTTAAGTCTTACTTTGAAAAATGACATTGGGTAAAAATAATTATGGAAAAATCAATGTAAATCAAAGAAATGACAGACCATAGAATGAAACACGGGTTACTCAAAAAAGCCTCAAAAGGTCATTATTGTAAAATGCCTATTAGGTAAAAATAATGCATTTGATGCATTCATGGGAAGTGCACGCTCTTTTTACATCAACATATAAAATGTTTGTTTTTCTTACAGGCACAGTGTTCTTATTAAATCTTAGCAAGTGGCAGCAGGAGTCTAGAATGCAATACTTATGCGTAATTAGACATGTTAGTTATAAAGAAGGAGTCTGTTAAAAAGATCTATAAAACAAGCAATTTATAGGATTGGGTCTCTAAAAGCAATTATACATTTTTGGTTTAATCTGTTTTGGTAATATACATTTTTGGGTGGTTATCAGTTTCTGGATTTATGTGCTACATATTAAATCTCCTAGCAGGATCTCTAAACTTTTGCTCTCAGCTTTACACAATTGCATCTGCATTCTGTAAGACTTCTGTTATGACAAATTTTGTGTCAATAATGGTTATGTAGGGAAATATACACTATATTACCAAAAGTATTGGGGCGCTTGCCTTTACATGCACATGAACTTTAATGATATCCTAGTCTTAGTCCGTATGGTTCAATATTGAGTTAGCCCACCCTTTGCAGCTATAACAGCTTCAAGTCTTCTTGGAAGGCTGTCCACAAGGTTTAGGAGTGTGTCTATGGGATTGTTTGACCATTCTTCCAGAAGCGCATTTGTGAGGTCAGGCACTGATATGGACAAGAAGGCCAGGCTCGCAGTCTCCACTCTAAAGCCCCATACACACGCTCGGACAATCCGCGGACCAGGTCAGTCGGACTTTGTCCGACGTACTTTGTCCGATGTTGGCGTTGCGTACACACGGTCGGACAAAGTTGTCGGAAAATCCGATCATTCTGAACGTGGTGACGTTTGTTGCCTACGACGGGACTACGTAGAGGCTAGTAGCCAATAGCTTTGGTCTTGTAATGTGATCTGAGCATGCGTAGCACTTTGTCCGGTCGCACAACCGTACACACGATCGGATTTGGTGTGATCGGACCGGGTTGACGGCAAATCTTTCCAGCAGGAGATAAGACTTTGTCCGACGGACAAACCGACGAACACTGTCCGATGGTGCATACACACGGTCTGATTTTTCAACAACCTTGTCCGATCGGACCAAATTGATGAAAAAGTCCGACCGTGTGTATGGGGCTTAATTCATCCCAAAGGTGTTCTATTGGATTGAGGTCAGACAAGTTCCTCAACCTCAAATTCGCTCATCAATGTCTTTATGGACCTTGTTTGTGCATGGTGCACTGTCATGTTGGAACAGGAAGGGGCCATCCCCAAACTGTTCCCACAAAGTTGGAAGCATGAAATTGTCCAAAATGTCTTGGTATGCTGATGCCTTAAGAGTACCCTTCACTGGAACCAAGCCCAACCCCTGAAAAACTACCCCACACCATAATCCCCCTCCATCAAATTATTTGGACACATGCACAAAGCCAGGTCCATAAAGACATGGATGAGCGAGTTTGGGGTGGAATAACTTGACTGGCCTGCACAAAGTCCTGACCTAAACCTGATCGAACACCTTTGGGATGAATTAGTGTGGAGACTACGAGCCAGGCCTTCTTGTCCACTTCAGTGCCTGACCTCACAAATGTGCTTCTGGAAGAATGGTCAAACCTTCCCATAGACACACACCTAAACCTTGTGCACAGCCTTCCCAAAATAGTTAAAGCTGTTATAGCTGCAAAGGGTTGGCCAACTCTATATTGAACCCTACAGGCTAGGACTGGGATGCCATTAAAGTTCATGTGCGTGCAAAAGCAGGCGTACCAATACTTTTAGTAATATAGAGTATATTGAGATACAAATATATATTTATTTGGGAAAAATTGTAAGACACTATGGGGACAGCTGGTTACATGCTTTACAAAGCCTCTTAGCAATCTAGTGTATGAACAGGCCTCTCGGATTTAAGTTTGACTATATAACAACCTTTGAAAAAATACAGATATGTTGGTATATTGGTCATTTCCACAAAGCCATTTCCATTTATGAACAGGAGCCTTTTACAAGCAGCTGTTTGAAACAAGAAATTGGTATGTATAATCATACCACAGCACAGGAATTTGGTACACAAGAACAAGGACCATTAAAGGGGTTAGTTATGTGTATAGAAATGGTAATTCATGTTGACTATGTGGTATTACTATAATAATGATGGCTGAGAGTTAAGAATACTTGATAAATATTTGTTATGTTGGCTTGGTGACAATGATAACTATACCTCCTGTGAATGCTGTCTCTGACACAACTTTGGCCTTGATTGTGTTCATTTGCTATTTGTATTTTAATGTAGTTGTGTCATTCCACAGTTGTGTCTGTATTTCTGTTGAATAAAAGTTTTCCATTTTATAGTCATTATGTGAAAAACTGTGCAGAGAACAGAAATCTATTTTTAAGATGTTGTCATAGAGGCTTATTGATGTGAAGAAACTGTGTGCTATTACTTTAAACAGCTAAGATGTACACTTTACTGTACTAAGCAGAATTTAGCCTGTGCTTCTCACAGGGTCCACTGAGAAAAATTGTCTTGATTTGAGGAACAAGGGCCAAAAGAAGGGTATAAGCCATATGTTAATGAGCAACGTAATATTATTTAAAATACTACTTCACAAAAGTAATGTTTGATATAAAGAAACACCCAGCTGTGTAAAATGATAAAAAAAATAAAAAGTAAGAGGCTCTTATATTTATTTTATTACTTACACCGCATTTCTAATTTGGTCAGCCTCTTTCTGACAGATAATGGTTTTGTCATCTTCAAGTATGGATCCATAAAGCTTCCACTGTACTTTCTAAAAAAAAAAAAAAAAAAAAACATAAAAATTACATAAATATGATCCACCAACATGAGGTATATAACATAGAATAGCTATCAATGAATAGAGGTTATTAGGAAGTATACTCTTAAAACCTCTTTAACCACTTCAGCCCTGGACCAATTGGCAGCCAAAGGACCAGGCCCCTTTTTGCGATTCGGCACTGCGTCGATTTAACTGACAATTGCGCGGTCGTCCGACATGGCTCCCAAACAAAATTGGCGTCCTTTTTTCCCCACAAATAGAGCTTTCTTTTGGTGGTATTTGATCGCCCCTGCGGTTTTTATTTTTTGCGCTATAAACAAAAATAGAGCGACAATTTTGAAAAAAATGCAATATTTTTTACTTTTTGTTATAATAAATATCCCCAAAAAATATATAAAAAAACATTTTTTTTCCTCAGTTTCGGCCGATACGTATTCTTCTACAAATTTTTGGTAAAAAAAAATCGCAATTAGCGATTATTGATTGGTTTGCGCAAAAGTTATAGCGTTTACAAAATAGGGGATAGTTTTATAGCATTTTTATTAATATTTTTTTTTTTTTTACTAGTAATGGCGGCGATCAGCGATTTTTATTGTGACTGAGACATTATGGTGGACACATCGGACATTTTTGACACATTTTTGGGACATTTGTCATTTATACAGAAATCAGTGCTATTTAAATAGCACTGATTCCTATGTAAATGACAGTTGTAGTGAAGGGGTTAACCACTAGGGGGCGGGGAGGAGTCAGTGTGACGTGTGTGTGTTTTTTTTTACAGTAGGGGGGCGTGGCTTTACGTCTGACGTCATTGATCGGCGTTCCCGATGACAGGGAACCGCCGATCACTGACAGACAGTGTAGGAAGCGCGGGGAGAGGTTTGTTTACACAAACCTCTCCCCGTTCTTCAGCTCCGTAACCCGATCGCGGGAGCTCCCGACCGGGTCGCGAGCGCGCCGCTGGCGGTGCTCGCGCGACCCACAGGCAGGCACATGCACGACCACGTACAGGTACGTGATTTTGCCTGCCCTTGCCATTCTGCTGACGTATATATGCAGTGGGCGGTCGGGAAGTGGTTAAACAATATTTTGGTTTAGAGGTCATGGGGAAAGAGTCTTTACCAGTGGCGCCCAGTGGTATATTTTTTTTGTGGGGGGGGGGGGCTGGGGGTGGCAAACACCAACAGTGCTCTACACCCAATCTTTTTTGAAGCCTATTAGAGCATAATCACGTGCTTCAAAAAAAAAAATTGGAATCTATGCATCCGGCACCCTGCATGTAGATTAGGGGGTACCCTAAAGCAGGCTTGCCCTCTATTTAGTCATTTGAAGGAAGGCAAAGCACACAGATGAACCGGACTGCAGGAAAGAGAACTATGGTAGTAATGATGTCTCTACCCTATTCTCTCCCTTTTCATTGCTCAGTTTGCACAAGAAATAGTTTCATGACTTGTTTCACCTAAATCACTATGCATCAAAGCAGAGCTAATCTCTCATCTTTATGACAAATTATTGATTAATTGCTAGTCATCTTCAAAGTCCAGATTCTGTTCTTTAGCAAACTGCATTTAAAATGCACCTACTGCCAAGAGCTACAACCCTTCTCAGGTTTTAATGCTGTGCTGTGTCTAAAAATAACACATTTTTTGTACTTACTGTAAAATATTTTTGAAGTATTGAGAGACATGAGAATTTTGTAATTCTTTGACAGTTGGGATTTACTGTCAGCTACATGTGTTGGGAACACTGTCAAAAATAAGTAAGTATAAGTATAACACTCCTTGAAACCATTGTTTTTTGAGCTAAGCAGTACGTAAGGCCAGTGACAGATGTCCATCAATGCACTTCAAAAAAAACAAAAACTACAAAAATCCTACTTTCTTTATCATCCATTGAGGAACACCAGCATTTAGAATTTTTTAGACAATTCCAAAGTCCAAAAACAGTCGAACTCATGGGCAAGGACCACTGAAATATCCAACAGATGTGGATATCCAAAAGATCGTCAAGAAGTAGTGCCTAGCAAACATGAAAATTGCCATCACCCAGGGGAAGGGAATAGAGGAACAACCTAGTGCTCCAGACCAAGGCATGTAATCACCAGGAAGAGGAAACTTCTACCTGCAGGACACCAAAACATGCACAATAAGGAAAACAACAAGCTAAATGAACAAGAGAAAAATACTTGGACAAACAGCTAAGGTGGTCAATTGGGATGAGGTCCAGGTTGAGGTTGAACATGAGTTTGATGTGAACCTAGCTTGTTCATAGTTCCCGCGAACTGGTGAAAAAAACTAGGCCACATATGGCCAAGACCTCCTGTATCACTACGACCTCTGAATGACAAATTCCCTTAAAAAAGTCAGCAGGGATCCCAGTTAATATCACTGAGCAAATATGGGGGAGGGCAGAAATCTGGGCACCCCCTTTTTCTAAAGGGTGGCTTTCAGATTCTGATAAGACCCCCCCTCCCCCCTTGCAGACCTTTACATCCCCGAAGACCTTTACATCTCTTTGCAGAATCAGACATAGGGATGAGGCCCTTGTCCACATCATCATGGGGAATCCTTGCAAGGTATCCTCAAAATGATGAGGACATGTGCCCTGATATGGTTCAGGATTGGGGTCTGCATGCTTGTTGCCCCCCCTTTTTCTAACATGCCAAGTTGCATGCCTAGATAAAAATCTGGTACAGACTTTGAAGGGTTTTTTATTTTATTTTTTTAAAGGGGTAGTATACTTTACAAAAATGTGTGTTCTCTGCCTTTAATAAAAAAAAGTGGCAGATGATCCCCTTCAAAGTCCACACCACACATTTATTTGGGCATGTAGCCTGGAAAATTCTAGAAAAAAGGGGCACTGCCATGGGTAGGGTCTAGAAGAGTTGAAGGACACAGAAGAATCAATACTTACAGGGTAAAAGAGAAGAAGGAATTAACTCCTGTCAATCTTGCAGGCTACAAGATCCCCCCGGATGGGGATAGGGCTGAAGAAGTTCAAGATCTGTGAGATGATTAACCACTTATGATGGAAAAGTACTCTTTTGTGGAGAGGAGTGCAAGAGTGAATGAGATAGCATAACTACAGGTAAGAATTATGCCGCGTACACACGTGCAGACTTTTGCCGGCGGACCTAGTCCAGCGGACAATCCGCCGGACTTTCCAGCTGGCTTCGCCGGACTTTCCGAGCGCGTGGACTTGCCCACACACGCGCGGACTTGCCCACACACGCGCGGACTTCTCCGGCGGACAATCCGCCGGCCAAAGTCCGCGGGACTTTTGAAAATGAACGGACTTGCCCACACACGGAGCAGTCCGTACATTTAGAACGTAACTTCAGGCTACGTAGCTAGCATAGGCAGTAAATGCCACCGCGCTAGCTCCGTAACCTGGCATGGATTTAAAGGGACTCCCTACGCCGAAAAACGGCGTGGGGGTTCCCCCCAAATCCATGTCAGACCCTTATCCGAGCACGCAGCCTGGCCGTCCAGGAAAGGGGTGGGGACGAATGAGCGCCCCCCCCCCCTCCTGAGCCGTACCAGGCCGCGTGCCCTCAACATGGGGGGTGCCCTGGGGAAAGCACCTTGTCCCCAAGAATAACAAGAAGAAGAAGGCACCGGCGGCGCGGAAAACGACGACCGCCGCAAGAACAGAAGAGACCCCCGGAAGACCCCCGAAGGCGGATCGAGACCCCCAGACGACGGCGGCGACGACGAAGAAGGTAGCCGCACTTCTCCGCTCGGTAAAAGAGCTCGGTAAATGGCGGAGGAGTCCGGCGAGAAGACCCCCAAGACGGAAGAAGACCCCCGGAGCAGTGCAATAAACTATTTTTTCAAAAGTGTGGGTGTTTTTTTTTACTTTACATTTTACACCTTAGGTCATTCACATAGGGTGGGGGGCCGGGATCTGGGGGCCCCTTATTGAAGGGGGCTCCCAGATTCCGATAAGCCCCCGCCCGCAGACCCCGACAACCAACGGCCAGGGTTGTCGGGAAGAGGCCCTTGTCCTCATCAACATGGGGACAAGGTGCTTTGGGGTGGGGGGGCCGCACGGCCCCCCTTTCCCCAGGGCACCCCCCATGTTGAGGGCACGCGGCCTGGTACGGCTCAGGAGGGGGGGGGCGCTCGTTCGTCCCCACCCCTTTCCTGGCCGGCCAGGCTGCGTGCTCAGATAAGGGTCTGACATGGATTTGGGAGGAACCCCCACGCCGTTTTTCGGCGTGGGGATTCCCTTTAAATCCATGCCAGGTCACGGAGCTAGCGCGCCGGCATTTACTGCCTACGCTAGCTACGTAACCTGAAGTCACGTGCTAAATGAACGGACTTGCCGATGAGTGGCAAGTCCGTTCATTTTCAAAAGTCCGGCAGACTAGCCTACTAACGGCGGGATTGTCCGCCGGACTGCCAAGTCCAGCGGATAATTTTAAAACCAAACTTAAAACTTTGGTCCGCCGGACTTTGGCGCCAAAAAGTCCGCCGACGCCCACACACAAGGGGATTGTCCGCTGGACCTGAGTCCAGAGGATAATCCCGCGGGATTGTCCTTTCGTGTGTACGCAGCAGTAGAGATCCCATAGTGTGGTAAACCCACACAAACCTGAGAAAATGCATAATGGGGTGCAGTAATACCTGAAATAGCAGCCTACATTCAAAGGTCTAGAGTAGAAGCTACAAGAAGAAGCCTGAACATCTAAACTCCAAATAAGTAAACAACCAAGGGACCCAGCAGAAACAACAAACGGCTCCCTCACTTTCAAAAATGGGGGTGTACCTTCAAGCAGAAGGTTGAATATGAGCTAGAGGACATTGAGCCTCCATATCGCTGTATAGAGTTGGAAGTAGACTGTGATCATCTACGAGCTACTACTGTAGTATTAGATGAAGAACAGGGATCCTCCGGCCTGACTCAAGATCTCATGCATTGAGGCATGCATTAAGGGCAGCCACACAGTTTAGGTACCAGAGGAACCAGAAATGGCATTGTCAAGGGTAGGACAGAAGAGACACCCATGCACAAGTAAATCAAATGTTTCCTTGGATAAAGTAAGGGAGGGTTGTAACCCCTGTCAGTTTTTTTTGCCATCTGTGTCCCATAGAGATTTCCCTTCAATTCCTGTCCCATAACGAAAACAGGAAGTGAGAGAAAATTCCTCCAAAGTAAAGGAATCCAGGAGAGTCACCAGGGTCCCCAGAATTAGTAACCTCATTGGATGATTTCCCCTCTGTTCCAGTTCTGGTGTCAACCCAAATTTTGGATTTTCTTTTACTTTCACTTTTGATTACAACAGTAAACAGGACAAATATAGAGGGTGACTCTCCCTAATGGGGGCACAGGCATCAATAAAAACTGACAAGTGTGCTTAAAAAAAACTTTTGCCTTGAGCTACAATTTAAGCATCTCTCCAGTGTTCCAGGCACTATGCCAAAGCATTCTGCACATATGAACAGACATTTTGTCCATGCAAGACACAAGCTTAGATGCTTTTCAGAGACTATCACAATAATATAGGGCACCAGGTTGTTCTATAAAAGCTTCTGAATGTGGAGTGGTCTCCTTTAAGAACTGAACAGTCAAAGAAAACACATATCTCATACTGTGTTATACAGGTTTTTAGTTTTCCAGTGTTCCACATTCCTGCAGGTGGCAATATAACCCAATTATACATGGAAAAAAAAAGTGGCCCTTAATGGATGATAAAGAAATAAAGACTTCCTTACTCCCCCTATCATTCTAAAGCCCCATACACACGCTCGGATTATCCGAGGACCAGGTCCGCCGGATCATGTCCGTTGTACTTTGTCCGATGTTGGTTTTGCGTACACACGGTCGGACAAAGTTGTCGGAAAATCCGATCATTCTGAACGTGGTGACGTTTGTTGCCTACGACGGGACTACGTAGAGGCTAGTAGCCAATAGCTTTGGTCTTGTAATGTGATCTGAGCATGCGTAGCACTTTGTCCGTCGGAATTCGCTACACACGATCGGATTTGGTGTGATCGGACTTTGTTGTCAAAAAATCTATCCAGCAGGAGATAGGACTTTGTCCGTCGGACAATCCAATGGAAACTGTCCGATGGTGCCTACACACGATCGGAATTTCCGACAACATTGTCTGATAGGACAGAATCCATCGGAAAATCCGACCGTGTGTATGGGGCTTAACACTGTGAAAAACCCTGACAAAAAGGATGTCACTAGGACAGCATGCAACTAGAAATCCTCCCAAAGGAGTTCCACACACCCTACAGATGGAGATTCTAACTGTTTACCACTCTGAAAAAGGTGCTTTTATTATTTGTTTCTTTTTTGGACAGACCTGTTCTCACATCTTGTTCCAGTGGCAAGGCAGCAGAAAACGCAAGTGAATAAAAACCTAACTGTGGTTTCAAGCTTTTTACAATGTAAAAATAAAAAAAAATGTTTTGGCTGCAGCGTGTCTTCAAACCTAAGCTTGGAAGTGGTATTAAACCCAAAAACAAAAATGTATTAAGTTGTAGCTCACCAATTTTTAGATGTGGTGGCTGCATTCGTTTTCCTTTTTAGTCTTTTCCCTTTTTTACCTGGAAACACAGTCAGTAAGTCTGTTGTTTTTCAATGTACTTTAACAGGCCAAGTTGTCCCGACAAAATAACAGTAATGCCCCGTACACACGGTCGGAAATTCCGACCACAAAATCCGTCGGATTTTTTCCGCCGGATTTTGTCCGACACTGGTGTTGCATACACACGGTCGGACAAAGTTGTCGGAAAATCAGATCATTCTGAACGTGGTGAAGGCTAGTAGCCAATAGCTTTGGTCTCGTAATTTGATCTGAGCATGCGTGGCACTTTTGTCCGTCGGAATTCTCTACACACGATCAGAAAAAGTCCGATCGGATTTTGTTGTCGGAAAATTTGAGAGCAGGATCAAATTCCGACGGAAAAAGTCCGATGGGGCCCACACACGGGCGGATTTTCCGACAACATGGTCCGATCGGACATTTCCATCAGAATTTCCGACCGTGTGTACGGGGCATTAGAGGGTTGTGACAAACCATTTAACACTGACATGGTCATCTTTTATTAATTTATGTCAAACTTTTATCTCAAAAGGAAAAATAATGTTTGCTGTAATTGCTTTAAAAGTGTTAGCTGGAGTTCAGCTTCCATTTGTTGGTCAAATCCATTTAAATCTGCTAGTTTAATACTACCGTCTCCCCTCACTAACAGTGCTTCATCCAGATTGCAGACACCTTAAAGACAGGAAGTGTGTTAATAGCTGGATCACTGGGTGAAATAAAGGGAAAAAATCCTAAAAAAAAAATGAAAGCCACCACATTAAAGGGTAGGCAAACTAAACTATATTACATTTTTGGTTTTGGGTTCAATACCACTTTAAATATAGTTTATGGTGTCTTTTTCGGTGCCGGCTCATAAATAAAAACTCTGGCATCTCAAGGAGAAACTTTTCTTTCCTGCTCAATAATTACGAGAACAAAGTAAATTTTGTGATTTTAAAAAGCACACATAATTTAATTATAAGTACGTGTTTAGAAGAAAAACAATTCTTATTACTCAAAGTAACCACTGCAATTCTCCCTTCTCATTTTCTAGAAAAAACATGATTTGCAGAAAATGACTGGTCCTTGTTGGCTACAAATAGTTTTCATCATTATTCATAAATATTATGTGTGCTTCAGTAATGCGTTTAGATCCTGTTCTGGCTGAATTATAATTACTTGGCTAGCAGCAATTTACCAGTTATTGGTATGAGCTGACATCAGACAGTTTAGAAAGGAAACACTGACATGTAGATAAACTGAATCTACAGATAAAGTGTGTATTTTCTTGTACATCAACAAGCTTTACAAACATCCACAATGGAGTTTGGTTTGTTTAACTGAATTTTGCAATTATAGAGAGCAAACATGGTGTTATTTCCATGGATTTTATTTAATTAATCCGCAACACAAAAGCTGCTTCCAATGCTGAGCAAATACACTAACGATAATCAGATTTTTAGAAAGTCTATCAGATAAATGATGCTCACTCACGATACAAGCTACATACACCAGCAGTTAATGACAAGTGACATTATACACAGCAGATAAATAAATGACATTAAAAGTCTATACATCTTTTTCACTAGAACATTTAATGTAATCATTCAATTTTCATTTTGTCTGTGCCATAGCATACAAAAAAAGTAGTAATTCTTTTTAAAAGACATCTTTAATAGGTTACAATAGTGGTCTCTGATATTTTTTTAGGGCTGACCAAGACCTTCCTACACAAAGTTATGTAATTTATTTTATCAAGAAATTGTATTTTTTTTAAGCTGAACTTCAGCCAGTTACAATAAGCACAACGTATTAACACATCATTCAATTTTTTGATTTTATATGAAAATAGTGTAGGTACCATAATTTGTTGCAGTCTTGCATTATTGCAGCATTCCATAGTCAGTGGATTAACAAATGCTCTTTCACAAAGTATTTGGTTAACAATGTTTAAAGCGGTTGTAAACCTCCCTAAAAAAATCCCCCCCCCCCCACCAAAAAAAAAAAACCTGAAAGACAAAGGCATAATTGCATACTAGCTCATTATGAAATACTTACCTTAGAACGATGCCCTGGATCGGCGCTGGCACGCGGCTCACATGGCTCACACGGCTGGCATGGTTTCTGAGGTTACTTCCGGGTTCGCGGGCTCCAGCGATGTGATTGACCGGAGCCGCGATTACATCACTCCCGCGCATTCTTGCGGGTGCCACCGGTCACGGCACAGGCCCTGAAGAAACGGCACGAGCGTTTCTTCAGTGTGCATGCGCCGATGATGTCGGCGGCAGCGTATATAGTAAATATCTGCTAAACGGGGCAAGTTTAGGAGATACAGTATCTCACAAATGTGAGTACACCCCTCACATTTTTGTAAATATTTTATTATATCTTTTCATGTGACAACACTGAAGAAATAACACTTTGCTACAATGTAAAGTAGTGAGTGTACAGCTTGTATAACAGTGTAAATTTGCTGTCCGCTCAAAATAACTCAAACAGCCATTAATGTCTAAACCACTGGTAACAAAAGTGAGTACACCCTAAGTTAAAATGTCCAAATTGGGCCCAATTATCCATAGGATGCATTAAGGTGAAAAAACACGACCGATACCATATCAAGAAGTTTCCAGGAAATGTTCATATGCCTACATTGTAGTATTGCTGCCTGTTTAGTACCCCCCATTGTTCTGTCAGATTTACCTAAAGCTGGGTATACACACCGCAAATTGTCTGGTTCAACAGGACAGTGTATATACCCTGCTTTAAGCTGCTTTCTACTTATCATTTTCACAGTCTATTATGCAGCAAAAATGTTTTGTAGCAAGAGGTTTTCATTTATTCCATACCTGTAGCTGATCAAATATATATGGAATCTGTAAAATCTCCACTGCTCCTGGACGAAGTAATGGATCTTTGTTTAGCATTCTGAAAAGTCAAAAAGTATGTTCTGTAAATGAAACAAAAAAACTGCTCCAGGTGAGTGAGTCTCTGCTTAATCCCCACACACACTAGTCAGGTGCTAGCCCAGCTTGCATGCTGTGTAACATAAGGAAATGATTCCGGACGGCTGCACTTACAAAAATCCTTTTGTTGAAGCTTTATGTGACCAGTGGTAGACAGATGGAGCAGGGGACAAAGAGGTACGTCGTAATGACTAAGCGTTAACATTTGCGATAAATGCGTCTACCTCTTTGTCCCCTGCTCCATCTGTCAAAAGCTGGTCATAAGAAGCTTCAGTAAAAGGATCTTTGGAAGCCGTCCAGAATAATTTCCTTATATGTACTGTAAATACATCTGCTTAAAAAAACAGAAACATGATATGGTGTGTAAGCAATGTAATACCTGCTCATTATAAAATTAAGGTCACTAGAGTAACAATCAGGTAGAGATGGTGTTGGACCTTCCACAATTTTCCAAACAACTGCTAAAAAACTGTGTCCAGTAAAAGCATGTTCCAAGCAGCATATTTCATGAAGAATGCAGCCAACGGACCTGCAAAAAATCCACACAAAAAATTAGACAAAAAATTAGACACGCTATAAGTGTTCCAGTACAAGTAAAAACAGATTTACTTGGCTTAAATATGAATATTCTGGTTAATTTTCTCAGACCACTGTGTTGCTTGCTATGGCTATTTTAGTGATTTTTATAGCATATATATATATAGAGTAGTACATTTGAGCTACCATGCATTGTTTCTACAAGCTACCCCAAAGGTTTGTGCTAATGAACTCCTTGGATTGGTTCATGAAGATCAGGCAAAAGGAAGCAATGTTGGCAGAGTGTAGGAGGTGGTAGGCACAAAGGAGGAGTAGTTTATGGCAGGACTCAAAGAATCAAGGAGCAGTCTGGCGAGATACTGAATAAAAATAAAAAGAACCAGGAATAACCAAGTTAAGTAACTGTTTAGTGCATCACTATCCCTATTAAATACATTGTCCATGCTCATTAGCTAGGAAGGGTTAATTTGCTAGAAAGGATAGCTAGCTTGTGCATGTGTATGTTGTATATACATTTTTGTGGCACTCTGTATGTCTTGTATTGTTTCCTAAAATTGTATGCAGTTTGTAGGTACAGCAGTTTTGTTTAGTAAAGCAAAGCACATTAATACACTACAGAGGTAGTTCCTTCCTTGCGTTTACTGAAAAGAATCTTAAAAGACAAAGCAAAACAACCACCTAGCCCAAAGGCAAATATTCTGCTTGCGCTGGTACCACCTGGCCAATCACAAATATGTACAGGCACCACTGGAGTATTGAACATGCCCTTAAAGCTGTTACCCATGACATAAGCAATGTACCTCTGCATATCCAAGGATAATAGCAGGCAGGATTGTTACTATACACAACACTACAGATTCTACCTGAACAACACTTTGTGAAATGAATGATTTGAAACAAAATGGGTAAGTAGGGTAGATTCATTCAACTTATTACTGGGCAGCTCATATCCAGATATACAACCTCTGTGAAGTTTACACCCTTAGATCTGATTGATCACTCTAAAAACATGTCTAATTATGTGCTTTCTATCAATAATTAAAGTTCATGGGGTGTATTTATTAATGGGTCACTATTCAGCATCTATTATATGACATTCCCTGATGAAATCTTACTGATGCTGATAACAGCTCATATGCCCTTTAGCATTTGGGGGCTTCAATGCTGATTCCATAAAAAGCTGTCCCCCCAAATCTCTCTAGCCTTTTGCTGACTGGCACCAGGCTCTTCAGCATCCCCAGCCCAGGAGGGGATATCCGCATGGGTAGAGGAGGGGTCACTTTCTAATTTAACCCATGGTGGTGCGCCAAAACGAAACACCTACGTTTACAAAAAAGTGCATGTGAAAAAACACAAAAAAAGTGCACTTAACGGTGCATCTCTAGTCCACCTCCCAAAGAAGTAGGCATCTACCCTGACCACCCAGGGTGAAAGGCTAAACTTGGTCCACCTAGCAAAAGGCCTGCCGAACCACTCTCCTCATGGTCAGCCAAACCCGACCAATGCATACTAGGTGAGAGGCTTCCCTGAAGAAAGACCAGGGGAGGAAGGAACCTGATGGCCACACATCCTTCCTCTAGACTTCAGGGTAGGCCTGAGGACCAACACCATCCATAAAAGTGAGAAAAAGACAAAAGTGCAAGTGACAAAACAGTAAGAAAAATAAATTAAATAAATAATGCCAGTTCACTGGCTAGGCCCATATGCCACCTCCACTTTGCCTTATCCCCATTACCTTTGCAGGTTCCAGCAATGTCCAAAGATGTCCTGCGCCACCTGCTCTAGCGAGATCAGAGTTTGGGAGAGCAATGGTCCCCCCTTCTTCATTGCTTAACCAGTGTTTGAGCACCTGAAGAAGTTCCTATCATTGGTGCTACTACTTTAGGTACCCAGGGAACTGGGGAGGGGTTTCCAAACATCAGCCCAAATATGTGTAGTGATGTCATGGGAAGTTCCCTTGGCAATGACATCACAGAGAAATCTATTCCCTGAGTTCCCTTTGCATGTAAAATGGTGCCCACATGCCCACAGTGGTCAAAGTGACAAGGAGGACTATGTTTCTTTTTTTTGTATTCTGCTGACACTAGTGTGCCCAGCTGGTTTGTCTGGGGAGGGGAGGGCATGCTGTTTTGTTTATTTTATTTATTTATTTATGTTTCTTACAGTTAAATCTCACATTTTGTATTAACACACAAGTACAGCATCTTCATATACTAAAAATCCACTGCTCCAAAAAAACTTTTTCCTACAGTTAAATCTCAAATTTTGTATTAACACACAGGTACAGCATCTTCATATAATAAAAATCCACTGCAACCAAAAAAAAGAAGCACTTTATAATACACATTTCCCATTCTTAACTAGAGAATATTTAATATTGTGCAAGGCAAAAAACGGGGCAAATTTTGGCGAATTTCAGAATAAATCCATATGGAGTGATGATTACGTGAAATAGTACAGTATAGCGCTTTCCCAATGTTGAACAGATGTTGGGAAAATCCTGTTAGATGGCATTTTCACATGGGCAGTTCTTGTTTGATACTATTATTGATGGGTGAATCTTGTTTGCTGCTATTATTGATGGGTGAATCTTGTTTGAATATGGACAAGATCCACTGTGATAAATAGACGGAATGTGGAAAATCGGCTCTTGGCAAAAAAAGTGGGTGACACCCCTATGTTTTCATTTGATTGTAATATGCCCTTATATTGTATATTCTGTAACAGCACATGGATATACAAGTATATGCATTACAGTATGTAAAGCATAAAAAATGTCACGCTAACATGAATGGCAAAGCAAATGGTAGTTCCAAAACAAAATATATTCCTAAAGCACCTTGTCAGACGTTAAGGTTTTTTATTTATTTATTTTTTATTTATTTTAGAAATTCGATTTTATTACATAGAAAGTACAAGAGCATTATAGATTGTTAGAATGTATATTAACAGTAATGTGGCAAATTTTAGCTAACACAGCTAACAAAGTATATTTGAATGAATGTGGCCTAAAGTGAGTCAGTGCCAGAGCGATTGTGTGACGGTTGTCTTACTAATGCTAGAAAGATGTTCAAGTGTGGGAGTACAATAATAGATACATGGGTAAGAAAATATTGTGAATTAGAATTCGGAGCCAGAAAATAGTGGGGAACTGAGAGAGCTGTAGAAAAAACAGCAAGAGATAGTTCAGGAAGATCTTATCATGGGCATGGTGGCAGTCTTGCAGAAGAGGCACAGTTGCCCAGGGCACTGGATAACCTTCTCCCAGTACTGATACACATATTTAATAAAATAGTCATGTTTATTTTGGTCAATAGCCATCAGTTGTTGCATTCTCATTATATCATTCATGATTTCTATCCATTCAGATATTTAGGGTGATTTAGAAGATCTTCATTGTCTGGGTATGAGTAGTCTAGTGGTCATTAGAAATATCCACAGAAGAGAACTTTTTTTTTTTTTTTTTTGAAAGTTGTTTTTATTGAATTTTCAGGTAAATACAGAACAAAACAGCCTATTGGGCATACCCAGGCACAAGCACTACTATAACTAAACTTAACATGGAAAAATAAAAAATAAAAAAAAATAAAAATAAATTATACAATCTAACAAAACCACTGTACGCTCAACCACCTATGTAGTATGTGTAGAAAGCAAGAACTATTAATTCCACGATACCCTGCAGGCTTTCAGTAGTTAATCACAGGATGAAGTGTTTACTAGCCATACACCGTCTTACTTTTACTCCCCCTCCCCACAGAACAATCTCAGGAGCCTAGGAACGTTTTAGCACAGAAGAGAACTTTAAAGTGGTTATAAACCTCTAACATGAAATATAAACAAAGCATATTCTTCTATAGTGTGTGCTTGTCTCAACACAGCACACTGTGTTATTTCTGTCTGCTCCCTCATTCCTCTGCTATCAGCATGAGTTTCTTCTGACAGGTTTCCCTGACACTAAGAGAAAAAAGGTGACAGAGGAGGGAGCTCCAGTACACAGCCTGCGATTGACAGCCTCAGCTTTACTCCTGTGTTCTGTATAAAGGGAGAATTATCCCTTCTCTCCAATCAGCTCACATAGCTCCCCACACTGACCTCTGCAGAGTGTACCTTCAACCCCCCTGCGCTTTCTCAAGTGTGAAGAATCTGTATAAACTCTGCACTTAAACAACTGAAGAGGAGAGAGGGCTGCAGATAAACAGGTACAATTTACAAAGCAAGCTTTGTTTCATCTCTGTGTATTCCCTGAAGCTAGGCACTTCACTGGGTATATGTAAGGGTTTACAACCACTTTAACTAAAGAGGAATTTAGGAGGTAGAAAGTTTATTATGAATACAAAAAATAGTCCCAGGGGGACAGTGCTGGCAAATATTTGACTTGGTATTACAAGTCACACAAGAGGAATGGGATATGATTTTCTCCTGACCCATAAATCCATAATTTGTAGCAAAATGCGTGAAAAAATCAAAGTCCTTATTAGGTCACATCAATGTCCTTTCAAACTTCAGAAAGGACATTGATACAACCTAATAATGATTTCGATTTTTTTCACACATTTTGCTAAAAAATATGGATTTATGGGGCAGGAGAAAAATCATCTCCCATTCCTCTTGTGTGATTTGTGTTTCTAAATGACTTTCCTATTGAGAAATGTAGGTGGTCTTCTGGATGCTTGTTTTATTAGTAGTGCATAGTTAATGGAAATTGAGTGTCTTACATTTTCTGTATGTGTGCATAAAATTCTCCAGCCATGTATGAGTATTCGATTTGGGTTTAAATTACTTCTAAAGGCTTCTGTATGATAATCTCAGTCCCAACTCCAGTAACTACAGTATATAATGCAGAAAAACAAATACAAACTTCCAAAAAAACTTCCCTTAGCTCCCATGACTGAGCCAAAGTCTTCTTCATTTGTGTCTCACATGCTCCCTCTCCTAGACACTGCAGCCTACAGTGGGAATTACATGAGGATAATTACAAGGGGAACATAGCTTGGTTTAAACATTTAAGAGTGTGACTTAACAATAAAGGCTATTGGGATATCTGGTAGGATCTGTCCACATACTGTAAGTGATTTAGGATGGATAAGTGCAAGACTGAATAAGAAAAAGACCTATTGTTGGGTTAAAAAAAGGTGAAGTTGGGCTTTAATGTGAGCTTGTGCTCTACTCGTACAACAGGTTAATTTTAATGTCCAGAACATTATATTGGTGTCTAAACTTTATGTACATTAATTTTATCCAAAATTACTAGAAAGTGCTGCAGATGCTTTGGAAACCCATTTTGCAGCCAAACAATATTAGGACCAATGTAGCCAGCACCAGATTCATTAAAAAAAGGCACAGAGCTTAGATGGCTACCACCTCACAAGTAGGTGTTAGTACATTAGTGATGTCCAGCCTTTATTTCAGTGGTGAAAAAAACCTGCATTTCTCAACAATTTTTCATCAAGGCACTCCTTAAAACTCTGCACGATCTCTAGGCACCCCATTCTAAAATGTAAAAAAACTATCAGGGTACCTGCACACTGGACGTTAAAATCAACTGCTCCTGACATTTGTTTCTGGCAACAAAAAAATGCTTGATGCTGGTAAACATGTGTACCGCGTTTATGCACATTTACCTGCGTCCGGCGCTTGAGCTTTTATTAATTTCATTGACCATTTATTGGCCATTTATTCTGGCCATTGAAATTAAAAAAATGTCCAAGCACTAAATAAGCTTAGCGTTAACGCACTTTAACACGAATTTACACGCGTTTTTGCCGTGTTTGGCATTTTTCAGTGAAAACACTAATCTCTTGAACACCATTCTTCTGCTCCCAAACTCTGGTAAAAGCTTATGTGTGCATTTACACATAAGCTTTTATCCAGTTGCTTTCAGGGGCTTTGGGAAAAAACTTCAAAGGCTCCTAAAAATTCATTTAGGAGCAGCAGCATGCATAAGGCCTTAGTTTTACATAATGCATCCGCATCCATACACGTAGGGCACCCAACATTAGTGGTTTTGTGTAACAAAAAGGCAGGCTTGATCTGTTTGTTGATCATTTTTGTTGGCCAAATATTTAGCGTAGCGCCCTCCTAGGTAGGTGCTATTATAGTTTTTGGTTTCTCTGCTTAACAGAGAGACAGCTAGGTACATTTATTTGCTGTCTGCTTAACAGTGAGCAGTGATAGGCTAGTGTAGTCTGCTCAGTGTGCTCTGGTGCTGCTCATGCTGTCTTGAAGTTTCACACTGTCCTAGCAGCTATGGGAAGTCCAAATGAAATGAAAAGAACTTACCGCTCCAGATGTAACTGATATGCCCAAAGGAACACACACCTGAGTGCTAGTCCCGGATCACTTCCCTGGTAAATTGTCAAAAAATAAGAAACAGCTGCACCTCACGTGGGCTCCAAGTAAGGTTTATTGGAATATGAAAATATCCAAAAATACACTAGAGGACACCAGCCGGTGTTCGGAACGAGGTGACATACAAAAAGTACGACGGGACTACGTAGAGGCCAGTAGCCAATAGCTTTCGTCCCCAAATTTTGTCTGAGCATGCGTAGCACTTTGTGCGTCGGAATTCTCTACACACGATCGGAAAAAGTCCGATCAGATTTTGTTGTCGGAAAATTTTAGATCCAGCTCTTTTTTTTTTTTCTGTCAGAAATTCCGACGAAAAAAGTCCGATAGGGCACACACACGATTGGATTTTCCGTCGGGATTTCCGACCATGTGTACAGGGCATAACTCTTAAATTGGCATTAGCATTACTATCCCTTCAAATAGATCCCTTTATTTCATCTGTATAAATAGATGAAAAACTATTTATTTAACACGTTAGCCATATCTGAGTGAAAGAAAAACTGTTTCAGTCCCACTTCGTATTACCTAGTATAAAGCACATTTTGCTGAAGTTGGCTTTTTTTCTTTAAGGGCTTGTTCACACTTGACTAAATTACTGACGCTCAACAAACGCTCCTATAGCGTTGGTATGGCGTTAGTATGGGCGTCAGACAGGCGTCAATGAGCTTTAAAATGAGGCGTTTTACAATAGTTAAACGCTCCCTAAATGCCCTATGCACAGTTTCGTGTCGTTTGATGAGCGTTAAAACTGCTCCACAATGGAAAGTGACTAATTTTAATGAGTCACAACCACACCAATACCGCAACGAAAATGCCTGCCAGAGCGTTTGCGGAGCATTACCATAGACTTGAATGGGAGGCGTTGACTCAACATAAGGCTTTCATTTTTAAGCGACGCAACGCTAGTGCTTGTGCTGTCTATTATATCTTGTGCATAGGCATTTGAGGGGCATTTGAAGGCCTCTCAAACACCTGCTCTTAATGCCAGTGTGAACTAAGCATAAAGGTGTCTATTTAGTTTTACTTCAAGACACGAAATAAAAAGTACAATTAAACACTGTAGAGCTACAAAACTCACTACACTGTATAACGGGACAGGTGTCACAAAAAAAGGGACAAGTAGTCCTTGACATTGTACTTCAGATACTGACATAGAATGACTAAGTACATGAGTAAGACCCCTTTCACACCGATCCGCCTATAGCGCCGGCGGTAAAACGCAGCTATTTTTAGCAGCGTTTTACCATCGGATTTGCGGCACATTTTGGCCGCTAGCGGGGCGCTTTTTCCCCCTGCTGGCGGCCGAGAAAGGGTTAAAACCCCCGGCAAAACGCTGCAATAGCTGCAGTTTGCCTGCAGTATTACATCGCTGCCCCATTGATTTCAATGGGGAGCAGCGCTGGAGGAGCGGTGAGTTCACCACTCCTTCACCGCTCCAAAGAAGCTGCTGGCAGGAATTTTTGCGACGCCCTGCCAGCGCACCGCTGCAGTGTGAAAGCGCTCGGGCTTTCACACTGCAGAAAATGAAGCAGCAGTTTGAGGGCAGATTGCAGGCGCTATTTCTAACGCTATAGCACCTGCATTATGCCCTTGGTGTGAAAGGGGTCTAAGAGTTTTAGTCAAACCCATGTGTCCCTCCTTTCTGTAATTCATGTCAATCGTAACTATACTGTTGTCACTATTGCTTTAGTTGTCCCTAATTTGCACATCAGAAATGAGCTGTCATATTGGAGATCACCTGATCTAGCAGAGCCCTTTTACTATTTGAGGCTTCTGCCAATTACCGTATATACTCGAGTATAAGCCGAGTTTTTCAGCAAATTTTTTTGTGCTGAAAATGCCCCCCTCGGCTTATACTCGGGTCAAGCACTTTTCTGCAGCAGAAAATGACATTTTCCGACCCGACTTTGGGGCCCCGTATCTAGAGGCCACTTGGTGCTAGGAACCCCAAATTTGGTGTGCAAACCCAGTGGAACCAACATTACAACATATCCAATATATAATATATTTGGAGTTCCTAGCACCAAGTGGCCCAAGATACAGGGCCCCAAATTCGGTCAACTGTGTCCATCTGCAGCAATGTCATTTCAGGACCATTTTGGCTGCAGCTAGGGGGCATCTAGGAACCCTTAACTACCAAGTTTGAAGTTCAGGGCACAGTGAAGCATGCAAATGGGCACAGTAAGGCTGCAATGGGCATTGTTGACCCTCTTTTCCACTTACAGTAGCTGCGCATTTCTCACCCTAGGCTTATACTCGAGTCAATACGTTTTCCCATTTTTTTGTGGTAAAATTAGGTGCTTCGGCTTATATTCGGGTCGGGCTATACTCGAGTATATACGGTATCCCAAAACATTATCCTGCAGTGTGTTCAGGAATTGAAAAGCTCTAGTTGAGTGTGCAGTACCATTTGTTATCAGTGTCTGAATAATTGAAATCTCCCATAATAATATTATTATGTTATTTAAAGTGGTGTTTTCTAGACATGTGCGATTCGTACGAATTCGTAATTCGTACGAATTTTTCGAAATTCGTACGAATTTACGAATCTGTAGTACGAATTTTTTTTTTTTACGAATTCCGTACGGAATACGAAATTCCGTTTACGAATTTCGTCGCCGAATGATTCGAATGAATTCGAATGGATTCGAATGAATTCGAATGACAAAGTGTCATTTTTGCAGGAAAAATTCCGTTTACGAATTTCAGCTCCAAATTATTCGAATCCAACTACCAATATCAAATTTCAACTAATTCAAACGAAATTATTATAGCAGATATAACGAATGAATTCGAATGCATTCGAATGAATTTGAATGCATTCGAATGAATTCGAATGCATTCGAATGAATTCGAATGACAAAGTGTCATTTTTGCAGAAAAAAAAAAACTATTTAAAAAACAGTCATTCATTGATATAAAAAAAAAAAAAAAAAAAAAAAAAAAAAAAAAGCGTAGGGGTCCCCCCAAATTCAATAACCAGGCCCTTCAGGTCTGGTATGGATATTAAGGGGGACCCCAGCCCAAAAAAAAAAAAAATGGCGTAGGGTCCCCCCCAAATATCCATACCAGACCCTTCAGGTCTGGGATGGATTTTAAGGGGAACCCCGGCCAAAAAAAAAAAAAAAAAAAATGGCGTGGGGGTCCCCCTCAAAATCCATACCAGACCCTTTATCCGAGCACGCAACCTGGCAGGCCGCAGGAAAGGAGGGGGGGACGAGAGCGGCCCCCCCTCCCGCCTGAACCGTACCAGGCCACATACCCTCAACATTGGGAGGGTGCTTTGGGGTCCCCCCCAAAGCACCTTGTCCCCATGTTGATGAGGACAAGGGCCTCATCCCCACAACCCTGGCCGGTGGTTGTGGGGGTCTGCGGGCGGGGGGCTTATCGGAATCTGGAAGCCCCCTTTAACAAGGGGACCCCCAGATCCCGGCCCCCCCCCCTGTGTGAAATGGTAAGGGGGTACAAAAGTACCCCTACCATTTCACCAAAAAAGTGTCAAAAATTGTAAAAATGACAGGAGACGGTCTTTGACAATTCCTTTATTAAAATCTTCTTTCTTCTGGTCTTCCTTCTTCATCTTCTCCTTCCGGCATCTTCTTCCATCGTCTTCTTCCTTCGATTCGCTTCTTCTTCCTCCGGTCTTCTCGTCCTTCTCGTCCGGCGTCGTCCTTCTCGTCCTTCTCGTCCGGCATCGTCGTCTCTTCTCGCAGGCCGCTCCTCGCAATGGGAGGCTCCCGCTCTGTGAGGCTCCGCTCCGGGTGACAGGTCTTGTATAACGAAGGCACCTGGTGACCCCGCCCCCCCTCTGACGTCATGGGGAAAGCCATAGGGAATTCCACATGACGTCCCCGTGCGTCAGAGGGGGCGGGGTCACCAGGTGCCTTCGTTATAAAAGACCTGTCACCCGGAGCGGAGCCTCACAGAGCGGGAGCCTCCCATTGCGAGGAGCGGCCTGCGAGAAGAGACGACGATGCCGGACGAGAAGGACGACGCCGCACGAGAAGGACGAGAAGACCGGAGGAAGAAGAAGCGAATCGAAGGAAGAAGACGATGGAAGAAGATGCCGGAAGGAGAAGATGAAGAAGGAAGACCAGAAGAAAGAAGAAAGAAGATTTTAATAAAGGAATTGTCAAAGACCGTCTCCTGTCATTTTTACCATTTTGTCACCTTTTTTGGTGAAATGGTAGGGGTACTTTTGTACCCCCTTACCATTTCACACAGGGGGGGGGGGCCGGGATCTGGGGGTCCCCTTGTTAAAGGGGGCTTCCAGATTCCGATAAGCCCCCACCCGCAGACCCCCACAACCACCGGCCAGGGTTGTGGGGATGAGGCCCTTGTCCTCATCAACATGGGGACAAGGTGCTTTGGGGGGGACCCCAAAGCACCCTCCCAATGTTGAGGGCATGTGGCCTGGTACGGTTCAGGCGGGAGGGGGGGCCGCTCTCGTCCCCCCCTCCTTTCCTGCGGCCTGCCAGGTTGCGTGCTCGGATAAGGGTCTGGTATGGATTTTGAGGGGGACCCCACGCCATTTTTTTTTTTGGCCGGGGTTCCCCTTAAAATCCATCCCAGACCTGAAGGGTCTGGTATGGATATTTGGGGGGGACCCCACGCCATTTTTTTTTTTTTTTTTTTTTTTTTTTTTTGGCTGGGGTCCCCCTTAATATCCATACCAGACCTGAAGGGCCTGGTTATTGAATTTGGGGGGACCCCTACGCTTTTTTTTTTTCTGCAAAAATGACACTTTGTCATTCGAATTCATTCGTTATATCTGCTATAATAATTTCGTTCAAATTAGTTGAAATTCGATATTGGTAGTTGGATTTACTAACGATTCGTAACTATTCATAACGATTCGTAACTATTCATAACGATTCGTAACGATTCGTAACGATTCGTAACTTGAAATTGAAATTCGATATTTGTAGTTGGATTCGAATTGTTCTCTGTGTTATGAGAACCAACAATTCATTAGCCGCGTTAACGATTCGTAACGATTCGTAACGATTCGTAACTTTACTAACGATTCGTAAAAAAAATTACGATTCGTCCGAATTTCGTATTTCGTACGAATTCGAACGGAATTTCGTACACGAATTACGAATTACGAATTTTTTTATATACGAAACGGGACGAAACTAAACGAAACAAATTTTTTGACAGTTCCCATGTCTAGTGTTTTCACCAAAAAAAAAAAAAGAAATTGCTTAAAAATCATTAAAAAAAATAATAAAAATAATTGGAAATTTTTTTACTCACCTCTAAATACCTGTTGCTAGGGGGTCCCTCGTAGTCTGCCACCTTCAGTGCCCGGGCACTGACATCACTTCTCCTCGGTGCTGCACAGTCATCTGGGACCTATCACGTGTCCCAGATGACTGAGCGTCGTATCACGGCGCGCGGTGCCGCTCGCGCATGCGCAGTGGGTGCCCGGCTGTGCGGAGTGGGGAACGAGGGGGGGCTTCGTTCCCCCGCATCGCTGGACCCTGGAACAGGTAAGTGTCCGATTATGAAAAGTCAGCAGCTGCAGTATTTGTAGCTACTGACTTTTAAAAACATTTTTTTTAGGGGGCACCCCACTTTAATTCTACTTGTGAGAGTAGATTCCTCCATTCATCCTCCAAAGTTGAACTTTACTCTCTCAGTCAACATTGACTATTTTTAATCCTTATGCTGCATGCATTAATAAAAAGATAGGAGGGCATATTATATTTACTTGTTTTAAAAAAAAAAAACTTTCCATTTCTTCAGTTACTTCCTGGTTTCTGGCCTAAGCAAATGATATCATAAATCTCAGGTGTCTTTTGGAGGGGAGGGGCTTTCTTAGCTAAACATGCCCTCCTGCCTGCATGCCTGAGCTAAGCGCAGATGGATTCTGGGGAGTAAATGCTACATAAATCATATAACCTTTATGAAGATGGCTGTGGCTAAAAATGCTAGGGGGGGAGGGGCTTTAAAAGCAATTTCTCAACAAAATAAAACATAGACAAATGACCGTATTGGTGAGTTTGAGTAGAATATTAAAAAATCTATTAAATAGTGTTTTTGGTTTGTGGTGTTCAGATGCAGTGTAGTACCGCTTTAATGTTGGATGGTCTATAACATACTTCCACAAATAATTAACTGGAAAACTCATATACAGCTCCAGCCATAAAGACTCTGTTCCATCACCACTCTAATTGCCAATATCCTTTCTCACACCCACTTTCAGATAGCTCTTGATGTATAGTATACCTCTCCACTTCTATCGGCCATATTCCTCCTAAAGAGTGTGTAATCTTGAATATTTGCAGCTTGTTCTTGTCATTGAATGAGAAATTGAAGCCATTACATCAACATGAGAAAAACTCACCCAAGCTCTACCGCTATATAGTATAGTTGGTGTGTAGAGTAGTCGGTGCTCTGGCTAATTAAGCCCACAAAAGATCCATAGAAAGTACAGGCCGGAAACTCGACAGCTTCTCCATAGAAAATATTTATTTAAGCATTACAGCAATAACATCATCCAAAAATGTTGACGCGTTTCGGCCTTAGGCCTTCATCAAAAGCATTTGCGGACCAGGATCCGGTATGATGTGTATATCCATCTGTGGCCCCCAAAGCTTGAGCGTGTAATGTTTTTTATGCTGTTAATATATCGATCTTTTTTTTTCCACAAAAAGTTTTATTGAAAGTTTTTTACAAATAATACAAATAATACAAGTAGTACCGTAACACAGATGGCTAGGTTGCATTAACAAATTCCAATAAAAAGATATTATATCGAGGAAAACATAACATATAATTTGGTTGTTGGAGCCCCTGAGTTAACATGTAATCTGGCCCCACAGATCAGCATGTCATAGTGGAGTATGTCCTGCGTATTAGTTCTCTCTCCCCGTTTTGTAAATTCTAGCTGTGTTCTAGTGCGGCAGGAGGGAGGGTGGTTTGCATAGAAGAATCTATTCAGACAGCTTTGGGGCCTGCTTATTTAACCTTGATATGTGGAGCGTGTTTTGGGGAATAACCTGTGTCGCTCCTAAATGTGGTGCCGGAAGTCGAGCCAAGGTGCCCATGTTGCAGAATAGGCATCAATCCTGTCGTGAGCCGTGCAAATCAGCTCCTCCATTGCTGCTATCTGGTTCATCCTCGCCACCCATTCCTTTAAGGAGGGGGGGGGGGGGGCTTGGACCTCCAGTGCACTGGAACACATAGCCTAGCGGCATTAATCATATGCATAGCAATTGACCTGTGATATTTCCTACGGAAGATCTTAGAGACGTGGAGAAGATATTGAGCTTGAGAGAATTTCAGAGGAAGTGAGGCACAGGCACTGTCTATTGCACTACATTGACTATTTATTAAAGGGGGCTCCCGGATTCCGATAAGCCCCCTGCCCGCAGACCCCGACAACCAATGGCCAGGGTTGTCGGGAAGAGGCCCATCAACATGGGGACAAGGTGCTTTGGGGTGGGGGGGCCGCAGGGCGCCCCCCTTTCCCCAAAGCACCCACCCCCCATGTTGAGTCCGCCGGAAAGTCCGGTCGTGTGTACGCGGCAAGATAGATAGATAGATAGATAGATAGATAGCTAGATAGATAGATAGATAGATCGATAGATATAGATAGAGAGATAGAGATGTATATATATATATTTTTTAAACATAACACGCCTGAGCTAATCGTTACCCTGAGCAGAGAAGAGAAGATATATATATATATATATATATATATATATCATCATATATTGTCATCAATGTTATGAAATGAATACTATGCCGTTTGCAATAAACTTTGCATAAAATATTTAATTTGCATTTAATTTTAATGGTTCAAAAAATGTCAGGCAAAATGGTCGGCCCTCACGCATGTTCACTTCATGAAATCTGGCCCTCTTTGAAAAAAGTTTGGACACCCCTGGCATAAGGCTATTACATCAACATGACAGTCAGGTAACTACTTTTCTCAGAGGGAAAGAACAACAATGGCAGCCTACAGTATGTAACTCTCTCAGTGCCGATTTGTGAAGCAAACCGAAAAGTCTTGATTCTCTTGGTTACCATATCACCACCGATCTTTGGTCTGTCTTATAATACTTGAATGGTAAAACAATAAGCATTAATTATGTAAATTGTCGAGGTTTCTTTTTTTAAGGCTTTTATACACATGGGTATACTGTTCCAAAATTAAAAGTATAAATATTAATATCTACTCTCAATCTTTCCTATTTGATTCTACTTGACATGTTAATTGCAAATGGTTACTAATTACTAAGTATTTTTGATCCCAACGGTGACGAGCACAATTTCTATGACAAAAATAATGATACCCATGAGAAACGAATTGTTAGTTACTTTACTAACAGTGTTAAAGTAAAAATATTTTCAGTCTGAAGGCAGATTACATCTGAACTCCAATGAGATAAAATCACTATTTAATTCAGTAAAACCATTGATAGTATTTTTACAAACCACTACCATAGCTACTTGAACCACTTTCAACATCTGCAATCTGTAATACTACGTGCAGCAGCACCTACACTGGATGGGGGAGGATCAGGATGGTGAGTCAACCGGGCTCTTTTGCTTCGCACTATGACATCATTTATACAGTGAACATGGTCACAGCAGTAGGAAGCAGAGGGATGACTTCATCAATATGTTACTGTTCCTACATTTTCCAGTCACAGGAAGGGGTGGGTCCTGGACAAGGCTGCTTTAATTAGCAGCAATGCAGTTTGCAGAGAGGTCATAGGCCTGTGGTTTGGCTGCCTGACATGGATACCTGGATAACAAGACTGGATTAACAAAATTATATTTAAAACTGAGATGGTTGTAGAACTGCAGGTCACAGCAGATCCAGGTCACAGCAGATCCATTCAGGCTAGCCTTACATCAGATCAGGCAGGGATGGCTGAGCATGGTGCTGACTCCTTCAGAGATCCAGGTACAGTTAATAGCACAGCCCGGTTTAAGGAGCAGAAAGTCCATTTGTATCTAGAAAGGGGTTCCAGTAGTGGTATGGGGAAAAGGGAAAGGTAGAGCCCCAGTGACGGCACATTGGTGACATTGGTGACATCATCACCGCCGCGCTGTACGTGCTCTCCAAGCCTCACTCTCATCCTCCACACACGGCCGTGTCTTTCTACATCTGAGAGGTGGGACTGTTGCTATAGACACACAGCGAGGCTAATTCCCAGCACTGTCGCTCTACCTTTCCCTCTTCCCCATACCACTACTGGAACCCCTTTCTAGGTAAAAACTGACTTTCTGCTCCTTAAACCGGACTGTGCTATTAACTGTACCTGGATCTCTGAAGGAGTCAGCACCATGCTCAGCCATCCCAGCCTGATCCTGATGTAAGGCTAGCCTGAATGGATCTGCTGTGACCTGGATCTGCTGTGACCTGCAGTTCTACAACCATCTCCTCAGCCCAGCATACAGGATATGAATGCAACTTCTTTTTCCCCCATGTGAGTGGATATTGCTGTTATAATAAATTTGATTTATGATATATATTCAGAGGTGCCCCTTTTTCCTTGTTTTCTCTAGCTTACTGGAACCCGCTTTTTGGTTCTCTGGGAGGCTGCCCTGACTGATCCAACAAGACAAAAACTATTGAATGTATATGTATGTATACATATATATATATATATATATATATAATATATATATATATATATATATATTTTTTTTATTATAACCCCTGGACTATTTGGTACTGTCATATGAGGTATTTGTGTAGTGCGCCTTTTTTACTTGTTTTACAAGAAATTAGAGATTTTCACCATAGCTTGTGGACTCTATAACTTTCTTACCGACCAAATAATATACACCTATTTTGATTATTTTTATCAAAGATATGTAGCAGTATAAATTTTGCCCAAAATGTATGAAGAAAAAATACTAATTTGCTAAATTTTAACAGAAACAAAGTAATTATTAGTATTTATTTTTTTTTTACTGAATTTTCAGTATTTTTTGATTGATAGAGCAAAAAATAAAAAAAAACAGCGGTGATAAAATACCACCAAAAGAAAGCTCTATTTGTGTGAAAAAGAGGACAAAAATGCATGACTGAGTAATTGTCATTCAAAGTGTGAGAGCACCGAAAGCTGAAAATTGGTCTGGTTAGGAAGGGGGTTTAAGTGCCCAGTGGTCAAGTGGTTAAAGTATGTTAGCTAGATGGTAGCATGATAGCTACGCAACTATTGTGCAAAGGTGAGGTCAGCAATGTATCTTCCCTGACAGACTTTCCTTAAACTGACATTTTACAGATACATTAGGGACATACAACACAAAATACAGGATTTTTTGCGCCAGGGAAGCATAGTTGCTGTGTACGATGCCCAATACATATGAATGGCTGCATGGCTGTACGCGGGTATACACTGGTACCCTCAGAACCCTGCATATAGTTTATGGACATATTCTCCAATAGCAGAAAATCTGTGTTCAGGTCTTTACGCTATACACGGTTGGTGCCACATGCCAGAGATCTTAGAACATTCAATCAAACTGGCACAACATAAGCTCAAAACAGAGCCATTTATTGTTGACAGTGTACTTAACATTTCAGAGCTTTTATCTACTTCATCAGGCAAACAGTGTTTTAAAGTTAGGGTTTGTGCAAACAGAGGCTTCTCTATGCACCTGTGATATATTCGCTGAAAACATCTTCCTAGGGAAAGGGTTTAATTTTAGTCTATGGGAAAAGTGTGCACATGGGGGGTTCTCAAATGTAGTTCAATGCAGAGTAGGTAGATAGTACTAGATCATTTTTGTCATGACAATGAATTATTCATAGGTGCAGCAGTCGAGATGAAAGCTAAAAATGTTTATCCACAGGATATCCAAAAAAAAAAAAAAAAAAAAATATATATATATATATATATATATATATATAGATTCACCCTCCCAATTTGTCCTTTTTTACCATTTTCATCAAAAGCGAAAGTAAAAGGGAAATCCAAAATTCTGGGTTGTTCCCAGAATGGTAATATAGGGGAATTCTACCAATAGGGACACTAGTTCTGGGGACCGGTGGGGCCCAATGGATTCCATTAATTTGCAGGGATTTCCTCTCATTTCCTGGTATGGCAATGGGACAGGAAGTGAAGTTAAATATCTCCAATGGGACGCAGAATGCATCCACGACACACAGATTGCACAGCATACTAGACATTCTAAAAAACACAGAACACCTTGAGCACTGCGAGTCTAGGGGCCAAGTAAAGTGCTCTGATGAGGAGTAATCAGATAAGTGGATCAGACCCAGTGCAGCCAGCACAGCATGGAAAGAGATGCGACAAAGAAAAAAACACAAAATGCAGTGCTCTGAAAGAATGATCAAATAAATTCCAACGTAGTACTGTATGCATAAACAGTGCTATTTATTCCATAAAGTAAAAAAAAATGGTTGAACGGTCAAAGTTTAAAATAAATGGTAGTGAACGTTCCCAGTGACCTCAGAGCAGGGGCGTACCTAGAGCATTTGGCACCCAGGGCGGATCCTATATATGGCACCCCCACCCCACCTTAAAATGTAAAAACACCCCACTGTGCCCCTTGCATACCTCTGCATCCTTCAATATCTTTTTTGTCACTACTGTGTACCCCCTCTCTACAACTGCCCCTCTGGTCCCCTTTACATTATGCAGCACCCTGCACCTCTGGACCCCTTTACATTACACAGGACCTTGCACCTAAGGACCTCTTTACATTACACAGCACCCTGCACCTCTGGACCCCTTTACATTACACAGGACCTTGCACCTAAGGACCTCTTTACATTACACAGCACCCTGAACCTCTGGACCCCTTTACATAACACAGCACCCTGAACCTCTGGACCCCTTTTCATAACACAGCACCCTGAACCTCTGGAACCCTTTACATTACACAGCACCCTGAACCCCTGGACCCTTTTACATTACACAGCATCCTGAACCTCTGGACCCCTTTACATTACACAGTCCTTGTACTGCTGCACCCCTTTACATTACACAGCCCCCCACAGCTCTGGACCCCCTACAACATTACACAGCCTTTGTACTGCTGCACCCCTTTACATTACACAGCCCCCCACAGCTCTGGACCTCCTACAGTGCAGACCCCCTCCCTACAGTACAGACCCCCCCTACAGTGCAGACCCCCCCCCATCTACAGTGCAGGCCCCCCATCTACAGTGAAGACCTCCCCATCTACAGTGAAGACCCCCCATCTACAGTGAAGACCCCCCCCTACAGTGCAGATCCCCTACAGTGCAGACCCCCCCTACAGTGCAGACCCCCCTACAGTGCAGACCCCCCCCCCCCCCTACAGTGCAGACCCCCCTACAGTACAAGACACCCCCTACAGTGCAGACCGCCCCTACAGTGCAGACCCCCCCTACAGTACAAGACCCCCCTACAGTAAAGACCCCCTAAAGTACAGAACCCCCCTACAGTAAAGACCCCTCCTACAGTAAAGACCCCCACCCCTTCAGACCCATAATGTACCTAAAAAAAAACATGTGGAGAGCCCGAGGCAGTGGCATTTTGGGGGGAGGTGCGAGACACCTGTCGGCAGTGACCCGGGACAATGATCATCTTCTCTCAGTGGTCACGGTTCTCGGCAGTGCCGCGGCTGTCAGTCGAGCAGAGTGAAGCCACCTCCCCTTCCTTCTTTAAGTCTACACAGTGCTGTGCATGCAGGAGGAGGGGGAGGCGGCTTCACTCTGCTCGGCTATGACAGCCGCTGCCGAGACTGATGAGAACTGCGACCACAGAGAGAAGGGGATAGCGCCGGGTCCCGGGTCACTGCCGTCAGGTGCCACTCGGCGTGCGGCGTGCGACTCGCACCCCCCCTCCCCCCGCAATGCCACAGCACTCAGTGTGGTCTGCCACCGATTGGTGCCGCTGCATAACCCGGCGGCGCTGTCTCCTCTTCAGTCGTGGAGGGCGCTGGCCTGACACCCCCCCCAGTGAGTGGCACCCGGGGCAGCCCGCCCCCCCCCCCCCCCCCCCCACTTAGTACGCCTCTGCCTCAGAGTGGATAAGGGGGAGACAATCATCTGGGAGGCTTGCCTGGAGATGGTTTGAACATCAATCACCATCCAAGAAATTGGAGGGGAGAAAATTCAGTTTCCAGAGGGGGAGCGTACTGGCTTCTGACAAAGCCTGCCAGCTCCAGGTGGATGCCAGGGCTGGATGGTGCTCAGCAGGATGGATAGAAAAGCAACCTGTGTGATGTAAACGGCCCCAGAGGGAACAACCAAGCCGAGCAGGGTCGATATTCTCAGCGCGCCTATGCGCCTTCTGTGACATCAGTGCTGTGCCGGAGATGAAGGGGAAAGGTGTCCTGAAGTCAGTTCTGTAAGTGTCCACTGTTCTGTTGCCCTGACTACTAGACACTCTGATACCGCGTACACATGATCGCACATTCTGACAACAAAATCCATGTTTTTTTTCCGACGGATGTTGGCTCAAACTTGTCTTGCATACACACGGTCACACAAATCTTGTCGGCCAGTGCAGCTCTTCTGCTTGATTCTGAGCATGCGTGGAACTTTGTGCGTCAGAATTTACGACAACGGATTTTGTTGTCGGAAAATTTGAGATCCAGATCTCAAATTTTGTTTGTTGGAAATTCCGTCGGAATTTCCAACAACAAGCTCCCATCGAACATTTCCCGTCGGAAAAAATCTGACCGTGTATATGCGGCATAATACTGGACCCCTGCACTCCCTGTATGCCCTATGACAGTTAAAGTTGACCTTGCAACACTTCCACAGTACTTGTACATCCCTTATACCTTACTTCCCTTAACAATGCCTTCTACTTTTTTCTCCCGAAGGATGGGGCCATCTTTGTTCAAGAGTTGGCCAGAACAAGAATGTTTCCTGGCCTGAGATACTGGCACAGTTTCATACAAGTATCTGAACAGTTTATAGCTGTGTACACATACGCCTGACACAGATTAGCCCCCTACTGCAGCCTCTCATTTCGCGAATTTCTACGAATTTACAATGTTAAAGTCTGATCATAGGCAGAGGAACGGCTACCCATGCCTGCATCAGACTGATAATGTCATCTCACAAAGCAGTAAGGTGAAAATCTGGAGTACTGAATTTTTATTTTTTTTAGAAATCCCAACTGGCCAGTGGCATACTAACGAGGAGGGGGGGGAGTTGCCACACATTGGGAGGGGGTGTCAGCAGCGGCGGCGCTGTGACAGTCAGGGCAGGGAGAGGTGAGCTGTGACAGGGTGCCCATGTGTGCACCTTACTCGGGTGGCTGACACCCAGGGCCGGCCACCAGATTCACTCTGCGCCGCTTACTGACAGGGGAAAGAGACAGTGAGCATCGCTGAATAGAGGACAGGGGCAACTGCTGGACTTAACTTTTCGAAATTAAGGAGCAGGTAATTAGTTGCTAGATGGTCCTAGCAAACAAACATTAGATTGTAAATATGAAAAATTACCTCCAGCAGTTCCCACCCTCTGTTCTGTGCTGCTGTGTCTCCAGCTCTGCATGCATGCCCCAGTAAGGTAGGAAGGGGCAATGTGTAATATGCAGGGGTCCTAAGCTGGGGGTGGGGGCAATGTGTAAAATGCAGGGGTCCAGAGCTGGGGGGGGGGTGTGTAATGTGCAGGGGCCAAGAGCTAGGGGAGGCTGTGTGTAATGTGCAGGGGTCCAGAGCTGTGGGGATGTGTAATGTGCAGGGGTCCAGAGCTGGGGGGATGTGTAATATGCAGGAGTCCAGAGCTAGGTGGGCTGTGTGCAATGTACATGGGCCCAGAGCTGGGGGGGCTGTGTGTAATGTGCAGGGGTCCAGAGCTGGGGGGGCATGTGTAATGTGCAGGGGTCCAGAGCCAGGGGGGTGTGTAATATGCAGGGGTACAGAGCTGAGATGAATACATATTGGCCTAAACTGATGAATACATTCGTTTTTTTGGGGGGGGGGATATTTATTATAGCAAAAAGTAAAAAATATTGGTTTTTTTTTTCAAAATTGTCGCTTTTTTTTGTTTATAGCATAATAAATAAAATCCGCAGAGGTGATCAAATACCATCAAAAGAAAGCACTACTTATGGGGGAAAAAGATGTCAATTTTGTTTGGATACAGTGTTGCACGACTGCAAAATTGTCAGTTAAAGCGATGCAGTGTCGTATCGGAAAACATGGCCTGGTCATTAAGGGGGAAAATCTTTAAGTCTGTAAGTGGTTAAGGTGTTACATTTTCTAAATATTTGGACACAAACTACAACATTACATAATCTGCTCACCTAAATTATTACCAACTTAAGGTGTAAGTTCACCTTTACAGAAAATCTGTAAGGTGAACTTACATTGCCCCCCCCCCCCCTCGGTCCCGCTAACCTGGAGTCTGGCAATCATTCGTTCTGACACATTGTATAGCCACTTTACCAGTCAGGGGATTTGAAATCCCTGTGGCTTTCTCTCCTCTTCGCCCGCGGTGACAGGACAGACTACACAGGTTCTGATTGGTTGGCACCGCCCCTGCGATGGTGCAGACCAATTAGAATGCTCCTTAAACGTACCTCCTGACAAGGTACGTTTTGGAGATTAAGTCAAGGGGATTTCTCACCCCCCGGACCGGTGACTATACCAGGTGTCAGAATGGGTGATTGCCCCACTCCAGGTCAGCGGGACCAG
The DNA here is from genome assembly GCA_028564925.1 of Lithobates sylvaticus. Taxonomy (NCBI): domain Eukaryota; kingdom Metazoa; phylum Chordata; class Amphibia; order Anura; family Ranidae; genus Lithobates; species Lithobates sylvaticus. The sequence goes on from CM053030.1 coordinate 387,536,283, forward strand.
AGGGGTTGGGGGGGGGCCTGTGCAACTTCACCTTACATATTTTTCTGTAAAGTTGAACTTACCCATTAAAGAATAGCCAGAATATTTATCACTGAGTCTTTGTATGGGAATCCCAATGACTTCAAAACTTATATTTTAATTAGATGCAACAAACATGACCCTGTCACCTAAGTCAACCTTTAACTTACTGAAGATGCCATAATGATGCAGCTGAAGGATATTATGATTGAAAGCTTAAAAAAAAATCAAAGATAAAAAGTAAGAAAGACAGCTGCACTATGTAGCCCAGTTTCTGAATTCTAGAATTAACCATGCATATGTTATTACAATCTGCTTTTAAAAACACTCAGTTATTTAAAGCAAACTTCTAAATTAAAGTTATGTATTTATTAAGTCCTCGCTGAACATCTAATCAGGCTCCTTCATTACTGAGATGTCTTCTAATTAAAACTGACATTTAAAAACATAAAAGATGAAGGGGAGGAGTCTGTGGCCCCAAACCAAGTATGATTGACCAAATACAAACTCTTCTTTTTCTGAAGTTCCGCTTAATTTACATATATTTTTTTGTAGAGCACTGCAATTATTTATGCAGATGTTAACATTTCTTCATAATTATGTAGAATTTTATAAAATGACTGGCCTAATGCTGCAGATGCATGGAGGGCTCTAAGCCACTAATCATCAGTCCATTAAATAAACAACCATGAGTTTTCATGCTCAACACTGGCAATAATCTACTTTTGGCTGCTGAGTTCTAATGAACAGTATAAGTAATATAAATAAACCAATAAAAAGCTGAAATCATAACGATACTAATCTGCCATTTTTGTGAGCCAGTAAGTGGAATAATAGCTCCTAATTTTTTTGTTTAGTAGAGCTATATAAAAATAAAACTACCAGTAATCAATTTTAAAGCAGGAAAGTTAGGAAAAGGAAATCTCAGTAAGCAACTTTATAAAAAAAATACAATATCTGTAATATCTAGTTTTCAGTGTGTGCCCCAGAATTACCTATAAATAAGTCATAGGCAATGTCTAGTATTAGCCATATTGTATTGGAAGCCTACATCTGTTATAAGAGCAATTAATTGAAAAAACTAACACAGATGATAATATAAAATAGGCCACCCCAAAAAATATAGGTAAATAAACAAAAAAATTAAGTTAGGGAAAATGTTCCTCAGTTGTTTTTTAGTTGAGAAATACCCACTTAAAATTCCCAGTCTGTAGGCTCATATGCTAAAGCCCCATTAATAAAGTCTTACATTATCCTCTATAGTTTTTTTTGCAGATAAAAAAATATCCTACACCATTCTACAAAATACCCACCCAGCAGAGACAGAATACAGACTCGCATCCCCTCAGCACCATAGCAAGAGTGCTCTCAGTGCAAGCTGTACTGTGCTATGATAAAAATGAGCCAAGGCTTTAAAATAAAACAAAATTGAGGCACGTCTTTTAGGCTTCATGTACACTAGCCTACACTGGCAGCTCCTAAATTTGAGTTCATGAGCTTTTGACTCCTAAAAAAGTTTTTTTGCCAAAACTCCTAAACTCAACTCCATAAAAGCCTATGTGTCAATGTACAAATAGGCTTGTAGCAGAGTTTAGGGATTGCTGCGTTTCAATGAGTTTCAACCTTCTTTTCCTGAACACGGAAGAATCGCGTTCAGGATAGGAACGTTTTGACCACTAGCTGCAGGAAACCCCAAACGCGGCAAAAACGTGCCGTGATTTTGCAGCATTTTGCATTTTCATGTGGCTGCTGTAAATGTAGGGAAGTGAACATGAAGCCTTAAAGTATCAGCCAAGTACTAACAGATATCAGGTTCTTCTTCATCTCCAGTTCCCAAGAAGTGGTGTGCATGCATTGGGGAGGGAGTTACAAGCACTTACATGCCCTATTACCCCTCTCCCACAAAAATTACCTGGTAATGGAGTCCTTTGGACACCTTAATCATTTATCCAACATCTAATAAAGATACTGACTTAGAAAATGTCTTTATTCAAAATAAAGATAACCTTAAATCCCTGGTTTGGAGTGGATTGAAGGGATTATGAAGGTGCTAAGATTAATATATTTGTCAGAAATATTTTTTTAGAAAGGATATTTTATTAAATACAAAACAAATTTATTACACAAAGAAGAATATAAAAGAAAGGAACACACAACGTCAATATATTACAGTTGGTGTTTAGAAGCATTTACATAACCATAATACACATGCAACAGGCCTACTGATGGTCAGTGCAGGCCAATAGTTGATGCAGGCGGTCACATTCCAACATGTTTCGCCATATCCGATGGCTTCCTCAGGGAAAGACCAGAGCCTGTTCAAATTAGTGACTTTCTAAGTAAAAAGAACAAAGTGTAAAAACCATGGTATACATTGAAATATCGTAAGTTAATTTTGATAGTTTGAACAGTTGAGTGCACGGAATGGTTAGGTACTACAGCCCCTGCGGGGAGATCCCAGAATGTGAACATAGGAGATGGACCTACCAAAGTGGCCCCTGGAAGATTGCACAAATCGACAGCACAGACAACCGGATCCCAAATGGGGTCACCAGAATTCAGCGCCAAGATATTGGCAGCAGGAGGCACACCAGACCTAGCGATCATAAGACAGATAGGGCAATTTCAGAGTTTGTAGGAAATAGGGGGGAGGGGGAAAGAAGAAAAGGGGGGAGGGGAAGGAGGGGGGAAATGGGGAAAGAAAGGGAACAGGGAAGGAGAAGAGGGAAAAGGGGAAAAACAGGGGGAAAAAAGGAAGAAAAAAGGGAGGGGAGAAAGGAAGGGAGACAGGGTTGGAATCTGAAGTGGAGACATGTGTATCTGCAATACACCTGGACACGGCAATAAGTGTGTTATAAGTTCATCTGGGGAAGAATTAGAGAAAAGGCTAAAAGCTAATGTATTCATTTAATCCCGGTGCTCGGGTGGCATCCAAATTGTGGATCCACCTTGTTTCGATCTGGAGCAAAAGGTTGTCAATTTCGCCGCCTCGGGCATGTGAGGGAACATGCTCGAGTGCGGCAAAATGGACGGCATAAGGATCAAAGTTGTGTTGTAGGCCTACATGCCTATTCATAGCTGTGGTAATTTTACGTTTAAATAAGGGCTTTATATGATCCCTTATACGTACATGGAACGGTCTTTTGGTTTTACCGACATAATAGGAGCCGCACCGACAGGAGGCCAAATACACAATTCCCACCGTTTTGCAGGTAATTCTATTTTTGATCTTATGCCTCAGACCATTAGGCAATACTGTTTCTTTAGTGTTAGAGATTAACATACACATATCACAGTTTCCACATGGAAAAGTACCCACATTGATCTCAGTTTGTGAGTCCCTAAGGGAGAAAAGACTTGATGTCAAACGATCGATCAAAGAGGGAGAGCGTCGGTAGGTAATGTCTGGGTGGGGTTTGATATAGTTTTGTATGGTGGAATCTGCTGTTAGCAGGGGCCAGAATCTATTTAAAGTGTCCCTGATCTGAGTAGATTGTTTCGAAAATTGAGTTATGAGGCGTACAGGCTGAAATTTGTCTATAGTTTTATTAGGGAAAATAAGATAATTTCTGTTAAGTTTTTTTTACCCTGTTAAAGGATTTCTTCAAAAGAGAGTGACTATACCCTCTATTTTTCAACCTGATGTACAGCTCATTAGAAGCCTTATGAAAATCTAGGTCATTACTACAGTTTCGTCTGATTCTCAGGTATTGGCTGAATGGTATACTGTTGAGTGAAGGTTTTGGATGTGCACTGGTAGCATGCAAGATAGTGTTACCCAATGAGGGTTTACGGTAAAGAGGAGAGTGTAAGTTGCCTGTTGAGTCGATGCTGATCTCGAGGTCCAAAAAATTGATATGAGTTTGACTTCATTCCATAGTAAATTTAAGGTTGTAGTTGTTTATGGCCAGTGAGTCAATAAATTTAGTTAATGCATCATAAGACCCAGACCAAAAGATCAGCACGTCATCAATGTACCTATACCAGGCAATAACGTGTTTTGTCTGGTCAGATAAGTCCGGATCAGCGAAAAGTTCCTTTTCCCACCCCCCCAGATACAGGTTGGCATAAGAGGGGGCACACTTGGTCCCCATAGCCACCCCCTGTATCTGGAGGAAGTGGGAAGTATCAAATAGAAAATAATTTCGAGTCAAAATGAATTTAAGTAGATCCAATACAAAATTACCATAGTTTTCAAAGGGAAAGCCCCTCTCATGTATTTGTCTGCCTATAACCTCGAGGCGCCTATCATGGGGAATGGCATTATATAGACACTCGACATCTAGGGCAACTAGCCATGTACCTATGGGTAATTGTTTGTCATCAAGTGTACGAAGGAAGTGGATCGTATCCTTTATATATGATGATAATGACGTTACATGGGGTGCTGGATATTTATCCACTAATTCACTGGCATGTTCGGTAAGGCCTTCGCATCCTGAAATGATGGGTCGGCCAGGAGGGTTTGACATTGATTTATGTAACTTCGGCAAAGCATAAAAGGTTGGTGTCTTAGGTTTTTCTACACTTCCACTTTCCAGGTATTACTGTCAGGCACAAAAATGTACTCTACTCTGTACACTATATGTACTGGAAAGATTAGATGGACTGGATTTGTCCAAGTCCATATTTTGGATTGCATTGGTAGTCTGCTGAACAAAGGCCCACAGATTGGGATTAGTGGACAAAGTAGGAACATGCGTGACTTAGGCTTAAATGCAACCGGGGGGGGGGGGAGACACCCAGGGCGACGATACCATTCTCCATAGGATCGGGTGCATCGTCCCCATCGATGTCGCCCTCCTCCCACAATGTCATCAGATCCTCAAGTGCCTGAATTTCAGCCAATGTGGGAACCGCATTGGATGAAGAGGCATCCGTTTTCAACGCAGGAGGGCGGCTATGATAAATAACCTTGAACAGCAGTTTACGGGCGAAGAGATGGATATCTTTGATGAGTTGAAAACGATCAAAGTCCGTAGAGGGACAGAAAGTTAAACCTAACTGTAGAACATTTACTTGCTCATTTGTTAAAGTAGTTGAGGATAAATTAATAACATCTAAGTCGGTTGTTCTGTGCTGGTTGAGGTGGTGGTGAGATTTTGTGTGGGAACTGACATCGGTTCCGGAGTTTGAACTAAAAAAATAGGAGCTATCTTATGATCAGTCTGTTGTTTTTCTAATCGGGAACATGCTGGTTAAAGTAGGTTCACTTACCCATCTGATGAGAGAAGGAGAGACAGAGTAAGGTGCCGAATTAACTTTAACCACTTCAATACCAGACACTTAGACACCTTCCCGCCCAAGCCAATTTTCAGCTTTCAGCGATGTCGCAATTTGAATGACAATTGCGCGGTCATGCTACTCTGTACCCAAACAAATTTTTTATCATTTTGTTCCAACAAATAGAGCTTTCTTTTGGTGGTATTTGATCACCTCTGCGATTTTTATTTTTTGCGCAACAAACAAAAAAAGACCGAAAATTTTGCAAAAAAACAAGTTTTTCTTTGTCACTGTTAATTTTTTTTGTAAATAAGTGCGTTTTCTTCTTCAATGATGGGCACTGATAAGGCGGCACTAATGGGCACTGATAAGGCGGCACTGATGGGCACCGATGAGGTGGCACCAATTAGGGGGCACCGATGAGGTGGCACTGATGGGCACTGATAGGCGGCACTGATGGGCACTGATAGGTGGCACTGATGGGCATTGATAGGTGGCACTGGTATGCGGCACTGATGGGCACTCAGGTGGCACTGATGGGCACTCATAGGCGGCACTGACGGGCACTCATAGGCGGCACTGATGCACACATATAGGTGGCACTGATAGGTGGCATGGATGGGCACTGATAGGTGGGCATGGGTGGGCACGGATGGGCACTGATAGGTGGCACTGATGGACGCTGATGAGTGGCACTGATGACACTGATGGGTGGCATTGCTGGGCATCCCTTTTTGCATCCCTTTTTTTAACTTTTTTTTTTATTAAATATGATGTGCCAATCAGTGCCCATCTGTGGGCACTGATTGGCATATTTTTGGCATTTTTTTTAACATGTGGATGGCCATGGGGGATACCATTCAGCCAATACCTGAGAATCAGACGAAACTGTAGTAATGACCTAGATTTTCATAAAGCTTCTAATGAGCTGTACATCAGGTTGAAAAATAGAGGGTATAGTCACTCTCTTTTGAAGAAATCATTTAACAGGGTAAAAAAACTTAACAGAAATGATCTTATTTTCTCTAATAAAACTATAGACAAATTTCAGCCTGTACGCCTCATAACTCAATTTTCGAAACAATCTACTCAGATCAGGGGCACTTAAAATAGATTCTGTCCCCTGCTAACAGCAGATTCCACCATACAAAACTATATCAAACCCCACCCAGACATTACCTACCGACGCTCTCCCTCTTTGAGCGATCGTTTGACATCAAGTCATTTCTCCCTTAGGGACTCACAAACTGAGATCAATGTGGGTACTTTTCCATGTGGAAACTGTGATATGTATATGTTAATCTCTAACACTAAAGAAACAGTATTGCCTAATGGTCTGATGCATAAGATCAAAAATAGAATTACCTGCAAAACGGTGGGAGTTATGTATTTGGCCACCTGTCGGTGCGGTTCCTATTATGTCGGTAAAACCAAAAGACCGTTCCATGTACGTATAAAGGATCATATAAAGCCCTTATTTAAACGTAAAATTACCACAGCTATAAATAGGCATGTAGGACTACAACACAACTTTGATCCTTATGCCATCCATTTTGCCGCACTCGAGCATGTTCCCTCACATGGCCGAGGCGGCGAAATTGACAACCCGAGCCCCGGGATTAAATTAATACATTAGCTTTAAGCCTTTTCTCTAATTCTTCCCCAGATGGACTTATAACACACTTATAGCCGTGTCCAGGTGTATTGCAGATACACATGTCTCCATTTCAGATTCCAACCCTGTCTCCCTTCCTTTCTCCCCTCCTTTCCCCCACCCCCCTTTTTTCCCCTTTTCCCTCTTCTCCTTACCTGTTCCCTTTCTTTCCCCATTTTTTCCCCCCCTTTCCCCTTCCCCCCCCCTTTTCTTTTCTTCTTTCCCCTCCCCCCTATTTCCTCCTAAAACCCTCCCCCCCTCCTTCCCCCTCTTCCCCTAACAGCAACAAGACCTTTTAAAGCAAGCTCCATTAATACTTAATTAAGACTAATTGTATATCTAATAAATTCTTGTTCATATTATATTGCTCTTATCTGCTCTTTTGTAATCTTAAAATATTATCTATCTGTAAAAAAAATTCCTACACATGTATTCTCATGTTATTTCCTGTATGTCTGCCTTTGAATGCACGGTTTGGTTATAAGTACATTGGACCCACAGGGGCTTGAGCATTTCAATTGCTCTTACCTCCTCTGGGCCCCCTATCAATTTTATCTCTCACATTGACCATTTTTGGTGTAATGGCCAATGGGGACTTCTTTATATCCTACAATCTGTCCCCTGTTAGTCCCTGGATGTGGCTGGGCTGGGCTTTTCCATACCCCTGTCACCACAGCACAGCGATCGGTTCCCCCATTGGGGATTGCCTATCTTTCGGCACAATTATTGGTCAGTATGGACACCCAAGGGCGGCATCAACACAGAGGTGTCCGCCCATTACTGGCCAGTGCACCTCTACCATCTACCCCTCGCTGAGTTGGTGTCTATCCCATTGGCTCGTTGAGATCCCTGGGCAGACCAGTGTGAGACTCCCCTCAGCCTGACCACGTCACATGACATAGTCATCAGGCATCATGGGCATTGTAGGCCCATGGATGCCGAAGCGTCGCGCATGCGCACTGGCCTATCGTGTCTGCACAGCGATCGGTGACGTCAGACGCCGTTCGCTGTGGGAGGCATACATAAGCCAGCCGGTCCGCTCACGACCCTGTCGGACAGTGAGGGTGCCTGTGGACTACTCGGAGCCTCTTCACAGTAAGTACTGACTGGTAGATGATGCAGCTACCTTTTATCTTGCAGACTTTATGTAGCTACTCTGTTCCCCAACTTTACTCTTTCTCATTAATACCCCTTAGGATGATTTTGCCTAAAGGTAACACTCCCTGTATTGAACACACTCATACTGATATTGCAGTCATATTTACTACTAGCCTGAGACTGAGTGTCTATTACAAATGATACAATTAGTGGTAAGTCCAAATTTGATATATCCCTTTGGGCTAATTACCTGTTATGCCTTTCAAAAGAATATTTGCTGCCTTTGCTAGCTTATATATCTTTTATTTTATTTTATTTTATTTCATTCTTCGTTGCATATACTCTTTCCTTTTAGTGTTATCCATGAACCACAACTGATATCTCTGTGAACCGGATAATGTATTCCAGGCACCCTCTCTCTTAATCTCATCCTGTTCCACATTTCAAGCTTGATTTTATTCAAATGTAAGTATTAGAGGCCGCTGCCCCTGTTAGGTGTACCCTAAATTTGTGTTGGAGACAGTCTCCTCACTAGGATCATCACTATATATACCTGTATAATAAAAGAATACAAACTCTGAAATTGCCCTATCTGTCTTATAATCGCTAGGTCTGGTGTGCCTCCTGCTGCCAATATCTTGGTGCTGAATTCTGGTGACCCCATTTGGGATCCGGTCGTCTGTGCTGTCGATTTGTGCAATCTTCCAGGGGCCACTTTGGTAGGTCCATCTCCTATGTTCACATTCTGGGATCTCCCCGCAGGGGCTGTAGTACCTAACCATTCCGTGCACTCAACTGTTCAAACTATCAAAATTAACTTACGATATTTCAATGTATACCATGGTTTTTACACTTTGTTCTTTTTACTTAGAAAGTCACTAATTTGAACAGGCCCTGGTTTTTCCCTGAGGAAGCCATCGGATATGGCGAAACATGTTGGAATGTGACTGCCTGCATCAACTATTGGCCTGCACTGACCATCAGTAGGCGTGTTGCATGTGTATTATGGTTATGTAAAAGCTTCTAAACACCAACTGTAATATATTGATGTTGTGTGTTCCTTTCTTTTATATTCTTCTTTGTGTAATAAATAGTTTTGTATTTAATAAAATATCCTTTCCAAAAAAATGTTTTCTGACAAATATATTAATTTTAGCACCGTCATAATCCCTTCAATCCACTCCAAACCATTTATTCAATCAATTTGGGATGAGGTGCTGTATAACAGCCTGGACTTTCTAGCCATACCTCCAATTTTCTGTCTAACCTTAAAGCCCTGTATATAAAAAAAAAAAAAAACCTAGGGTTAAAGTTACAGTACTAAAATTAATTGAACCCTCTCAGAGATTTATTACAGATTCTGGGAAATCCCAACTCTTCAGTTACCATGCATTTCAATTTTAATTTCCTAAAGTGTATCAAAACTGGCAAAAAAATTTAATATATTGCAGCTTACCAGTCCTTAGATGTAGTGGCTGCATTCTCTTTTTTTTTTAGGCCTTTTCCCTCTGTTTTTACCTATTTATCCTGTTAGAAAAACACTTTTGGTCACAGGTTGACCAAATCCTGTCAATTCAGAAGCAGGGTTGTCACAGCAGGCTGCTTGCTTCTTATCGGGATTAAAGAACACCTCCCCTTCTCGTCATCTCCATAACATATGAGTTAGGTGTTCTGAAGTCTGATGGAAGAACTGGGAAGGACTGACAACATGCTTGAAATTTTAGTGCAGCACCGGCAAAGTCATAAGAAATTTAGTGCACTAGAGACTAGAAAAGTCAATCCCTCAATCTTAGCAGCCGCTGAAAAGACTCCGCAATCTCAGCAGAGAAAGACAACAAATATAAAATCCACACTGTTAAAATCCTCCACACCCCAGTCTGTAAAAGTGTCATTCTGGCAATCCTGAACTCCGTATAATCCAATGCACACAATGGGTTCCACACCGTCCTCACTAGTTCACCCTTACTGTCCAACGTTTCAAAAACAGCCTTCCATAAGACTCCAGTGTAACTCTCCTCTGTGCCTTTATACCCTCTTTGGAAAAATCTTCCTCCCCTTCCTCCAAATGGGTGTCATTGTTTAAAATTCCTCTTTGGGAGCTTCCGACACCCATTTGGAGGAAGGGTAGGAAGGAGGATATAAAGGCACAGAGGAAAGTTACATTGGAGTCTTATGGAAGTCTGCTTTTGAAAAGTTGAATAGTAAAGGTGTATATAAGAACGATTCTTGTGGTCTATTGGAGATGTTTTTTTATCGTTTTTGATGTAAACACATTATAAGAATATAGTTGGTGCACATGTGAAGTTGGACAAACTACAGTATCTCACAAAAGTGAGTACACCCCTCACATTTTTGTAAATATTTTATTTTAGCTTTTCATGTGTCAACACTGAAGAAATTACACTTTGCTACAATGTAAAGTAGTGAGTGTACAGCTTGTATAACAGTGTAAATTTTCTGTCAGCTCAAAATAACTAAAATAGCCATTAATATCTAAACCGCTGGCAACAAAAGTGAGTACATCCCTAAGTGAAAATTTCCAAATTGGGCCCAAACTGTCAATATTTTGTGTGGCTACCATTATTTTCCAGCACTGCCTTAACCCTCTTGGGCATGAAGTTCCCCAGAGCTTCACGGGTTGCCACTGGAGTCCTCTTTCACTCCTCCATGATGACATCACGTAGCTGGTGGATGTTAGAGACCTTGCGTTCCTCCACTTTCCATTTGAGGATGCCCCACAGATGCTCAATAGGGTTTAGGTATGGGGACATGCTTGGCCAGTCCATCACCATTACCCTTAGCTTCTTTAGCAAGGCAGTGGTCGTCTTGGAGGTGTGTTTGGGGTCATTATCATGTTGGAATACTGCCCTGCGGCCCAGTCTCCAAAGGGAGGGAATCATGCTCTGCTTCAGTATGTCACAGTACATGTTGGCATTCATGGTTCCCTCAATGAACTGTAGCTCCCTAGTGCCGGCAGCACTCATGCAGCCCCAGACCATTCTTGACTGTAGGCAAGACACACTTGTCTTTGTACTCCTCACCTGGTTGCAGCCACACATGCTTGACACCATCTGAACCAAATAAGTTTATCTTGGTCTCATCAGACCACAGGACATGGTTCCAGTAATTCATGTCCTTAGTCTGCTTGTCTTCAGCAAACTGTTTGCGGGCTTTCTTGTGCATTATCTTTAGAAGAGGCTTCCTTCTGGGATAACCAATTTGATGCAGTGTGCGGCGTATGGTCTAAGCACTGGCAGGCTGACCCCCCCACCCAACCTCTGCAGCAATGCTGGCAGCACTCATACGTTTGTTTTCCAAAGACAACCTCTGAATAAGACGCTGAGCGCGTTCACTCAACTTCTTTGGATCGACCATGGCGAGGCCTGTTCTGAGTGGAACCTGTCCTGTTAAACCGTTGTATGGTCTTGGCCACCGTGCTGCAGCTCAGTTTCAGGGTCTTGGCAATCTTCTTATAGCCTATGCCATCTTTATGTAGAGTAACAATTCTTTTTTTCAGATCCACAGAGTTTTTTGACATGAGGTGCCAAGTTGAACTTCCAGTGACCAGTATGAGAGAGTGAGAGCGATAACACCAAATTTAACGCACCTGCTCTCCATTCACACCTGAGACCTTGTAATACTAATGAGTCACACCGGGGAGGGAAAATGGCTAATTGGGCCCAATTTGGACATTTTCACTTAGGGGTGTACCCACTTTTGTTGCCAGTGGTTTAGATATCAATGGCTGTGTGTTGAGGGGACAGCAAATTTACACTGTTATACAAGCTGTACACTCACTACTAATTTCTTCAGTGTTGTCACATTAAAAGATATAATAAAATATTTTCAAAAATGTGAGGGGTGTACTCACGTTTGTGAGATACTGTGTATAGTTGTTTCATTTATTTGAGATTAATCATCTTATCGAGTGGAGCACTACCAAAACCAGTGAGGACGATGTAGAATTAATGGTCTTGGTCTACATTCTACTTATATGGACTGGGGTGGGAGAGATCTTAAGGCTTCATGTACACTACAGCTCCTAAACTTGAGTTTAGGAGCTTTTGGCGTTTTTTTTGCCAAAGCTCCTAAACTCACCTCCATAAAAGCCTTTTTTTTACTAGGGCTGTGGAAATTAAAGATTAATTCCTCAATCAATCCTCAATTTTTTTGATCGATCAAAATTATTTTGATCGTTACTCACCTCTCCGCCAGCTTCCGGGTCTTCAGGGAGTTCCGTCAGAGATCCGATGACGTCACGGACATCAACGTCACCAGACTCCTCCCCCCTTCCCTAAGTGCCTCCATCTGCTAACGAAGGGAAGGGGGAGGAGTCTGGCGACATCAAAGTTCTGATTGAACGTAAAGCGTACAGGGAAGGAGAGAGCCATACAGAGCCAGTCACAATCTCCTGTTATTTCGAATTGGATGCAGAGAATCCGCATCCAATTTGCACTAGTGTGAACCCAGCCTAAAGGAACTTTGAAGCATCTCAAACTAATCTACAAATACAAGTAAAATGCACCTGCATTTTTACTACAACACAAGTCCCTAAAACTGTCACAAAAGCACACTCATATACTTTGGAAACAATTTTGTGAGAGGTTAGGTAACCTGTAAAACAGTTATAGAAATTATACTTCTGCTATGAATTAATGCAACAATGTTTTTTTTCCATATTTATGATAAGCAATTTTTATTTGTTTCAGTCATTATACTCAAAGTATATGTAATCATGTTCTGTTCTGCTGTCTTTTCAGCTATAAAGTTTGTATACATTATTAGGTAAACTACTTATGTACATGTATCATTCCAATTATGTAATTAAATTCATATAGATTTGTAAACAACTGCTGTGCAGAAAGCATCAGGTGCACAGGGATTTTAGTACTGCGTACCTGAACTCCAGACATACCATCTGCTGGATCACCCTGAGGCCCCACAAAGTGAAGATGGATGGATGATGATTAATCGCATCGGCAACTGGGACATCAGAATCCTAGCACTACATGAGTAAAGCTGAATTCACATTTTCAAAATGTATTCTACATGCTTGACCTAGTAGTGTTATATATTTGACTGTGTAGTAATTTCATTATTTCCAGGATAGCACGCTGAATTCCAAAATATACTGATCGGTGTCTATGTGAAATTGTATAGACAACTACATCTTTATAAGTCTACATTTACCACTTTAGCTCATATTGATTGTGCAAAGGTCCTGAAATATTACTGGATGTCTTTTACATGCTCTCTAAAATGAGAGCTAACATCTGCAGGAGATTTTCAGTAGTAGTTTTGACTGCATTGGAATATGCATTGTGTATTGCGTATACTTGTGTATTGTGTGTATTGTGTATACTTGTGTATGGTGTGTGCACGTGGGCTGCGAGTGCATGCTGTCTGCGAGTGCACACTGTCTGCAAGTGCGCACTGTCTGCGAGTGCATGTGGGCTGCGAGTGCACGTGGGCTGCGAGTGCACGTAGGGTGCACGTGGGCTGCAAGTGCAAGTAGTCTGCAAGTGCAAGTGGTCTGAGAGTGCCCGTTGTCTGCGAGTGCATGTAGGCTGCAAGTGAAAGTGGTCTGCGAGTGCACGTAGGCTGCGAGTGCAGGTAGGCTGCGAGTGCACGTGGGCTGCGAGTGAACGTAGGCTGCAAGTGCACGTGTACAAAAACACAAGCAGCGCTCTATGGGAAAAAAGTCAAAATATATGTGTCCATATGTGTATTCACAAATATATGTACGCCTTGGATTGAATTAAAAAAAAGCACTTTATTGCACATACTTTTGGAGCCCAACAATGTCCATGGGGCTATAAATAGGAGTGTAAACAGTCATGTATATAACAAAAATATATGTTAAAACTATGCGCTTAAAATTTATGAAATTAAAAGAAAAAAGTTTTTTGCACGGTACCACCAATATGTTCCTGAAGATGAGGGGTTAACTGCGCTCGGAAGTCTCACCGTTCCATGGGCAAGAAGTCATGCAGGGAAGGACGCTCAGGCTCAAATGAGGTAAGATGACAGAGAGCTCCGCCTGTAGTACCAAGGTCGGTAAGTGTGGAGATGGGAGAGCAGAGAAAACTTTGCCGGCCACAGCGGTGTCCAGAGCTGACCTCTATGGTCCCCGAACGGGCTGCTGACTCGGATGAAATCCATCAGTGCAGAGCAGTGGAGCTGAGACAGAGGAGACAGGGATGCCAGATGTTGCCCAGCATGCGCAGAGACATATGTGTGACGTCAGCGCTCTTCCGGGTGAAGAAACCAAATCACCAGAGATGAACCATAAGCTGAGGGGTTGCTGTAGCTGACATGTTTCGCGCCCCTGCGCTTTGACAAGGCGTGCAAAACATGTCCATAATACTGGAAGTATGCTATAGGCCCCCTAACACCTCCTATCACAATTTGGATTAGCAGCAAGGATGGGAAGTGTTATCATAATGGGGGATTTTAATTATCCAGACATAGACTGGGCGGAGGAAACCACTCATTCATCCAAGGCTCGCCAGTTCCTAAATGTCTTGCAGGACAATTTCATGGGTCAGATGGTAGATGCACCAACTAGAAATAAAGTGTTACTAGATCTACTGATTACCAACAATACAGACCTGATCACGGATGTGGAAATATGGGGAAATTTAGGAAACAGCGATCCCAATTCAATTTTCTTCAGTAAAATCACACAAATAGGAAACATATGGGGAATACAAAGACACTGAATTTCAAAAGAGCCAACTTCCCTAAACTACGAACCTTGCTAGAAGATTTAAATTGGGATAAAATCTTAGGAACAAAGAACACAGAGGAGAGATGGGTTCGCTTTAAGAGCATATTAAATAAGGGCATTAGCCAGTGCATCCCATTGGGAAATACATTTAAAAGAGCGAACAAAAGTCCTGGATGGCTTAACGCCAATGTAAAAATGCATATAAAAGCAAAAGAGAAGGCCTTCAAAAAATACAAGGTTGAGGGATCATCATCAGCATTCAAACTTTATAAAGAATGCAACAAGAAATGTAAGGGTGCAATTAGGGTGGCTAAGATAGAACACAAAAGACACATAGCGGAGGAGAGCTAAAAAAATCCCAAGAAATTCTTTAAGTATGTGAACAGTAAAAAAAGGGAGGACTGACCATATTGGCCTCATAAAGAAAGACATCTGGTTACAAAGGATGGGGAGATGGCGAAGGTATTGAATTTATTCTTCTCCTCAGTCTTCACGAGGGAATCGGAGGGCTACAGTAACCAAAACTGCAGTTTTTATCCTCGTGACACATCACAGGAAGCACTCTCATGGCTAACAGAGGACAGAATTAGAATTAGACTTGGGAAAATTAACATTAATAAATCACCGGGACCAGATGGCTTGAACCCGAGGGTACTTACGGAACTCAGTCAAGTAATTGCCAGACCAGTGTTCCTAATTTTTACTGACTGTCTACTGACTGGAATGGTACCAGTGGATTGGAGAAAAGCCAATAAAACACCAATATTTTAAAAAGGGCCAAAATACATCCCTGGGAATTACAGACCAGTTAGCCTAACATCAATAGTATGCAAGCTCTTGGAGGGGATGATAAGGGATTATATACAATATTTTAGTAATGAAGACAGTATCATTAGCAGTAATCAGCATGGATTCATGAAGAATCGTTCTTGCCAAACCAATCTATTAACCGTCTATGAGGAGGTGAGTTGCCATCTAGATAAAGGAAAGCCCGTAGACGTGGTGTATCTGGATTTTGCAAAAGCATTTGACACAGTTCCCCATAAACGTTTGCTGTACAAAATAAGGTCTGTTGGCATGGACCATAGGGTGAGTACATGGATTGAACACTAGCTACCAGGGCGAGTTCAGAGGTTGGTGATAAATGGGGAATACTCGGAATGGTAAGGGGTGGGTAGTGGGGTCCCACAGGTTTCTGTGCTGGGACCAATCCTATTTAATTTCTTCATAAACAACCTGGAGGATGGGATAAACAGTTCAATCTCTGTATTTGCAGACGATACTAAGCTAAGCATGGCAATAACTTCTCAGCAGGATGTGGAAACCTTGCAAGAACATCTGAACAAATTAATGGGATGGGCAACTACAAGGCAAATTAGGTTTAATGTAGAAAAATGTAAAATAATCCATTTGGGAGGTAAAAATATCAATGCAATCTATACACTAGGGGAGAACATCTGGGGGAATAATCACACACATAGGTTGGACTTAATGGACTTGTGTCTTTTTTCAACCTCACTTAATATGTAACTAAGTACAATAGGGGGATTTTCAGACAATGCTTCCTGAGATATATATTCAAATAACTCTTTCCAAAAGTTTTACATGGCACGCCTATAACCATTTATGTGCTCACACCTGTTCACCAATTATGGACCAAATTTCTGCTATGAGCCTGTTATTTCAGCTATCATTTTGTCATTACTTAAGATAATGTAATACATATATTGTTTTTTTAGGGACCAACAAGGCTTTCTTTTCATGAATACTGTCCTGCAACAATGATTTTTGCAATCATTAGACAACTAAACATAATAAAACGAAACAAAAGGCACTTTTTCTTTTTTTTTTTTTTGAGCAGTGTTAGTTTAAAAATAAATATTCTGTAATTTGTACTGTTTAAAACAACACTAAAAATATAATTTTGGTACAAAGCATTGCAAAGTTATTTACAAATTAAGTAATGTTATTTTGTAAAATTTTGCACTTTTTTTAGTGTGATATGTGTAAATATATGTAAAAGGTGTAAAAATATTAATGAACAAAGCAAACAAAAACAGCAAAAAAGTTTAAATAGAAGCTAATAAAATAGAAAAATTATAATTGAATGGAGAAGGAGAATAAGGAGTTAATTAGGGCTGATTAGAGTAAACTAAGGGTTAATAAGGGGTTCAACAACAAAACATTTAAGTAAAAATTGTTTTACTTGTCAGGTTGCTTTAACTGACTTCATCTGCAGATCAAAGTTTGTCCCTTTGATCTGTATATGAATAAACAGAAAGATACAAAATTAAACAATGTTTCATTGTATCTTCTGTAAAGACTGCCTTTTTTTTGACAGCTCCTGCTGCCAGGACATTCTCTGTGTACTTGGCAAAGCAGCTGTTATTCATTAGAGTTGAATTGCAATGTACTGTGACTGGGGGATCCCAGCAGCAGGGCAGATGGACTGAATGTACTAGACACGCCCCATATACAATGATGACAAGATGTAATCACAGGGCCTTTACTGAACCAGAACACTTACTTGTGGACAGCACTGTTTCAGCCTATTGGGCTTCATCAGCAGGAGACTGCTGGTTCTGGTCACCATGTTTGAAGCACCGTTGTAAACAAAAGGAAAGGTTGCAGGAGCTTCTTGCTGTATCTGAGGTTTTTATTAAGTACCAGCATATATAAAGTGGGTTTCCGCTAATGGATGCTGACAGCTTCAAGCACTTTAGTGTTAAATGGTTTTCCCCAACTCATGTATTTCCTTTTTCCCAGACAGCTTGGCCAGCAGAAAGGAACTGCTGGCAGGATCAACAGGTATAAAACTATAAAAACTGCTAATGAGGGATCACAGCATATATGCAATTTGTGTTATTTTGCCCATTGTTTCACATTATTTTCTCAGTTTTCCTTCATAAGCTTTAACCATTTAAGTATTGTTCAAAATAAGTTTTTATTTGAATTAACAGTTAATTTTTCAGGACAAACCCCTTCTTATCAGTCAAACAGTACCCCAAGAAGAAGTAGATCCCTGAAAGCTTGTCCTGAAAAAATATCTGTTAGTGATATTAAATAAAGTATTACGCACAGTACTCAACTGTGTTGTTGCAAATGCACCTAAGACATTGTCATTATCATTATCACATTATCATAAGACTATGCATGCAACTGGTCCCTGGAAGCTTGAAACATTAGCAAGTAAGAAATCTAGTAAATAGCATGCACATAAATTAAGCTTAAGTTAATTGGCTACAGACAAACACAAATTTCTTCATTTGTCCCTATTATTATCATCATGTTGGGAACGAATGTAGAACCTTGCACTAGAGAATAACTCTACACTTCCCAGTCACTCTTATGAACGCCTACTCACCAAATGTCAGATTTCGAATCGTATCCCTGGTGATTCAAGACTTCAGGGCTCATATAGTATGGAGTCCCAGTGAAAGTTGTTGCCAGGTCACTGGATCCCATCAGAAGGCAAGAAACCCCAAAATCCCCTGGAAACATTTGGAACAAATAATAAAATAAACAACATATGTGCTAGGGTACTATGTATATGATAAAATCATTGTATCATGTTAAATGGCAATTTGAGCTATGTAAACACGTTCATAATACATTGTTGCACTTTAGCAAAGAGTCATAATTAGGATTTACCATCACTGCATATTTTGTTTTAATTATTTTCATTAAAATCTGTAGGTCCCAGGAAAGGGGGTAAATAGAATGTTTATAGAAATTAAAAACAATACAAAAAAAAAAAAAAAAAGATTTTTTTATAGCCAACAGTTTTGCAGCACTTTATAAAACAAAGAGAGGCAGTACAGTTACAATTCAAGACTAGAGAATAAGGAGCACCCTGATCGTGAGAGCATACAATCTAAAAGGGAAGGGCGAGTAATACATAAGGTAGTAACTGTGTGGGGATGGGTTGTACGAGAAAGATAACATTTTAGTTGTTAGGTAGAGGTGGGAAGGGCTTCTCTGAAGTGAGGGGTTTTCAGGGATTGCCTAAACATAGATAGTGGTTGATTTACTAAAGGCTACTAGACTGTGCACTTTTGCAAGTGCAGTTGCACTCTGCAAGAGCAGTTGCTCCAGAGCTTAGTAAATGAGGGAGAGCTCTGCTGACTGACTTCAATCACCCAATCATATGCAAGCAAAAGTGCTGTTTTTTTATTTATTTTTTGTTTTTTTTGTTTTCCTTGCATGTTATTGAATATTCTTTGTAAGTGACGCTTTACCTCATTTACTAAGCTCTGGAGCAACTGCACTTGAGGTGAAAAGTCTATTTGTCTTTAGTAAATCAACTCAATAGAGTAGGAGACAGTCGTACATGTTGAGGTAGGGAGTTTAACAAGATGGGAGAGGCTCTGGAGTAGTCCTTGGGACAAGCACTGGAAAAGGTAAGAAAAGAGCTAGAGAGCAGGAGGTCTTGGCCAGGGCAATAAGAACTGTTTGGTGATATTTTGAGAGGAGGTTTGTAATTTAGCTGGGGGGGGGGGGGGCAGAGTGGTGTATGGATCTGTTGTTCACAGTACTTTGATTTTTATTTATTAGGGATTGGAAGCCAGTGGAGGCATTGCTAGAGAATAATAGTGGACACTGAGCATTTGGTATGGTGGACGAGTCTAGCAGTAGCATTAAAGACAGACTGGGGGAGGGATAGCCTGTGTATTGGTAGGCCAATGAGAAGGGAGTTGCAATATTCAAGGCGAGAGATAACAAGTGAGTAAATTAATAGAGGTGAAGGTAGCAAGCTTTGGACAATGATTGGATGTGAGGCTGAAAGAAGGGGTTAGAGGAGAAATGCACACTAGGCACAAAGAAAAAACTGAAGACAATCCCCCTTGAGGCTATAACCCCTCCCACCTTATACCTGCTCAGTTGTAGCAAGCAGCACAAAAAAAATAATGATGGCATATGAGAGAGGGAGTCCTTCAAGGGACATAGCTTGCTGATAATTAAGCCACCTAGGGACAGTCCAAACAAAGGGGCAGGAACACCAAAGCAAACACAGGTGAACCAGCCCAACAGAAATGCAAATCAAAGGGGAAACCAAAGGCATTAAAGAGCCACTTGCAGAACTTGACCAAAACTAGCATCAGCAGAGGCAGATATGTCAGCTATGTAGAACCTAGAGAACATATGTACAGAAGTCCAACTGGCAACCTTACAGATCTGAGAAAGAGATCTAACGACAAAAAGCTCAAGAAGCAGTCCATTCCCAAGTGGAGTAGGATTTATTGGGAAATGGTGGCACTTTATCTCACAGTTCATGGGCCTGCACAACAACTTGTAAAATCCACTAAAAAAATTTAGATCTGGAAGCCAGAGAACCCATTTTAGGATCTTCTGGAATAAAAAAAGAATCTTTGGAAGCAGTAGTTGAGAGGTAAACCCTCAAAACATCCAGGCAATGCAGAGAGATCTCTTTGAGGAGAAAAGGTATTGGACACGGGAAAGGTAAACACAATATCCTCATTAAGGTGAAAGTCAGGAACTACTTTGGATAAAAAGGAGGTCCTTGGTCTCAAAAAATCCTTGGCCTATGTAAAAGAAAACTATCAGAAACCTATCTGATTGAAGTGATATCCAAAAGAAAGGCTATCAAGTAGCCGTCATGAATAGGTTCAAACAGGGTTCTTTGTAACACCGGCAATACTAGATTTAAATTAAATGATTGGAGTGGATACGCAACAGGGGATCAATATTTGTAATACCACTAGATGGAGATGCCATTTCACAGGGTCTTTCAGTCCAGAGACAGACTGGATTCGTCCCACACTAGGATAAGGTTCCATTGCAAGATTCTTGAGTAGTATTGAGCAATGGAACCACATCAAAGGTGGATACCATAGGCCCAAGAACTTGCATTCAGCACCATAGGGAAGGCCAAACTCAAGATTGAAGTTGCTTATCTTGACTCTGCAGCTTCATCACACATTTCTTTGGGTCGTAGGGGTATCCAGGATGTCTATGATTGACACATAGGAGTCAAAGGCTAAGGAAATCTGCTCTTGTAGCAGCAGATCGTGTAGATATCAGATGACTAGAATACCTACAGTATGAGACAAAGAAGACCTAGAACTGGTGCAAGAACTTTTGTGAAAATTCTCAAAGCTGAAAAGAAAACGTTGTTGACTTGGAAAAATAGGAATGTGTATATACACATCCTTTATGCCGATATATGCCATGAAGCTTCTACAATGAAGGTAGGCAGTATGACCAAAAAGATTTCAAGCAAAACATTTGAAGGTGTAGGAATGCGTTGAGAGTCTTCAAGTCCAAAATGCCTACTCTGTGTTCTATAGCTGTTACAGGTTTGAATATAAATACCAACCTCTACATCACTACTGTGCCCTGTCGTGATGTGGGGAGGTGGGAGGAAGCAAGGAGACCAGACTTCCGATACCTGAAAGTGTGTTGGCTGCAGAAGACTCTTCTACAGTTAAACACAATGAGAATCCACAGCACGGAAGGAGGCACAGGTGAGTACTAACTGTCTTCTTATACAGGTATTTCTTTTTCTTAACATTTTTTTTTTTTTTTAGAAACAGAGTTGCTTTAAAGTAAATTTACCCTGACATTTAATGTGCCTAAGGTAACAACAATGTTAAACCTGTGTTAGTTTTCAAATTAATTTCAATGTACCTGTGAAGCCTTTTGGATACTTGGCTTCAACCATACACAGGGCCTCAAATTTGTGATTTAACCCTGTCCCCTTTTTCTGCTAATACTCACCCTCTATTATTAACCTCTTCCAGCTGGGAGGGCATACATGGATGTCCTCCCATTTCAGTGGTTATACCGGGATGATGCCTGCACCTACAGGTATTGATCTTTTCAGCCGCGATTCCCTGCACCATAAGAACAATCATAGTGGCTCACTCTTGCGATCGGTGAGCCAAAGAAGGATTCTGCCATTGGCGTAAGTTCACCATAGAGAATACTGGTGACCATATGGTCCCCAGCAGTCTCTATGACTCTCTATTCCATTCCTTGTAGTGATAAAAAAAGCAAAAAAAAAAAAAGCAGAAGCGAACGCATATGTATGTCACGCCCCCATAATTAAACGGTGTTCAATCCACACATGCGAGGTATCACCACAAATGTTAGAGCGAGAGCAACAATTCTATCCCAAGACCTCCTCTGTAACTCTAAACAGGTAACCTGTAAACATTTTTAAAGCGTTGCCTATGGAGATTTTTAAGTACCGAAATTTGGCGCCATTCCACAAGTGTGAGCATTTTTAAAGCCTGACATGTTAGGTATCTATTTACTCGGCGTAACATTATCTTTCACATTACAGATACTCCTCATTTAACAACTTAACTGTTTAACGAACACTCGGACATACGAACAGCTCTCCCGACCCGTGCAGGACCAGAACGACTGCTCAGGCTTTCGACCAGCTCTCCCGACCCGAGACCGCTCGGACTTATGACCAGCTCTCCCGCTCTCCCAACCCGTGAACAGGACATCATGTCATCACTCTGCATCAGCCTCGTTCTCACTCCCGGCCTGCTGTTTTACAGGTATGTACTGTACTGCACTGTACTCGGTTCTCCTAAATGCCCCTTCCAGCGTTCTTTATACTGTACTGTTTTATGTCTTATGTCTTTACTGTATACAGAACTGTACTGTTTTATGTCTTATTACTTTATAATGTACTGTTTTATGTCTTTATGTACAGTACTGTAATGTAATGTGTGCTTGTACTGTACAGGTATTGCCCACGCCATGTCAGCAAAAAGAAAAAGCATGCTTGCACCTGCAGAATGTGCTCATAAAAAAAAAAAAGCTATTGATCTTGATATGAAAATTAAGATCATGAGGCGCATGCGCAAAGCCAGCTGAGCAGGACATGTCTGCTTAGAGCTCCGCACCATCAGGGACCCGACAGCCGTTTAAGCAGAGTCACACCAGACCATAACCTCCCCACATCACCACATTAATCCCTGAAACTTGTGGGCACATTTTGGTGACATGTACAGCGGGAGAAAAGGGAAGCTGAAAACAAAAAAGCCTCAAAAAAAGATGACTAGAATGGTATCTAAAATGGCGGGCGGCACCATCACATCTCTCCTCACAGACTGTTACACAGCAGCATTACAGGTCTCCCTCTTCGACGCATGGTGGTGAGACTGAATATGACTTGAACTTGTCTCCTATTACTCTACATATCAAATAGGTTCAGACCTGCTTTCCCAATTTGAATGGGAATTACATGAAGCATTACAGAATACCTCAGATGCTATTACTGATAAACTAACACAGGAGATCCGTGAGGTAGGCAGACGCACATCTATACTTGAGCAGAGAGTAGATGAGATTGACATCTCTACCACAGCTCATGCAGAGGAATTAGAATCCCTTAAAGAGGATTATTCTACACTTAGAACCAAACTGGAAGATTTTGAGAACAGGGCTAGACGATCAAACCTACGCATCCGTGGCATTCCTGAAGAAATAGAGGATCTACAATCATCTGTTACTACACCTTTTCAAGAACTTGTTCCATCCATCCCATTAGAAAGATTGGAAACAGATCGAATACACAGAGCTTTATCTGCAAATAAAGAAGATGGGCCCCCTAGAGAGATAATTATAAAAATGCATTATTTTCGCACAAAAGAACAAATAATGGCAGCTGCAAGAAACACTCTTCAATTTTTCAGGGCCATAAATACCAAGTCTTTCAAGACTTATCTCAACTAACTCTCTTTAAATGCAAAGAAATGAAACCACATTTGCAAGTCCTTAAATATCATTGAATAAATTATCTCTGGGGATTTCCTTTATCCCTTCGCTTTACTTATAAAGGAACTTCATATATATGTAAATTAGCAAATGATCTTCTTTCTACACTTAGAGATCTCCGCCTGTCAACATCTTCCACAACAACGGATGGTCCCAAACGACAAATGAATTCAACATCCTTCTCACAGACCCAAGATATTCAAGACTCCCAAGCACCTAAAATAACTGAAGCCCCACGTAATCCTCATAAAAGGGGTCACTGTGCTTCACCACCGCCTGAAGATGACATTGCAGACTGATATATATATATATATAATATATATATATATATATACACCATATGGGTGATATTTAAGAATTCAATCTTATATCTTTTTTTTTTTTTTTGACTGACTCGGTTTTACATATTCTACATATTCTACTTCTTTTACCTCACATGATTCCTTTCAGTGAGGATTTAATGTTATATATTTTTTTTTTCAGTTTCAATTATCCTTAACTTATACAATATATTTTGAGCTTAACCTGAATTCTACTACCTTGCATTATAGCATGCATTATTTATACAGTTATGTTAAACTAACATTATACTTATGACTCGTTTTGTTCAATAAATTAACTTAATAACACGCAGGCTGTCATAGTCCCGGAGACAGCTCACTGCACCTCCATTCATTCCTCGAGTGCCCAACTTAGATTTGGACACTCCTTGGACCACTTCATATCCACTGGTTGGTGTTTATTCACCACCCACTGGATATTTGCTCCAATAGGGAGCCCTTTCCTTTTTACAACTTATTTCCTTTTTTGAAGTTTCACTTGAATATACATTTTTCCTCTGTGATAATATAAGGTATACAATCTACATTGATACACTTCTACTGCTCCTACCTTGTTGAATTTCCCATTCCTCATTCGTATTCTTTTCTCCAGTGCAGTAACTTTTGAATAATATTAAGCAGCCCTTTATTGATCCTTATCAATAATCTATAATGTCTTCCTTAAATGTATTAACACTAAATGTAGAAGGTCTCAACTCACCTTCGAAAAGAACTAAAGCCTTTACCTTCTTTTCCAAACTATTAGCTCATGTAGTTTGTTTGCAAGAGACACAGTTTTTTCAGCAATCCACACCAAAATATTTCGGCCGCAGATGTCCCTAAGTTATTACTGCTTCTACCACAACGAAAAAAAAGGGGAGTACTGATTGCTTTCCACTGCACAACACCATTTACTATTAAAAAGGAACTTAAAGACCCCAATGCACCTAACAAGAACCCATTGGCATTTCTCTCACACCCGCTCTCATGGTTGAAACACATAAACAAGGTACCCTTATTATTGGTGGTGATTCCGACCAAATAACATACCCATTCCTTGACAAATCCCCAGTCCCAACCAATATTCCTAAACCTTCATATCAATGACTCCTGCATCAATATTCTCTTTGAGATACTTAGCGAGAACATAATCCTACTAAATGACAATACACCCACTATCCCCACCCCCACAAGCAATTCTCCCGTATTGACCACTTTTTGTTATGGTTTCAACTTCAGCACTCATTATAGACTGACATATTATACCATGTGCATGGTTGGATCATAATGCTGTAATGACAACTTTCTCATCTCTAGTTCCACGATCCAATCATCGTACTTGGTATATTAATGATAGTTTACTTGCAAATTCTTCATTCCAGCAGAGATTGGAAACGGCCACACCTCTTTCTACTGCAAAGAACAAAAACAACTTCATAAAAAACTTGAAGACACATTTTACAAAGCTTCGGTAGACTTTCAGACCAAACCCACACAGCCGAATAAACTTATATATGACAAAGCACACCTAGAATTGGACCTTTTTCTGATGGAATCAGCAGAAAAAACACTTCGTAAATCCAAGCACACCTTTTATATGAAAGCTAATAAACCAAACACATTTCAAGCCCTGGCATTGCGGAAGACCAGCTATACCCCTAAACCTATTCGTCTAAAAATGTAAAAAGATACGTACACCCGTAATACGCTAAAAATTTTAAAAGAATTTCATAGAAAAACAAACTGAATTATACAAAGACCCTAACACCATAGACCATTCTCAACTGACCTCACTCCTATCTTCAACCTCGCTTTCCTCATCTCATAAAGATACTCTTGATAAACCTATTACTGAATTTGAAATACAACAAGTTATAAAATCACTCAAATCACATAAACATCCAGGCATAGATGGCCTTTCAGCAACTTACTACAGAATATTTGCATCTTTATTATCACCCCTTATGGTAGAAGCCTTTAACTCCCTTCTCAAAGAACTTAATTTTTGTACGGAATCACTTACAGCTTCTATATCTATGATCCCCAAACCCAATACAGACAACACATCTTGGTCTAATTATAGTCCAATATCTATCCTCAATATCTATAATAAAATACTGGCCAAAATATTATCCTCCAGGCTTAATCCAATTATTGGCACCCTTATGCATAGAGAGAAATACCACGCTAAGACGGAAATCCCACTTTGGGTAGCGGTAGAATCGGTTAATTGTCACCCTCTATCCATCGCAAATCTTCTTTGGCTATACCCAACGCAACGCCGAGCAGTAACGAATCCCATTACCAAACACAGCCAATCCATTTGGGATAGGTTAAAAACCCGATTTTGGCCTACAATCTAGACATAACCTCTTCTCTCTTTCCTCCATAAGCCCTCATTCTACCCGGCTTGGTCCTCCCCAAACTCATCCACGGCATGGTCAAGAGATGGTTTGACCTGCGCTCATCATTTCTATAAATCTTCTCTAGTCACACCATTTCCTAATCTTTATGAAAACTATGATCTCCCACATACAGAAACTTTCAGATATCTTCAAATAAAAACCTTTTTTCACAATAATGCACCCTCTGATACGAAATCACAAAGCTTCACTATATTCGAACAAGCCTGGAAATCAGATTCACATAAACGTGGTCTCATTTCCAACCTATACACCAGTTTACTATTACACATTACCTCTGCGCCTCCAACCTGTACTACCAAATGGGAAAAAGATCTCCAATTACAATCTGCAGACATAAATTGGTCTCAAATCTGGCAAACAACGAAGTTTGCCTCCCCGAATGTAGAGGCTCTCGAAACCAATTATAAGGTACTCACAAGATGGTACTTAGTCCCAGCCAGAATTTCTAAATTCTCTCCACAATATCCTTCACATTGCTTTTGTGGCTGCTCTACTCTACTCAGGTACCTATCTGGTGGGAATGTAATATTGTCAGATCCTTTTGGTCAGAAGTATTTAATATTCTTTCCACAATGTTCAAAGTTATATTACTGCCTGACGCACCTATTGCACTCCTGAATAGTAAACCACATGCCTTGTCAAACTGACAATTTAAACTCATGCTCTTTGTAACAACAGCAGCAAAACAGGTCATAGCGAAAGCTTTGAAAACAGATTCATTTGATATATCATTAGTCAAACAAAGAGTTACCCAATCCCTAATCCACGCTAAAACAGAAGCTATCTTGATAATATATCTAATCTCTATGCCCTGTGGAGACTATGGATTGAACATTTTCTAACACCGGTCTTTGACACCTCTTTACTACTCCCTTAAGGGCTTAAGATCTATAATCTGTTATGTGATTTAATTCATTCATTCATTTTTTACCTCCCAAGTCTACTGACCCCCTCGGGTGACATACCCCATTTCACATCCCAATGTCTCTTTATCATAACATTATCTAAGGTTCCCCTTCTCTTTACACTAATTATTTTTAATCTAATAGGAGTCTTGTGGGATAATCTGAAATATTACTCATGTAGCACTTACCGCCTAAGGAGCTGCTGGTATTTGATTGGGCTTACCGTTCCTTCACTGTTCCATCAGGTCTGTCATAGAGGTCCCATTAAAGATTTTTCTTATAGATTTCAGCTCGGACACATAGTCTCTTTTTCCAATGCTTTATTCACAAAATACATTCAAATAGAGGGATGGAGGGTTGAGGGGAATTCAGGTACCTTTTACTTGCGAATCAGGGATACTTCTTGATCCAGAGGACAATAACACCACAACTTGATCCAGCAACCACCGGGTAGGCCTCTCTCACTGACCTAGCAGCCGATGCGATGCTCGGTCATAGTCTCTGCCACAGACTTGAAGAATTAGTAGAACCGTTGCACAATCCTCTGCCACAGGATTGGGTAACAAACAACTTTTTTTGCAGTGTCTAAGAATAATCACACAGTACCAGTTTCTTTCAGCCGAACCGGCGATACTGTATGGCAGGTGACCCGGGATGCATCCTCCAACTGAGTCTCCAGGCTCTTCTAGACGTAACGGCCTTGCTGCACCTTCCTCTCTCTGAAAAGTCCTCCCCTGGATCCTCCAGTCGCTTGGCTTCTCCCCGCAGGCAAGGCACAGGACCACCCCTGGATCAGTAGGCCCCAAGACTTTGGGCCTACTCTTCAGTAATGAAGCCTCAGGCCAGCCAGCCCCGAGACAATTTAGAAGGCAGCAGCACACCTTAGGCCAGGAGGGCCATCAGGTCGGAACACACCCTGTCACAGGGTCTATCCCTTAAGTACCCTCTCCCAGAACCCACTGACTGTTTCCGGGCAGAAAGGCACCCAATACATCAAGCTTGTTGCAATTTCCAACCTTGGCCGACTACAAGGGTGCCATCCCTAGGCCAAGGTGAAAACCACCCAACCAGCCGAGCTGGAACAGAAGAAGAATTTACAAAATAGTCAGTCTGAGCTAAACTACAGTCTCAGACAAACTAAATATCCATTTATAGCGTCTGTCATAAAAATGCCAGCAGTACACTCATATTTCCAGATAATGCCAAACATATTTGCAGGAACTTGGCCCTGGAAAACATACCTATTTCTATCAATTGCCCTGTAACACTCCTAATGTACCATCTCATACATATTTTAACCACCTGGCTTTTCACTCAAAACTATAGGTACAATATTCTATTGAATTATTTCTATTCTCCATACTCATTCCTGAAATAAGAAGTATCCTAATTTCAGTCATATAAGTTACAAGTAACTTTGTATCATCTACTAAGTTTTACCTTATAGCTTATTTTAATGTTTATTACTAATGAAACTTAATTTCTATTATTTTCTATTCCGTCAAATATTGTATTTCCACATATGATATTACTGCACATCTGTTGTTTAAACTTATGAAAACATAATAAAAACGTTTAAAACTAAAATAAAGATTATTAAGGACTATAAGGCTGGCAAGAAAGTTAAAGAAAAAGCAAGTCAATTGAAACTTGCCCATTCTACCATTTCAACAATCCTAAAGGATAAGGATAGAGTGAAAGAGGCAGTAAAAGCATCGACAAAATATCAAGCCATAATATCTAGGCAGCGGAAAGGCTTCATTCAAGAAATGGAGACATTGCTGGCAGTATGGATTGACGACTAAATAGAAAAAAGAATGCATATGAGTCTTTAATTGATTCAAACCACAGCATGCAGTATTTTTGAGAATTGGAAAGTTCACAAAGGAGAAGAATCGACTGAAACATTTACAGCAAGCTATGGATGGTTTCAAAAGTTTCGTGGAAGATTCAAACTCCATAATCGGAGTATCAGTGGGGAGGCTGCAAGTGCAGATGTGGAAGCAGCTGAAAAATTTGTGGCTGAATTTGATAAAATCATCAAAAAAGGTTGCTACTGTCCAGAGCAGATATTTAACGTGGATGAAACTGGACTTGTTTGGAAAAAAATGCCCGAAATGTCCTACATACACAAAGAAGATAAAACAATGCCAGGCTTTAAGACTTTTAAAGACAGGGTCACGTTGTTGGGAGGAAATGTTGCTGGGTTCAAGTTAAAGCCTCTCCTTATCTATCATTTACAGAACCCACGTGCATTGAAGGAGGTTAATAACACTGCCAGTTTATTATCATGCAAATAACAAAGCATGGATAACACAAGCTTTATTTGATGACTGGTTCATCAACTGTTTCATGCCCTCGGTCAAGCGTTATTGTCAGCAAAAAGGTGTTCCCTTTAAAATGATCCTCCTGCTTGATAATGCCCCAGGCCACCCCCAGCATCTTGATGACCTACATCTATAATTTCCTTGTTGTCTTCTCCCTCATCTACAACTCCTGATGACCCTGCTGGTAACTCCAATGATGACACTGTTGACCCTGCTAGTAACTCCAATGATGACACTGATGACCCTGCTGGTAAATTCAATTTCAATGATGGCACTGATGACCCTGAAGCACTATCACCCTTTGAAGGATTTGATGACTAAAATGTTACTCTTAATGTCTACTGTATACGTTTACTTCTTGGGCACTGTACATCATTGTATCCTGTACAATACAGTATTTTTGTTGTTTATATTTTTGTGTTCTGTACTTCTGCAAATTAAAACAATATTATTGCATTGGAGTTTTGTGTTTAGACCATTTTTTTCAGAATACAGTACAGTACAGTAGTTAGGAATGCTTAAAATATTGATTACTTGTGGCTCCTCGTTTAACGACCTGGTCACTGGAACGGATCCTGGTCGTTAAGTGAGGAGTACCTGTGTACAAACAATTGGGCTTACTTTAGTGTTTTTTTTAGTTTTTAATTCATGAAACTCTTTGAAAAATTGCTGCGCAAATACCATGTGACATAAAAAGTTGCAACGACCGCCGTTTTAATCCCTAGGGTCTCTGCTAAAAAAACATATATAATGTTTGGAGGTTCTGAGTAATTTTCTAGCAAAAAAGAATTGGCCCGGATGGCAAGTGGTTAAATGGCTTTGGTAGTTGATGGTTAAAGAAAAGGGAGCAGGCCTTAAGCTGCATTCACACTTCAGCGTTTTGAATCGCGTGCAGATTTGCAGCAAATCTGCCCACCGTTTGAAAGCACAGATGTGTGAATGACAAATCGCAGGACTCAAATTTGAGATGCCATAAATCGTGCTTCTATCGCGGCAACCTGCATCGCGGGAAGCATGTCGCCCAAAAAAAGTTCAGGAGCTACTTTTGGGCGACATGCTTCCCACGATTTATCGCGCAACAATCGTGGCAGACCCGCACCGCAAATTTGAGGTGTCATTTAAATGAATGGCATCTCAAATGCGAGTCCCGCGATTTGTCATTCACAAATCAGCGCTTTCAAATCACGGGCAGATTTGCCGCAAATCTGCCCGCAATTCAAAACGCTTAAGTGTGAATGTAGCCTTAGGGTTAAGATTGAATGGATGATAAGAGCTGAAACACCCATGTACAGCATGGGACCCAGATCCAAGAGGCTTCACTGGGACATGGGAATTGACATGAAAATGAACACAGTCTTGTCTTGCAAACAAGACAAGGCTTATATACTTAGGCAAAATACTGTCACCTTCACTTAGAAATGTGCCAAGTAACCTCCTTTATTTTGTTCCACGGGAATTAGCTTGGCCTGTGTTCAAATCTTTCTCCCATCCATTTGCACATTTAGTTTATTTAGCTGTATTTCAAATTACAAGTGTTACCTATCAGAAGCTAAAACTCTTTGGTGCACATTTTATACACATTTTCTCTATGCTCCATTTCATTTGCTGCTTCACTGACTTATCCATCTGCTAAATTGACTTGCTGAAGGGAGGAACACCAAAACCAATTTCGAACAGTTTCATTTCTGTGTGCAAAAATAATTGTACATAGTTACATAAATTTAGCTACAAATAATTTTAAAATATATGATACATGGACAACCCAAGATAGAGTCATTGTGCAGAGTACATCTTAATTAGGCAACTTGCAGCGTAAATGCGTTATCAGTATTTAGATCCTATAAAATAATGAAACATAATATTTTGCAGCACAAAAGTCTGGTTATCCCCAATTAATTAAAGTCTGTTCTTATCAGTAAAGGTAAATTTAAGTGGACCTAGGCACAGGTGTTAACTTAAACGTACACTCTCGTCAAAGGATGAATAGAAGGAGCATATTCTACCAATTCTGTATTTTATTTTTGATCCAAGCTGTCTGAATCAATCCACTCCACACATACAAAAAAAAAAAGATAAACAAATTACTTCTTAAAGGCAACAATCAAATCTAAGTCTGCTTGATAAATTTAAATTGGACTGCTGATGTTGGAAGAGAGAGGCAGGGTGTTACATATAGACTCCAAAAGAGTCTAAATGTAGCACGGTTGCCCCACATGTGTGCTCAGCCCGCTGCTCTTTACACTGCTGACCCACGAGTGTACTGCCAAGTTCAGCTCCAATCAGCTGGCCTGTAGGTGGTGCTGTTGCAGAGTTTTTTGGGCACGAAAGTCAATGCTGGGATAGCATGGTGTGAGAGGGATTGTGTGAGCAGGGAGCAGAGGACCGGATCCCCCCACCCCTGAGAGAGTCAGCACGGTGGACAGACCCCCCAACCGGATCGGACCCTCCATGATAGGACCAGACCCCCCACGACCAGCCCCTCTCCTGACCGAGAGCGGCAGCGGGTGACCCGGGGACCTACAGTGGCGGCAGATTGGGACATCCTGGTGCGGGAGCAGGTGTACTGAGGACAGTAATCACCCCACAGACGTGGACAGAGGAGGGGGGAGGACATCCAGCGGGACCGGGAGGTGGAAGGCTGACAGGGAGAGGCGGTGGGTAAGTGAAGTGCAGACTGGAGGAGAGAGTGTGAGGCTGATCAATGAAGTGGCAGCACTGAAGGTGACTGACTGATAGTGTCAGATTACAAGGGGAGGCTGTGCAGAGTGACACAGAGACACAAACTACAAAACCTGACTGACAGTGTATGTGAGTACCTGAGTATTGTGTGTACCTGATTATTGTGTGTACCTGAGTATTGGGAGTACCTGAGTACTGCGTGTACCTGAGTATTGGGAGTACCTGAGTGTTGTGTGTATCTGAGTAGTGTGTGTGGATCATTAGTACCTGAATATTGTGTGTACCTGTGTATTGTGAGTGCACGTGGGCAGTCAGTACACGAGTGCTGCGAGTGCACGTCAGCTGAGAGTGCACGTGGGCAGTCAGTACACGAGTGCTGCGAGTGCACGTCAGCTGAGAGTGCACGTTGACTGTACGTGCACGTGGACTGTGAGTGCACGTGGGCTGATAGTGCACGTGGACTGCGAGTGCACGTGGGCCGCGAGTGCACATAGACTGCAAGTGCACGTGGGCCGTGAGTGGGCTGTGAGTGCAGGTGGGCTGTGAGTGCACGTGGGCCGTGAGGGGGCTGTGAGTGCAGGTGGGCTGTGAGTACCTGTGTTTTGTATTATTGAATACCTGTGTATTGTCGAGTATTAGTGTCAGGAAGCTAGTTGTTAGTTAATTTGGACAGGGTATAATCCCCAATCCTCATTAAATTAGTAGGTACGATGCCCGGCGGGTGTGGAGATGCGACTCGGTGTACATCTTGTGGCATGTATGCGTTCCCTGATCATCTGATCGAGGGCGAATACTGCTGTGCAAAATGTAAGCACATTGTTTCTGTGCCTGGTGTGTCTAAATGTGGAAAAACATTTAGACACACCAGGCGTAAAATATGGCTGCACACTAGGGGATATATACAGTTAATATGACTGCTGTTGTTTTTTGTTATTTTTTATTGCAGTGTATTAAGTTTATCAACATTTGCTGTAACATATATATTTTTTTGTCATAAATGTATGTATAGACCATTAGTCAACACCTCTATGCTGTTTGCATCTTTATATTAAAAAGCAACTGTCGGCATATTTTGGGCCTGCTGTGTCTAAATGTGGAAAAACATTTAGACACACCAGGCGCAAAATATGGCTGCACACTAGGGGATATATACAGTTAATATGACTGCTGTTGTTTTTTGTTATTTTTTATTGCAGTGTATTTAGTCTATCAACATTTGCTGTAACATATATATTTTTTTGTCATAAATGAATATTTTTTTGTGGGAAAAAAAGGACACAAGTTTCGTTTGGGTACAGCATTACATGACCGTGCAATTACCAGTTAAAGCAGCACAGTGCCAAAGTGCTATTGTCAGGAAGGGGGTAAATCCTTCTGAGGCTGAAGTGGTTTAATCTCAACATGGCTTGTGTAGCAAAAATACACTGTATGCTATATTATTTATTTTTTTGCTATATTTTTTTCTACAAAAGTGGAGCTACCCTTTAGCTGTCATGCATTTGACAGCCCTTTAAGTGAATGCCATTTACTGATGCATGAGTAGTAAAAAGAAGTGATTAGATCTCTGGACTATGTATACAGCTACAAGATGTGTGAACTCAAAAATTTAACAAACAACAAAGGAATTTATTTTAACATACTTGTGGCACCTTTGAAACAGATTGTGGGGAAATGAAGCTCAGATGTTGTTTGGCTGATGTGTATGTTAAAAGCTAAAACTGTTATGTGTGTGGCATAATTACTTGGCTCATGAGAAGCAATGTAATTAATTTCCAAGCTGATGTAAATTATACCTCTGATACATCTTTGTTCTGAGCAGTATGTAGAGATGTGGCAGTTTAGAAATTAACTATCGTAACTTAATTATGTGGAGATTATTTTTTCATGTGGAGACTATTTTTACTTACTTGGATATAGAATTTAATAATGAGCTTCATGAAAAATATACATTTCCTAGATTATCAGCAAAAATACCCACTGCGTGTTTAACATGGGCTGGTCATATATCGTAAAAAAAGGTGCTGCAGCATTTAATTCTAAAGATATATGCACTTTCACTTTTTCTCTTAGTCACATAAATACCTGTTGATAACAGGTAGAATGTACAGCGCTAATGAGAAGGGTCGCTAAATAATAGGGACTGCATAGGTAGTAATTAAATAGGTTATATACACATATATTGACACATGTGTGTAAATATAGTGTAGTGATAAACTTGATGAATCCACAAACGTGATGAATGAAGAACAAATATGAGAAAAATATATGAAAAAAATATATAAAAGTGTACAGATGGAGACTAGGTGTTTAAATTAGTCCTGGCAAGTGACTAGCATCCTTATGATATCAGTAGGAGGACAAGTAGGAAGAATGAATATGGGAGATAGCCACCACCAGCAATGAGAAGCCTTACCAGAATTATCGGACTCAAGAGGGCGTACACCCGATGAGTAGTCAAGGCTTGTGGTGAACACACACCAATAGATTGGAACATCCACGTCTGCAACCTCTGGCTCGAGTACCTTCCTTCAGTTGCTTCACAGTGACAATGACCCAATTGATAGATAATGTCAAAGAAGGGTGGATTGAAACTTTCCCATATATTCACACGATGTAACCAAAAAATGAAAGAAAGTTCCACATAGTGAAATACCGTTGGTAGAAAGAGTATTTCTTAAAAATTAGGAACACTTACATTTGAGTAGAACAAAAAGGGATTGTAGGAGTGACTGTAGAATGACGCAATGGCATCAGCAAGGCTCGAGTCCATCTGTGGACTTTTTTATATATTTTTTTTCATATATTTTTTATATATGTTTTTTATTTATATTCTCATCTTTGTTCTTCATTCATCGTGTGTTTGTGGATTCATCAAGTTTATCACTTTTTCTATATTTATGTTTTCACACGTGTCAATATATGTTTATATAACCTATTTACTTATCACCTATATGGTCCCTATTATTTAGCGACCGTTCTTATTAGCTTTGCACATTCTATCTGTTATCATTTGTTTGCAATTGTCTTTTGCTCTGCTGGCTGCTGTTTAGTATTCAGAGTGGCAGCACGGTATTTACCATTTTCACATAAATACCTGTTGAACCTGAAGTACATCTAACGCAGCCTTCTGTGATATGAGTTTGCCAACTGTTCATATTTTCACAGACATTTTATTAAAGAGAAAAAAACAGTTTTCTCCCATCTATTAAAGTCCATAGATGGAAGGAACTGTTCATAAAAATACACTGGCTGGCAGTGGATGCATTGGTCTCTGTGTCCATGACTGTTTCTCATTCCCCAGGTACTGTTTGATCCTGCATAAAGAGGACTTATGCCCCGTACAAATGGTCGGAAATTCCGACCACAAAATCCATCGGAATTTTTCAGACGGATTTTGTCCGACACTGGTGTTGCATACACACGGTCAGACAAAGCTGTCGGAAAATCCGATCATTCTGAACGTGGTGACGTTCGTTGTGTACGACGGAACTACGTAGAGGCTAGTAGCCAATAGGTTTGGTCTCCTAATTTGATCTGAGCATGCGTGGCACTTTGTCCGTCGGAATACACACGATCGGAAAAAGTCTGATCGGATTTTGTTGTCGGAAAATTTGAGAGCAGGATCTCAAATATTTTCCGTCGGAAACTCCGACGGAAAAAGTCCGATGGAGCCCACACATGGTCGGATTTTCCGACAACATGGTCCGATAGGACATTTTCCGCCGGAATTTCCGACCGCGTGGGGCATATTTTTATGGCATTTTTATTTATTTATTTTACTATTAATGGTGGCGATCAGTGATTTTTAGCGTGACTGCAACATTGCAGCGGACAAATCGGACACCTAACTGACAATTTTTTGGAACCTAGTGACATTATTACAATGATCAGTGCTAAAAATATGCACTGTTACTGTACTACAACACTGGCAAGGGTTAACATCAGGGGCGATCAAAGGGTTAGGTGTATCCCTAGGGGTGCTTGCTAACTGTGTGGGGGATAGTCTGACTGGATGAAGACAGAGATCCGTGTTCCTGCTTAGCAGAAACACATTATCTTTATCTTCTTCCCTGTCAGACCGGCGACCTGCCTTGTTTATATTCTTTGGGGAATGGTCACGGGTGTCTGCCGGACCCACTGATTGGCTCCCCCTCTGTCCTCTGCGGGCCCCTAGTGTCTATTGCATGACATGATATACAGTTACGTAGTTTTGGGCAACAGAGCCGACCTGCTGCAGTACATCTGCGGTAGGCGGTCGGGAAGTGGTTAAAACCCAACAGTGCCATTGGACAATCAGCGTCCCAGAGGGTGTCCAAATGGAAAAAGCAGCTAAACTGCAATATTCACTGTCTGGCACTGTCACCTGCAGGCTCTTCACTCCCTGATCCCATGCCGGTCCTGGTCTAAGTGGAATGACAACCAGTGTCATTCATTAAAGAACATAAGGCTTTAAAATTCTCTTAGTAAATACTGTATGTAACATAGCATTGTGTGATTAATTCATATATAGCTCCAGGTATATCCTTCATCTTTTCTATCAATATAGTTCTTAAAAAGGGAACTTTGAGTGGACCATTTATATTTCTTTCCTCTTGTACATTCATTATTTTTATTTTTTTAAGATTTATTAAAATTTTTACACAAACAGCAAAAAACAAAACAATATAGGTTACAACTGTAACCAGACTGTGCCTCTCAAGTTCCACGAGTAATATACACATGAAAGAAAAAAAATTACAGCTTTAGCATGTAAACCCATCATACAGTGCAGCGATAGTAACGTATTTCAATTTTACCGAGACATGTGTAAAAGTAGAGGTCAGTAGTATTGGTTAGCTTCCTGAACTTACAGATGCCAAAGTAAAAGGGGTGGACACCCATCTATGCCATCATTTTTCAAAAAGGAGTTGTCGCTTTTGGAGCTCAAAGGTAAGATTATACAGAGGTAAACTATGAATAATCAGCTGAAGCCAAGTGGTTATAGTGGGTCATGAATTCCCTTTCCAGCTCAGAAGAATCGTCTTCTTGACGGAAAACTATAAAATGCGTAACAATCCTTTATTGTGGGTAGAAACAGATAGTTCATCAAAGATACCCAATAGACAATTTTTAGGATGTAAAATGTTAGATACACCTAGGACAGTGGATAGAAATAAATCAACTTCGAATCAGATCGAAAATGAATGAAATTAAACTATGGGACAGGACCAGAAACAATGGATGAAATTGGCTGGATGTCCACAACCTCGGAAACGCTCAGGTGAGGAGTGCAGTCCCATTTTGCAAATCGATAAGGAGTGAGGTGACTATGATGAAATATCTTTATTTGTATTACTCTATCTCTAGAGGCTATGACTGAAACTTTAAAGGTATCCACAAATTCGGTCCAGTCTTTTTCAGTGATCTGGATATTCAAAGCAGCCCATTGAGGCTGCGCAGTCACAAACCGTGGGCTAGAATCAGCTATTAGTGCAGAGTAATAGTGGGAGATCAATTTGGTATTATCTGAATTTGATATTTGATATTTAAAAGTGGGGCCATTCGCAGTGAGAGCGAGAGTGAGCCAAATTGCCCTCCAAGAGCGTGGCAGAGTTGAAAATAAAAAAACAAAGAAGAGGGGGGAAGGTTGAAATACTCTCAGCTGGGCAAAGGACTTAAGGCCCCGCTCAGGGTATAGATGACAGAGGTAAATAACACCTCTGGTTATCCAGTATTGTGGGTGAGAGTTTGTGAGTAATTCATGCAGTACGGGATTATTCCAGAGTGGGTTGTTAGGAGAGGCAGTCCAAGTGTCCTTGGGGAAATGGATCACTATGGTAATAAAGAGAGACAGCATAGTTTGTAGCATTGCAGTTCCTGGGCAAGCTGGCATTTGTCTCTGGTATATAATATTATGTAAAGTCTCTAGTGAGGAGACTATAGCAGCTTCAGTGGTGGCACAAGCATTATATGGAGTGGAATGCAGCCAATCATACACCACAACTAACTGGGATGCTAAGTAATACAAATAGAAATTTGGAAAAGCTAAACCAGCCAGGTGAGAAGGCAAATTCAGAGTCTCCAGGGCCATTTTAGGAGCACAACGATTCCAAAGGAAACTCGTGCAAAAGGAATCAATGCGTTTGAAAAGAGATTTGTGGATTTTACAGGGAGCATTATCCATTATGTACAAAAGTTTTGGAAGAAAAATTATTTTTAATAAATTGACTCTGCCCATGAGGTCTAATGGAAGATTCATCCACTGGTCTATGCGTTGCTACAGTTTGGTCATAATAGGACATACAGTGACATCTCAAAAAATTTGAATATCATCAAAAAGTTAATTTGTTTCAGTAATTCAGTTCAAAAAGTGAAACTCATATATTATATA
The DNA here is from genome assembly GCA_028564925.1 of Lithobates sylvaticus. NCBI lineage: Eukaryota > Metazoa > Chordata > Amphibia > Anura > Ranidae > Lithobates > Lithobates sylvaticus. The sequence goes on from CM053030.1 coordinate 387,574,790, forward strand.
GATTCATTACACACAGAGTGCTATATTTTAAGCATTTGTTGCTTTTAAATTTGATGATTATGGCTTATAGCTAGTGAAAACCCGAAATGTATTATCTAATTTGAATATTGTGAAAAAGTTCAATATTGTAGACTCAGTGTCACACTCTAATCAGCTAATTAATTCAAAACACCTGTAAAGGTTTCCTGAGTCTTTAAATGGTCTTTCAGTATGGTTCAGTAGGTTACACAATCATGGGGAAGACTGCTGACCTGACAGTTGACCAGAAGACAGTCATTGACAACTCCACAAGGAGGGTAAGTTACAAAGGACCATTGCTAAAAAAGCTGGCTGTTCACAGAGTGTTGTATCCAAGCATATTAATGGAAAGTTGAAGTGTGCTAGAAAAAGGTGCACAAGCAACAGGGATAACCGCAGCCTTGAGAGTATTGTGAAGCACAGGCCATTCAAGAATTTGGAGGAGATTCACAAGGAGTGGACTACAACTGGTGTCAGTGCTTTAAGAGCCACCACACACAGACGTATCCAGGACATGGGCTACAACTGTTGCATTCCTTGTGTCAAGCCACTCCTGAACCAGAGACAGTCAGAAGCACCTTATCTTGGCTAAGAAAATAAAGGACTGGACTGTTGCTCAGTGGTCCAAAGTCCTCTTTTCGGGTGAAAGTAAATTTTGCAGTGTGAAGTTTCGACGGTCAGTGATGAGTTGGGGATGCCATGTCATCTGCTGGTGTTGGTCCACTGTGTTTTATCAAGTCCAAAGTCACAGCAGCTCTCTACCAGGAATTCTAGAGCACTTCATGCTTCCCTCCACTGACCAGCTTTATGGAGATGCTGATTTCATTTTCCAGCAGGACTTGACACCTGCATACACTGCCAAAAGAACCAATATCTGGTTTAATGATCATGGTATCACTGTGCTTGATTGGCCAGCAAATTTGCCTGACCTAAACCCCATAGAGAACCTGTGGGGTATTGCTAAGAGGAAGATGAGGGACACCAGACCCAACAATGCAGAGGAGCTGAAGGCCATTATCAAAGCAACCTGGGCTTCCATAATACCTCAGCAATGCCACAGGCTGATCGCCTTAATGCCAGACCGCATTGATGCAGTAATTTATGCAAAAGGAGCCCCGACCAAGTATTGAGTGCATACTATACTGTACATGGACATACTTTTCAGTAAGCCAACATTTCTGTATTAAAAATCCTTTTTTTTAATTTGTCTTATGTAATATTCTAATTTTCTGAGATACTGAATTTTGGGTTTTCACTAGCTGTAAGCCGTAATCATCAAAATTAAAATAAAGAAATGCTTGAAATATATCACTCTGTATGTAATGAATCTATATAATATATGGGTTTCACTTTTTGAATTGAATTACTGAAATAAATACATTTTTTGACAATATTCAAATTTTTTGAGATGAAACTGTAAGTTGGTGTATAGGAGTTCAGCGGTAATTGCACCACCACTCCCAGATAGCAGAAGGAATGAACCACTTGGAGTTAAGAACTCGGATGGCCTACCTATTCCGCCCCTGGATCCAATAGAAAAAGACTGGATTTGGACCGGTTGATCCTGAAGCCTCAGAATCCACCAAAATCCTCCATCTCTTGTAGCAGGTAACAGAAAGATACAGAGGAGTTAGCCAAATATATGAGGGTATCATCAGCGTATAATGAAATTAGAGGATGAAGAGTGGATCTGAACTGCCGGAGGCTCAATGGCCAATGCCAAAAGGAGCAGAGACAGGGGGCAGCACTGCCACGTTCCTCTTGAAATGAAGAATGTTGGAGAGACAGAGGTACTAACACAAATCCTAGCCACTAAGTTAGTACATTCGTTATTAAATGCATTCTTAACCACTTGCCGACCAGCCGCTGCAGTTGTACTGCGGCAGAATGGCACGGCAGGGGAAACTACGTTATGTTACGTTGCTTCGCCCAGTGGCCACTAGGGGCACGCGCCACCGGAGGCACGCGCACCCTCTGCTCACCCCCCGAGCCGCTGCGAGTGCCCAGCGGGCACGATGACCACCGGGCTCCCGCAATCGCTCATGACACAGAGAGAACTGGAAACTGTGTGTGTAAACACACAGATCCGGTTCTCTGAGGGGAGAAGAGACAGATAGTCTGTTCATACAAAGTATGAACAGCGATCTGTCATCTCCCCTACACAGTCCCATCCCCCCTTCAGTTAGAACACACACTAGGGAACAAATTTAACCCCTTGATCGCCCCCTAGTGTTAACCCCTTCCCTGGCAGTGAAATTTTTACAGTAATCGGTGCATTTTTATAGTACTGATCGCCGTATAAATGCCAATGGTCCCAAAAATGTGTCAAAAGTGTCCGATTTGTGCGCCATAATGTTGCAGTCCCAATAAAAATCGCAGATCACTGCCATTACTAGTAAAAAAAATATATATATAAATCTATCCTCTATTTTGTAGATGCTATAACTTTTGCGCAAACTAATCAATATACACCTATTGCGATTTTTTTAGCAAAAAGTACAAAATATTATTTTTTTTTCAAAATTTTCGCATTTTTTGTTTATAACGCAAAAAATAAAGACCGCAGAGATGATCAAATACCACCAAAAGAAAGCTCTATTTGTGGGGAAAAAAAGGACATCAATTTTGTTTGGGTGCAGCATTGCACGACCGCGCAATTGTCAGTTAAAGCGACACAGTGCTGAATCACAAAAAATGGCCCGGTCATTTAGCAGCCAAATGTTCCGGGGCTGAAGCGGTTAATATGCATATTAAGTGCATTTTATGTGCTGCTGTGCATTTTCAGTGTATTTATGTGCCATAGATAAAACTTTTTTTCTTTAAAAAAAAAAAAAATTTAAAAGCAGCTAAAAACACATGGATGAGAATAGTTTATTTAATATATATTAAAATAGATTTAAAATGAAGATACAGAACTCTGCATGCACTTTAAGGTGTTTCAATGAAGCTAAAAGCAGAGGCATAAATGATCACTCAGTGCAGTGGCGGCTGATGCTCCATTTTTTGGTGGGGGGGGCGCAAACAATGCAAAAAAAATGTTGTTTGCGCCCCCCCCCCCCCCCAAAAAAAATGGAGCACCAGCCGCCACTGCACTGAGTGATCATTTATGCCTCTGCTTTTAGGTGCATTGTAACACCTTAAAGTGCATGCAGAGTTCTGTATCATTATTTTAAATCAAACTATTCTCATCCATGTGTTTTTAGGTGCTTTTTTTTTTTTAAAAAAAAAAGTTTTATCTATGGAACGTAAATACAGTGATTGTTTATGCCTCTGCAGAGTTCTGTATCATTATTTTAAATGTGCTGGGGTATACTGTGTAAAAGCCCTATCGAATCATGGTATGCATTTTTAACATAGATGTTGTACCTTCTGGTAAATATTCAGCATTATGGGTTTTCATGATGGGCAGTGATAATGCTGCACAAGCTTATTATAACATCAACTAATAGTTGTAGTATGTGTTTTTTTTTTTTTTTTTAACAAAACCCCATATTTGCTTTTCTTCTTGAACACAAGCAGAAGGCAGCTGTAAACTCAAAGCCATTCTCTGTACTAGAAAACAGCTCAATCTTGTGTGAGCTTCAGCCTGCCTCTACTATCCAAAAGTCACTTTAATTATGGCCTTGGCTGGCTTTAGGAGAGTGGAACCAGTTTATTAACACAGACTAATATAAGTGTTTGCCTAGGACAAGTCAATTTTCATCAAAGGCCTTGAAAGTACACATGATCTCGCACTGCAGATGGCCATCCAATTTTGCAAGCACATTACAGCCTTGAAACTTTGAGAAAGATCCACCAAACCGCATATTTTCAAGACTTAGAACTGAAGTTACTGTTATTAGTACATTTTTCATAGTTTCATAGTAAGGTTGAATAAAGACAATAGTCCATCCAGTTCAAACCTCTGTAGGTATACGTGTGTCAGTGTCTATAATTATTTCCCATATCCCTGTATGTTGTGTTCTTTAACCACTTCAGCACCGGGCGATTTTACCCCCTTCTTTACCAGAGCACTTTTTGCGATTCGGCACTGCGTCGCTTTAACGAACAATTGCGCGGTCGTGCGACGTTACACCCAAACAAAATTGATGTCCTTTTTTTTCCACAAATAGAGCTTTCTTTTGGTGGTATTTGATCACCTCTGCGCAGTTTTTATTTTTTGCGCTATAAACAAAAGAAGAGCGAAAATTTTGAAAAAAAACACAATATTTTTTACTTTTTGCTATAATAAATATCCCATTTTTTTACTCAGTTTAGGCCGATACGTATTCTACTACATATTTTTGGTAAAAAAATCGCAATAAGCGTATATAGATCGGTTTGCGCAAAAGTTATAGCGTCTACAAAATAGGGGATAGATTTATTGCATTTTTTTTTTTTTTTTTACTAGTAATGGCGGCGATCTGCGATTTTTTTTCGTGACTGCGACATTGCGGCGACACTTCGGACACTTTTGACACATTTTTGGGACCATTCACATTTACACAGCGATCGTTGCTATAAAATTGCAGTGATTACTGTGTAAATGTGACTGGCAGGGAAGGGGTTAACACTAGGGGGCGCTGCAGGGGTTAATGTGTTCCCTAAGGTAGTGATTCTAACGGTGGGGGGAGGGGACTCAAACGGGGAGGAGACCGGTCGGTGTTCCTCCGTACTGGGAACACATGATCGGTCTCCTCGCCACTGACAGGACGTGGAGCTGTTAACGGGCAATCGCGGGTGCCCGGCGGACATCGCGGCCGCCGGGCACGCGCACCGGGTCCCGAGCGACGCCGCGGGAATGGTAGGATGTCATATGACGCCCACCCAGGATGGGAGATCCACCTTTTGGGCGTCATATGACAGTGGGCGGTAGGGAAGTGGTTAAGATTCACATACTGTTGAATTTGTCTGTGCCATGACAGATGTGCAATTGCTTAAAGCGGTTCTGCACTCTTTTTTTTTTTTTTTGGGCTATATGCCAAGGGCATATAGCTCAATTGGGGGACTTACCTGTTCCATCTTCCATCTCGATCGCCGCCGGTTTTCATCTTCATCTTCTTCTTGTCTTCTTCTTGTCTGCTGGGGTCCATCTTGCCTGTGGGCATGTGAAACCCCACAGGCACTTTAGATGGCCAGCATGCACCGCCGTTACTCGCGCGTGCGCAGTAACGGCACATCTGCCGACATCTCACGAGATTTCGGAAGATGTGGCCGAAATCTCGCGAGATTTCGGAAGATGTGGCCGAAATCTCGCGAGATTTCGGAAGATGCCCGCACTGACTCCTGGGATCAATGACACCAGATCCCAGGAGACAGTGCGGCGTGACGACGATCGACACAGAGACCCCGCCCGCCGCCGAAGAGAGAGAAGACCGGAAGTCATCAATTACAAGGTAAGTAAAAAAAAAAAAAAAAAAACATTTCATTTAGTACTCTTTGCCTGATTTGGAAGGCAAAGAGATTTACTAAATGAAATGGGTGCAGAACCGCTTTAAATGTTATTTTATGTTAAAATCAGTGTTAGCACATACAAAAAACACAGCTTCTCAAAATGTTTTGCAAAAAAAGACAAAAAGAGTTTAATACATACAAATCGAAAAACATTTGTAAAACAATGAAATTTCAAAACAACAAATACGCAAGTTATACTAAAAACCCTTGGTACAGTGGCAGATCTTGCAATCTTAAACTAAAACAATTACCTTCAATTATGCCTAACATGCACAATAGGAATAACGGACAAATGATCGTTTTTTTTTTTTTTGCACCTCTCTATGCTAATCTCATATTGAAAACCAATAGGTTACTAAAGTCACGAAAATTCTAGTAAGACAGAATACAACTTCGGAAGTGATGTATTGTATTGTATTGTAATGTAATGTATTCTTTTATCCCCAAGCATGGACGGTCTTGGTCACACCATTTCTTTTGTACAAATACTATACTAATAACACGAAACTCATTAGTTCTGTTTTTGTACGAGAAATTTTTTTGTGTTTGTCTCTTCAGGTATTTCCATATGAACTGTTGTAATCGGCTCTCGAAAGCTGTGTACTAGTGATAAGATTATACAATAATCGCTCCGAAAGTGGTATTTTTTGTATCTTTTTTTTCATCATGTGCAGTAGGCATTACTTTTATACTACTACAGAAAGAAGGGATACCGAGTGTGTTTAGTGTAACAGGGGTTACACATGCTATTATTACATTTTAAGAGACACGGAATATATCCATAGTACATAGACATGTGTATATCCATAGTACATAGACATGTGTATATCCATAGTACATAGACATGTGCAATTCGTTTATTTTTTTTTCGTTTTTCTTTTTTTTTCGTTATTTTCGTTCATTCGTTTTAGTACGAATGAACGAACGATTCGCTAAAAATTTTAACGAATAACGAATCGAACGAGTCCGAAAATAACGAAAATCCGAAAAAAAATAATTAGAAACAACGAATGTGCGAATGAAGAAAATCCGAAAAACGAAAACAGGAACACGAAAATGAAAATGAACGAAAAAAATCGTACATTCGTAACTTTTTTTTTTTTGAATTGGTAATTTTCCGTGTCCCTTACAATGGTGCTGCTTAACGTGCTTCGAATAGATTGAACGAAAAAATTCGTACATTCGTAACTTTTTTTTTTTTTTTTTTTCGATTCGTAATTTTCTGTGTCTCTTACAATGGCGTTGCTTAACGTGCTTCGAATGGATTGAACGAAAAAATTCGTACATTCGTAACTTTTTTTTTTTTTTTCGATTCGTAATTTTCCGTGTCTCTTACAATGGCGTTGCTTAACGTGCTTCGAATGGATTGAACGAAAAAATTCTTACATTCGTAACTTTTTTTTTTCGATTTATAATTTTCCGTGTCTCTTAAAATGTAATAATAGCATACACATTACATAAAATTATGAATTATGCTCCGATTACGAATCTACGAATGTTACGAATGTACGAATAAATACGAATGCGTCCGATTTCGAATAAACGAAAAAAAAAAAATTAAACTAATGGAAAAACGAATCAACGAAAAAATAACTCTTACGAATCATTACGAATACGAACACCGACGACTTACAAATTTACGAATCGTTACGAATCAACGGAAATGAAAAAAACGAAACGAAAATAAACAAATTTTTTTGTTGTGCACATGTCTAATAGTACATATGAGAATTGTATGTGTATAAAGGTATGTTACGCTTGTGTAAAATATGTTTCATTTTATTTCTTTTTGAATATATTTACTATTTTTACATTTCACTTATTTTTTCTTTATTTTATTTAATTTTATTTTTTTACTTTGTTTGTTTGCCTTTGTTAATGTCATTAGTGGACTGACAAGCCAAGCGTGTGATACTGTAGATCCCTGATGTCAATCAGTTACACACAAACATTGAACCTGTGCACTTCCAATTCATTCAACGCCAAAAGAGATTAAAGAACACAGGAGACGTATTTACCTGATCCCTGTGCTTGCGATCTACAATGATGGGGCTGATAGTGTTGCATCTGCAGGTAGGAGTAAAGCAGCAGGCAGGGGGGCACATGCAATGTAATCATTCAAATCACTTTTAACATTTAGGGACAGGTTCCAGATTAAAATGAAAACAAGTTTACAGCTTCTATTGCAGCCGTGAGCATATTGTAATCTATAAATTGTCATGATGTATTACATATAAGGTACAGTGATGATAGAGTGCTTTGAAAAAGTATTCATACCCCTTGGCATTTTCCATATTTTGTCATGTTGCAACCAAAAACTTAAATGTATTTTATTGGGATTTTATGCAATAGACCAACACAAAGTGGCACATAATTGTGAAGTGGAAGGAAAATTATAAATAGTTTTCAATTTTTTTTACAAATAAATATCTGAAAAGTGTGGTGTGCATTTGTATTCAGCCCCCTTTACTCTGATACCCCTAACTAAAATCTAGGGGAACCAATTGCCTTTAGAAGTCACCTAACTAGTAAATAGGTCCACCTGTGTGTAATTTAATCTCAGTATAAATACAGCTGTTCTGTAAATCCCTCAGAGGTTTGTTAGAGAACCTTAGTGAACAAACAGCATCATGAAGGCCAAGGAACACACCAGACAGGTCAGGGATAAAGTTGTGGTGAAGTTTAAAGCAAGGTTAGGTTCTAAAAAAAATATCTCAAGCTTTGAACATCTCATGGAGCACTGTTCAATCCATTATTCGAAAATGGAAAGAGTAGGGTATGTCTGAAAACCTACCAAGACAAGGCTGTCCACCTAAACTGACAGGCCGGGCAAAGAGGGCATTAATCAGAGAAGCAGCCAGGAGGCCCATGGTAAGAGGGCTTTCACACCAAGCCGCCCATAGCGTCGGCGGTAAAACGCCGATATTTTTAGCAGCGTTTTACCGTCGGACTTGCGGCGCATTTCGGCCGCTAGCGGGGCGCTTTTACCCCCGCTAGCGGCCGAGAAAGGGTTAAAACCGCCCCCAATACGCCGCAATAGCGGCGTTTTGCCGGCGGTATAGCAGCGCTGCCCAATTGATTTCAATGGGGAGCAGCGGTGGAGGAGCAGTAAACACACCGCTCCTTCACCGCTCCAAAGAAGCTGCTGGCAGGACTTTTCCTGACGCCCTGCCAGCGCACCGCTCCAGTGTGAAAGCCGACAGGCTCAGGCTTTCACACTGGAGACAAAGGAGCAGCAGTTTGAGGGCAGATTGCAGGCGCTATTTCTCACGCTATAGCGCCTGCAAAACGCCCTCGGTGTGAAAGGGGTCTAACTCTGGAGGAGCTGCAAAGATCCACAGCTCAGGTGGGAGAATCTGTCCAAATGACAACTATTAGTCACGCACTCCACAAATCTGGCCTTCATGGAAGAGTGACAAGAAGAAAGCCATTGTTGAAAGAAAGCCATAAGAAGTCCCGTTTGAAGTTTGCGAGAAGCCACGTGGGAGACACAGCAAACATGTGGAAGAAGGTGCTCTGGTCAGATGAGACCAAAATTTAACTTTTTGTTCTAAAAGCAAAACACTATGTGAGGCAGAAAACTAACACTGCACATCACCTAGAACACACCAGCAGGGACAGGGAAGCCGGTCAGAGTTGATGGGAAGATGTATGGAGCCAAATACAGGGCAATGTTAGAAGAAAACCTATTAGAGTCTGCAAAAGACTTGAGACTGGGGCGGAGGTTCACCTTCCAGCAGGTTAAAGACCCTAAACATACAGCCAGAGCTTTAATGGAATGGTTTAGATCAAAGCATATTCATGTGTTAGAATGGCCCAGTCAAAGTCCAGACCTAAATTCAATTGAGAATCTGTGGCAAGACTTGAAAATTGCTTTTCACAGACGCTCTCCATCAAATCTGACAGAGCTTGAGCTATTTTGCAAAGCAGAATGGACACAAATTTCACTCTCTAGATGTGCAAAGCTGGTAACCAACAATACTTGCAGCTGTAATTGCTATGAAAGGTGGTTCTACACAAATTCTACAAATGCACGCCACACTTTTCAGATAGTTATTTGTAAAAAAATTTGAAAACCATTTGTCATTTTCCTTCGACTTCACAATTATTTGTCACTTTGTGTTGGTCTAACATGACAAAATGTGGAAATTTCAAGAGGTATGAATACTTTTTCAAGGCACTGTATATATAATATGTCTTTGGAAGTCAAAAGATTAAACAGAAAGTATAATGTTTTGGTCAATTTTATTTTAATAATTAATTTAAGTTTAACCCCTTCAGCCCCGGAAGGTTTTACCCCCTTCCTGACCAGAGCACTTATTACAATTTGGCACTGCGTCGCTTTAACTGGTAATTGCGCAGTCATGCAATGCTGTACCCAAACAATATTTGCGTCCTTTTTTTCCCCACAAATAGAGCTTTCCTTTGGTGCTATTTGATCATCTCTGTGGCTTTTATTTTTTGCGCTATAAACAAAAAAAGAGCAACAATTTTGAAAAAAAAAAACAATATTTTTTACTTTTTGCTATAATAAATATCCCCAAAAATGTTTTTAACCGTTCCCGGCCAGCTCACACAGATATACTGCAGTACAATGACTCTCCTGGGTGTCCCCAGAAATCCCCAGCGGGCGCGCATTCACTGCCAGATGCGATTGCGAGTGGCCGCTGCACGGCGGGGGACCCGATGCCTGTAGCCCAGTGGGCACGATCGCCGCCGGCCACGCACGAGCGCTAGCACAGGGATTTGTGTGTGTAAAGGGCAGATGTGTCAAGGCAGAGGAGATGCCTTTGTGTGGTGTCAGGGCAGAGGAGACATGTCGTTTGTTCCTACTAAGTAGTTACAACAATATGTCTCCGCACCTAGTAAGCCACATCCCCATACAGCTAGAACACGCTGAGGGAACACACATTTAACCCCTTGATCGCCCCCTAGTGTTAACCCCTTCCCTCTGCGATTTTTAGTGGTATTGCAACATTGCGACAGACAGATCAGATACTTTTGACACATTTTTGGCACCATTGACACTTATACAGCGATCAGTGCTATAAAAATGCACTGATTACTGTGTAAATGTCACTGGGAGTGTAGGGGTTAACACTAGGGTGCGATCAAGGGGTTAACTGTGTGTTCCCTCAGTGTGTTCTAACTGTATGGGGATTAGGACTGAGTAGGAGAGGAGACATATCACTGTTCCTACTTACTAAGAACAAACAACATGTCTCCTCTGACAGCACAGGGATTTGTGTGGTTACACACACAAATCCCTGTGCTGATGCTCATGCACACGATCGCACTTTTATTAAAGTGGTTGTAAACCTCTGATTGTGACTTTTACCTATAGGCAAGCCTAGAAAAAGGCTTACCTATAGGTAGTAGAAATATCGCCTAAACGTGTGCCGCTTAGGAGATATTTGTTGTACACTGCGCCAATGATGTCATTGGCACATGCGCTGTGAAGAAACAGCCCTCCGTGGCGTTTCTTCACTCGCAAGTGCCGTGACTGACGGCTTCCATGCGTACGCGCGGTAGTGACGTTGCGCAATTCCGGCCAGTCACAGAGTCGGAGTTCGGGGCCCTGGAAGAAAGAGGGGTGAAGATGGATGTGGCCACCAACAGGAACAGCGCAGGCTTTGTTTGCAGGTAAGTGCCACATAATGGGCTAGTATGCGACGCATACTAGCCCATTATGCTTTTACTATGTAGGGGAACAAAGAGGAAGTAAAACCCATCAGGGTTTACTTCCTATATAAGGATTTGAATGAGTACAAAAATCACACAAATGTGATGTATGCTTATGACTGAGATAAGAGCAGATCAAAGTATAACATTACATTCTGAAATCATACAAAGATCTCTACAGTTGTCATTTAAAATAATGAAACCCTGTGGCTTCCAAATTGACATCTTTTGTATAATTTGGAGTTCCGGAAAGCCAGATCCGAAGTCAGGCCTATCTTGTTAACATATTATAGTGCGATATTGTAATTATCATAATCCAACAATAATACACTAACATAGAAATAGGGTGAGGAGAAGGAAATGAAAAGAGAGGGGGAAAAAAGCAAAGAGGGAGAGATAAGGGTCTCAGTTCACAGTCCCTATAGTGAAATATGGATACTGATAAGGGGAACTTACAGAAACTGTGTTCAGGTCCTCCCAAACCTTAAATAACTTAGACATTCATCAGGGTAGTGTACTGATCGGAATATGTAAACATAAACCATGCTGCCCAGATTTTCTGAAAGCGGGATGTGGTAGCTGGATATAGATTTTTTTAATTATTGGAAAAAATAAATTTTTTTGCAAATAATATTTTGTAAAGGGCTGCACAAACTATTGGTGCTCTTAAATCCAGTATAATAATAACACAAATATGCAGTTATAACAAGGTTTCTGCTGTTTGAAAAGCAAGCCAAGCTTTCTACTTTCTGCATACTGTCTAGACACCTCTGTATTACTAACTAAGCACCTAGGAGTATCATAACAGTCTTTGTAATCTGATCTCTCCTGCTCTCTTACAGCATACCTGTAAAAAATAATAAATGCGGATAAAGCTGGCGCTGTAGCTTAGAGTTCGCCATCTGCTGGCTCCAGGTGGTAAGTGAAATATGATATATACATATTTTTTTCAAATATTCAAGAATAATTAATAACAAATCAAATTTATTTTTCATAATAGTAAAGCTATTATAAATAATAAGTATAAATAACTCATATAAAGAAAATATATAAAAACACTATACCTTTCCTTTAAGTAATGACAATGTAAACCAGAAAAAAAAAAGCTAAACACAGTGACAAAAAGTCTAACTATGATTTATGAAACTGAAACAAGACCCAGAACAACACACATTAATTATGTAAACACATAAATAATCAAATCATTTCCACATCATTTAAAAGGGCCACTAAGCCTTACCAATTTTAAGCAGATTGTTCTTCAGAAAAATGTTCTTTGCTTTTAAATCTCTGTGAAGAATTCTCCTAGAAAAACAAATAAGAGGGATCAAATAAAAATCAACACACAAAGCATAAATCTGCTCTACTCATTCTATTTGTCTATACCGAAAATACACATGATCTAATGCCAAGAAATCTGTCAAGCTAATAATTAGGCCAAGGAGATAATCATAATAAAAAAGAAGGAAACCAAATGAATAAGCAGGAAATATATGTAATTAAACTGACAACCAACATACAGGAGAAGAAAATGGATACGTAACAGCGATCCATTTGTAGTAACAAAAAAAAAAAAAAATGTAAAACACTTAATTAAAGCATAAAGCATCAATAATCCAGGGAGTTCACATTGCATGATATAGTTGACTGGCGGAACTGAGCAGCATAATCCATATATACTGTATTTAACCATACATGAGTGGATAAATGTGATGGAAAATTATACAAACCGGTCCTTTTAAACCTTGAGAGATAACTAATCCCAAACACAAAAGGTTTATCCAATGTCAAATATAACAAGTAATAAAACTTTGTTAGTGTAAACTTTAGGCATTGTTACAGAAATACTAAAGCGGCCCTGTTGTACTCCCTGTATGAATCTCATCAAGACAACAATTGAAGTGTATTTCCACTTTTGCAGCCAAATTGGGATAAGATCTACTTTATATTTGTTACATGTTACCATTAACCACTTGCCGACTGCTGCACACCGATATACATCGGCACAATGGCAGTGGTGGGCAAATGGGCATACCTGTACGTCCCCTTTAATTGGCGGGGCTAGTTGGCGTGCGCACGCCCGCCGCGTACATCGTGACCGTGCCCGCGGGTGATCAAATACCACCAAAAGAAAGCTCTATTTGTGGGGAAAAAAAGGAACGTCAATTTTGTTTTGTTGTAACGTCACACGGCCGCGCAATTGTAAGTTAAAACGACGCAGTGCCGAATCGCAAAAAGTGCTCTGGTCAGGAAGGGGGGTAAAATCTTCCGGAGCTGAAGCGGTTAACATAGCACATAGCTCACAAAAACTATTTAAAAATTGCTGGTTACCTTTTTAGGTGTTTTTTTTACTTGCTTACAAATCCTTACATGCTCTCTCTGCTTTGTAATGTTTAGGAAGGGGCTGTGGAGTAATGTCTGCATAGGTCTGCAGTTCTTCATAATCAGCTGTAAACTAGTTTTGAACACTGTCTGCCCTAACAATAGGTTACAAATTTAGAAACCACCATCTTGCTAATATGTTATGTTATGTATGCTAATGAGTAGGGATGAGTCCTTACGTTCGACTCGACAATCGGGTGTTTGCCTGTTCGCCGAATAGCGAACTATTTGGGGCGTTCGCGGCAAATTCGAAAGCCGCAGAACACCCTTTAAAAGTCTATGGGAGAAATCAAAAGTGCTAATTTTAAAAGGCTTATATGCATGGTATTTTCATAAAAAGTGTTGGGGGACCCAGGTCCTGTCCCAGGGGACATGTATCAATGAAAAAAAATTGTAATAATATAATAATAATGCTTAAAGTGAAAAATTAAAAAAGTGAAATATTCCTTTAAATTTAATACCTGGGGGTGTCTATAGTATGCCTGGCACATTTTTCCCGTGTTTAGAACAGTCCCTGCACAAAATGACATTTCTAAAGGAAAAAAAGTCATTTAAACCTGCTCGCAGCTATAATGAATTGTCGGGTCCCAGGAATACAGATAAAAGTAATTGAAAAAAACGTCATGGGATCCCCCCAGTCCATTACAAGGCCCTTTGGGTCTGGTATGAATATTAAGGGGAACCCCGAACCAAAATTTAAAAAAAAAAATTGCGTGGGGGTCCCCCTAATTTCCATACCAGACCCTTATCCGCGCACGCAACCTGGCAGGCCGCAGGAAAAGAGGGGGGGAGGAGAGAGAGCCCCCCCTCCCGAACCATACCAGACCACATGCCCTAAACATGGGGAGGATGCTTTGGGGTAGCCCCCAAAGCACCTTGTCCCCATGTTGATGGGGACAAGGGCCTGGTGGTTGTAAGGGTCTGCAGGCGGGGGACTTATCAGAATCTGGAAGCCCCCTTTAACAAGGAGACCCCCAGATCCCAGCCCCCCCTGTTTGAAATGGTAACGGGTACATTGTACCCATACCATTTCACAAAAAAAGTGTCAAAATGTTAAAAAAAACAAGACACCTTGGGACAAGTCCTTTATTAAAAAATAAAAATTTCCCACATTCATCTTCTTCTATGGCTCCGCCGACAGACCAAAACATTAAATAAAAAAGATCCGCCTCCATGGGAGGCACCTAGCCATATGACGCATCAGCGCTGATGACAGTTCTTTTATAACTGAGGGCGGGGCCATGCGGTGATGTATTCGGGTGACCCCGCCCCCCTCTGACGCACAGGGACTTACCAATGGCTTCCCCATGGCGTCAGAGTTGGCGGGGCCACCCGGGTTTTGAGTTTTCACGTTCGTGTCCCATAGACTCTAATGGTATTCGCTTGTTCGAACACATTTTTTGCCTGTTCGCATGTTCTTCTGGTATTCGGCTCATCCCTATTAATGAGCTAGAGTCTATTGGGAACAAAGACACTGTGGGATTCTCCAGAAATGATTACAATCAGCCATTATTGTCAGGATCCCTGTAGAGCCTGGACCGGATGAGTTCCTGCATCTGCATCCCCTTTAACCACTTGACTTGTTTTTTTACTTTTTTTCATGTGACACTGTACCAAATTAACATTTATGTCCTTTTTTTTTTACTTCTCTGGTTTTCCTAGGCATCCTTCTTCTCCCCATCTCTCTTTTCCCCTACTTTCTTGAACAAAAAAATTTGAAAAATGGGAGTGTCCATCTGAGTGATTCCCACAACATTTGTTAGGGTTTGCCCTGGATTTTCGATGGGAGTTGAGTTTTCATTTGTCCTGTCTGGGCGCCTGATGTTTCGCATATTCTGTATCTCTCACTGAGACAATGTTATCTTTGTATTTAGCAAGATATCGCTCTCAATATGTGAATGGGTTTGTATTGTTCTGCTCTGATAGATACTTTATTCTATAAATAAAGAATATGAAAAAACATATCCCAAAAAAGTGTAACCAATCAAATTTCTTGATAAATTTAAGCTAATATTTATTGTGCTACATATTTTTGGTAAAAAAAATCCCATTAAGCATGTATTGTTTGGTTTGCGCAAAAGTTATAGCATCTACAAGCTATGGGATATATACTGTAATTTTTATTTATTTATTTGCTTTTTTACTAGTAATGGTGGCGATCAGTGACGTATAGCAGGACTGTGATACTGCAGCAGATATTCAGACACTAATTGTCACTTTTGACAAATATGCACTGTCACTGTAATAATGACACTGACTGGGAAGGGGGTTAAACATCTAGGGCAGTGATGGCAAACCTTGGCACCCCAGATGTTTTGGAACTACATTTCTCATGATGCTCCACTACACTGCAGAGTGCATGAGCATCATGGGAAATGTAGTTCCAAAACATCTGGGGTGCCAAGGTTCGCCATCACTGATCTAGGGCAATCAAAGGATTAAATGTGTGTCTAGCCAGGGTTTTTCTGTATTGTGGGAGGTGCTTTTACTAGGGGAAGTAATCGATTTTATTCCCTGCTTTGTGGGAAAAGAAAATCTATCACTTTCCCACTGACAGGACAGGGCTCTGCCTTGTTTACATAGGCAGACCCCTTTCTTGTGTAAATTTATGGCGATCACCGGGTGCCAGAAATAATCCATTGGCTGGCACCCGGTGATTGACATCTGTTGTGTTTAATCGCCCCCTACTTGGTATGTGATCTGGTGCAGCGGAGTCAACTTGCCGCCGCATATGTAGGTTTTACGGTCAGCAAGTGGTTAAGCTCACCACACATGTTACAATCTAATTGTGCAATCTTCATTAAATTGGATACAAATTGGTTGGATAGTTAAAGTAGGACATCATATTACAATGATTTAAGTAGGGTTGGCTGGATACAATGGAAGAAAGATTTCAATGAGAAGAAAGTAGAGGGAAAAGAATATGGAGCACCTAGTCAACTACCATGACTATTTTTCCCAAGAGACATTGAGCCACCAGGTCATTGCAAAAGACAAGGAGGCACTCTTTTGCACGTGGAGTAAAAGAGATTTAACAATTGCATATGGTGGGGTGCTTTACAGTAAGAGCTGTAAAAATGTGGCCTTTAATAGCAGTTAGTTCTAGCAAACACTGGATGTGTTTTTTAAAAGCACAACATATAATGGGCTATTATTTTCTATAAGTAATAACATTGTTGGCTGTTGATCCAAGGAGTATCTGATTACTTAAGGGATCAAGAAATAATATTTTCACCTATTGCAGCAAATTGGAACATGCTTTATAAGGGTTTTTAGCCTTTCTCTGGATCAATTGCAGGATTAGAGTTCTGAGGATGATGTTTTTTTAATCTATTTATAATTGTCTTTTAGTTGAACTCCATGGACCTATGTTTTTTTTTTTCAACTTGAACAGCAATGTCATTTATATATTTAGTTATGTCCTTTAAATTATGTTTTTTGACAATGATTATTATAGAACAACAAACTAATGATACGTTTAAATCCACGTGTCAAAAAGTTAGAAAAATTACCAATAAATTAGGTTGGGAATAAGGATGATGGTGTCCTAATAATGCCCATAGCTACCAATTAGATTTCAGTTTACTGTAATCAAAAGAGAGATAGATGAACTTTGGTTGTCATGGGTTGCTACACTCACATACACATTACTTATTTCCAATGAATAATGCCATTATGTCACCAGAAGCATAATAGGAATAATGTTAATAGAAGAGAGTTCTAGCTCATATCAATTGGCATGTACAGTAGTTGCCGTCATCCCTTCTGATACATACAGATTGAAAAACCTCTAGAAGGTGGGATTTTTAGGGCAACAATAAGAAAAAAAGAATTAAAAAAAAATCTATTTATTGTACAAAAATCTTTTACATGATAGTAGAAATGTATACCATAGAAAACACAATAGAATGAAATCTACACAAAATGTAAAAACAGTGTTAATGCGAGAATGATACTGTTTGCTTGTAGGTCCCAAGACCTCCAGATGACTGGTGGTGGTGGACAAAGCGAGTCATCCCATTCTACTATCATGTAAAAGATTTTTGTACAATAAATTGATTTTTTTTTTTTATTCTTTTTTTCTTATTGTTGCCTTAAAAATCCCACCTTCTAGAGCAGGGATATGCAATTAGCGGTCCGCTAATTGCATATCCCTGTTCTAGAGGTTTTTCAATCTGAATGTTAATAGAATGACTCTCAGAATTATAAATCTCTAAAATGCAATCGCAATTTATTATTATAATATGTCGCACAAATTCCATTGCAAGAAATTTTCTCTTTTCCATGCCTACTAGTCTATTTGTGAACAATATAATGTTGCTTTTTTTCTGTAATGTGACTTGTCCCTGCCCTGAGCTCTTTCCACTCAAGGTGCACCTCTCTGCACAGTGCAGCTCTTGATTAAACTGTTTATACAAAGAAAGCAGGAACATCAGTGACAATGAGATTGACATTTCTGCATTAGCTGATCAGCAGCTGTTGTCTCTCAAGGACAGCAATAGGCCTATGAATGCAAGCACACCATAAAAGCCAGGCTTCAGTCTACAGTGGTCTGTGTATAATGATATGTCATATTCTTTCACTGTTATCAAGCACTAGGTAGTCAGAGAGATTACAATCATTTGGTATAGAATGTCAGACCAAATGAATTATATGAAAAGATAAAGCAGGGTTATCATTTAGGTCAGTTTAAAGACCCACACAGGTTATTCAACTGTGTTCCTTCTTTGTATTTTACCATAATTTCCTCAGCAAGAGGTTTAGTTCAGATGTATTTTTTTTTTACACACACGCAAAAGCAGTGGCGGCTGGTGCTCAAAATTTTTTGGGGGGGGGGGGCGCAAACAAACAGCCTCACTGTGCCATCAAACGCTGCCACTGTGCCCATTAAACGCTGCCACTGTGCCCATCAAACGCTGCCACTGTGCCCCAAGTGCTGCCACTGTGCCCCAAGTGCTGCCATTGTGCCCCAAGTTCTGCCACTGTGCCCCAAGTGCTGCCACTGTGCCCCAAGTGCTGCCATTGTGCCCCTCAAGTGCTGCCATTGTGCCCCTCAAGTGCTGCCATTGTGCCCCTCAAGTGCTGCCATTGTGCCCCTCAAGTGCTGCCACTGTGCCCCTCAAGTGCTGCCACTGTGCCCCCTGCCCACTGCACTTACCTTGTCTCGTGTGCAGCGCGCGGTGTCCCCTCATCTTCCCCTCATCTTCCGATATCTTCTCCCGCACTCCTGTCTTCTGCTATGATTGGACGCCTAGCGTCCAATCACAGCGCCTGTGACTTCAGCCAATCAGGTGACAGGTAACAAACCCGGCAACCTGATTGGCTGAGAGGCGGGTCTGTGTTAGGGAAGCGATGTATTCGCTTCTCAACACAATACTGTGTAATCAGCGAACGCACAGCAGTGCGCCCGCTGTTTACACTTATGGAAGCCTATTAGAGCACACCGCTCTAATCAGGTCCCCTATTAGAGCTTTACAGCTCTAATAGGGCGCTTCCAGAAACACCCCCCCCGCTGTAATTCAGATGCCCGGAGCCCGACAAGGGGCCGGACACCTGCATAGGGGGCGGCAGCGGTGACAATAGATAGATTAATGCAATGCATGAATCTATCTATTGGTGATAGAGCGGTGCAGGAGAGGGGGGCGGCGCTCCTGCGCACTCTATGCACGCACCGCCACTGCGCAAAAGGCATGTAAACTATGAACATCTCATATTTGCTACCTTTTGGTCTGTTATATATACACTATATTGTCAAAAGTATTGGTATGTCTGCCTTTACATGCACATTAACTTTAATGGCATCCCAGTCTTAGTCCGTAGGGTTCAATATTGAGTTGGCCAACCCTTCTGGAGACACTAATTGGCAGCTCTGCACGCCATGAGATAGGCCCCTGTCCTATATAGGTCTTTTGACTAGGTGAGGGAGGTCCAAAGAAAAGAACTCGCTGCTCCAGGTGAGACTGGAAGCCTAATGATATCACGGGTGCCTGCTTCGGCTCGCCTCCGCATACGATCAGCACTGAAGAAATGGCTGCACTCCAAGATACATCAAAATTCATTTGAACTGTTTGTAACACTTGGGATGTTCGTTTATTAAACAAGAATTTTGATGGATCTTGGAGTGCAGCCATTTCTTCAGTGTTGTTTTAGGTGAGGGAGGTGAGGAGTTCTTTTGATTTTGGCATAAGGAACTGCCATTATAGATCCTTTGGTTGACCTTTCCATACCACATTCCTTTTAGCCTATTTCATCTCACACGTGGCTATGTATTTGATATCAGGATCACTGGGTAAGTGTCTGAGGTTGATGATACTTATACACTTATCCCATTTTGGGATACTTTTACCTTGTATATGAGGTGTATGCAGTGGCGTAGCGTGGGGGGTGCGGGGGGTGCCGTGGCCCCAGGCGCGACATTTAGGGGGGCGCAATTTTGTGTCACAGTGCTGCCTCCTCCTAATTTTAATTTCCTGTGTCCCCCGCACTCCGGTGTCCGGCGCCCTGTGATTGGGCGTATGGGGGTCATGTGCGTCACAATAAAAATCACAGAACGCTGCCATTACTAGTAAAAAAAATAATAATAATAAAAATGCAATAAATCGATCCCCTATTTTGTAGGCACTATAACTTTTGCGCAAACCAATCAATATACGCTTATTGCAATTTTTTTTACCAAAAATATGTAGAAAAGTACGTATCGGCCTAAACTGAGGAAAAAATTTGTTTAAAAAAAAAAATGGATATTTATTATAGCAAAAAGTAAAAAATATTGTTTTTTTTTCAAACTTGTTGCTCTTCTTTTGTTTATAGCGCAAAAAATAAAAACCTGCAGAGGTGATGAAATACCACCAAAAGAAAGCTCTATTTGTGGGAAAAAAAGGACGCTAATTTTGTTTGGGAGCCACGTCGCACGACAGCGCATGTCATTCAAAGTGTGACAGCGCTGAAAGCTGAAAAACGGCTTGGTCTGGAAGGGGGTGAAAATGCACTGTATTGAGATGGTTAAAAGAAATCCAATAAAATCTAATTTTGTCATAAATTTAAGCCAAAATGTATTCTGCTACATGTTTTTGGTAAAAAAAATCCTGTTAAGTGTATAATAATTGCTTTGCGTGATCACGGACATATGTACGCAAATGATCATGTACAGATGTCACAGGTGATCATGGACATATGTGTGCAAATGATCATTGGGACATGTGATTTTACTGTTATATATGTGGGGGACATGGGGATCATTACTATGTGGGAACATGTGTTTTGGGGACATGTGTGTTTACCTTGTGTGTTTTTTACACCATATACAGCCATGTACACCTATAATTTTTCTAGTACATTTAAAAGGACAGTGGCATAGGCTGTGAAATAAACAGGAAAGCCCCATAAACACTGGTTCACTCAGATGGACTGCACACGCTGGGTGGGAAGTGGTTAATATGTCATATTCTTTCACTGTTATCAAGCACTAGGTAGTCAGAGAGATTACAATCATTTGGTATAGAATAACAGACCAAATGAATTGTATGAAGAAATAAAGCAGGGTTATTTAACTGTGTTCTTCTTTTGTATTTTGCCATAATTTCCTAAGTAAACACACAAAAGGCATGTAAACTATGAACATCTTATATTTGCTACCTTTTGGTTTGGTATATATACACTATATTGTGCCTTTAGAAGATGCAAATTAAGGACTCTGAACGGCCGCACTAATATATTGTGCCTTTACACGCACATGAACATTAATGGCATTCCAGTCCGTAGGGTTCAATATTGAGTTGGCCCACCCCCTTGCAGAAGGCCTGGCTCGCAGTCTCCACTCTAATGCCCCATACACACGGTCGGAAATTCCGACCACAAAATCCATCGGATTTTTTCCGACGGATTTTGTCCGACACTGGTGTTGCATTCACACGGTCGGACAAAGTTGTCGGAAAATCCAATCATTCTGAACATGGTGACGTTCGTTGCGTACGACGGAACTACGTAGAGGCTAGTAGCAAATAGCTTTGGTCTTGTAAGTTGATCTGAGCATGCGTGGCACTTTTTCCGTCGGAATTCGCTACACACGATCGGAAAAAGTCCGATCGGACTTTGTTGTCGGAAAATTTGAGAGCAGGATCTCAAATTTTTTCAGACGGAAAAAAGTACGATGGCGCCCACACACGGTCGGATTTTCCGACAACATGGTCCAATAGGACATTTTCTGTCGGAAATTCCGACCGTGTGTACGGGGCATAATTCATCCCAAAGGTATTTTAAAGGGTTGAGGTCAGGTCTCTGTGCAGGCCAGTCAAGTTCCTCCTCCCCAACCTCACTCATCCATATCTTTATGGACCTTGCTTTGTGCACTGGTCCAAATCATTTGGTACACAGCTTTGACTGTACTTCTCCTTTAATTGGCATTACACTTTTTATTCTCATTTGCATAAAACTCTAATATATTGAAATAATGGATAATAGATATAATACAGCATCTGGGTCAAATCTCAAACCTAGCAGTTGTTTACTTATCTCTAGTGGTTGCTTCAAACAAGCTTTGAAGTATGCTAGTTAGTATTTTACACATGTAAGCATTTTGTTTTTGGTATAGTGATACGATTTACATTTTTTTTCTATTTATAATAATGAAAAATAGCAATACCTTTCATGCATATAATTTACACCAAGCAGTAACTGGATCAACCATTCTGTCACTTGACTTTCAGGAATTACATCACCATTTTTCTTGTATTCTTGTACCTTATAATCAAGGTCTCGACCCTGAAGAACAAAGAATAAATAAATAACATGTAGCAAAAAAAGCATGCTTTTTAAAATATGTTTTTAAAGCAAATGTAAGGAATAGGTTCACTTCAAACAGCTGTACGTAAGGCGAGGTGTTCCTTTCCTTCATTTCCCTCCACTCTGTTGGGCCACCATCAGTAAAATCTGGTATTTGCAGATAAGGAGGGCTTGTGACTTGCACCTCTTCCTGCCATGTGACAGGGCTGGTGCTTTATGATTGGTTGCTCTGGCACCGAGAACTGTTACATGAACGTGAGGAAAGAATCCTATAGCCCTGTGTAAGCTCTAAACATTAAATGCAATGTGTACTGCATGTTTCCAGATTCTGATTTTCTGATCAGGGCAATCCAGCAAAATGGATACATTAACTGTAGAATTGTTGCATCATTACTGCAACATGGCACCATGCTGATAACATTCTATCACACTGGTAAAAGAGCATTACTCAAAGAAGAATGAATTTCTTTAATAACATAGCACTGTTCTGGTTCTAGTAGTATGGAACTACTGTTGCTATGGTAACATGGTAGATGGGAATCCAGGACACTGGGGGAATCAGGCAGCAAAATGTTCTTTTCTCTTGTTCCCTGCTGTCCTACCCCAGACTGGCTACAACACAATATGGACTATTCATTATGTTTTCCAAGATGACCTTTTTAAACTTATAATGGATATAATGTAAAAAATGATAGATTAAAACTTCAGTGGCAATTGTCACAGAGAGAAAAGTGGCTGTGTGTGGGGGGAGTACAAAGGAACAATTCCCATACAGCACAATATATACAATTCAATTACCGTACATAGTACTACAGTATGACCTTATCTATACCAAGATTAAAATGTATGTAAAGTTTTATATATATATATATATATATATATATATATATATATATATATATAAAATTATTATTATTATTTTTTTTTTACGGATGGAGTAGGAAAGGATTAGAACTCATGTCAAGTTGTATTGCTGACTGGAAGGTTCACTTTCTCTGTTTGTCCTGGTGACCATTGTCACTGAGACAGAAAGTTATAGGAAATACAAGATAAGTGCTACAAAAAAAATGTACAGCAAAATAGAGTACCTACATCCTCTAAATTCAGATAAAGCATTGCAAATTGATTTGAGGCATTCAGGACTTTCATGGTATGGTATGAACTCACAATGGTTTTATAAAAAATGTACAAGTTTATTGTGTCAATTAATAAAAAAATTCATCCACAAAAGGAAGAGAAGAGGGAGGGTAATAATACAAAAGTCCAAGAAGGACGACCAGACAATTCTAATAGGACATTAATTCCTCTGATAGAGATTGGACATTTATATAGATATCATTCCAGTCAAAAATGACCTCAGTTTGATCCAAGAGGAATGTTTATCTGTAGAAGAAAACATACAGGAATGACAATACATAGAAAATAAACCAAAATATACATTTGTAGATACAGGTACAAGCATATATGAACTGCTACAAGGGCGAAATATACATAAACATACAAAGCCCATTAGAATTCCCCACTAGATGCCAAAAGACCAAAAGGCAAAGCAAGCCGCACTCACTGGAGAATTGACATTGATAACCCCGGGCACCGCAATGCCAAAATTGCCAGTCTCCCGGGCGAGTGCAGGAATCAAGTGGAGGTGTAAAGGGTAGATACTAACAAAGAAAAAATAGTGATACAAGCAGAGACTCAATAAAGGTCTGTAGCTTAGGTGATGTATAGGGTTTAAGCCCCATACACACGGTCGGACAATCCGCGGACCAGGTCCGTCGGATCATGTCCGTCGTACTTTGTCCGATGTTGGTTTTGCGTACACACGGTCGGACAAAGTTGTCGGAAAATCCGATCATTCTGAACGTGGTGACGTTTGTTGCCTACGACGGGACTACGTAGAGGCTAGTAGCCAATAGCTTTGGTCTTGTAATGTGATCTGAGCATGCGTAGCACTTTGTCCGGTCGGACAACCGTACACACGATCGGGTTTGGTGTGATCGGACCGGGTTGACGGCAAATCTTTCCAGCAGGAGATAAGACTTTGTCCGTCGGACAAACCGACGAACACTGTCCGATGGTGCATACACACGGTCTGATTTTTCAACAACATTGTCCGATCGGACAGAATCCATGAAAAAGTCTGACCGTGTGTATGGGGCTTTAGTCTCCTTACAAAATAACAACATATACAGCCATATACACCTATAATTTTTCTGGTACATTGAAAAGGACAGCGGCATATGCTGTGAAATAAACATGAAAGCCCCCTAAACACTGGTTCAGTCAGATGGACCTAGAGACATACAGATATGCAGTCAGTAAGACATCTAAATAATGAAATACCCTTGAGAGGCATTCAGAGACACTCAACAGTGACTGCACAAACTCACAGACAGATGCACCTGGGATACATTCCAAACCACAAAGATGGCCAGTATCTCATTGTGCCAGGTAATGCTTGATCTGAGGTTTGATACTGAAAAAGGAGACAAGACCAATGGTAGTCTAACCGTTTCAGTTATCAAAATAGAAAGGATATAGCTATATTAACAATAGATACTTTCAGAATTTTATTCACAGGATCCTGAAACCTCACCTTGCAGAAGTTGATTAGCTAATTAACTTCCCATAGAGCCCAGTCATCAGGAATACATCTCAAACAGGAAGAGCCAAGTGGCTCATACATCCATATTGAGGATTCAAAAGAGTCAAACGGTCAAAAATCTATCAGATGGTAAAGACAATATACAGTGGGGCAAAAAAAGTATTTAGTCAGCCACCAATTGTGCAAGTTCTCCCACTTAAAAAGATGAGAGAGGCCTGTAATTGTCATCATAGGTATACCTCAACTATGAGAGACAAAATGTGGAAACAAATGTAGACAATCACAATGTCAGATTTTATGATTTTTGAAAGAATTTATTTGCAAATTATGGTGGAAAATAAGTATTTGGTCAATATCAAAAGTTCATCTCAATGCTTTGTTATATATCCTTTGTTGGCAATGACAGAGGTCAAACGTTTTCTGTAAGTCTTCACAAGGTTGTCACACACTGTTGCTGGTATGTTAGCCCATTCCCCCATGCAGATCTCCTCTAGCAGCAGTGATGTTTTGGGGCTGTCGCTGGGCAACACAGACTTTCAACTCCCTCCAAAGGTTTTCTATAGGGTTAAGATCTGGAGACTGGCTAGGCCACTCCAGGACCTTGAAATGCTTCTTACGAAGCCACTCCTTCTTTTGCCCGGGCGGTGTGTTTGGGATCATTGTTCATGCTGAAAGACCCAGCCCCGTTTCATCTTCAATGCCCTTGCTGATGGGAGGAGGTTTGCACTCAAAATCTCACGATACATGGCCCCATTCATTCTTTCAAGTACACGGATCAGTCGTCCTGTTGATGTTGCCACCCCCATGCTTCACAGTAGGTATGGTGTTCTTTGGTTGCAACTCAGCATTCTCTCTCCTCCAAACATGACGAGTTGTGTTTCTACCAAACAGTTCTACTTTGGTTTCATCTGACCATATGACATTCTCCCAATCCTCTTCTGGATCATCCAAATGCTCTCTAGCAACCCTCTGACAGGCCTGGACATGTACTGGCTTAAGCAGGGGGACACATATGGCACTGTAAGATCTGAGTCCCTGGCGGCATAGTGTATTACTGATGGTAGCCTTTGTTACGTTGGTTCCAGCTCTCTGCAGGTCATTCACTAGGTCCCCCCGTGTGGTTCTGGGATTTTTGCTCAACGTTCTTGTGATCATTTTGACCCCACGGGGTGAGATCTTGCATGGAGCCCCAGATCGAGGGAGATTATCAGTGGTCTTGTATGTCTTCCATTTTCTAATTATTGCTCCCACATAGGGATGGGCCCGGTGCTCGATGCGAACCCACGTTCGCATCGAGCACCGGGCGTTCGCTCGCTCGGCGAGCCCAGAACTATTTTGGCCGCTCGCATCACGTTCGTGTGATGCGCGCGGCCCCGCAATGCATTGCGGCCGGCGCGGCCGACGCAGTGCATTGCTGGCTGATGATTGGCCAAGCATGCACTGTGACCCCGCATGCTTGGCCAATCACAGCCCCGGAAACTCGAAGAGCCATAATTGGCTACAGGCAGGACGCCTGTAGCCAATTACAGCTCAGGGGCTGTAGTACACGCCCCCCCCTATAAAACGCCGCCACGCCGTCTGCGCCGGTCACATGCTGTTCCGGCGCAGATTGAGCAGGCTGATTCTGTGACACTCTGCTGCATTTAGATAGTTAGAGAGATTCACTTACAGAGATTGAGTTAGATAGATTCAGTTACAAAGATTGATTGAGAAAGAGGGGCTTGTAGTGTGCTCGTGGCAGGCAGGCAGAGCTACTATATTTTGTTACCAGAAGCACCTATAGGACTTGTAGTGTGTTCGTGGCAGGCAGGCAGAGCTCCTATATTTTGTTACCAGAAGCACCTATAGGACTTGTAGTGTGTTCGTGGCAGGCAGGCAGAGCTCCTATATTTTGTTACCAGAAGCACCTATAGGACTTGTAGTGTGTTCGTGGCAGGCAGGCAGAGCTCCTATATTTTGTTACCAGAAGCACCTATAGGACTTGTAGTGTGTTCGTGGCAGGCAGGCAGAGCTCCTATATTTTGTTACCAGAAGCACCTATAGGACTTGTAGTGTGTTCGTGGCAGGCAGGCAGAGCTCCTATATTTTGTTCCCAGAGGCACCTATAGGACTTGAAGTGTGTTAGTCCCATTACACACACAGAGCTATATTTTCTTCCCAGAAGCACCTATAGGACTTGAAGTGTGTTAGTCCCATCACACACACAGAGCTATATTTTCTTCCCAGAAGCACCTATAGGACTTGAAGTGTGTTAGTCCCATTACACACACAGAGCTATATTTTCTTCCCAGAAGCACCTATAGGACTTGAAGTGTGTTAGTCCCATCACACACACAGAGCTATATTTTGTTCCCAGAAGCACCTATAGGACTTGAAGTGTGTTAGTCCCATCACACACACAGAGCTATATTTTGTTCCCAGAAGCACCTATAGGACTTGAAGTGTGTTAGTCCCATCACACACACAGAGCTATATTTTGTTCCCAGAAGCACCTATAGGACTTGAAGTGTGTTAGTCCCATTACACACACAGAGCTATATTTTCTTCCCAGAAGCACCTATAGGACTTGAAGTGTGTTAGTCCCATTACACACACAGAGCTATATTTTCTTCCCAGAAGCACCTATAGGACTTGAAGTGTGTTAGTCCCATTACACACACAGAGCTATATTTTGTTCCCAGAAGCACCTATAGGACTTGAAGTGTGTTAGTCCCATTACACACACAGAGCTATATTTTCTTCCCAGAAGCACCTATAGGACTTGAAGTGTGTTAGTCCCATTACACACACAGAGCTATATTTTGTTCCCAGAAGCACCTATAGGACTTGAAGTGTGTTAGTCCCATTACACACACAGAGCTATATTTTCTTCCCAGAAGCACCTATAGGACTTGAAGTGTGTTAGTCCCATTACACACACAGAGCTATATTTTCTTCCCAGAAGCACCTATAGGACTTGAAGTGTGTTAGTCCCATTACACACACAGAGCTATATTTTCTTCCCAGAAGCACCTATAGGACTTGAAGTGTGTTAGTCCCATTACACACACAGAGCTATATTTTCTTCCCAGAAGCACCTATAGGACTTGAAGTGTGTTAGTCCCATTACACACACAGAGCTATATTTTGTTCCCAGAAGCACCTATAGGACTTGAAGTGTGTTAGTCCCATCACACACACAGAGCTATATTTTGTTCCCAGAAGCACCTATAGGACTTGAAGTGTGTTAGTCCCATCACACACACAGAGCTATATTTTGTTCCCAGAAGCACCTATAGGACTTGAAGTGTGTTAGTCCCATCACACACACAGAGCTATATTTTGTTCCCAGAAGCACCTATAGGACTTGAAGTGTGTTAGTCCCATCACACACACAGAGCTATATTTTGTTCCCAGAAGCACCTATAGGACTTGAAGTGTGTTAGTCCCATCACACACACAGAGCTATATTTTGTTCCCAGAAGCACCTATAGGACTTGAAGTGTGTTAGTCCCATTACACACACAGAGCTATATTTTCTTCCCAGAAGCACCTATAGGACTTGAAGTGTGTTAGTCCCATTACACACACAGAGCTATATTTTCTTCCCAGAAGCACCTATAGGACTTGAAGTGTGTTAGTCCCATTACACACACAGAGCTATATTTTGTTCCCAGAAGCACCTATAGGACTTGAAGTGTGTTAGTCCCATTACACACACAGAGCTATATTTTCTTCCCAGAAGCACCTATAGGACTTGAAGTGTGTTAGTCCCATTACACACACAGAGCTATATTTTGTTCCCAGAAGCACCTATAGGACTTGAAGTGTGTTAGTCCCATCACACACACAGAGCTATATTTTGTTCCCAGAAGCACCTATAGGACTTGAAGTGTGTTAGTCCCATCACACACACAGAGCTATATTTTGTTCCCAGAAGCACCCATAGGACTTGAAGTGTGTTAGTCCCATCACACACACAGAGCTATATTTTGTTCCCAGAAGCACCTATAGGACTTGAAGTGTGTTAGTCCCATCACACACACAGAGCTATATTTTGTTCCCAGAAGCACCTATAGGACTTGAAGTGTGTTAGTCCCATCACACACACAGAGCTATATTTTGTTCCCAGAAGCACCTATAGGACTTGAAGTGTGTTAGTCCCATCACACACACAGAGCTATATTTTGTTCCCAGAAGCACCTATAGGACTTGAAGTGTGTTAGTCCCATCACACACACAGAGCTATATTTTGTTCCCAGAAGCACCTATAGGACTTGAAGTGTGTTAGTCCCATTACACACACAGAGCTATATTTTCTTCCCAGAAGCACCTATAGGACTTGAAGTGTGTTAGTCCCATTACACACACAGAGCTATATTTTCTTCCCAGAAGCACCTATAGGACTTGAAGTGTGTTAGTCCCATCACACACACAGAGCTATATTTTCTTCCCAGAAGCACCTATAGGACTTGAAGTGTGTTAGTCCCATCACACAGAGCTCCTCTATTTTCTTTGCAGAAGCACCCATAGGACTTCTAGTGTGTTAGTGGCATCACACAGAGCTCCTATATATTCTTCTCAGCAGCACCCACAGGACTTCTAGTGTGTTAGTGGCATCACACAGAGCTCCTCTATTTTCTTTGCATAAGCACCCACAGGACTTCTAGTGTGTTAGTGGCATCACACAGAGCTCCTCTATTTTCTTTGCAGAAGCACCCACAGGACTTCTAGTGTGTTAGTGGCATCACACAGAGCTCCTCTATTTTCTTTGCATAAGCACCCACAGGACTTCTAGTGTGTTAGTGGCATCACACAGAGCTCCTCTATTTTCTTTGCAGAAGCACCCACAGGACTTCTAGTGTGTTAGTGGCATCACACAGAGCTCCTCTATTTTCTTTGCATAAGCACCCACAGGACTTCTAGTGTGTTAGTGGCATCACACAGAGCTCCTCTATTTTCTTTGCAGAAGCACCCATAGGACTTCTAGTGTGTTAGTGGCATCACACAGAGCTCCTATATATTCTTCTCAGCAGCACCCACAGGACTTCTAGTGTGTTAGTGGCATCACACAGAGCTCCTCTATTTTCTTTGCATAAGCACCCACAGGACTTCTAGTGTGTTAGTGGCATCACACAGAGCTCCTCTATTTTCTTTGCATAAGCACCCACAGGACTTCTAGTGTGTTAGTGGCATCACACAGAGCTCCTCTATTTTCTTTGCATAAGCACCCACAGGACTTCTAGTGTGTTAGTGGCATCACACAGAGCTCCTCTATTTTCTTTGCAGAAGCACCCATAGGACTTCTAGTGTGTTAGTGGCATCACACAGAGCTCCTCTATTTTCTTTGCAGAAGCACCCACAGGACTTCTAGTGTGTTAGTGGCATCACACAGAGCTCCTATATATTCTTCTCAGCAGCACCCACAGGACTTCTAGTGTGTTAGTGGCATCACACAGAGCTCCTCTATTTTCTTTGCATAAGCACCCACAGGACTTCTAGTGTGTTAGTGGCATCACACAGAGCTCCTCTATTTTCTTTGCATAAGCACCCACAGGATTTCTAGTGTGTTAGTGGCATCACACAGAGCTCCTCTATTTTCTTTGCAGAAGCACCCATAGGACTTCTAGTGTGTTAGTGGCATCACACAGAGCTCCTATATATTCTTCTCAGCAGCACCCACAGGACTTCTAGTGTGTTAGTGGCATCACACAGAGCTCCTCTATTTTCTTTGCTGAAGCACCCACAGGACTTCTAGTGTGTTAGTGGCATCACACAGAGCTCCTCTATTTTCTTTGCATAAGCACCCACAGGACTTCTAGTGTGTTAGTGGCATCACACAGAGCTCCTCTATTTTCTTTGCAGAAGCACCCATAGGACTTCTAGTGTGTTAGTGGCATCACACAGAGCTCCTATATTTTCTTCTCAGCAGCACCCACAGGACTACCGACTACAATGGCTGGAAGACCGCCAAGGGGAGGCAGAGCGTGCAGAGCCAAGAACACAGGGCAGGCAGGCTCTGTTTCTAGTGGACGTGGCCGTGGACGTGGACGTGGTCGTGCATCGTCATCAGCACGTGGCCATGGGACACGCGCGTCTTTGTTTTCGGCAGCTGGACATGTGGAGCCGCATCATGCTGAAGGCTTGGTAGAATGGATGACCAAGCCCTCCTCATCCTCCTCATCCTCTCTCACCCAGGCTCAGGGTACTGACAGAGCATCATCAGCCACCCCTTCCCTAGACCCACCATGTCCTCCTGAGGAGTCCCCCGAACTCTTTGAGCACAGTGTTGGGTACATGCTCCAGGAGGATGCCCAACGATTCGAAGGCTCGGATGACGATACCCAGCTTGAGGAATCTGGCAGTACAGTTCCACCAGCTGCAGCTTACTGCCAGGTTTGCTCTAGTGGTGAAGAGGGAGGGGATGATGAGGTCACTGACTCCACGTGGGTGCCTCAAGGGAGAGAGGATGAGGAGGAGGACGAGGAGGAGGAGGATGCGGCGTCACATGTCCAACGAGGCAGGATGCCCCCTGGAGGCCAGGTAGAGGCCAGCACAGCAACTGTACAACACCGCAGAGCTCCGCCTGTGCAGGGCGCTGCCTCTGCACGTTATCAGAAAAGTTCTTTGGTGTTGGCCTTTTTTGAGACGAGTGCAGCAGATCGCACCACTGCTATTTGCAATATTTGTCTCAAGCGTATCTCGCGTGGCCAAAACATCAGCCGCTTGGGCACGACAAGCATGACCAGACATATGGCGACCTGCCATGCAGCTCGTTGGCAGGCACACATAAAAGACCCACACCAAAGAACTAAGCGGACCTCTCCTTGCTCCTCCTCAGCTGGGATCTCCATCCCCACTACACCTTCAGTCCTCTCTGAAAGCTGCTCTGAGAGGACTGAAGGTGTAGAATTCGGTGTGTCACAACCAAGTACTTGCAGTACACCGACGTCCGAATGCAGCAGGCAAATTTCCCTGCCCCAGCTGCTGGACCGTAGAAAGAAGTACACTCCCAGCCATCCACATGCCCAGCGGTTGAATGCTAGCCTTGCTAAATTGCTAGCACTTCAACTGCTGCCTTTTCAGTTGGTAGACTCGGCCCCCTTCCGTGAGTTTGTTCAATGTGCGGTTCCTCAGTGGCAGGTTCCCAAACGCCACTTTTTCTCGCGGAAGGCGATTCCGTCTCTCTACCGGCATGTGGAGGGCAATGTCCATGCCTCGCTGGACAGGGCGGTCAGCGGTAAGGTGCATATTACCGCTGACTCATGGTCCAGCAGGCATGGACAGGGACGGTACCTTTCTTTCACGGCCCATTGGGTCACTCTATTGGCAGCTGGGAGGGATGCAGGACAAGGTGCAGTAGTGTTGGAGGTTGTTCCGCCACCACGCCTCCAAAACGCGACTACTGCTACTGGTTGTGACACACCTCTCTCCTCCACCCCCTCCTCTTCTTCTTCCTCCAGTGCTCTGTCCTTGGAACCAGCGGTGCTCCGTAGGCGTACAAGGGGCTACGCAAGTACGCAGGCAAAAAGATGCCATGCCGTGCTTGCGCTGGTGTGTTTGGGGGACAGGAGCCACACTGGGCCAGAGGTTCTGGCAGCTCTGCAGGGGCAGGCCGAGAGGTGGTTGACGCCACGTCAGCTTAAGCCAGGAATGGTCGTTTCTGACAATGGCACCAACCTCCTCTCCGCCCTGCGACAGGGGCAGCTCACCCATGTGCCCTGCATGGCTCACGTCCTCAACCTGGTGGTGCAGCGGTTCTTGGGCAGGTTCCCAGGCTTACAGGATGTCCTGAGGCAGGCCAGGAAAGTCTGTGTGCATTTCCGCCGATCTTATAATGCCAGTGCTCGGCTGACTGAGCTGCAAAAGGAGCTGAACCTGCCCAAGAACCGCCTAATATCTGACATGCCCACCAGGTGGAACTCAACGTTGGCCATGCTGCAGCGACTGCACACGCAGCAGAGGGCCATCAATGAGTACCTTTGCGACTACGGCACCAGGACAGGGTCAGGGGAGCTTGTTTTTTTTTCCCCACGTCAGTGGAGCATGATCAGGGATGCATGCACTGTCCTCTCACCATTTGAGGAGGCCACGAGGATGGTGAGCAGTGACAGTGCATGCATCAGTGACACTGTCCCTCTTGTCCACCTGTTGGAGCATACGCTGCGTGGGATAATGGACAGGGCACTTGAGGCAGAACAGAGGCAGGAAGAGGAGGACTTCCTTGCCTCTCAAGGCCCCCTTTATCCGGACAGTGTTCCTTCTGTCCCACCCATCACACAGGAAGAGGATGAGGAGGAGGAGGAGGAGGAGGAGGATTGTGTGAGCATGGAGGTGGAGCCTGGCACTCAGCATCAGCAGCAGCAGTCTTTTAGGGATGATGTACAGTCCCAACAAGCCAGTGGACTTGTACGTGGCTGGGAGGAGGTGGCTGGCGATCATGTCATCCTCAGTGACCCAGAAGACTCCGGACCGAATGCCTCAGCTAACCTACGCTGCATGGCCTCCCTGATCCTGCAAAGCCTGCGGAAGGATCCTCGTGTTCTTCGGATCAAGGAGAGGGACCATTACTGGCTGGCCACTCTCCTTGATCCGCGGTACAAGGGTAAGGTTGCGGACCTTATCTTGCCGTCGCAGAGGGAGCAGAGGATGAGACATCTCAGGGAGGCCTTGCAGAAAGGTCTGTGCAACGCGTTCCCAGAAACTGGGAGGCTACAAACTCCTGGTCCTGGGCGACGAGTTGCTGAGGCTTCGGTCAGTGGCAGAAGGAGCGGTGGGGAAGGTGGACGTCTGACCGATGCGTTCAGACAATTTTTTAGTCCGCAGCCCCAAGGTATGATCGGTTCCAGCAACCATCGCCAGCGTCTGATATACATGGTGCAGGAATACCTTGGGGCAAGGTCAGACTTGGACACCTTTCCCACCGAAAATCCTCTGGCTTACTGGGTCCTGAGGATGGATCACTGGCCAGAGCTTGCACAGTATGCAATTGAGCTACTGGCCTGTCCTGCCTCCAGCGTTCTTTCCGAACGCACATTCAGTGCTGCTGGAGGATTTGTGACTGATCATAGGGTGCGCCTGTCCACCGCCTCGGTTGATCGACTGACATTCATCAAAATGAATCAGTCTTGGATCACCACCAGCTACCAGGCACCTGAGGCGGATATAACCGAATAATTTTTAATGTCACATCCCTTCAAGACTGCCTATGCTGATGCTGAGTGACTGTCCTCTTATGTTCACTGACTATCCTCTTCCTCCTCCTCAATGATCCATGCCACCACACCAGTGCCTAAGGCACAATTTTTCAGCCCCTGTTTAACAGGGGCGTGTACTTACAATTTTTTAAAAAAATGCTTCGCAACACGTGTGACTGCTGTGCTCCAAGTACAGTCTCTGTGAGGGCCGTGTTGCAGTGTTGTGGCACCAGCACCAGTGCCTAAGGCACAATTTTTCAGCCCCTGTTTAACAGGGGCGTGTACTTACAATTTTTAAAAAAATGCTTCGCAACACGTGTGACTGCTGTGCTCCAAGTACAGTCTCTGTGAGGGCCGTGTTGCAGTGTTGTGGCACCAGCACCAGTGCCTAAGGCACAATTTTTCAGCCCCTGTTTAACAGGGGCGGGTACTTACAATTTTTTAAAAAAATGCTTCGCAACACGTGTGACTGCTGTGCTCCAAGTACAGTCTCTGTGAGGGCCGTGTTGCAGTGTTGTGGCACCAGCACCAGTGCCTAAGGCACAATTTTTCAGCCCCTGTTTAACAGGGGCGGGTACTTACAATTTTTAAAAAAAAATGCTTCGCAACACGTGTGACTGCTGTGCTCCAAGTACAGTATCTGTGAGGGCCGGGTTGCAGTGTTGTGGCACCAGCACCAGTGCCTAAGGCACAATTTTTCAGCCCCTGTTTAACAGGGGCGTGTACTTACAATTTTTTAAAAAAATGCTTCGCAACACGTGTGACTGCTGTGCTCCAAGTACAGTATCTGTGAGGGCCGGGTTGCAGTGTTGTGGCACCAGCACCAGTGCCTAAGGCACAATTTTTCAGCCCCTGTTTAACAGGGGCGTGTACTTACAATTTTTTAAAAAAATGCTTCGCAACACGTGTGACTGCTGTGCTCCAAGTACAGTCTCTGTGAGGGGTTGCAGTGTTGTGGCACCAGCACCAGTGCCTAAGGCACAATTTTTCAGCCCCTGTTTAACAGGGGCGGGTAATTACAAATCTTGATCTAATAGTTCACAGCAGGGCCCATTCCTGCGCCCACCAAGAGTAACTATGAGGGCCTGCAGTCTTGTGGCAACACCGTCCACCACCACCGCCAAAGGCCCAATTTTTCTGCCCTGTTCATCAGGTGCTTGCAATTACAAATCTTGATCTAATAACTCACAGCAGGGCCCATTCCTGCGCCCACCAAGAGTAACTGTGAGAGCTTACAGTCTTGTGGCAAAACCGTCCACCACCACCACCACCACCCCCAATTTTTCTGCCCTGTTCAACAGGTGCATGCAATTACAAATCTTGATCTATTAACTCACAGCAGGGCCCATTCCTGTGCCCACCAGTCTTGTGGCTACACCAACATCTAATAGGGCAAATTTCTGCAGAGTATATACGCCAGGCCCCTACTTTCAAACATCCAACTTACAAACGACTCCTACTTGCAAATGGAAAGAGAAAACAGGAAGTGAGAGGAAATCTACCCCTAGGAAGGGAAATTCTATCCTGTTAGATTTAATTTGGGAAAAAGGTATCTCCTCTCTACTGATACTTTATCACCAATCCTTGTTTCAATTAAAACCCCACTTTTCCAAAAACATTTGTCATTGGGACGGAAAGTGAGGTGACATGTTCTGAACAGATGTGCAAAGACAGCAAATGTTACAGGGGTGATAACCCCTCCCTATGTTCTCCAAAAAGCTTAAAAATAGATTTTTTTGGGATGGAGCTACACTTCATAATGTACCTGTTCAGATTCTACTTAAGATCAAACCTAAAGCCGCAAGTGGTTTTAAATGGCTTCTTTTTTTCCTTTACAAATGTCATTTTGTGCAAGGACAGTTCTAAACACGGGAAACACATGCCACTTCACAGGCATACTTTAGACACCCCCCAGGTACCATATTTAAAGGAAAATTTCACTTTTTTTTTTTTTCACTTTATGCATCATTAAAATGACTGCTCCCGAAAAAACGTTAGTTTTTAAAAGTTCTTTTTGCATTGATATATGTCCCCTGGGGCAGGACCCAGGTCCCCAAACCTGTTTTATGACATTAACATGCATATTGGCCGTTGTAATTAGCACTTTTGATTTCGAACGTTCGCGTCCATTATAACGTATAGGGTTCGAAAATTCGCGCGAACTTTCGGTCCGTTCGAAGGTTCTGGTTCGAACCGAACCCGGGGGTGTTCGGCTCATCCCTACTCCCACAGTTGATTTCTTCACACCAAGCTGCTTGCCTATTGCAGATTCAGTCTTCCCAGCCTTGTGCAGGTCTACAATTGTGTTTCTGGTGTCCTTGGTCTTCACCATAGTGGAGTTTGGAGTGTGACTGTTTGCGGTTGTGGACAGGTGTCTTTTATACTGATAACAAGTTCAAACAGGTGCCATTAATACAGGTAATGCGTGGAGGACAGAGGAGCCTCTTAAGGAAGAAGATACAGGTCTGTGAGAGCCAGAAATCTTGCTTGTTTGTAGGTGACCAAATACTTATTTTCCACCATAATTTGCAAATAAATTCTTTCAAAAATCAGACAATGTGATTGTCTGGATTTGTTTCCACATTTTGTCTCTCATAGTTGAGGTATACCTATGATGACAATTACAGGCCTCTCTCATCTTTTTAAGTGGGAGAACTTACAAAATTGGTGGCTGACTAAATACTTTTTTGCCCCAATGTAACTTAAGATGTAGGGTATATCAAAAAATGCCCTGAGAAGAAA
Organism: Lithobates sylvaticus; assembly: GCA_028564925.1. NCBI lineage: Eukaryota > Metazoa > Chordata > Amphibia > Anura > Ranidae > Lithobates > Lithobates sylvaticus. Next base: position 387,611,609 of record CM053030.1, read on the forward strand.
CCAACAATCACGCATAAGACACTCACCCAGAGGGCTGTTTGTAACAAAAAATCATTGCCATCTGTCCTCAGAGATTGGGAGGAAATTACCTCCCAATATATAGCTACCTTGAATCAGTCCAGCCGGTACGTCATCGCCGCACATCCGTGGCCAGTCTATGACGTCGCCAAACCCAACAGTGATAGGAACCCAACAGTTTAGATGTGTCAAAAGAAAAAGAGGTGAGGGCAGTACTTCCATTGGGAACTCCAGTTTCGGTGATGACTGTGAATTGAAGTGGGGAATTATCCTAACTTTATAGGGGTTTCCTCCTACTTCCTGTTGTACCTCTGGGACATGAATGAAACAAAATTCCCCCAACATGCAGCAGACAAATAAACTGACAGGGCTTTTTTTTATATTTATTAATATTAATATTTTTAAAAATGTATTATGAAAGAGAGTCTAAAATGGTATAAAATGTAGATGATAAACGCAAACTGTTGGATGGAACATTGTTCTAATCTTAAGCATGGTAAAAGAATCTCTTTAGTTTAAGTTTTTATATCTGTTTATTGTATACTGTACAAATACTGTATTTATAAAGGATTTAACAGTCATAATGTATTGTCTTTTTCACACAGGATAATTATACCAGCAATACGTAGAAAGAAGAAGTAAGGGTCTTCAGGAACCGGTCCAAAGAACCTGTCCCCTACTAACTGCAACAAGACAATCAAACGAAGGATGAAAAAGTGAAGAGAGAAAACAGATACAGTACAATATAAAATGAAACTAAAAAATATAAATAAAGTAATTACAACTAAAGTTGTGTTATGTGTCCAACTGTAATTTTAGTCACCCTTTTGGACTATCGTTAAGGACACTGAGAAGGTAACAACTATACATTGGTGAGCCATGCAGGCCAAGGTAAGAAAAATTTGACTCTATTATTGATAGAAAATTAGGTAAAAAGGATAGTGTGAGGCAATTTATGTGGTTTGAATTGTCTGGACTTGAGAAGAGAAGTACAAGTCACCCGTACCCCCCCCCCCCCCCCACCCCAAAAAAAAGGTTTAGACTATACATATACTTTTACCTGTCAAAAGAATATGTAAAGGTACTAATTCTCTTGAAAAAAACACACTTGTCCATTTACAAGTCAAATGCAAACACGATTCTATTAAAACGTTTTTTTTTTTATTAGAATAGAGTGGGGAAGGGTTACGGCTTTTCCAAAATGCATAACAACATATGCGATGTGTTGCAATACCATTCATTGTGAATGCCACCCCAATGCATTGTACAGTGGAGACCAACACACAACACAACTTTAAGCCTAAGGGCAAACTCGCCCTAGTGGCCCTTATCACAATACACCAAGCTCAAACGTCAATGCCATTTTAACTCAGCTGTGCAGCTTAACTAGACTATACAAAAGTATAAAAATGAAAGCTGAACTCTAAGCAGATAATATCTTTCAGGGGGCAAAGCATCCACCTTCATCGTGCTTTTTCTGGGATGTGCTGTGTTGTTATAAAAGGGTTGTGCACATTTTTGCATCTGTTGCAGTGCATTGGCAGCCCAATTCCTAATGCTACACATTGGCAGCCCATTCCTATGGCATGCATTTATTTGCGCAGCCCATATAACACATGCCATAATGCAAATTACCATGAGTGCATTAACCCACTACAATTGAATGCTTAGGTGTGAATGGTTTCTTGCAATTTTTTTTTATTTCTTTTAGGTTTCTAATGCTGTCTGGATCTTCATATAAGGTCTTTCTCATCTCTTCCCATTTTGTGACTTTTTAACACAAACAGCAATAAAGACAACTTTAGCATGTATTTTTAACTGCAATAAATTTGGATTTTTTTTTTAAAGAACTACAAGCAGAGTAGTTCTATTTTTAATTATATTAAAATATCTGTAATATAAATATATTAAATATATTAAATATCTAATATATTTTTTTTATATTTTTAATATTGAAAAATAAAGACAGAATATAACAGTACTTTTTGACAAAGTAAAATATAAAGAGTTAATATGGTAGACTTGTACATACAGTATTTTCATATCACCTGGACTCCAAATATCATCCTAAATTTAAAGTACGATTTTATCTTTTAATTAAGCCCTTCAATGAAAATGCTTTTTAAGCTTACCTCCAGTAGCTAAAATCTTCAAGGCTGGGTAAGAAAGGAATTTCTGATTCTACAAATCTCCTCCAGTTATGTGAGAATCTACAAATCATAGTTCTACAAAGTCTATCATCAGGTATTTATTATTTCAAAGTAGGTTTACCAAAGATCAGAGCAGCAAGTGAATCTGCGCAGGAATGCAACCTTGGCCCTCCGGCTGTGGTGAAACTACAAATCCCATCATGCCTCTGCCTCTAGGAGTCATGCCTGTGATTGTTAGGGTCTTGCAATGTCTCATGGGATAGAAAGGGGGAATTGCCGCTCCAGAAAGCTTCAGACCTCTTAAATACACCCACCCTATTGAGAACTCACAGGTGCTGGCTCTGCACAAATGTGAAAGAAGGAAAAAAAATTTAAATAAAAAAATAAAAATCTATGATTAAGCACCAACGTATGGTGTGAAACATGTTAGCCAGTCTTCCCTGTTATCTTCATGTATAAAGTGACCGTGTTGGATTTTTAAACTTTTTTCAATCAAGATGCCTTCAACGCCATCCAGGAATGTCTCATGGGACTTGTAGTTTTAAAACAGCTGAAGGCCCGAGGTTGCCTAGCCCTGAATTAGAGGATATGACATTGGTATAAAAATTAAAAAATCTAAAATGCCTTTGAGGTCTGGCAGGGGAACTTTAGGCCTAAGGGCAAACTCTCCCTCGTGGCCCTTATCACAATACACCAAGCTCACACAGTCAATGCCATTTTAACTCAGCTGTGCAGCATGGCTAGACTATAATACAAAAGTATAAAAATTAAAGCTAAACTCCAGGCAGATACCACGTTTCAGGGACCAAAGCATCTCCCTTCATCGTTGCTAGAATTCAAATACTGTATGTACATAAATAGTAGAAAGTATATGAATCTTAAATGAATAGATACGATGAGTAAGAAACCCTTCAATGTGCCATTGTGGCGTAATAACAAATGGATATACAAATAATATTTCATATCAATCATAAAATATATAAAAAAATCGTGTTTGCCAAAAATCACAAGATCTTGACTCAAATATTAATGTGAATTAAAAGCTACATAAAACATTCCATATGTTAAAAAAAATTAAATAAAAAATTCCACATATAAAAAAAAAAAAAATAATTCCATGTATAAAAAAGAAATACACAAAAATCTCAAGATCTTGACTCAAATATTAATGTAAAATAAAAGCTACAAAAAAAAAAAATCCATGTATAAAAAAAAATTATAGTATGAATATACAGTACAGTAATACCTTGGATTGCGAGCATAATTTGTTCTGGAAACATGCTTGTAATCCAAAGCACTCATATCAAAGCAAATTTCCCTATAAGAAATAATGAAAACGCAGTCCTTCAGTTTATAGTCCATATATTTACTGATACCTTGGTTTTATAATTAGAAAATTATGAATTAGGGGCCTTTAGGGATTTCTGTGCCCCTAGGTATATGATCCTGGCTTCATGTCTTTTTTCTTTTTTTGGGGGGGCTTTTTTTTATTCACTGCTTCTCATCCAAAAAAATGGGCTCTCTCCCATCGTTTGGTGCTTCACTGAATGAATGAATGATTTGTATAGCGCTACAATGCGAACTGAATCGCCTCAAGGCGCTGTATTGGTGCTTTGTTGTCACCCTTCTTAGAAGAGATAGGTCTTGAGTTTTTTCCTGAAGGCCTGATGGTTTTCTTCCATGCGGATGTAGGTTGGTAGAGCGTTCCATAGCCGTGGTCCTTGGACAGCGAATCTCCATTCCCCTTTTGCTTTGTAGCGGGATTTGGGAATGAGGAGGAGGTTTTGGTTAGATGATCGAAGACTGCGATTGGGTGTGTAGTGTGTTATCTTCTCGCGTAGGTATTGTGGAGCGTCTCCATGGGCGCACTTGTGGGTGAGGCAGAGGGTCTTGAATGTGACCGATTCTTTACGTTTAGCCAATGTAGGTTCCTCAGGGAAGGGGAGATGGATTCCCAGGGTTTTTTTCCTGTTATCAGCCTTGCTGCCGTGTTTTGGATGAGTTGTAAGCGCGCAAGTTGATATTGGGGTAATCCTATGTAGTGGGAATTTGCGTAGTCAAGTCGTGAATTAATGACTGTTCCAACCACCACTGCTTCGTCCTCCTTTGGAATGAAGGGGATGAGTCTGCGTAGCAAGTGGAGCAGATGGTGAGAACCACTGACTACTGCTCCTATTTGTGCATCCATTGACATTTCTGAGTCAAAAATTACTCCGAGACTCTTGACCTTGGTCCTTGAGGAGATGGTCTGTCCAAAGATGGTGGGTGGTGTCCAAGGGATCTTGGTTCGGGAGTTTTGGTTTGCGTGTAGAATAAGAAGTTCTGTTTTCGATTCGTTGAGTTAAGGGAGCTAGTGGTCATCCAGTCGTCTATCAGGGTAAGGCATTTTTCTAATTGCTGATGATGGTCTTTTTGTCCGGTGATCCGAAAATATAATTGGGTGTCGTCAGCGTATGAGTGGAAGCAGAGGTCTGAACTTCTGATTATTTTGAGGAGTGGGCGGATGTATATATTGAAGAGTACTGGCGACAAGGGTGATCCTTGAGGGACTCCACAAGAGATTGCCCGGGTTTCAGAGGTGAATGCCCCTAGTTTCACTGTCTGAGAACGATTTCCTAAGAAGGATGCGAACCATTGTAGATCTGAGTCTGTGACTCCTGCTACTTCTGTAAGGTGGATGAGTAGAGTATTGTGGTCCACAGTATCAAACGCTGCACTGAGGTCTAACAGTACCAGGAGACATGATTCTCAGTCATCTGCTGCTTCAAGGGTGTTGTCCCAAATCTTCAGGAGTGCTGTTTCTGTACCATGGCCTGGGCGGAAGCCTGATTGTAGAGGGTCCAGGAGTTTGTGTGTGTCCAGTGGCGTTGTATCTGTTGTATCACCGCCTTCTCCATAATCTTGGAGATGTTGTTAAGGCTTGTTATCGGTCTGCGGTGATTTGGGTCCTGAGGGTCGAGGTTTTTTTTTTTTAGCAGGGGTTTGATGATGCCTTGTTTGAGGGTGCCCGTAACCATCCCTTCTTTAAAAGATTGATTTATGAGGTGAGTTATGGTGGGAGCCAAGATGTCAGAACATTCTTTCCGGAGTTTTGCGGGGATAATGTCAATAGGAGATGTGCTGTCTCTGAGGTTTTTGATGATGTTTATAGTGGTGTCCGAGGTGATTGGGATAAAAGAAAACTTTGGTGGTTGTGGGATATCCGTGACGATATCTTCTTTTCGCTCTAGTTGACAGTGGTTGGTTGTTTTTTTCTGATGAATTATTTTCCGGATGTTGTCGATTTTGTCAATGAAAAAATCTGATAACTCATTGCAGAAATCTTGGGTTTCGTTTGCTGGGGGCTCGAAGCATACCGGGTTCATCGACTGAGCGACTATTTTAAAAAGTTCCCGCGGGCGGTTTAGGGCCGATAGAGATAGTATTTGAGAAATAATCTTGTTTAGCTTTGAAGATTGCTTTGTGATAATTCTCCGTGAGTCCTTTGTAGTTTGTCTGATTTTCCTTGGTAGGATTTCTTCTCCATGCTCTTTTAGCTCTTCTGCGTTCTTGCTTGAGTAGCGTGAGAGAGCTATTAAACCATCCCGAGTTTTTCCTCCAGATTAGTGTTCTGCGTTTTGGAGCCACTGAGTCTGCTGATTGTAGTAATACCTTGTTTAGGGAGCTGAGTGTTTGTTCCGTTGAATAGGTTAAATTCAGCGTTGCTATTTTGTTTGCTAAAGTGGTTTTGAAGGTTTCGGAGTGTAGTTTCTTCTGCAATCCGGTCCAATGAGTTTTTGTTGCAGGTTTCTGTTTTTGGTGGGTGGTATTAGTGGAAATTTTAAATTTGATAGCGTGGTGGTCCATCCATGGTAGTGGAGTATGTTGATGTCCAAATTTTGTTTGAAGAGGAGGTCCAGGGTGTGTCCTGAGCCGTGTGTGGAAGTCTTTATCAGTTGCTGGAGAGCTAGTTCTTCCAGTTGGTTGATGCAGGCGGTCGCGATAGGGTCTTGGGTAGAATTTGCCCAGAGGTTAAAGTCTCCAAGTACCAGGAGATTTTTAGATTTCAGGGTGTGTATTTAGATGAATTCCGTGAGAGGAGTAAGAAGATTGGTCTTTGGTCCTGGTGGTCTGTAGCAAAGTAGAATGTGAGTGGTGTCATTGGGTGTTGATTGAAGATGTAGCGTCAGTGTCTCCATAAAAGGCACTGAGTTCTGCAAAATTGGTTTGGTAAGCACCAGGTGCGATTTAAAAATCACTGCTAGGCCTCCTCCTTTTTTTCCTATCCGATGTTCAGTTAGGATCCTGTAGTTCTCCGGCACCAATTCGGTAAGGATGGTGTTGCAGTCGGGAGTTAGCCAGCTTTCCGTGATGAAGAGGCAATCTATGTTGTTTTGGGTGATTTAGTCATGTACTTCCAGTCTGTGTTTGGCTGCAGACCTGGTGTTGATCATGGCGCATGCTAGTTGTTGTGGTTGAGTTGGTGTCTTCCTGTGTTTGATGGTTGATTGTAGGTCAGTCTTTAGTAGTTGTTCTTTTCGTAGAATTTTTTGAATGGAGGCTGGCAATGTTGAGGTGGTATTCCTTAGCCTGTGGAGAACTTCTGCCGAATATTTGAGGTAGCACATGGCGAAAGGATGAAGTTGATGGTACTAGGATGACTGAGTTGATGATCCTGATCCGGGTTTTTCCGTTGTCAGTCTAGTTATCAGACTTGCCGCCGTGTTAAGGCTATTTGTAAGCGTGCAAGTTGATCATGAGGTGCCCTAGGTGAAAGAAGTTTGTTTAGTTGAGTCGCTAATTCCTGGCTGTTCCAGCTGCCTCTGCTTGTAGCGAAGATCCTGGACCAGAAGAATCCTGCTGGTGACCGCTGTGGTGTATTGTGCTGGTGCGAGTAGTTCCGGTAGGGGTGATGGGGGCCTGTTGAACCTATCACCCCCCCGTTTGATCCAGAGGAAGGCGAAAAAACCCCTAGCTGTGCCAGCCATTGCTCAGTAGGGGAAAAAAATTCCTTCCTGACCCCCGGAGGCGGTCGGACCACAGGACCCTGGATCAACTGCTAGTAGGGGGGGGGGGATCCCGAGAGCTTACCTGATTGGAGATAATCCCTGAGGAGCTTGCTGTGTGGCCTGGTGCCTCTGCGGTGAGTTCCGGTTGCTAAGGCAGTGGTGTTCTGAGAGGGAAGGGGACGCTGGCCTGCAGAAAGGAGGAAAGGGTAAGCTGGGAGGTGGGATGGGGCGGTTTGGGTCTCAGCCGCAGCCGCTTTCTTCCTCGTCTAGCAAGCTAGGGCAGAGGCGACGGCGGCTGTGGATGTTGCCCACCCAGGAGACTGACCTGTGATGAGAGCAGAACCCGTTAGTACCTGCTGGGGGGTCCTGGAGGTCCTGGGGATGTCCTGTGCGTTACCTGGGTGGAGTGAGTGGACCAAGATGGCCGCCAGACTAGGCCGGAGCCGTGGGCTGGCCTGGTCTCGTCTTCCCGGTGAGTGTAGATGCAGTCGCGGTTGCGGAGAAGGGGGGTCCGATAGCGAGGGGATCCGGGCCACGTGGGTGGCTGGATGAGGGGCAAGCTATTGCCGATGGAGCGGTGATCCGGCGCCGGCCGGACTAGGCCGGAGCCGCAGAGTTTCCTGACCGCCTGCCCGGAGAGGCTGGCGGGCTGGGTGACGGCGGCGGTGGGGGATAGCGCGATTAGAGGTGGGTGATCGTATGCAAGCCGGGGGGGTCTCGTACCCGGTCCCCGAGCCTAGGGGGGGGCTCGGATGCCGGTTCAGGCTGCTAGCTGCTGGCTGCTGGGGATCCAGGGAAGGCAGGAAGGCCTGCAAAAGGCCGGAGCTTCTGACGGAGCTACTGACAGCACTTGTAGAATACAAAATTAGTATTATTCTGTTTTAGAAGAAAGTATTTTTTATTGGAAGGGGCAAAGCTGCTAACCTGCAAAGCTGAATATATCACACTTGGGTGAGATTCCACATTTTATGTGAATTCTACATGATGCAATTTTGGATCCTGAAAGTTAATATTTGAGTATTAACCAATGTTTGTTTGAAAATATTGTATACAGTATATAAGCAAGACTGCAATATAGAAATGGTGTTTTACAGCTCAAAAATCCAATCCTGTTTTCAGTCTGATAATTCAGCATCTATTTATCATTTTTTAAACATGATTTATGGACAGCAAGGTATAGAAACGATCGTCATACAGAAAAATAAATGACAAAACTGACATGCAAAGGCTGATTTTCAAGACAAAATTCTTCATTCCAACTGTCATGGAAGTACAGTTGTGTTCATGTCATATAAACTGAATTCATACATTTGAAAATAGCTATTTAAATTTGGGAATAAAGGTTGCCATTTGACAACTATCACAAAAAATTCAGTTCCTATGCAAATATGTTTTTATGTGCTTGTATATATGTATTTATTTATTTTCATTTGATTTTAAATGTTTAATAAACATTAGAACTGTACCTGTAACTGTAGGGATGTGTAAGAACTCCAGAACATCTGCTGCGTACCAGGATTGCAGATAATGAGAGATTTTTTTGTGTTGTAACTTGCAATCTTTTTGAACAATGTGTGGATTTGTACAAATGTTTAAAAATGAATAAACTTAGACCCCTTTCACACTGGGGCGTTTTTCAGGCGCTTTAGCGTTAAAAAAAGCGCCTGTAAAACGCTTGAAAGAAGCCCTTATGTGCAATTCCAATGTGAAAACCCAAGTGCTTTAAGAGCCCTTTCACACTGCCAGCACCCGAAAAACGCTCGTAAAGCTTTACCAGCGCTTTTCGAGCGCTAGTGGGGCGCTTTTAACCCCTGCTAGTGGCCAAAAAAGGGTTAAAAGCGCCCACAAAGCGCTGCTGCTACAATCGCTTTTCAGGCGTTTTTCAGGCGCTTCCCATTGATTTCAATGGGAAGAGGCGCTTTAGGAGCGGTGTATTCACCGCTCCAAAAGCGCTGCAAAGAAGATGCTTGCAGGACTTTTTTTGACGCCCTGCCAGTGCAGCGCCTCGGTGTGAAAGCACTCGGGCTTTCACATTGGGATTGCAGTTGCAGCTTCTTTCAGGCGCTTTACAGGCGCTTATTTTAACGCTAAAGCGCCTGAAAAACGCCTGAAATATGCCCCAGTGTGAAAGGAGTCTTAATGGATGAAAATTCTACATGTAATAAATAATAAGGATATGGAAGTTTTCTATTTATTTATTTTTTCTATTAGTATATTATTTATATATAATATTATATACTATTATTTTTCTAGTTGAACTAGAAGGACTTGTGTCTTTTTTTCAACTACAATATATTACCAAAAATATTGGGACATCTGCCGTTACACACACAAAAACTTTAATGGCATCCCAGTTTTAGTCCGTAGGGTTCAATGTTGAGTTGGCCCACCCTTTGCAGCTAAAACAGCTTCAACTCTTCTGGGAAGGCTGTCCACAAGGTTTAGGAGTGTGTCTATGGGAATGTTTGACCATTCTTCCAGAAGCGCATTTGTGAGGTCAGGCACTGATGTGGACGAGAAGGCCTGGATCGCAGTCTCTGCTCTAATTCATCCCAAAGGTGTTCTATCGGGTTGAGGTCAGGACTCTGTGCAGGCCAGTCAAGTTTCTCCACCCTAAACTCGCTCATCCATGTCTTTATGAACCCTGCTTTGTGCCCACCATTTTTTTGAAGCCAATTAGAGCCTTAGGCTCTCAACATGTATGTCTAAACCTGAGGCAGTTCACCTGAAGGCTAAGAATGGAATGTTGCTACAGAAACATGAAGTTGACTTCTCATGTATAAACAATTTTTTTGTATAATTATCAGCATTGATATTTATTTTATCAAAAGTCGGATGACTGCTCTGCATACAATAAATGTAAAGTGACATTGAAAGGCAAGGTAAAATTGTGAGCTTTCTGTTAATTGCCGTGTTTCCTATATAGCATTAGTAGCCAACAGAATGCCTTCACTGGTTGGCTTTAAATTTCAAGAGACATAGAAGGCAATTTATAGGAAATGAGTGTTGCTGTAATTGTATAGAATAGGCTACATAATGTTACCTAGATATTACCATAATCATGAATCGACTGTTCTTTCTTTCCTCTCTCCTAAAGCGTAACTTCAGTATTTTTTTTATCTTTTCCTCTATTAAATCTTCTGCCCTTGTTGTTTGGATAGTAAAACATTTATTTATTTTTTGGCCAGTAAATACCTTATACAGCCCACTTCCTGTTTCTTGTCTGGTCAGTAGCCTAGGCTTATGACATCATGCACAGCTCTCCCTCTAACTCTCGTGAGAGTTTGCCAGGAAGGGAGGGGGGGATGAGTCATAAGAGGGCCAATGAGAGCTACAGAGCTGGAGGTGTGCCTATGTGTATCTGTGTAAAACCAGGAAGTCAACAGGCAGCAGCTTCAGATGCCCACAGTTAAAATGGATGCAGCCAGACTCAGTGGAGGGAGATTTCTGTAGCATATTTGGCTAGTACAGAATCACAGTAAATATAAAATAATATGCAAAGTGGTTGGAGGGAAGCTTCAAAATGGCAAAGATATTTTATTTACAAATTATGTGAGCAGACTGCAGTTCCTCTTTAATCTATCATGTAGGTCCCTGTAACGGTCGATTTGCTGTTGGGTCCGTCCTTCACTGGGAGATGGGGTCGCATCTACTGTACAGGCACACAAATGAACAATAAACTAGGTCAGGCACTGTGCATACAAGTTGAAAACACAGAAGTGGTTTAGAAATGGCTGGGTCTAGGGGAAGTTGTTGGGGGGGCTGTGCCCCCTCCCCAAGATTTCAGTTGTGCCCCTCATCCTCCATGGAAGCTGTGCCCGTTAGGTTCCTTGTCATAACCCTGTACTGCACACAGTGTGAGCACAGGCAGGACACAGCACAGCTCCTCTCCGCCTCCCTCCTCCTCTCACACAGCACACAGAGCTCAGATCGATTCTCTTAAAGACAGACTCAATCTGAAAACTGCTATGCTGCACAACCGTTTTTATCTGGGAACTTCATGGGTCAGAACTGCAGCATAGCAGACAGCTACACAGTGTGCAGGTAGATGCTGTCTGTCAGTGGTGGCCCATCTATAGATACATATCAGGGCACTGGACTAAGGATTCCAATGCGGGGTGGGTGGTTTTTTTGAAGCACCTGATTAGAGCCAGAGGCTCTAATAGGCTTTAAAAAAGGGTGAGCTCGGAGAGCAGAGCATGGCGCTCCGATCCCACCCTGTTGTGTGATGATAGTGAATTAATTTTCACTATTTTCACACTACCTTTGCCAATCAGCATCAGGTTTCCCGACTGGCCAAATCATCAGGCGATCCTACCAGATGCCGAGCGCTTTGGCAGAGGAGGAGACACATGGCAGAAGAAGCTTGAGGAGTGGACACGGGAGCCGCCGCTGCCCACAGTCCAGGAGAGGAGAGGACAGCCCCGCCACACAAGTGGGTGAGTGCCAGACTGCACGTGGGGGGGGTGGTGTTGTCTCAGTGCCGCGCCACCGGGAGGGTCTTGTTGTTGTTTGTTTGCCACCCCCCCAAAAGAAGAACCCATAGGCCGCCACTGCTGTCTGTAAGAGAATCTGAGCTGTGTGCCATGTGAAGTGAGGAGGGAGGAGGGGGGGCATATACCCCCTCCCAGGTATTTACCTTGGTTTTAACAGAAAGGGTGAACTTTTAAGAGGGCTGGAAATGTTTTTATGTGTTAGCAGCTCACAAGGAATAGGATGGAGTTGAAAAAGGAAACCCATACTTATATTTTAACCACTTGCCGACCAGCCGCAATCAGTATATGGTGGCAGGTCGGCTCTCCTGCAAAAATCGTGGTACCTGTACGCCACGCAGGTGCAGTTGCGGCCGGGAGCGCACCGCCGGCGGCATGCTCTCGCTCCCACTCCCGCTGCACACAGCGGGAGCGCGCCCGTGGGTCGGACGGACCCGTGATCACCTAGTACGGCGGTAGAACGGGAATCTGCCAGTGTAAACAAGCGGATCCCCATTCTGTCAGGAGACATGACAGAGATCTACTGTTCCCAGTGATCGGTAACAGTGATCTCTGTCATGTCTCAGTGAGCCCATCCCCCTACAGTTAGAACACACACTGAGGGAACACACTTAACCTCTTGATCGCCCCCTAGTGTTAACCCCTTCCCTGCCAGTGTAATTTTTACATTGGTCAGTGCTTTTTATCGCACTGATCAATAATGTCACTGGTCCCCAAAAAGTGTCACTTTTGTCCGCCGCAATGTCGCAGTCCTGCAAAAAAACGCAGATCGCTGCCATTACTAGTAAAAACAATAAAAAAATTATAAAGGTCCCTAAATCTATCCCATAGTTGTAGACGTGATAACTTTTGCGCAAAATATACATTTATTGCAATTTTTTTTACCAAAAATATGTAGAAGAATATATATCGGCCTAAACTGATGAATACATTTGTTTTTATATATATATATATATATATATATATATATATTTTTTTTTTTTTTTTGGATATGTATTATAGCAAAAAGTAAAATAAATTTTTTTTTTAAAAATTGTCGCTCCTTGTTTGTGTATAGCGCAAAAAATAAGGTGATCAAATACCACCAAAAGAAAGCTCTATTTGTGGGAAAAAAAGGACTTCAATTTTATTTGGGTACACAACCACGCAATTGTCAGTTAAAGTGACGCAGTGCCGTATCGCAAAAAATGGCCTGATCATTAAGGGGGCAAATCCTTGCTGAAGTGGTTAACTATAACAGATTACTATAAAACAATTGTCATGTTAGTCCAAGGCTCACAAAAAGCCAGAAACTAGGGTCAGCCTGACATGTAGTGTGATTAATCTTTGTTGTTATCCATGCAACAAACCTCATTTAATAGATTATTTGTTCTCATCCAATCTGATCTGATTTTGACACGTTCATTTGTTTACTAGGCACTGTGTGTGGGTGATGAAGAACCGTGATAAACACAGAACTTCAAAGTTTGATGAAAAGTCGATTGGTCTACTTTTACATTTTCAGCCAATTCCCAGCTGGTGTAAATGCCGAGATAAACCTGTTGCTGCTTTTACAGTCAATATTCCAATACCATGTTCTGTATTTAAAAGATCAGTCTTCACTTGGCTACCCAAGTGTAGACTGATTAGCAACCATTACAAGCTGTTTAAGAACAAGCAACATCCTATACTAATTGTTATCTGCTTCAGGAAGGTCACGTTACATGTTAACTGCCTCTGCACCTGTAGGCACTTGTAACGCAATCAGTTTTATTTTAACTTGTGATCTGGATTTGTAAAAATATTAGCATCACAGATATGTATTGCTGCATACACACAATCGGACATTCCGACAACAAAATCCTGGATTTATTTTCGACGGATGTTGGCTCAAACTTGTCTTGCATACACACGGTCGCACAAATGTTGTACGGCGAGCCGAGAAAAATGAAGTTCAATAGCCAGTGCGGCTCTTCTGCTTGATTCCGAGCATGCGCAGAATTTTGTGCGTTGGAATTGTGTACACACGATTGGAATTTCCGACAACGGATTTTGTTGTGGGAAAATTTGAGAACCGGCTCTCAAATTTTTGTTGTCGAAAATTCCGACAACAAATGTCCGATGGAGCCTGCACACGTTGTTGTCGGAAATTTCGACCATGTGTACGCAGCATTTAAAATATACATGCCTGGCTGCAATGTGTTTCCCTGTATTCATTCTCACTTCACAGCCACATTTGTCCTATTAAGACTTTGTCACTTTACCTATCCAGGGTGAAGTAATAAAGTCTCTTGCTAGCCCACCCCCTATCCTACTTAATACTCACATTCCTTATTCTGTAGCTGCCCGAGAATTGCTCAGTATTGGGAGGAGATAGTAAAACTCATTTACACGTGCCTATAAAGTCCATCTTTCGTTTTGAAAACATTTTTTTGCTTTTTTTTTTGCCAATTACTAGGATGTGGCACATAATCAATTGGGTGTTTTGATTGCCACCCAAGGGCCAAGCAATCTATCCTTTACCAAAACTCATTAATGGTCGCCTCCAGCTGACTCTTCCGGTCTCACCGAAGATGGCTCTGTTGGGAATTCAGGATGAGCAGCGGCCTAGGTGTACTAAGCTACTGCTAGCATACCTCTTACATTATGCCAAATGGGAAATTATTCTTAGATGGAATGCTCATTCGCCTCCCTCCGTAGGTTCATGGGAAAAAACAATTAATGCTGCTCTTCCTCTATATAAGTTAACCTACATTAATAGGAATTGCCCCAAGAAATTCAACAAGGCGTAGCAGCCATGGACGGCTTAGGCTGGGCGCTTCCTTTCTTGTGCTTTGCCTTTAGTACTGGAGTGGTTGCTTCATCTTTTCATTATTTCTGTTGGGTCTTGATTGGGCAATAGGATTAGTGTTTTATTTTCCTTCCTTTTATTGATGGTTATTCTCCATTTGTGGTTTACCCATGGTGTTAGAACTATTCGTTTATCGGTTCACCTGATTTAGCTTTCTTTAGAACTGTCAGTGTATACCTCTTGATATTGTCCATATTTTTACTCTGTACCATGCCCTTGTTCAATAAAGGAACATTCTGATTGTTAATACTCACATTCCTCATTGCTCAAGGAGTTAACACCACTGTAAGCTCCATGTCAGATGCTGTCAGAGCTTACACAGAGTTGATGATATTATCCTTGTCATCAGGTGACTATGGACATAAACTGATTTAGCAGTTTCACAAAACCATTACATATCAGGCATATCGTGAATGATAATTGTCACAGTAACTTTATTTTTATATTTTTTATAACTGTCAAGTCATCAAATGGCTGGTGTCATAACCGATCACATGTGCAACACCATGGCAACTGCAGATCAAACGGAGGCCAAGATGGCCGCTTCCTTAAGAATAGGAGGGTTTTGTTCCACTTTAAAAAGGTAACTGATATGTTTCGCATGTATAGTGGCTGTTGCAACTTTTTATGTCACATAACATCTGTGCAGCTGTTTATCAAATGCTAATTTTCTGTAAAAAATACACTTAAATGCATTTTAGTGCACACAAGCACAATATAATACCCAATTTTTGGTAAAATATAAAATATGAAGTTACACAGAGTAGATAACTACTAAATAGATACCAATCATGTCATTTTGCACGTTTGTGAAATGGCATCAAACTACGGTAACTAAATTCTCCATAGGTGATGCTTTAAAACTCCTTTACAGATAACCAGTTTAGAGCCAAACGTGAGCGCTGACGTTTGTGGTGATACCTCACATGTGTGGTGCAATCAGTGTTTACATATGCATGCCGGACCTACCTGCACATTTACAATTATGTGTAAGCACAGGGGGACAGGAGCAGTTCACATTTTTTAAATTGTATTATATATTTTATTTACATTTGTTTTTTACTCTTTTTTATATTCAACTTTATTGCTATCACCAGGGATGAACAACATCCACTGTGATAGCTTGGGCAGTGACAGGTACTATTTATTGAGAGATTATGGGTCTATAAGCCCCCTGATTCCTTCTATACCCTTCAAGGCAGCTGAACCAGTACAGATCAGTTTAATCGCCTGCTTCCCTGCCTGGTAACGGCCATGTAAACAGAGAACCAAAATGGAAAATTACGAAATTCTTGTCGCTTCCGCCTTTATTCCTCAAAGAGGAGGCTGATTGCAGCTGCAGCCACAATCCTGGTATAACCACGTCTTGTCTATACGCTGAATGGAAAGAGATTAAGTCTGACAATTGGATACTCAGGCCCAAGCATTGCACTCCTTTAAGGAGTAGTATCAGAGAGAGTAATAGGAATCCAGTGCTATTTATTCCAGGCTTCTCAGATTACAGAGGATATTTTATGGCTATTCTTAGAAGTAAAAAATATTTCTGGGTTCAAAGATTTCTAACTCTATAAAGCAACCTTTCTCAACATTTTCAACAAGGAACCCTTGAAATACATTTTAGGTATCAAGAATCTCCCACTGATTATTTGTATTATAAATTACATCAAAATAATGCTATAAAGCAGATAGTGAAAATTTTAGCACTCTCTTGTTTGGAGAGGCCCTGGACTAGGAAAGGGGGTTTGGTGTGCAGAAGGCCCTGGACTAGAAGGGGGAGGGGGGAGCATAAAAGGACCTGGACTAGGTTAGTGGGTGACTGGAAGCCCCAGGCTGGGAAAGGGGGTGCCTGGAGGCCCCCGGACTGGGCAAGGGGGTGCCTGGAGGCTCCGGACTAGAAGAGGAGATGCCTGGAAAACCCAGACTAGGAGAAGTGGTGCCTGGAGGCCCTGGACTAGGACAGCGTCTCCAATGGCTACCTATACAGAAGTGGTATCCGACTGGAGGCCTTCCACTGTATAGCTGTCTTACCTATAGAAGTCTCGGAGCCTGCCAATTATCATTGCATCTGCTTAACCACTTTCAGACCGGACCAATTTGCAGCAAAGGACCAGGCCCCTTTTTGCGATTCGGCACTGCGTCGCTTTAACTGACAATTGCGCGGTCGTGCGAAGTGGCTCCCAAACAAAATTGACGTCCTTTTTTTCCCACAAATAGAGCTTTCTTTTGGTGGTATTTGATCGCCCCTGCGGTTTTTATTTTTTGCGCTATAAACAAAAAAACGCATTATTTTTTACTTTTTGCTATAATAAATATCCCCCAAAAATATATAAAAAAAATTTTTTCCCCTCAGTTTAGGCCGATACGTATTCTTCTACATATTTTTGGTAAAAAAAAATCGCAATAAGCGATTATTGATTGGTTTGCGCAGAAGTTATAGCGTTTACAAAATAGGGGATAGTTTTATAGAATTTTTATTAATATTTTTTTTTTATTAGTAATGGCGATCAGCGATTTTTATTGTGACCGCGACATTATGGCGGACACATCAGACATTTTTGACACATTTTTGGGACCATTGTCATTTATACAGCAATCAATGCTATTTAAATGCATTGATTCCTGTATAAATGACACTGGCAGTGAAGGGGTTAACCACAAGGGGGCAGTGTAGGGGTTAAGTATGCCTAGGGGTGTGTTTCTTACTGTGGGGGGGCGTGGCTGTCAGCTAGTGAATGCTGATCTCTGCTCCAATCACAGGGACTCACAGGGGTCCCGACCGGCGCGGGAGCGTGCCGCTCCCAGGGCGCTACCGATGGCACGACAGGCATTAAGGAGGGACTTATATATACGCCCTCCTGCCTGTACGTGCCATTCTGCCAACGTATATCTGTGTGCGCCGGTCGGGAAGTGGTTAAGAGTGTCCTGGCCCTAACCCACTCTCCCACAGTTCTGTTAAGAGACAATAAATCTCTTTTGCATTCAAAAAGTGTCTGGCGTCCATCACTCCATCTTGCATCACACCCACCATGCCTTGTAACCCATTCAACAAAGACGGATGTAAGCTATCCCTGACTCTGGAGGTCACCATTAGGCCTTTGGAGGTCCGGGACCTTGCTACATTCAAAATAAAATAAAAAATAAATAAATAAAAGATTTTTTTATTATTATTATTATAATACAGGATGTATATAGCGACAACAGTTTTTGTAGCGCTTTACAATATAAAGGGAGACAATACAGCAACAATACAATTCAGTACAAGATGGTTAGGAGGGCCCTGCTCCTGGGAGCTTAAAATCTAATAGGGATATATTGTATTTTGTTTTATTTTTTTATTTGATAATATAAATGTTTATGTATATATGGTGTAATAAGGTAAAAATGTACAAACCGCTATATATTTTCTATAATATAGGAAATCTGACCCTGCAATTACCTTGGGAAATAACCTTGTCAAACAACAGGTTGACCATGTAATCCATGACAGAGGTCTAAGGAGATGTCATTAATCTGAGATGACAACTTTCTCTCTATATAAATGCAATGAGGCCAGTTGTGGAGGTACATAAGTAAAGACCACTCAGATATGTATTATATGTAACGTGTTCCTAGGAAATACCAATTTCACATTTTGTTAGACTAAGAAATTTCTCATACTCTACTTGCTAAGGATTTATGATCTGTCATCTTTTACACAGGTGAAGCTATCCTGAAGAGCCTCATTAATATAAATATAGTGACATGTAGATCTCCTGATACGAACGGCCCATAGTTTTGCTATAATGAAAGATGAAAATAAGCGTAGGTTTCTCTTTGGCATTTTTTACAAAGAACATAAGCCTAAATACATTAAAGAAACACCACAAAGGCTGAGAAGGTCAGTGTATTATTCCCTGAATTCCCACCCACTTTATTCCACTTGTGCTGCATATGTCACATTTGAGAATTTGCATGGTACTGTAAATTTTTTATAGGGACCAAGATCATGTTTTATGGTGTAATTAACCTCGGTGGGGATGTGAGGATTGTTTGTAAAAAATGCAAATCATCTAGAAGTAAAATATTACAAGGAGGCCTTTATTAGTCAATGTTTATTGGAGGTGCATTAAAAATGCACACCAAAGGAGGGTGTGATTTGCAGAGGCAGGGGAAATGCCTTGAAAATAATAGTTAGAAGCCCTAAAGAGTAAGCTGTTAGCTAAAAGAGCTAGATTAATCCATCCAGCTGTGCATAGGAACAGTAATTTACACAGGTCTATGTCATCAACATATGTAAATGACATGGTACACAAGAAAGCATGGTGATCTAACTATTTTGATAAAATTGAAGTCTAAAAACAAATATGGGGTACTATCCTGTTGTTTTAAAGCGGTTGTAAACTGTGGATGTTGCAAAAAAAAAAACCTGCAAGGCAATGGCATAATGTGTTAGTATTCATTGCATTCTAGCACAATATGAAATAATGACGTTTGGAACTAAGTCCTCCAGCGCTGTAATGTCACCGCTGAAAGGTTTGACATGTTCCCCCTGTCAGTCTTCCGGGTTTGCATGCTCCGGCTATGTGATTTGCCGGAGTCTTCAGTTCCGGTGTTCTGACGAGAATGGTCCCCCCATCGGATAGTGTCCGCCCTATACTGCGCAGGCGCAGCGCTTGCGCAGTACGGAGGACAAAGGAGATGCCAAAAGTCTCCGAAGATGAATGGCGCCTGCGCACTTAATAGTACATTCTGTCACATGCTCCCGATGTTGTAAAACACCACTTTGTAACAGGGCCCCTCGCGGGCACGCTTCGGGCACGGCCTTGCTTGGTTCGCCATGCTTCGGGCCCCGCCTCGCTTCGCTCAGCATATTTATATTCTAACTCTATGTCCACTTGGGCAGAATGTACTATTAAGTGCACAGGCGCTGTTCATCTTCAAAGACTTTCGGCGTATCCTTTGTCCTCCGTACTGAGCGAGCGCAGTATAGGGCGGACACTATCGAATGGGGGACATTTCTCGACAGGACACCGGCATAAAGCTCTGTACCTTCAGAGTACATGCACCAGTGATGTCACTGGCTGCATGCTGGGTGAATATCTCCTAAACCGTGCACGTTTAGGAGATATTCATTTTACCTACAGGTAAGTCTTATTATAGGCTTACCTGTAGGTAAAAATCTCCAAGCAGGGTTTACAACTGCTTTAAATTTGACAGGAAGGTAATTAACATTTTTCAGCATCCATCACAGTTTCAACATTATAATGATTTTGCGTTGTCAAATAGCATATTTGATACGACCCAGCCAGGGTAAGATATACAGTGCCTTGAAAAAGTATTCATACCCCTTGAAACTTTCCACATTTGGTTATGTTACAACCAAGAACGGGAATGTATTTTATTGGGATTTTATGCGATAGACCAACACACGGTGGCACAAAAATGTGAAGTGGAAGGAAATTGATAAATGGTTTTCAAAATATTTTACAAAAATATATGTGAAAAATGTGGCGTGAATTTGTATTCAGCCCCCTTTACTCTGATACCCCTAACTAAAATCTAGTGCAACCGATTGCCTTCAGAAGTCACCTAATTAGTAAATAGAGTCCACCTGTGTGTAAATTATTCTTTTTTTTTTTTTAACAAAAACTGTTTTTATTTTCAAAATAAGGGGAACAGTACAGAGAGATAAAACGGTACAAACGTTATTCGTCATGTGCAACATGGTGATTCGTACATACAGGGTACACAACTAACCATAGGTTATAGCTTAAACGCAGGCAACATGCATATACATACATAGGATCTTCGAAAAGGGGAGGGGAAATGGGGCAGAAATGATTCCAAGCACAGATCCGGGGAAGGGGGAGAAGGGGGGGAGAAACATGCCTGTGCTAAAATTCAGCTTATTTCACTCTTCCCATATCCCACCGTACATTAAAGGTGTATAGTTGACTGTCATGCACCCACCGTCTCCTCAACCGTCCTTATAAGGTCGTCATCCACTGTCCCATCCCGGGCCCCCAGCAACCCAACACCAATGCGTCTGCACAATACCCGTCTCGTCCAAGTAGGGTCCACGTTCCACCCCCCCATCTCAATCCAGCGTCAGCCTTTCCTCCTGCACCCAGGGGTTCCAGATCTTATTAAATTTGTTGGGGCAATTACGGCCCATATATGTCAGTTTATACAAGGGAAGGGCCTTGTTAATCAGGGCCCTCCAAAATTGTGTCGTAGGCGGGGCAGCTCCCTTCCAGTGCAGCAGTATTGTTTTCCTTGCATAAAATGCAGCGTAGAATACAAAAAGCTTCTTGGCCTGGGGTCCCTCCAGCGTGTCTACTACTCCCAACAGCAGTGGAATCGGGTCGCAGGGCATTCTAAGCTTACTAACCAGGTTTATTTTGTCGACCACCCCCCTCCAAAACGTCTGGACAATGCTGCAGGACCACACCACGTGAAAAAAGGAGCCTTCCTCCAATCCACATTTATTACACAGTGGGCTATATGTAGGGTATATCCTAGCCAGCCGCTGTGGCGAGAAGTAAGCTCTGTGAATGAATTTTAATTGAATAAACCTATCCCTGGCAGAAATCATCAGGGGGAGGTATTGCTGAATGCCCTCTTC
The DNA here is from genome assembly GCA_028564925.1 of Lithobates sylvaticus. NCBI lineage: Eukaryota > Metazoa > Chordata > Amphibia > Anura > Ranidae > Lithobates > Lithobates sylvaticus. The sequence continues at coordinate 387,632,692 of CM053030.1, forward strand.
CCAATCGTCGTCAGCCAGCGAGGGTATGTCACCCTGCCAGACTGAGAACAACTGGGACACCTTGGAGGTGTCCAGTCCCGCTAAGGCTGAGTATAGTGTAGAAAGGGTCCCCTTCCCTCCCTCCTCCTGTAGTATAGTTTCAATTCCCGTAGTGCCCAGAACCGGCGGCTCTGGAAACTGGGAGCCGTAGGCATGTCGAATTTGCAGGTACCGGAAAAACATATTGTTTGGGAGCCCTTTATTTTGTTTCAGTGTATCAAAGGGGAGCAGCCCCGTTGCGTGAGAGATATCTGCTAGCGTTGTTATCCCATGTCGTGCCCACAGGACTGGGTCAGGTATAGACTGGAAATGGGGCAGCCTAGGGTTTCCCCATAGCGGGGTGTGGGGTGACCAGCCTTTGTACTTTAGGACCTTATCCCTGACAAGCTCCCAAACCTTAAGGGTAGTCTTCATTGAGTAGGTAGCATCCGGGTTGGACCTGGGTCCCCGATGTATTAAATTTCTCAGTTCTGAGAATGACCCGAGTAACGCCGCCTCCAACGTCGAGGCAGGGTTAGCCGGCTCCTCCGACAGCCACCACCTAAGAGTTACCAAGACCGCCGCCCAGTAGTATTTTTGAAAACATGGGAGGGCCAGGCCCCCTAACGAGAGTGGCAGGTGAAGGGTAGTCTTGGCTATTCGGGGGGTGCTGCCATTCCATATGAAGGTCGTGAGCTGTGAGTCCAGCTTTTTAAAGAACGCATTCGGAATATGCATTGGGGATTGCCTAAATATATATAAGAATTTGGGCAGGAGTGTCATCTTAATTAAATTTATTCTCCCAACCGGAGTCAGGGGCAGTGTCTTCCATGCCGTGCACCTCTGCACCAGGGATGACATGGCTGGCGTCAGGTTGAGGGGAATAAACTGCGATTTGTCCCTATGTATCTCTATCCCTAGGTATCTAAATTGTGAGACTCTTTTGAGGGGAGTGTTGTTTAAGAGAGAGGCCTCCCCTGGATGGAGTGCAAAAATGACCGACTTATTCCAGTTAATGCAGACGCCAGAATATCCACCAAATTCGTTGATAATTGCAAGGGCAGCCTCCAAGGAACCCGAATCATTTCTCAGGTAAAGCAGGGTATCGTCTGCGTATAGTGATATTTTTTCCCGTGTGGATCCGATTGGGATACCCTTTACCAATGGGGATGACCTCACCAAGATAGCCATGGGTTCAATGGCTAGGGCGAACAGGGCAGGGGACAATGGGCACCCCTGTCTAGTGCCCCTGTATAGCGGAAATGGTGATGACAGGATTGAACCCGTACGAACCCTGGCACGTGGCGCCCTATAAAGGGCCTGCACCCAAGAGATAAACTTTGGGCCAAACCCGAATCGACGCAGGACCTCCCACAGATATTCCCACTCCACCGAGTCGAAGGCTTTCTCCGCATCCAGGGAGGCCACTGCGTCGAATTCAGAGAGTTGTCTCGTGGCAGTGTAAATTATTCTTAGTATAGCTACAGCTGTTCTGTGAAACCTTCAGAGAACCTTAGTGAACAAACAACATAATGAAGGCCAAGAAACACACCAGACAGATCAAGGATAAAGTTGTGGAGAAGTTTAAAGCAGGGTTAGGTTATAAAAAAATATCCCAAGCTTTGAACACCTCACGGAGCACTGTTTAATCCATCATCCGAAAATGGAAAGAGTATGGTACAACTACAAACCTACTAAGAAATGGCCGTCCACCTAAACTGACAGGCCGGGCAAGGAGAGCATTAATCAGAGAAGCACCCATGGTAACTCTGGAGGAGCTGCAGAGATCTACAGCTCAGATGGGAGAATCTGTCCACAAGACAACTATTAGTTGTGCACTCCACAAATCTGGTCTTTATGGAAGAGTGGCAAAAAAAAAGCCATAAGAATTCCCATTTTCAGTTTGCCAGAAGCCATGTGGGGACACAGCAAACATGTGGAAGAAGGTGCTCTGGTCAGATGAGACCAAAACTGAACTTTTTGGCCCAAAAGTAAAACGTGTAGCGGAAAACTAACACTGCACATCCCCCTCAACACACCATCCCCACAGTGAAACGTGGTGGTGGCAGAATCATCTTGTGGGGATGCTATTCTTCAGCAGGTACAGGGAAGCTGGTCAGAGTTGATGGGAAGATGGATGGAGCCAAATACAGGGCAATCGTAGAAGAAAACCTGTTGGAGTCTGAAAAAGAGCAGGACAATGACCCTAAACATCAGCCAGAGCTACCATGGAATGGTTTAGATCAAAGCATATTCGTGTGTTAGAATGGTTCAGTCAAAGTCCAGACATAAATCCAAGTGAGAATCTGTGGCAAGACTTGAAAATTGCTGTTTACAGACACTCTCCATCCAATCTGACAGAGCTTCAGCTATTTTGCAAAGAAGAATGGGCAAAAATGTCACTCTCTAGATGTGCAAAATTGGTAGAGAGACATACCCCAAAAGACTTGCAGCTGTAATTGCAGCAAAAGGTGGTTCTACAAAGTATTGACTCAGGGGGGCTGAATACAAATGCACACCACACTTTTCAAATATTTATTTGTAAAAAGAAATTGAAAACCATTTATCATTTTCCTTCCACTTCACAATTATGTGCCACTTTGTGTTGGTCTATCACATAAAGTCCCAATAAAATGCATTTACGTTTTTGGTTGTAACATGACAAAACCGGGAACATTTCAAGGGGTGTGAATACTTTTTCAAGGCACTGTAGATAATCCTGGTCTCTCATTTATGATAAAAACAAAAACAAAAAAAACCTTGCGCCAAAGAAAATATAAATAAAACAAACAATTGCCAGCAGCAGTATAAATGTGAGCTGACTAGCGTCACTAAGTGGGACATTTGCAATAACTGAGATGTTTGATCCTGTCATTGATGATGCTATATACTGTACATTTTTGTATATTTAAATTTTTTGATAGTTCTTAAAAAGTACTGATAAGATGCTATAACATGCTTTTCCTGTCTTTTTTCAATACACACTTACCAACTTTGGCAGGATTATTATGGTCTACATGATATAAACAAGAGTAGACTTATCTGACCATATTTGTACTAGTTTACTCAACCAATAGTCAGCAGGATGACCCCTAACTTAAATTGTATCCAAACTAAAAAACTAATATAGGCTTTATAGATTGCAGCCCAAAATTTTTCAGGCTTTTTTGCTAACCTGATGATGCTGCAAATAACACTTCCTGTCCGTGGTGGCTATGGTTGCAATCCAGGCTGGACTTCAAACATGTCTGCCCTTGTTTCTCTCCATTACATGGGGATGGGGGAAATAGTTGTTTATAGAAGAACGATAACATTGTTTCTGCTTTCATTTCAGCACAAAGAAAGTGATGAGGACACTGCATTTCTGGCAGGTATTTTCTGTACTTGCTGAAGATGATGTTAGTCTGAAAAATGAAACAGATGCAGCCACCACACCTAAAGACTGTCAAACTGCGATATATACAGTTTTTGCTCTTGAGTTTGACTTACTTTGTTGAGCAGTGAGTGTGTGCAGGTCCCTTTAATTTCCTAAATTTTCCCATGAACCATTGGGTTCCCACAATCCTCTGGGCTCACACAACCCCCCAGACCCTTGGACCCACTCTGGGGATAGAGATTCTACTTTTTCCCCACCCTCAGGTGTTCAGAGAGAGATCTGATGGGACAACAATGACTGGGCAAGTAAGCTATCATCAATGGGGGGGGGTTGTTCTCAGTGTAGGGGGCCACCAGATGAGAGTGCAAGAGCATGGAGCTTCATCTTAATCCCCAGTCACTATGGGGGGCACTGTACTAGTTGACCTTGGAATACTGCCTTCCCAATGTATTGCCCCATATCTTCAGCCACCTCCATGTACGCCCATCCCTGGGACTCCTTCCACCTCCACTCTGTGGAGCCTTTCCATAGACCCCTGTAATCAAACAAATGGGCTACACAGCTACAGCCAGCTTCCTCGTGAGAAAGGGGTTACTCCCCAGGGAAATGCAAGTAACTGTGTTTGAACTAAACTGAACTGTGCTGTTTATTACAAGTGTTTTCTTCTTATACCTTAGATTAGTGTTTCTCAACTGGGGTTTCGCAAGAGGTCCCCAGGGGTTCCATGGTGATCTGACTGTAAGTCGCAGGCAGCTGACAATAGGATCACACGGACACAGGCAGACATAGGCAGGGAAGCGGCTGGCATACTATTGGCTATAGCATGCTGTTCCCCGCCGGCCCTTCCTCCCCTCCTGTCCTTCCTGAGTGGTTGTATGTGACATCATCTGGGGTGGACAGGATAGGAGGAGGGGCCAGCAGTGAACAGAATGCCACTGGAGGAGTTATGAAACCAGAAGAAGAAGAAAGATCTCAAACATTTTGCCAGAGGTTCCTCAAAGGTAAAAAGGTTGAGAAACACTACCTTAGACTGTAATTCTGTATTGTGCTGCCACCTAGTGGCTTTTGAGGGAACTACCCCAGGCAGTCCTGTACCGCTATAGTTTTGCTGCCTGTTATAGTTACTTTGTCTTATGCTTTGACAAAAAAGAAAAAGCATGGAACACAGGATGCCTAAAAAAAAAAAAAATTTACTGAGAAAGTGACTCCTTTTTTTGTCAGTGTATCTTCACAGAGCAAGGATTGGATTGGAATCGGCTTGCAGCATGGATAGCTTGGAGCGGTGATTCCTGCATGACTCACTGACAGTAAATAATATAATATTCTTGTATTCATACTGTAAACATCAAGTTGCATGTTCCTTTTTTGTTCCATCATTTGGCTGATACCACTATATAACAGTTTTATCTCACAGGAGCTCTGCACACAGTGGCCACAAATAATCCCATAGGACCCCACATGGACTGCTAATAGGGAAAATAGCGAGTGATTTCAAACACAAACATCACAACATAACTAGACATCAGAAATACAAGTTTTCTGAGATGGCTACAGATCAGCATTAAGTTGAGTAAAAGACAGAGGGGCAGTGACGTAAACATTAAAGGTACAGTAGGTATTGAAAGTTAAAGGATTATTGTATTTTTATTTTATCTTTAGAGATGCAATCATAGACATGTACACATATTCTATAGGTCTGCAAGACACACAAGGAGCCACTTCTATCTTTGGGGAACAAAGGTTTATTTGCCATAATAATGCTGCATGGTTACCAGACTTCTCACACCTTAACGTGTTACTAAACCCAGGACCCTGCATTCACTATATCTGGTCTCCCACTGTACACAGAACATGGAAATGCAATTATTTTATTAAATATAAACTGATCAATACCTTTTGTCATGAGCAGTATATAGCAGTCTTGTGACTTCTATCAGTGCCTGGTTAAAGCTTGTAAGAGGAGTTGTCGTACTGCACTGGCTGTCCAATCAGCATGCAGGACCCCTGACCCTCTGTCTGTCCTCCAAAGGTATGCACAGATAATAGACTCTAAAGTGTTCTTTTAAATGAAAATCACACTTCCATATAGGGTTGCCACCTGTCCGGTTTTGACCCGGACAGTACGGGTTTAGGAGGCTGTGCCCGGGTTTCCCTCTGCCTCACACCCGGACACCATTTCCAGTTCACAGGGGTTACCATGGGGCCGCCTTTTACAAGCCCCAGCACACAGGGGGACCCGTCAGCAGGGGGATTGTAGCGGCGGGCAGGGGGAGCAAATACAGAGCAATGAAAACAGAGAGAGAGGCAACAGACAGCTGCTGGTGCAGAAGTTTTTAATAAAGTAAATGCTTAAAAACAATCCACTCACTGTCAGTCTGTGAACTTAGTCGGCTGTCCCATCCTCCCCTCCAATCCACAATGCTGTTATTACTGAATCGCTTGAGAAAGCCAATAACACAGAGCTGCGGGGAGACTGCAGTGAGCTGTCAGTCTGGGATGCTGTGACCAATCAGAGCATTCAGGAGGCTTAACCACACCTCCATCATCAGGCTGACAGTTCACATGAGTTTCCCGCGGCTCTCTGTTTCCTCCAGTGATAACAGCAGCGTTGATTGGAGGGGAGGAGGGGAGGATGGGACAGCCGACTTCACAGACTGACATATACAGCTCTGACATGGACAGTGAGTGGATTGTTTTTAAGCATTTATTTTATTAAAAACTTCTGCACCAGCAGCTGCCTGTCGCCTCTCTCTCTTATGTTTTGACTCCTCTGTGTTTTCCCCCCTCCTCCTGTATTTGCCACCCCCTCCTCCTCCTGTATTTGTCACCCCCTCCTCCTGTATTTGTCACCCCTCCTCTGTAATTGTTCCCCTTCTCTGTAATTTCCCCCCCCCCCCTTGTCTGTATTTGCACCCCCTCCTCTGTAATTGCATCCTCCTCCTCCTGTATTTGTCACCCCCTCCTCTGTAATTTCCCCCCCCTTGTCTGTATTTGCACCCCCTCCTCTGTAATTGTCTCCTCTTCCTCTGTATTTGTCACCCCCTCCTCCTGTATTTGTCACCCCCTCCTCCTGTATTTGCATCCTCTTCCTCTGTATTTGCACCCCCCTCCTCTGTAATTGTCTCCCCTTCTCTGTAATTGCCACCCCCTCCTCCTCCTGTATTTGTCACCCCCTCCTCCTCCTGTATTTGCCATCCCTCCTCCTCCTGTATTTGTCACCCCTCCTCTGTAATTGTTCCCCTTCTCTGTAATTTCCCCCCCCTTGTCTGTATTTGCACCCCCTCCTCTGTAATTGTCTCCTCTTCCTCTGTATATGCCACCCCCCTCCTCCTGTATTTGTCACCCCCTCCTCCTGTATTTGCACCCCCCCTCCTCTGTAATTGTCTCCCCTTCTCTGTAATTGCCCCCCCTTCTTTGTAATTTGCCACCCCCTCCTCCTGTATTTGCATCCTCTTCCTCTGTAATTGTCTCCCCTCCTCTGTAATTGTCTCCCCTCCTCTGTATTTGTCTCCCCCTCCTCCTCTTGTATTTGCACTCCTCTTCCTCTGTAATTGTTCCCTATCTCTGTATTTGCCCCCTAGCTCTGTAATTAACCCCTCCTCTGTATTTGCACCCCTCCTCTGTAATTTCCCCCATCAATCTCTGTAATTGTCCCCCCTCCTCTGTAGTTGTCCCCCACTCCGAACCCTCTGCTGTCTGGATCCCCCTGTGTACTGGGGCCCCGTGATACCCCCTGTCGGCTGCCATGGGGGTATTGGAAGGAGGAGGATTTGTGCTGGTAGGGAAATGAGATTTGTAATAGGAGAGAATGGGGATAATGGCACCCCAATCACAAAGGCATCCCACAGGCATCCCACAATTCTGTTTACGTGATTTTCCCGCGATTTGTCGGGGGACAATCGCTGCAAAATAGCACCGTGGTTGGGGTGCCATGCCGTGCGCCTCTAAAGTGTTCGGGTTTGGCTTGAAGAAAAGGTGGCAACCCTACTTCCATAGAGAATATTTCAGCTTTCACAAGCCACATTAAGCTTTGCTTGACAGTGTTTCACCTCATTAGAGACCACAGAAAATTATTATTATTAGTTCAAAAGACCTTGTCTGGTAGACTCAAAATAATACAGGAGGATCAGCAGGAAGCAGAGCTTGCATTGTAATGACCAAGAAAAGATGAAACCAAGAATATTTATAGTCGCAAACTGTATTTAGTAATATGCTGGGGAACTGAATGGGAGCTGTAGTAGACATGAGCAGAGCGTGCATGCTTAACAACCCTCATCCTCTCTTCTACTCTGAGCTGACTGGGGGGGGGGGGGGGGGGGGGGGGTACGGCAGAGACCTGTTCAACCTGTTCACAGGAGACCACCAGGAGAGACACATGCTGAATATCTTTAGGTCCAAGTGTCTCCCTATATACAAATTGGAAGAAGGACACCTGCTTCCTGGCCTGCTCTTGTGCATCTACCCAGGATAATGGCGATTTCCGGTCCACAATATTTTGCTTCCGATGCTGTTTTTAACTTTGTGGAGTGTGCTACAAGCATCTGATTGCTGCAATTAGTCTCTGTATCCTAGTTACCCCTGAGGAAGGAGCATCTCTTGCAGACTCCGAAACGCGTGTTGGGTGAAGGATCAATTTTACTTACCATCTATTCCAACTACTTGCAGTATCACTTATGGTTGATATGTACACTCCATGATCTATGTTTTTATCTATGTATTTTCAATACATTTTGACCTTTTTCTATTATATTGTTCTGTGACCTTGTCTAAGTGCCGTTAAAGTCCTACCCCAAGGGGAACCCCTTTCTTTCTATATCCTTATATTTGGATGTTGGCACTGTGAAATAATCACTGCTATCTCATTATTGGCAGAGAGATCAGAGCACACCGCTCCGGCTCTCTGTTCTCTAAGCTGCCTGTCACAAACATGGCAGAACAGAGAACTGATTAAGAAAGAGGCGTGCACCCCTTTTGTTGATTAGGAGTAGCATCTGCTCTAATTTTTATGTTTAGAAGAGTGGTGCCAGCTTGTGCTTGCACTACTCTTTGTTAAAGCGGAACTATGCTTACCTCGGCTCCAGCAATGTGGCGCCCCCAAGCTCCGTGCCCGGTCTTGATTGCCGGCATGCGCGGGAGTTCACTCCCATTCTGCATTGCGAAATTTGTACAGTGAGCTGTGCATGCATGGCTCACTGTACAAGGCGGACAGGCAGGTGACTAAACTCTTTTTTGCAAATTCTTTATTTAAAGTATCCAGCATCAACAGAGCAGCAAAACACAATATTAGCATAGGTCAGTGATGGCGAACCTTTTTGACCCTGAGTGCCCAAACTGAAATAAATACATTGGTTTTGTGTTGCAAAGTGCCAACACAGCAATTCGCGAGAGAGGGGGGCTGAGCGAAAGAGAGGGATTGTGTGTGAGAGAGAGGGGGGTTGTGAGAGAGAGAGGGGGGGAGCGGAAATCGGCGCCAAATTCAAAAAAGTTTAAAAACACATACAGTACTGTAATCTTACAGATTACAGTACTGTATACAAAAAATACACATCCTCTTTGTCCCTAGTGGTCTGCCCAGTGCCCTGCATGTCATTTTATATAATAAAAAGATTTTTTTCTGCCTGGAAACTGGAGATTGTCCATAGCAACCAAAAAGTGTCCCTTTATGTCAAAAGTTGTTTTAGACCAGCTAGAAAACAGCGATAATAAATTAGAATCACAATTTATCATCAAACAATAAATTTAATGACAGCGAATATTCTGCAACTGAGCAAATTTCAGTGTTTTTGATTTGATTACATTATTGAATCATTTTTATATATATTTTTATTATATTATAATTTATGATTTTGTGTTTCAAACTTTATCATACCCGGGATGTCTACTAGACTCTGGTTCGGACAGATTTAAGTGAGTTATTCATAAGAATTGCATGCCTACAATATAAAAACGCCAAATTTCCATGCAAAATAATTGTACCGCTTTCAGCACTAAATTCCAGACAGAATCATACCGCCAGGGAGGTTAATGAGTGTTGAAGCCGAAGCAAGTGTAAGAGCTCATTTACACTTGCTTCGACTTCAACAACGCTTCAGACAGGCTTGTTAAAGCTCTCTGAACGCCAGTCAAAGCTCCTGTCACTAACTAAAATGGTTAGCTTACAGTCCTCTTTACACCTGCTTTTGCTTTGCTTTGACTTTGCTTCAAAAATTATACCCCATGTAGCTTTAGTGCTTCAAAGCATCTGTGGCAAAGCTCGCTTGAAACCCCACTGAAGCCTCATCGAAGCCCCACGAAGCTTTACCAAAGGCTCATCGAAGCTCCACCAAAGGCTCATTGAAGCCCCACCAAAGGCTCATTGAAGCCCCACCAAAGTACCAAGCAAAAGCAAGGTGTAAACAGGCTTGTAAGCTAACCATTTTATTTAGTGACAGGAGATTTTTACTGGCGTTCAGAGACCTTTAACAAAGCGTGTCCGAAGCTTTGTTTTGAAGCAAGTGTAAACTAGCCCTAACTGATCACATCTGCAGCACCATGGCAAAAGCAGATCAAACAGAGGCTAAGATGGCAGCTTCCTTTACTGTATTAATGACATTAGAATGACTACAGTTCTTCTTCAGTAGTCAATATTACTCCAATTAAATATCCATTCATAGAGTCAGCACTTGCAAGAAAAAGCATGGTTGTTACTTACCTATGTCAAATCTAGAATCTCTTTGAAAGGCTAAAAGTACACATTTTATTGTCAAATTGTTAAATTTTAACAATATTGTTAAAAAGGCAAAGCTGATGGAGCCCTAAAACTTACACATAAGGACTTGATCAGTTTTGTATCTGAAGTCATATGATATTGCATGTTACACAGGCCTGTGCTCCCATTTAGTAGGTAGGTCAAGTGATTATATTTGCAGTTCTGGAATTTGTCTGGATTAGTGACTCAGCAAGTTCTGAAGCCAGTCCGGTCGCGGTTTCAGTGCGATATTTAAAAGGAGTTCAGTGCTGTTCCGTACTCTGGTTCAGGTGCGATTCCAGACTGAAAAACGCATAGGACTCTTCAAAAATGCACCGCAGGAGGCCCGCGGATATGTGAACTGGCTCAACAAATAAGGCTGCCGGTTCACATGTCATGCGAATTGGATGCAGTTCAAAATGCATCCAATTCGCATATATGTAAACCCAGCCTAAAAATAAGCCAGCAATGGCAGCTTCCATTGTTTCATCCTGATAGGTTCACATAACAAATATATAATTACAATACAAAACACCAATACTGCTGAAACTGGCAGAATTAGTGAAGAATATTTTGATATCATTATACTTCTTGGAATATATCATTCGCTCTTGGAATTGTATCACTTTTCCTTACCTCACAATACTCTGTGATGATGCAGAAACTTGCATTCTCTAGAAAGCTTGAATGGAACTTCACAATGGCTGGGTGGTCTAGCTTTGAGAGTAGTTGCGCTTCCAGGTTAGCTTGAACTGTTTCATTTGGATTCAACTCACCAACAGCTATTTCTTTCAGCACCTTTCTGTAAAAAAAATATATATTTTCAGATAAACCAGAAAACTAATTATTTGAAAAGTTCATTTCTAAAAACAGTTTGGCCACAAGATAAGCACACTAGCAAGTGGTAGTTCACTTAATGCACAGTTGAGCTTGAAAATCTACCTTTAGCCTAGGTTCACATTGATGCGATTTGGTATGTGATTTGACATGTCAAACTCCCATGATAAATCGGCGGCTATTGCCGGCAATGGCACTGTTCGAATCGCTGCGACGCTCACTTTGCGGCACTGCACCGATTCCCAAAAGTAGTTCCTGTTCTACTTTTGGCGACTTCAGGTGTGATTTGTATAGACATCTGAGCAGGAACCCACACAGATGTCTGCGAGTTCGGCTAAACTCGCAAAATTTCAATCCCGCTGCCAGTGTGAATGAATAAATAACTTGTATAGCGCTACATATGCAAACTAAATTGCCTGAGGGCGCTTATGCCGCCAGTGTCTATCTGGGTTTTCTGAAGAGATGGGTCTTGAGCTTCTACCTGAAGGCCAGATAGTTTTCTTCCGAGTGGATGTCCACGGGTAGAGCATTGAGCATTCCATAGCCGTGGTCCTTGGACTGCAAACCTAGTGTGAACCTAGGCTTAGGCAGATCATGGCTGGGGGGATCGTTAGGGACCTGTTTATATCCTCCTAAAAGCAGGAAGCAGTGGAAATTCCCAAATGTTATGCTGAGCCTTCAGTTAGATGACTGAAATCAAGTGAATGAAGGGGGCTGGCCAGAGAGAGTTAAGCTGGGGTGCAAAGTGCTAGATGATGCAGGACATCATCCAGCCAGAAATGAGGCAGGCTCCATTTGACTTGTTGCAGCACAATGTTCAGTGAAAACTGAGTAAGTTCAATACAGGAGAAGAGTCCGTACAACTAAAAGTGGAACTTCAGTCATTTTTTCATCTTTCCATCTATTAAATCTTCTGCTCTTGTTGTTTTAATCACCAAGCCTCTTTTTGAGATTTGTTGTTTAAAAGTTAAAAACATTTTTTTTTTGCTAGAAAATTACTTAGAACCCCCAAACATTATACATTTTTTTTCTAACAGCCTAGAGAATAAAATGGCAGTCGTTGCAATACTTCTGTCACACCGTATTTGCGCAGCGTTCTTACAAGCGCACTTTTTTTGGAAAAAATACACTTTTTGAATAAAAAAATAAGACAACAGTACAGTTAGGCCAATTTTTTTTTTTTATACTGTGAAAGATAATGTGTCACTTTTATTCCTATAACAAGGAATGTAAACATCCCTTGTAGCAGAAAAAAAGCATGACAAGACCTCTTAAATATGAGATCTGCGGTCAAAAAGACCTCAGATGTCATATTTACACTAAAATGCAATAAAGAAAAAAAAATGTTGTAATTTAAAAAAAAATTAAAAAAAATGGCCCTTTAAGAGCTATGGGAGGAAGTGATGTTTTGACGTCGCTTCTGCCCTGCAATGGTATGGAGACAGGTGGGGGCCATCTTCCCCTCACTTGTCTCCATGCCACAGAGGAGAAAGGATACAATCGCCTCCGCCGCCGCGGACGGCTTTGGTTAGCGGCAGAGGGCACCTGAGCGCAGCGGGAGGTTCGGGCCCCTCTCCCGCTGCCAATAAAAGTGATCTTGCCGCGAATCTGCCGCAGAGACCACTCTTATCTGAAAGGGGACAGCTGGCCAAAGAAGAGGATACCGGGGTTATGGCAGCTACTGTAGCTGCTGCCATAACAACGATATTACTCTTCAACGTTAGGACGTATATCGGCCTGCGGCGGTCCATAAACGTAAAAGTGGTTAACTTTGGATAGTACTTTTTTTCTGCCAGTAAATACCTTATACAGCCCACTTCCTGTTTCTTGCCTGGTAAAAAGCCTAGGCTTATGACATCATGCACAGCTCTCTCTCTCTGTCACTCTTATGAGAGTTTGCCAGGAAGGTAGGGTGATGAGTCATAAGAGGGCCAATGAGAGCTGCAGAACTGGAGGCGTGCCTCTGTGTGTCTGTGTAAATCTAGGAAGTGAACAGTGAGCAGCTTCAACTGCCCACAGTTAAAATAGCTGCAGCCAGACTCAGTGGAGGGAGATTTCTGCAGCATATTTGGCAAGTACAGAATCACAGTATATATAAAATATGCAAAGTGGTTGGAGGGAAGCTTCAGAATGGCAAAGATGTTTTTATTACAAATTATGTGAGCAGACTGCAGTTGTCTGGGAAAATTCTGATCGATCTCTGGGTAGGCTGGTTGTACTGAAGTAGATCTATCGATTTTCTTCTGAGATCACTGCCAGTGGCTATAGCCACCAACAGTGATTATTGTATTCTGACAGGGGGGAAAACCTCCCACTGTCAAAATTCAATAGTGCAGCGGAAGGGATTCCGCCATCATCACAAAATGTGTAGATGGGGGAATCGAGCGATTTTCTTTCCTATGGTTGAAGAACAGAAAATAACAAAATCTATGGCCTGCTTTAGTCTACGAAGCAGGGCAATGACAGCCTTCAAAGCTGCACAGGAGCTTTGGCTACGACAAGTAACAGATATCTATGGTGACCTTATTTACCAGACAACATTTTAAAATGACATTTTGATTCAAGTCTGATGTCAAAGCTAATGTGTTCTGAACCCAGCGATATCAAAGCCGTCCCTTGCCACTCTGCCCACCATTATCTTCTCTCCTGCATCTTTGAGGTTCCATGTTCCTGGCTGTACTACCCATATCTTTTAGAAGCCATGGATGACTCGGGTGTACACCAGGGGTGGCCCGTCCATTAGGGGCACCGGGCACTGTCCCCTCAATCCATTATGGCCACCCCCTATATGCAATGGATAGATTCATGCATAGCATGAATCTATCCATGGCCATCCCCTATTCATGCGTCCGGCCCCTGTCAGGGCACCGGGTGCATGAATTACAGCGGCCAGGTTTTTTTTTTGAAGCACCTGATTAGAGCCAGAGGCTCTAATAGGCTTCAAAATAGGGTGGGCATGGGACACGGACAGTGCGAACGAATCGCACCCTGGTGTATTGCAAAAGCGAATGAATACTACACTGATGCTCCTTCCGGCCACTCGGGAAGCGGGTCTGATACCCATCACCCGATTGGCTGAAAGGACAGGAGGAGGGGAGGAGACGCACGGAGGAAGCAAGGAGGAGAATTGCCGCTGGCCGATGCCTGGATGCCCAATCTCCGCCGCTGCTCTTTGGATGCCTGCCGCCTAGATGGGATAAGTGCCGGTGGACCAAACGGCAGACGGGGGGGGGGGTACTGTTTGCCACCTCAAAACAAAAAAACACCAGCTGTATTGCGCAGGAGCCACATACAATTTACACTATTTTAAAAATTGCTAGGGGGGACATGAAAAATCCCTTCTGCTAAAAAACTATAGCAATTAAAAAAGCGGAGTTCCACACAAAAATAGAACTTCTGCTTGTTGGCCCCCCCCCCCCACTTTTGGGAGACAGGTCCGTGGGTCCTCCTCCCTTCTCCGCCGCCGGTCCAATTAGAAAGTGCAGCAGGGAAGCTTTGTTCCCCCGCATCGCTGGACCCTGGGACAGGTAAGTGTCCGATTCTTAAAAGTCAGCAGCTGCAGTATTTGTAGCTGCTGAATTTAAAAAAATGTAAGGGGCACCCCACTTTAAGTTCTAAATATATATTTTTCATTATCTGTAAAAACAAAATTACAATTAAACACAAATTGCTGAGTAAAAAAATAAATAAAACCAATGCAGCCACCACTAAGGCTGATAAGTCTCAATATATTATTTTTTTTGTTCTTGTGTTTAGTTGTACTTTAAGAAACCTTGAGTTATTAAAAGTAAAATGGTGTATTATACCAGAAATACAATTAATTATATTAAAGCATGTCAATATGTTTAGGTACCACATTAAAATAAAAGGACATTTTAAGTGGAGGTCTAGAAATGTGTATCATCCCAGAAATATAAATTGATTTATTATCACTTTCAACAAATATAGTAAACTATTTTTCTTTATGAACAAAATGGGTTTACTGAAATAATACATACCTAGCAACAATACAGAGGTTAAATGAATAACTATTATGTAAGGACATACATAATACATTCATTGTGGACGTGTGAAGAAAATTGGTCTTTAAATAGTATAAAATGGAATTATAATTCATATATGAGATACTGTTTTGTATTGTTCCGTTATCGTTTTGAAGCAAAGGAAGAGCCAGCAGCGCGGCTTTATATAACACCCGGGGAGACCGAACAATCTTCCCAGGTGGTGAATAGCGCACACTCATTTAAATATTTACAAGTCTTTTCTCATTCAAAAATAGCTCATTTGGGAAACCAGCATAGAGTAAAGGTCAATAGTATAGCAAAAGTAAGTTAAGTCAGCTGGAAAATTGGGCAAAAAAAAATAAAAAGGCTAGGCTCACATTTTCATGTTTTAATAATGTACATTTTTATTTAAATTTTTTGCATGTATTTTTAAAGGACGTTTAAAGTCTACTTGTATTCAGTGCAGACCCGGCAAAGTATTATAACTGGATTATAAAATACCCATATGCTAAGAACTTGGAGTACCGCTCAAAGCGCTACAAAGCCTCCCCCTGCAGTCCAAAGCACAAAACAGATCAAACAAGCTCATCCAGGCTAGCAGAAGTAAATGAGAAGATGGAAGGTGGAAACGCCATGCACTGAAGCCCAGCCACTATACACAAAGGTGAAGATACGGCTTCAGCCTAAGCTCCTCCTGACTACACTCTCTTGACATGTTTTGCCCTACCCATTTATTTTAGGTACTTATATAGCTCTGTCAATTTATGCAGCGCTTTACATATACACTAAATTGTCAAACGTAATGGGATGCCTGCCTTTACACACACATGAACTTTAACCACTTGCCGACCGGCTGACGCTGATTTACGTCAGGTCTCTGCTGGGTGAAACTTTAAAAGGCCGCCGGGGGGGGGGGGCGCGCGTGGTGGGGGACCCAATGCGTGTGGCCGGTGGCCGTGATCACCGCCAGCTCCCCACGATCGCGGCACAAGTACCAGTACAGGGACTTTGTGTGTGTGTGTGTGTAAACACACAAATCCCTGTTATGTCTCCTCTCCCCTGACAGATCGTTTTTTCCTACTTAGTAGGAACAGCGATATGTCTCCTCCCCCAGTCAGTCCTATCCCCATACAGTTAGAAACACTAACAAGGCACATAGTTAACACCCATGATCGTCCCCTAGTGTTAGCCCCTTACATGCCAGTGACAATTACACAGTAATCAGTGCATTTTTTTAACAATGATCGCTGTATAAGTGTCAATGGTCCCAAAAATGTGTCAAACATGTCCAATCTGTCCGACAATATTCTTGATAGCAAGCATAAACAGCATACATAATGCTGATCCCGTAGGGCGTAACGCGTATGGAAGGAGGAACCATGGCTTGTGATGTCACCCACTGCTATCCTGACAAGCATTTTGTTTATGCTTGCTATCAAGAACATTGTCTGTAAGTTTTCTACCTATGTTAAAGTCTGTGCTTTTATAATAACAGAGAGCACTTAGTTGTTTTTATTTTATTTATCCATGACAGGGATTCATGTGAGCATCAGGCTCTCTCGCGTGTCAAAGTGTTTACCCCCTGAAGTGGGAGAAAGTGTTTACTGACCCTACTGTTGGCTCAGGGGTGGATCTTATGAGGTGAGCGAGCATTTTGCCTGTTGGTGGTAGGATCAGTCACCCCGGTGCAAATGGATCAGATAACACTCACGTGGATTCTTCTGTCTTTTATGGATGTTTTTGGCTATCTTTTATTGGGCCCTGGACTGCTCTTAATGATTAGTGCCATATTGGACTTGTTATAGCTTGTACATATTGATTGTGCTGCACTGTCTGTGTTTACAATTCTTCCAGAAACACATTTGTGAGGTCAGGCACTAATGTTGGATGAGAAGGCTTGGCTTGCAGTCTCTGCTCTACTTCATCCCAAAGGTGTTCTATCGGGTTGAAGTTGGTGCAGGCCAGTTAGGTTTCTCCACCCCAAACTCACTTATCCATGTCTTTATGGACATTGCTTTGTGCCCTGGTGCGCAGTCATGTTGGAACAGGAAGAGGCAATCCCCAAACTGTTCCCACAAAGATGTGAGCATAAAATTGTCCAGAGGAGACCAGAGGAAATCCACACAGGCACAGGGAGAACATGTAAACTGCAGACAGGTAGTGTCGTAGTTGGACCGACAACCCTAGAGCTGGTAGGCAAAAGTGCTGACCACTTAGCCACTGTTCTGCCCAACCTATGAGGCTAAGTCATAGAAATGGGTGGGGCAAAACATGTCTTCACCCTTATATATAGTGGCTGGGCTCCCGATGTGTGGTGGTTCCACCTTCTGTCTTCTGATTTGGATTACAAGAGACACCACATGACCTGAAAATCTGAAGCAATTATCTACTGCCCAAAAGTAAGTACCATATTTATCGGAGTATAACATGGGAAAAATTGCAGGTGCATATTATACGCCGATCTCCACTGATTGTGAGCGGAGAGGAGCGAGCGACGCCGATATACACATAGCTAAATGTACTCGGCTAGGCTTAGCTCCTCTTGGCTCCGCTCACAGTCACGCCCAGTCCCGCCATTGGACCTATGTCCATCATAGGGGCGGGACTGGGCGGGACTGCGAGAGAGGGGAGCCCAGAGGAGCCGAGCCTAGCCGAGTACACTCGGCTTTGTGTATGTGTATGGCGCTCGCTCCTCTTCTCTCACAATCAGCAGAGATCGGCGCCAATTTTAAATAATCTGCCTGCAATGAGGCTGGGCAATGCTGCAAAGACACTGAGCAAGGCTGCAAAGACACTGGGCAATGCTGCAAAGACACTGGGCAAGGCTGCAAAGACACTGGGCAAGGGTGCAATGATGGACAAGGCTGCAGATGGACACTGGGCGAGGCTGCAATGATGGACAAGGCTGCAGATGGACACTGATAAGGCTGCATTGATGGGCATTTAAATGTAATTTTTTTTCCTTAAACTTCCCTCCTAAAAGTTTTTTTCCTTAAAATGCCATCCTAAACTTGGGGTGCGTGTTATACACCGATAAATACAGTATGTACAGTGTTTTTCGACATTGTACACTTTCAGGAATATTGGATGCCTGTATTCTCTGCTGCACACCATAATTCTCTCCTCCAATCCTTATGTCACTCCTGATATTGATGCCATAACCAGTGTTTGCAGTTTTCCATTTAGGTATCATGCACACAGGACAGTTTGCAAATTTTCCTCCTTTCCTCCTGACAGGCTATGGTGTAGCACAGTTTAATACAAAAAAGGTAAATTGAACAACAAAATGCACTTAGGATAACAGGTGGAGGATGATCAGTCCAGGGAGAGCAGCTGTCATCATGCCAGGGGAAACCGCTAGTCCGGGGAGGGCTGACAATTTAAGGGAACAGATAAGGGCAAGCCGAGACCGGAGAAGCCGGGGGTCGATTGGCAGATGGTGCGAGAGCTGAGGTGGATGCCTGGAAAGATCCTACAGCCTGTGTGGACGACATGTCAGCCCGTGGATCGGTAGCCAATAGGAACGCGCTTCAGAGACAAGCCACACCTCCTTCATCAACCTTGTAGGCTGCAAGCGCTTGGGCATTAATTATTTTAATTGGCCAGAATAATCATTTATTTATAAATATTTGTTTATAATATTTAAATAAAATAACACTTAAGCGCATAACGCGCCTAGCGTTAATACTCATTTAAATGCGTTTAGACGCGTCAATGTTTTTCCTGCCAAAACGCAGCTGTTCCTGGACGCACTGACTGTAGGGGGATTTTTTTCTGCTTCTATGCTCTTCTAAACACCTATGTGTGCATGGACAAAGAGGCCAACGTGGAGAGGAGTTGAGAGAAAAAACAATATATGCCATGTCAGAAAAACATCCATTGTGCATGAGGATTTACTTAGTATTATAATTCCAAAAATCAGCCTGCAGGTCTTTTCCCAAGTTACTTGACCCATTTTTTAAAAGAATACAATTTCAAAAGACACGTTTGACTTTCCTGTAAAACAAACATCTTCCAGGAAG
The DNA here is from genome assembly GCA_028564925.1 of Lithobates sylvaticus. Lineage (NCBI taxonomy): Eukaryota > Metazoa > Chordata > Amphibia > Anura > Ranidae > Lithobates > Lithobates sylvaticus. Next base: position 387,651,676 of record CM053030.1, read on the forward strand.
GATGAGCCCATGCTGAGAGGTAATTTATCAGATAGATATCTCAGATAGATATCACTTTTACACAAAGTCTGAAGTGGCGCCCTGTTAGATGTACAATGACCGAAGCAGGGCATGAAGAAAGGGCAGAAAAATAGCCATTAAAATAGTTCCAAATAAAATATTTTTCACAAATGAACCTGTCTGAGTCATATACTTCTTTGGATGCAATTCAGTTCATGAGTACGCCTCATTGTATTGTTCTGCTTCCTCTAATGTCACTGTGACCTCCTATCAGCAAGGCATCATCTACAGCAGTTTGAAGAAGTACATACATAAAAAGAAAAAGACAACATCAAAAATTCTGTAATTGTAGGCAATCAGATATGTACTATGAGCTACAGGAGTGGCTGGCATTACAGTTTAAAATCAGTTCCTAGCAGGAAGTATGGTTCGTGAACTTATTTTAAATGTATACATTTATTTATTGTGCTTTATTTAAAGTCCCAGGTTTATGTATTTAAATGTGTTCAATTTGATGTCATTAGGGTCAATTCATTGCAACCGTATTCATTATTTTATTTCATGATGATTTTCTCATTAAAAAAAAATGTTCAGTTCACAAATATAAATATTGCATAGGTATGAAATGGTATTTTTTTTTTTCACTTGAAATGGATATTTGAAGTATGTGTAAACCCAATCACTAAAATCTATAAGATAAAGTAATTTTCTTCAACTCTTTTTTAAAGGAAAAAAAAGGACATAACATTCAAATTTGAATGAAAAGAATTGAATGAAAAGATAAAGTAATTTCATAGGTCATTTTCAACTATCTTGAATCTGAAGCTTTTACTAAATCAATACTTAGGGATCCTGATATCAAGGCCCTTCCTGTTATAGGGGGGTAATGCTCTGTCTTGGTTGTGCTTCTACCTTGCCACCTTCAGTGGAGACTACAAGTGGTTGTTTCAACACATATTACACATAAAATATGACAATGGTTTATGATACACAGTGCAAACTAAATGTCATTTAGTTAGAGTTTACGGTGATTTAACCAGAGGCGTGCCGAATGTGCCTAGGCACACCCTAATTACCCTGTACCGCGCAGTTTCCCCATGCTGCCTGGGCCAAAAGTGAGACCGCATGCTGCCCGAGCAAAAAGTTTAGACCCCTAATATTTCACTGAAGACCCCCAATGTGGCTCCTAAAATAATTGTAAAAAAATATCAAAAAGTAATTTTGTAAAAAAAATTATAAAAAATAAAAAAGTAAAAAAATTATAAATAATAAAAATAAAAATAAAAAACTACTGACAGCGTCCTCTGCCTTACTAACACCATCCACTGCTCTACTAACTGGCACCAATCTCTGTCCTACTGACATGTCCACTGCCCTACTGACACCGCCCACTGCTCTACTGACACCGTCCACTGACACCGTCCACTGCTCTACTGACACCATCCACTGCTCTACGGACACCGTCCACTTCGCTACTGACACCATCCACTGCTCTACTGACACCGTTCACTACCCTACTGACACCGTCCACTGTTCTACTGACACCGTCCACTGCTCTACTGACACCGTCCACTGCCCTACTGACACCGTCCACTACCCTACTGACAGCATCCACTGCTCTACTGACACCGTCCACTGCCCTACTGACACCATCCATGTTTTAATACATTTTAAAATGTTTGTTTACATTTATTTATAAGAGTGTGTGAGCCATATACTGTATATATGTATCTATACACAAACACACACGCATGTGCATTTGAGCTTTGAGGTGCACAACCTGATGCAATAGGCTGCGCACGCCTATGGATTTCACCTATTGAAAGTCTCTGCTTTTTATTATTATAATTATTTTATTATTATTATTCAGAATTTATATAGCACCAACAGTTTGTGCAGTGCTTTAAAGTAAAAGGGAGGCAGTACAGTTAGGCCCTTTTCACACTGAGGCGTTTTTCAGGCACTACAGCGCTAAAAATAGCGCCTGTATAGCACCTGAAAAAAGAAGCTCCTTTCACTCCAGTGTGAAAGCCGGAGGACTTTCACACTGGAGGGGTGCGCTAGCAGGATGGTAAGAAAAGTCCTGCTAGCAGCATCTTTGGAGCGGTGAAAGAGCGGTGTATTCATCGCTCCTAAACCGCTCTTACCCATTGAAATCAAAGGGGCAGCGCGGCTATACCGCCAGCAAAGCGCCGCAGGTTTTAACCCTTTTCCGGCCGCTAGCGGGGTGGTTTAGAATAGCGCCGGTAAAGCTGCGCTAAAAATAGCGCTGACACCCGCACCGCCCCAGTGTGAAAGGGGCCTTACAATACAGTTCAATTCAGAAGGATTAGGAGGGACTTGCTCAAGGAATTTACAATAAGTATTTTCTCTCCATCTCAAATGGCTCGTTTTCTTTTTATACACAAAAAGGGCCTTATCTTCTAATGCCGCGTACACACACGAGCGGACTTTCCCGCGGGATTGTCCGCCGGACTAGAGTCCGCCGGATAGTCCGATCGTGTGTGGGCCTTCGACTGACTTTTTTTCCCAAAAGTCCGGCGGACAAGGTTTTAAGTTTTGTTTTAAAATTGTCCGCTGAACTTGGCAGTCCGGCGGACAATACGGCCGTCTGTATGATGGTCCGGCGGACCAAAAAGGACGCATGCTCAGTAGCAAGTATTTTTCTAGTATTTTTCTTTTTCTAGTCCCGTCGTACGTGCTGTACGTCATCGCGTGAACCGCCGGACTTTTTGCGTGATCGTATGTGGTCAAGTCCGTTCACTTTCAAGTCTGGCGAAGCCCCGCTGGAAGGTCCGGCGGTTTGTCCGATCGTGTGTACGAGGCATTATAGTATCTCACAAATATTTTCCAGGTAGAAGCTAATGATATTTAATATGTGTAATACATTTAATGATTTACATACTGTATTTATATACCATATTATGGTAATAAATGTTAAAATCTAGCAAAAATTTGGCACAATACTGCTGTAATTACTGCATGTGCTATTGCCTTGATCATGTTATATAATCCTGAGAACCAGACTATGAGATACATTGGCACACATGATAAAATAATGCATAGGAAAGCACATGGCAAAGCTATGGTGATTTCACTGCTATAGACGCATGTTTGTTTGAGCCACATCAGTTTCTATGTTTAATGGCCCATTACAACTATGGGGAAATTGCAACTGGAAAGTTCTGCTTGAATAATTTACTGATGTCAGTGTTCCACAAGTCGTGGTATCAACAGACCAGGTGACCTAGTTCAAGTAATAGGTCATTTTATAGGACTCAAAGCATTTCTCTCATTACAAGGAAATAGAAATGTTTAAGGATACCGGAAACACATTTTTGCCATGTTCGGAAACTGCCGCATTTCTTTTAATGCTTACTTTTGGATACAAGTTTATTTTAACCACTTCAGTCCCGGAAGGATTTACCACTTCCTGACCAGGCAATTTTTTGCGACACGGCACTGCATCTCTTTAACTGACAATTGCGCGGTCGTGCGATGCTGTACCCACACAAAATGAATGTTCTTTTTTTTCCCACAAATAGAGCTTTCTTTTGGTGGTATTTAATCACCTCTGCAGTTTTTATTTTTTGCGCTATATGAATCCATAGAGGATTGGGACACCTGTGGCATCAAGAGTGACCGATTTCACCCCATGTGGAGACAGGGCCTTTTCTCCACCTGCGTTCATGAAAGGTTACGTGCTTTACTCACTTGGGTCATTGCAACCTTAACAGATTTAACCACTTGGCGCCCGCACTATAGACGGAAGACGGCTACAATGCAGGCTTAAAATGCTAGGATGGCGTTCATGGATGTCCTTCCATTCTCGTGCCGCAGGGCGCCCCCCTTCCCCAAAGCACCCACCCCCCCCCCCCCCCATGTTGATGCGGGGCATCTCGGGGTGACCTAAAGTCGGATCCTGAGTAGCCCTGGTGTGAACCAGCTCTTATTCGGTAAAGTCCAAAATTTTATGTTAATAGCAAACTAAATTTTGAAGTACTTTCAAGTGACATTTGTCAAGTCATCGAATGTACTGAAAATTTCCATACAAATTTTCTTATGACTGTTGGTACAAATGTTCATTATTTAGTCTGCCTTATAATCACAATCGCAACACAGATTAGGAGGACAATGAGAAGCCCTTTGCACAATTTATATTACCAAATTAAGATCCCCCTAAAGCAGTTTTACCGCTACAGGGCACCTCTGCACCGTATCACATCTATATACGTGATCTGACATTTCTGCATGCATGCACGCAGCTGGCGCCTCACTCTCGCTCTGATTACACACAGCGGGAGCCGCTTGGTGGGTACCCCAGACTCGATGTCTGCCAGCACCTGCCAATCATGCTGCAGAGAGATAGAATGGCAGTCTGCCTATCTAAACAAGGTAGATCGCCATTCTGACACGAGGGAAGAGATGAAATTTGTGTCCCTGCAAAGCAGGGAATAAATATAAATCTCTTCCCCTAGTAAAAGCACCTACCACAGTGTAGTAAACACTGGTTAGGCACACAGTTAACCCTTTGATCACCCCTGATGTTAACCCCTTCCCAGCCAGTGTCATTAGTACAGTGAAAGTGCATATTTTTTAGCACTGATCACTTTTTAGTGTCACTGGTCCCCAAAAAGTGTCAGTTAATGTTCAAATGTCTGCCGCAGTTTTGCAGTCTCGTTATAAGTCGCTGATCACCACCATTACTAATTTAAAAAATGTATAAAAATATCCCATAGATGCTATCATTTTTGTGCAATCAATATACGCCTATTCAGATTTTTTTTTCACCAGAAATATGTAGCAGAATATTGGCCTAAATTTATGAAGAAATTCAATTTTTTTTTTTACTTTTTTTTTATTTTCAATCATTTTTATTGAATATTATCAAAAGAGTAATGAACATTATAAACAGTAAGCATGAATTAACAGGAAGTACAGCGATATGAGAAGAATATATCCAGAACTTCAGAGGAACATGGGATGGAGAAAATAATCACAGTGAGAAATAAGTGGCGGTAGAGCCCAATGCCCTGATCCACCTCCTGTTTTTTACTTTTTTAATTGGATGTGTTTTATAGCAGAAAGTGTCAAAATTCAAAATTTCTAAATTGTCGTTCTTTTTCGTTTTTAGCACAACAAAAAAAACCCAGAAGTGATCAAATACCACCAAAAGAAAGCTCTATTTGTGGGGGAAATAAGGAAATACATTGTATTTGGGTACAACGTCACACAACCACACAATTGTCTGTTAAAGTAATGCAGTGCCATATCACAAAAAATTGCCTGGTCATGAAGGAGGGTAAATCTTCCGGAGGTCAAGTGGTTAAATGTACAGTTGTTCTTTAACCACTTCAATACCAGGCACTCCCCCCCCCCCCCCCCTGCCCAAGCCAATTTTCAGCTTTCATCGCTGTCACTTTTTAAATTACAATTTCGCGGTCATGCTACACTATACCCAAACAAAATTTTTTCCACAAATAGAGCTTTCTTTTGGTGGTATTTAATCACCTCTGTGGTTTTTATTTTTTGCTAAACAAATAAAAAAAGACCGAAAATCTTTGCACTGATGAACAATGTCTACTCGCGTCTGTCAGATGCAAGTGAGAAAAAGCAGATAAACGGCTCTTCCTGTTTACACTGTGATCAGCCGTGATTGGACACGGCTGATCACGTGGTAAAGAGCCTCCGTCAGAGGTTCTTTACCGAGATCGGTGTTGCAGTGTGTCAGACTGACACACCACACCACAGATCGCCGCACTGCACGCCCCCGAGGGTGAGCGATCGCGGCTTATCCTGCTGCACGTCATATGACAACCCATATAGGATAATGGAACCACCGCCCAGACGTCATTTTGCTATAGGCCGGGCAGGAAGTTGTTAATAATTCAGAGATAACTGTAAATGAACAGTAGTGAAGCAATGTTAAAGTGGTTGTAAACCCTTTACTACCACTTTAACCTACAGGTAAGCCTATAATAAGGCTTACCTGTAGGTACCGGAAAGATCTCCTAAACTTGTACAGTTTAGGAGAAATTTACCATATACACTTGTGCCGACGTCATCAGCGCATGCGCACTGAAGAAAGGGCCTGTGCCTCGACCGGCAGCTCCCGCGTGCATTCGCGAGAGTGACGTCATGCGACTCTGGCCAGTCACAGAGTCGGAGTCCACGGCCCCGTAAGGAAGAGGGGTGAAGATGGATGCGTGCCACCAGCGGGGACATTGCGGGCTTCGTTTGCAGGTAAGTGCAACATAATGGGCTAGTATGCAATGCAAACTAGCCCATTATGCTTTACTTTGCAGGGGGGAAAAAGAGGAAGTAAAACCCATCAGGGTTTACTTCCTCTTTACCCACTTAAATACAGAGCACTTATACACCTTCCTGCCCAAATCAATTTTCAGCTTTCAGCTCTATCACATTTTGAATGACAATTGCGCGGTCATGCGACGCTGTACCCAAACAAAATTTTTATAATTTTTTTTCCCACAAATAGAGCTCTCTTTTGGTGGTATTTGATCACCTCTGGGGTTTTTATTTTTTGCACTACAAATAAAAAAATATAGAAAATTTTGAAAAAAAAAGCTTTTCCTTTATTTTTGTTACAAAACTTTGTAAATAAGTAAGTTTTCTCCTTCACTGATGGGCACTGATGAGGCAGTACTGATTGGCACTGATGAGGTGGCACTTATATGTAGCACTGATGGGCACTGATAGATGGCACTCATAGGCGGTACTAATGGGCACTCATAGGTGGCACTGGAGGGCACTGATAAGTGGCGCTGATAGGCAGCACTGATAAGTGGCGCTGGCAGGCATCACTAATGGGCACAGAGTGCCATCCCTAATGGGCAATGATTGCCATCCCTGGTGGGCTCTAGTGGTCTTACCTGGTGGTCATGTTTGGGCATCCCTGGTGGCCATGGGTGGGCATCCCTGTTGGCCATGGGGTGGCATCCCTGGTGTTCCTGGGTGGCATACTGGGGTGGGCTGTACTGATAATCAATCAGTGCAGACCCCCCTGTCAGGAGAGCAGCCGATCGGCTCTCCTCTACTTGCGTCTGTCAGAGCGAGTAGAGGGAAAGCCGATACACGACATTCCTGTTTATACTGTGATCAGCTGTGATTGAACACAGCTGATCACGTGGTAAAGAGCCTCCATCAGAGTCAGAGTGACAGACCACACCACCGGCAGCCGCGCTGCGTGCCCCCGCGGGCACGCGATCGCAGCTTATCCTGCTGGACGTTATGTAACGCCCAGTCAGGATAATAAAGCCACTTCCCATTTTGCTATATGGTGGGGGGATAGTGGTTAAAGAACAGCTAAAAAATCCAGCAGTTGCTTTACGAGTGACTGCTTATCAGCTACATCAGTTCCTCTGGCCTTGAAACAGCAGAACCGCAAATTCAGCAACCCCTACTAGGCAGTTTGCAGGCATTTGATTGAAGAGATCTTTGGTTAAATTTTTCCCAGCATTACTGCATTCATGGCAGCAAAAGCACAAATATCCTTTACCAGGTGGAAACTGCTGAGAATAAGAAAACATAGCATGTTTTCTGGAAGAAGAAAGGAACATGTCTTGTTACTGAGGTGTCAGAGATGTCAGTTTGTCCACAAAAGTGCCACAAATTCGTCTAATGACCAAAATAATGCTGAGTGACAAATCTCAATTCCTGTGCACGAGTTCAGTGCTGATCTAACAGGTAATATCATCAGAAGACTTCACATCTCCAGAGATGTCACAGCTTTTATTGTTACTTTCTTTGTACAGATCATGTCACTTACAAATCCACCAGGCCCCCTGAGGCCTTTGTTAAATATCTCTTAATGCATGTTATTTCCAGGCTAACGATAGCAGGAGGAAGTAGACGAGACAGGCTAGCTTGTCGATTTTGTCAGCTACTGGTTTTGATGATGTTGGTAATATGACAGGTGCTCGGCGTGTTGGGATACAGTGTTTTTCACAATGACCTCCATGATTCCTGCACCTCTCGCAATGAAGACTTCATACTGTGCCTTTGAATTATGGTAACAGAGTGGCTGTCTGAGATTCCTTCAAAAAAGATTAAATGGTTTAATGATACCATTTCCTGTCAAAACAAGAGCCCTACATAGGCAATGTGCATGGCTTTAATAGCTGGGAAATGGCTTACACTCTAGTCTTATCTCCACCTTAGTAAAAAAGAAAAAATCATTATTGGAAACTTCTCAACACTGTGAAAGCATTCCTTGGCAGGCATTCGAATAGGATGGAGAAGTATATCCAAAAGGAAATCCAGAAACAAATGCCAACTGTGTAATATATAATGTTGCGAATGTGTTGAATAATGTATTCAGGGTTGTACTGTGCAACTATACTACCCTAGGCACAAACGAACAATGACACCGTATGTGGCCTTCCTTACAGTCTGGACACCTGTTACATACCTATTGACAGGGCCGATCCTGGGTGGGTGCACGGTGTGCACCACACCCAGGAGCCACAGAGGTGGGGGCCTCCCAGATATGCATAACGGTCGGCGGCCACCCCCTCACGATTCTTTTATCCCGGAGGAAGTTGGGTCAGGACAGGGGGAGGGGTGCCGAAGCTCAAGTGGCACTCACTTATGTAGCGGGGGCCACTCTGTCAAACGCGGCCCCGCACCTCCTGACAGTTGCGCTCACACTAATCCACTGACAGTGGAGCGAGAGCCAGCCTGTCAGCTTCTGCGGGGGATTTCCCCCTCCATCTCCTCCGAACACTGCAGCATGTGCGAGCTCCCCTCGCAGAGCCCGGCCGCCCACTCTGTTCCCTCCCCTGCTTCCTCATTGGTAGGGGGAGGGAGCTCCTTAGCCAGGCCTCCAGCAGCTGCAAAGCATGGTGTAATATGTAGTCCTTATTGCAAGGGGCCCTTTAGCAATCCCTGGGGGCAGAAAATCCCCAGTCTGTCCACGGGAGGAGGACAGATGAGAGGCTGCGGGGGAGCGGACTGTCACTCCATGAGGCGAGGGGACAGAGCAGAGATAATGTATGCTTTTTGGTGAATGTGTTTTTTTTATTAAAAAGAAAGGACTATGAAGATTTCTCTCTTCCTTCTCACTGTTTCATGCTGGGAGCTGATATTATTAACCCCTTTAATATATATTTTTAGCAAAGACCCTAGAGAATAAAATGGCAATTGTTGCAATATTTTATGTCACACTGTGTTTGTGCAGCGGCTTTTCAAATGCAATTTCTTGGGAAGAAATACACTTTCATGAATAAAAAAAAAAATAAAATAAAAAAAAACACTAAAGTTAGCCCAATTTTTTTGTATAATGTGAAAGATGATATTATGCCGAGTAAATAGATACCCAACATGTCATACTTTAAAATTGCGCACACTCGTAGAATGGCGACAAATTATGGTACCTCTTGTCGCCCGAGCTATAGCTGAAAGACGGCTACAGCGCTTGCCTAAATTCCTGGGAGGGCGCCCATGTACGTCCTCCCGTGCATGTGATGCCTGCACACCCCCGGCAGGGTGCGCACGGCGTGCTCTATGATCAGGGAGTCCATGAGACTCCGCTCATCACAGATTAAAGTAAGGGGTAGATCCTGGCCCCTTACCACGTGATCAGCTGTCAGCCAATGACAGATAACAGCTGACGTGATGTAAACAGAAGCAGGTAATTGGCTTTTTCTTCCCCTCATAGTGACAGCATGAGGAGAAAAAAAAAAGCAGATTATCGTCTTGTGTAAATGGGACATCGGTCCTGCACACTCCAGACCCACTGCTGCTAAGCAGTGCCCACCAGTGCCACCTACCAGTGCTCATCAGTGCTGCCAATCAGTGCCACCTATCAGTGCTGCCTATCGGTGTCACCTACCAGTGCCTATTAGTGCCACCTTTAGTGCCTATCAGTGCCGCCTCATCAGCACACATCAATGAAGGAGAAAAATGACCTGTACGACAGCACTGAAAGCTGAAAATTGGCCTGTGGAGGAAGGGGGTTTAAGTGGCCAGTAAGCAAGTGGTTAAAAATCTCCAATCTCCCAAAAATTTTAACGGTTACCTGTTTGGAGTTACAGAGGAGTTCTTGTGCTAGACTTATTGCTCTTGCTCTAACGATTGTGGGGATACCTCACATGTGTTATTTGAACACTGTTTACATTTTTGGGGGCGACATACGTATGCGTTCGCTTCTGTGCATGAGCATGGAGGGATATGGCGCTTACATTTTTTTTCTTATTATTTTTTTTATTTTTTATTTTTTTTTACACTGTCCCTTAAAAAAAAAATTTTTTTGATCACTTTTATTGCTGCCACAAGGAATCTAAACTTGTGACAGTAATAGGCAGTGACAGGTCCTCTTTATGGAGGGATCTGGGGTCTATAAGACCACAAATCCCTCCTTTGCACTTAAAAGCATTCAAAACGTCAAGTTTGGCTGCTTTAAATACTGTCATTCTTTTAAATCTGGCACCTTTAAGGCTTTAGTCAACCAGACGTGATATCATGACATCCCTTTGGGTTACTAGAGCCGAGACCTGAACAAAGCCTGGATTGGACTTGCCGGCTGGTCGCTCGGGCCTCCTGGTGGGATAGGAGAGCCCAGGCGAGCCACAGAAGGAGGCCGGAGGGAAGCATGTCTCCTCCCGCTGCTTGTGATAACAGCTGAGCAGCTGATTAGCTGCATCGGTTGTCATTACAAAAAAGCTAACCGTCGCCTCTAAAAGCGGTACGGGTGATGCCTGCAGCTGTACAACCCCTTGAAGCAGAAGGCCACATATTTGCATTACGACAGTGTGAAGGGGTTAATTAGCCAAGTGATGCTGCTGTTTGTTGTAAAAAAAAAAGGGGACCCATAGAATGTTCTTCACCTCCCAGCCATACATAAATATAAAACCACTCTAAAAAGCCATATGTATGAAAGATGGAGTCGTGGCTATAGAAACATTTGTAAAGGGGAGTAGTTACTAAAATGACCACCCCCATGTGGAGGCACCAGAAATATTTCTGCACCCAGGCGCCTGTGACCCTGGCATCGGCCCTGCCTATCGAAGACCAAGTTGAGCAAGAGACTTCTCTTATACACCCTGTACACCTCCAGCAGGAATCAGGTTCAACCACCAGTTTTAATGCCATTGTAGATCCTCGACTTTAAGATCTCCTTACAGGTGCAGCATCAAGTTCAACCACCAGTTTTAATGCCATTGTAGATCCTCCACTTCAAGATCTCCTTACAGGTGCAGCATACAAATTGGTGTATGCTCAGGCATGTTGCAATCACCCTGCTTACAGATTCATAATGTCCAAAGACAAAAAGGTCAAGCACCAGATTTAGCTCCTGTCAAAAACCTTTATTGAACCAGCAAACAATTCTCCTCCCACCAAACTTCTTCCTCTTACGCTGTTCACTTTGAATAAAGTTTAATCGGTTAAGCTTGATTCTTACGTAAAACATGTTCAAAGAAGGAGCTTGGCAGAGGTCTGTAGGATCAATAGTGTTATTTGATGAAAGCTCAACATGTAATCCTGTCTTTCTGCCATTGGGCTCTTGCTGGCTCCTATTTCTCAACCACAGGCTTAAAGGCTTAAAAGCTAATGTACATGGTTATTATGTGGCATGTAACATAAAACACAACCTTATTTCATGGCACAAGCAGCACAGGTTTTCATGCAGCCACCTGTACAAATTAATTCCAACATGCCACCATGTGTGGCTATATGCAGCTTCGATCTTAAACATGGGCACGGAAAAAAATTCCCCCTTTTGGTGAAGTTCTGCTTTAACTTTAATGTACAGTGTCTTGAAATTTTCCAAATGTTGTCATGTTACAACCAAAAACGTAAATGTATTTTATTGGGATTTTATGTGATAGACCAACACAAAGTGGCACATAATTGTGAAGTGGAAGGAAAATGATAAATGGTTTTCTAATTTTTTTTCCAAATAAATATGTGAAAAGTGTGGCGTGCATTTGTATTCAGCCCCCTTTACTCTGATACCCCTAACTAAAATCTAGTGGAACCAATTGCCCTCAGAAGTCACCTAATTAGTAAATAGAGTCCACCTGTGTGTAATTTAATCTCAGTATACTGTAAATACAGCTGTTTTCTGAAGCTCTCAGAGGTTTGTTAGAGAACCTTATGCCCCTTACACACGTTCCGATTATCGGACAACAAAAGTCGCTTTCGGACAGATCATTCGATAATCTGATCGTTAGTACCCAGCTTTCGACAGCCGACCACGACAGTCTGTCCAACCAAATCCGAAGGGACAAACAGGAAAACTTTGGTCAGACGACAGCCCATCGTACGACAATCGTGTAATCAGTACAGTATGCGTCCGATAAAAGTCGTTCGACAAACACCACGCATGGTCGGAAACACGAAAATAAACCAAAAGGACACAGGGGTCACACGTATTTGACATCATTGAAAATACGTAGCTACGCACAGCAGAAGATTTTTCCAGAATCGTACGACAAAAGTCTTACACACATTTTGCACTGTTGTATTCGATCTTAGTTGTATGCAACAAAATGCAAACGATCTGTCGTACGATAATCGGAACGTGTGTATGGGGCATAAGTGAACAAAAAGCAAAAAAGTTGGAGAAGTTTAAAGCAGGGTTAGGTTATAAAAAAAAAATAGCCCACGCTTTGAATATCTCACAGAGCACTGTTCAATCCATAATCTGAAAATGTAAAGAGTATGGCACAACTGAAAGCCTACCAAGACATGGCCGTCCCCCTAAACCGACAGGCCTGGCAGGGAGAGCATTAATCAGAGAAGCAGCCAAGATGGTAACTCTGGAGGAGCTAGAGAGATTCCACAGCTCAGGTGGGAGAATCTGTCCACAGGACAACGATTAGTCGTGCACGCCACAAATCTGGCCTTTATGGAAGAGTGTCAAGAAGAAAGCCATTGTTGAAAGAAAGCCAAAGCTGTTTGTAGTTTGTGAGAAGCCATGTGGGGGACACAACAAACATGTGGAAGAATGTGCTCTGGTCAGATGAGACCAAAATTTAACTTTTTGGCATAAAAGCAAAATGCTATGTGTGGCAGAAAACTAACACTGCACATCACCCTGAACACACCATCCCCACTGTGAAGCATGGTGGGAGCAGCATCATGTTGGGGATGCTTTTCCTCAGCAGGGACAGGGAAGCTGGTCAGAGTTCATGGGAAGATGAATGGAGCCAAATAAAGGGCAATCTTATAAGAAAACCTGTTTGAGTCTGCAAAAGACTTGAGACTGGGGTTCACCTTTCAGCAGGACAACGACCCTAAACATACAGACAGAGCTACAATGGAATGGTTTAGATCAAAGCATATTCATGTGTTAGAATAGCCCAGCCAAAGTGCAGATCTAAATCCAATTGAGAATTTGTGGCAAGACTTAGGCCTCATGTACACTGCTGCTGGTAAATGGACGTTTATGAACTCCCCTCTATGTTATCTTATCAGTACATGTAAACAGGGTCATTTACAGTAGTTTCTAGGCAGTTGAGCTTAGAGGCATTATTTGGAATGCAAAAAAATGTGTTCAGAAGCTGAGTTTACAGGCATTTCAAGCGCCAAATGCTTCTAAACGCTTCTAAGCATGGCTAAATGCAGTAACTCGCATTTAGCCGCGTTTCGTTTACAGGCGTTTTTCATTTTTGGCTATTTAAAAAAACGCTTCTAAACGCAAACACGGCAAAACGTGGCTAGACGCAGCATGTAAACGTGGCAAAACTCACGTTTTAAGTGTGGGTTATCTGTCAAGTTAAATCCTTCAGGAGAAATTGTAAAATCGTCCCGTTTACATGAAGCCTTAACCACTTGGCGCCCACGCTATAGCCGAAAGACGGGCGCTACCTGCCAGGAGGGCGTCCCTGGACAACCAATATAAATCTGAGGTGTTTATTTACCAATATACATGCAAAACATTTGAATGAGGGTACAAGGGTGGTGGCCTCCCTAGACATCGAATAGGCCTTCGATACCATTAAATGGCCTTTCATTTGAGAGGTCCTCAGGAGGATGGGGTTTCCCTTAACTTTTATTAAATGGATACAGATACTTTATCAAAATCCCACCTCAGCTATTAAGTTGGGAGGGACCTATCACAGTCCTTTTCTCTGTTTAGAGGTACTCGACAGGGCTGCCCTCTCTCTCCAGCCTTATTCACAATAGCGATGGAACCGCTGGCAGTAACTCTCCGTACTTCCCTTCATATTATTGGACTGCGTGTAGGCTAGCTGGAGGAAAGGGTCGCTCTTTACGCGGACAATCTACTCCTCTTTTTCAATGATGCAGGTCCATCACTTAAGGGGGCCTTACAGGTCCTTAACTCTTTTTCCTCAGTCACAGGTCTCAAAGTAAATTGGACAAAGTCTCTCTTATTTCCTATAGATCCTGCAGCCTGTGCCACTGCCTATATTAATACTCCCTTGAGATGGGTGGAGCACTTTAAATATCTGGGGGTGGTGGTTTCTAGACAGGTTTCAGACTATATAACCTTAAATCTAACACCTGTGATCCAGGAGACTCAACAATGGCTGAAGGCATGGGAGTCATTATCTCTCTCATTGTTAGGACGCATAAATCTAATAAAAATGAATATCTTACCTAAATTTACATATCTATTTCAACACTCTCCACAGTGAATCCCTAAATTATTTGTTATTAGGCTGCATCATATTTTTTCAGCATTTATATGGAGGTCAAAGCCTCCTAGATATAGCTGGGCAACATTGGTATGCCCGGCTTCCCAGGGTGGCTTGGCATGTCTAGACTTTTATAAATATTATCTGGCCTCTCAGCTAGTAACAGCGGCCTGGTGGCTTAATCCAGGTATCTCTAATTCTGCCATTCAGGTAGAAGCAGCAGTGTTGGGATCCTTGGAGGCATTGAAATTTTTGATTTTTCGTATCCTTCGTGCTCCATATTCAATGACATTGTTAATGTGTACTACGTTACGCGCATGGGAAGAGAGTCTTAAAATTGAACGATATCCTTTACAGGTAATTTCGCCTAATGCTCCTCTTCGGTTAAATCCTACTTTGGAGCATTTTTATACAATGCCCGACCCTCATGCCTGGACTAAATTTTATGTAAAAACAGTGACCCAGATTATTTTGGACGAATCCCTGATTCCATTCTCCAAACTGATCTCTGACTTTAATGTCCCTCAGCTATATTCCTTTCGTTTTTGTCAACTCTCCCATGCCTTCAGCTGCCAATTATCTGACTCCCCTCCACGACTAGTGCAATCTGCCTTAGAGAAGCTTCTTAGATCAGACTGTACAAAGAATGCTGTTTCCAAATTATATCTTCATTTAACAACTGTATCCCTTTTAAATTTAGAAAAATTAAGACTTAAATGGTCTAAAGATATCCCCGAACTTGACAATGATGACTGGGATGATATATGGGGCTCTCCTTTTAATTTTCTTGTCTCCTTAAGAGACCGACTGATACAATTTAAGATAGTTCACAGGGCATACTACACTCCTCATATATTACATAAAATTAATTCAGACCTTGCCCCTAGGTGTTGGCGATGTGGGGAGATCCCTGGAGACTTTACTCTGGACTTGTCCAGCTATAGTGGGGTATTGGGAAGAGATATTAGCCTTTATATTTGAAATTACTTTTATTCCACTACAACTATCAATGTCAATATGTATCCTGGGTTTGATAGAGCAATATATTCCAACAGCAGCAGGGCGTACTTTGGTGGGGCTGCTTTTGTTCTATGCTCAAAAAGCTATAGCTCTCAGCTGGAAAAAGAACATCCCCCCCATCACTTGCTATGTGGAAACAACTTATTAACAGTAGCCTACCATTATATAAGGAAACTTATAATAATAGAGGTTGTCTTCTTAAATATGAAAAGGTTTGGTCTAAATGGATGATGGATCCCTCCACAGCTTCAGAAGCCTCTTAGAGATATATAACTCTTGGCCCATTCCCTGTTAGTTACTGGGCAAATGTCTATGATTATTTGAATATTCTAAGTCGATAGATATACCATATGATTGTATTATGTTTAAATCAAGCAGGCACAAATACCATGTAAGGCTAATGTATGTGTATGTATGCGGGCTCCTTTTTTTTTTTTTGGTTGTCTTGTCCTTGGTTTTGTATGCTTATTATTTTTGAAATTGTAAAAATGTTTGTGTTTGTTTTTGTTTTTTTGTCTGCGGTTTTTGGAAAATCAACAAAAACGTATATTTAAAAAAAATTTTTTACTGGAGATTTAGTCGACTAAATACGACTAAAACAATTGCAGAAGACTAAAATGGGACTAAAATGCCATTTTAGTCCTAAGACTAAGTCTAAAACTAAATCGAAATTTGCTGCCAAAATTAACACTGATGGCTGGGAGGCGAAGGACATTCTATGGGTCCCCTTTTTTGACAACAAACAGCAGCATCACTTGGCTATTATATATACAGTGGAACCTCGTATTACGAGCATAGTCCGTTCCAGGAGTATGCTCGTAATCCAAAGTACTTGCATATCAAAGCGAGTTTTCCCATTGAAGTCAATGGAAACATAAATAATTAGTTCCGCATTGACTTCAATGGGATGCAATAGCACGTGCGGCCAGAGGCGGGGGTGCCGCAGAGCCTCAGAAACGGCCAAAAAAAACCCATCACACTTCGGCTGACCTCGGAAAGACTCCGTTCACGAGCCTTTCTGAGGTTTGCCGAGGTCAGCCGAACTGTGCTCGGGCATTTCCGAACGCCGATGATCGGCGCTGTTCGGCTCCGGCGCCCCCCACCTCAGGTCAAAAGCGGTACTGCACACCGATTTTGGCCTGAATCCTGCTCGTTTTGCAAGACAACACTCACAAACCGAGTTAGGATTTTTAGAAATACAGTGCTCGTTTTGCAAAACGCTCGTTAACCACGTTACTCGCAAACCGAGGTTACACTGTATATGATATAAGTAATATATATTATTACTTTCACTGTTTCACAGTATAAATGAACCCCTTATAGTAGCGATTAGCTGCTCTTTTTGTACTATAAAAGGGCCAATTTTCGTCTTTTTAACTCCATTATGACAGGTGATACAAAAAAAGCATGCTGCTGCTACTACTAAACGTCTTTGACCTGGTTCACACCTATGCGTTTCTTGGTGCTTTTTGCAGAAACGCCCTACAGTTCATTTTACATAGTTTCCTATGGGACACGTTCACATCTGTGATTTTTTCAGCCGCTGCATATTTGAAAAGGGTCAAGGACTTTTTTCAACTCAAAACGGTACTTTTTTTTTGCTTTTTTGGTTTAATAGCCTTCAATGGAGAAGCTGCAGAAAAGAATGTATTGCATTTTTGCCCAAAAAAAGCATAAAAAGTGCAAATCGCAGCAAAATCGCGTGTGCAAGAATGCACAGCAAAAAGCACTGCAGAAATGGATCAAAAGCAAACTGCATAGGTGTGAACTGAGCCCTATGCTGGCCATACACGTATCGATTTTCAAATGAGAATATTCATTACAAAAATTTTTGGTATATTCGCTGAATAAAAGAATGCTGTTTGCAAATTGCTCTTGCTTTTATCATTAAATTTTAAAATGAATGTAATTTCTGAACGAAAGCCACATACATGGTCTGAAAATTACTTTGACCAAGAAGTTTCTATTTTGCTCCTTCAAATTTTCCCGTCACTGTGGTTGAAAACAAACGTCAATTTGACCTCACTAACAATTAAATATTCAACAAACTTTCTTAAAATTAGTGACATAAGCATAAGTGACAGCAGGCGCAGGTATCTTTTATCAAGCCACCAGCCTATGACAAGGTCTGTCATACATAATATATTACAGTTCTGTCTGAAAAACACCAAAAGTCTTTAATTTTTTTTTTCTTTAAATAAAAAAAATTATGATATTTACCAGATTCAACCTCTAATAGTATATTTGGAAAATTACGTATCACCACATAATGGTATTGTGGATACGACAGAAGATAAAAAAATATACGCCACATCCCGAAAATGTTAAAGTTTTTGAAAAAATATCAACTAGTTTGTGTTGAAAATTATGGACTTTTTAGGTGTACAATCTAAATTAATAAAATGTATTAAAAACATAAGTATACAGTTTACTCAATACAATAAACAGATATTGCAATCTGCCAACAATATAGAAATTGCTACAAACCAATAGACAGTTTTGCTGGAATAGCAACAATATGGATCATTTGGCCACTAGAGTCCGAATATTACTATTCAGATTTCAACATATAAAAGTGACATTCGACAATTGATTATGAACCATATGGGAGCAGTGTTGTCGTAAGTAGCTTGTGCTTGGTTGCCCTACATGTTACGCGTTGTGTAACGCTTCTTCAGGAGCTTTCTATATTTTCTAGGAATAGAGAAAAAAGAGAAATACATACAATAAACATCAAACATAAGATATATATACACACGACTTAGGTGTACTATTTTAGTGTTATTATATGTGACTTGTGCTTGAGAGGATCAGAATCAGTAGGATAACATCCACCATCATGGTAAAGAAGGGTAAAAAGCAGAGAAAAGGAGGGGAGGAAAGAGAAGAGAGAGATTATTAATCAGGAAGAGGGAAAGAGGGAAAGGTGAGGGAGGGTGCATCATGAGAACGGGTGCAATATAATACAAAAAGAAGGAAGAAAGTGACGAGAGGAATTAAATTTCCTAGAACTTCTTATTACTTACATTCCCTGGTAGGGAGAAGTTTCATGGGAGCGGGGAACAGAAAGTTAAATGCCTTAACGTGTCGTCAAAGAATGAAACATTTCTTAACTATATAAAAAAATATATATATATTTTTTTTTTATTCAATATTGCTTATAGACACATCTAGTCTTATGCATGATTATCTGGGCACTTACGGATATTTATTTACACATATGTACAGAGGTATATGTGTGATGTTTATTTGCATAGATATATGCTGTACATGTGAATATATGATACCTATACACATTAATAATTCTTTATAAACTTCTATATTTTCCATTTTTTAAACAATGGAGAATTATATATAAACCAACTGCCACAATATTATATTAATCATACTACTAATTTTACATTTCTATTATTAAATAATGTTGTTTTTCCATATTACCTAAATTGAATATACGGGCAAGTGTAATTACAATAGTAATTCATTATTATAATATTATATACAGATTATATTCAATTCAGGACAAAGAAAAAATACTCTAAAAATTCATTCTTTGACGACACGTTAAGGCATTTAACTTTCTGTTCCCCGCTCCCATGAAACTTCTCCCTACCAGGGAATGTAAGTAATAACAAGTTAAGAAATTTAATTCCTCTCGTGACTTTCTTCCTTCTTTTGGTATTATATTGCATGATGCACCCTCCCTCACCTTTCCATTTTCCCCTCTTTCCCTCTTCCTGATTAATAATCTCTCTCTTCTCTTTCCTCCCCTCCTTTTCTCTGCTTTTTACCCTTCTTTACCATGATGGTGGATGTTATCCTCCTGATTCTGATCCTCTCAAGCACAAGTCACATATAATAACACTAAAATAGTACACCTAAGTTGTGTGTATATATATCTTATGTTTGATGTTTATTGTTTATTGTATGTATTTCTCTTTTTTTCTCTATTCCTAGAAAATATAGAAAGCTCCTGAAGAAGCGCTACACAACGCGTAACATGTAGGGCAACCAAGCACAAGCTACTTACGACAACACTGCTCCCATATGGTTCATAATCAATTGTCGAATGTCAATTTTATATGTTGAAATCTGAATAACGGAAAATTGTATACTTACCTTCCCTAATTTTCCTGTTGCATCACATGGCAGCATACACATATGGGGTTGTGGCTCCACCCCCACAACCTGATAGGACCGCGTAGCTATTAAACCTTGAGAGGACCCCCGCCCCCACATTCTCAGTATCCAGATACCTCACCTCAGCGGGTGGGTATTTGTATGCTGCCATGTGATGCAACAGGAAAGGAAAATTACGGAAGGTAAGTATACAATTTTCCGTTTTCCTGTCGCATCATGGCAGCATACACATATGGGGAATAACTCACAAACTGGGTGGGGCTGAGCAAAACAAGGTTTATTTACAAGGAATTGAGGAATTGGACTGTATGATTGCCCTTCCAAATTCTGCCGTGGACAGCCTGGCGGCGTCCACCTTGTAGTGTGACGTAAAGGTGCTTTTCGAAGACCAAGTGGCTGCTTTACAGATAGTTTCCGATGAGACCCTGCAGAAAGCCGCCCAGGAGGTCAACATCCAGGGGATGTGGTTCTCTCACTCAACCAAGAAAAGACAGCAAATTTACTTCCTGGTTAAATTGGAAGGAGAAAGACACCCCATGGATAAAAGCAGTCTGGATTTTTAGGACCATTCTGTTCCGTCCAGGTATAATGTTAAGTGAGGCTCCTTGAGTACAAAGCCTGCAGTTCTGACATCCTTCACAGAGGTTGTAGCAACCAGAAATATGGTATTTAGGGTTGCAGAGTGTAGTCAATTCTGTAGGATAGAAATGAGGCCTTGATGGAAATGGGGACCATAAGCAAGTTCCACATAGGGAACAAATGGTTTCCTGTGAGGCCTATAACTTCATGCAAGCCTTTTAAGAATTGCATCATTAAAGGGTAAGGACTCCTTAGACCTCTGCAAGTGCAGACAAAGCCGAACTTTGAGCTTTTAAACATATTTGAACCTATGCCCCTGATTAGCCCCAGTTGTAAGAACTGTGGAACCTTGGCTTGTTTAGGTGATAAAGGACTCCACGATTCGCTGTGTGAGATCTGTATAATTTTCCCCTAGTCTTAGATAAATCTTATTCATGAAGATCTCTGGATTGACAAGGTAGGCACTACCTTCACTATGCATAATTGACCTGGTAGCCACTGCCTCTCAACTTCCATGCCATCAAAAGTAGTCTCTTGGAGCTGGATGGAAAAAAACTCTCCATGAGAGAGCGAATCCGTCATTACTGGAAGCAGTGGTGATTCAATGATTAAGAGCAGGAGAGAGAGAGACACTAGAGCCTCCCAAGCCAAAAATTGTATATTTGCAATTATTGATACAGGAAGCTCCGCTGACAGCCTAAGGATTCTACCCTTCCACTGTTGTCTAGGCATAATACAAATCTTGCTGCTCTTGCTAAAAAAGGAGTGAATGACAGAAGTGCTTTGAACACTACTCGGTTGAAGAAAATGCAATACTATTCCTCATAAGCTTAACATCCCATAACCTTTCTAGGTGGGGTCTAATGTCATAATGTTCCGTCTGAAAACAATTGGTCAGTTACCAAAAACCAAGGATACTCCGGCATTGTTCTGCTGGAAGAGACTTCACTCCCAATGCACCTTTGGCTTTCTCTGTCAGAGGATGGAAATTACCTTGTTTCAGTTCTACTGAATTTTTCCTATCGCTATTGCAGACAGTAAGACATTTGTGAATGCCCTGGAGGAGATGTACAGACCGAAGGGGAGGAACTCACTGGTAAAGGAATTGAGGATGAATTGGGACAAGTAGGTGTCTGATAAACCTACAGGAGAATCCTGCCTCCCAGATTTATGAATAATATAATTGATTGGAGGTTTCCCATCTTGCACAACTCTAACTTCCTGTGCTGCTTGTAAAAAAAAAAATATTTTTTATTTTTCTAGGAACAGAGGGGAGCCAAATCCTCATCTCCTCTGGTTATCCAGAACCTTAACGATTGCTTGTTTTTTTATTTATTTATTTATTTATTTATTTTCTCGATCCAGCTACAAACTGGAACAGAATTTTTTACTTTTCCATCAACTCTGGTAGCCTGGCTGACTGGAAGAGATTGAAAGGTGGACTTCCCACCTGTCAATGTTATATGGTCGTTATGCTCATTGAATTATCCCCCTGCATGGGTGAGTTTTCATGTTATACTTTTTTGATAAAAAATTATTGTAACTAGAAAGGCGGACCTCCCCTGAACTTCCACCAATGTCACGCCAATATAGCTGATATGGCCCACTGATCCTGAAGGTTTTCCCTCCAGGTGTGTGCATAAAGCTTTGCACAGGCACCCCCTGGATTAGTGCACCCTTAGAAGGGACTTCCGCTGTACTCCTAGGACAGGAGCCTTAGATCTTTTAAGGCTTCAATAATGAAGATTGGGTACTTCTCCAGTTAGTTTATTAATCTTTTCCCCCCTGTAGGATTGTGCCTCCTGGTGTCTACTTGGGAGTCGCCACCTTTATGCTGGACCTTTGAGTTTTCTGTTTTTTTGTCAGATGATATTCGCCCTGACCCTCTAATGGTCACCCTTGAGATGGCTGTATCCTGTCTACTCCCGAATAGATTGGATCCGTGTTCTGGTGTCTTACACCATTTTTTTATTTATTTTTTTGCGGGATCGACCGACCATGGCTTCAGCCATAATGCACTCCTTGCCGTGACCGCGGGAAACACCGCTCTTGAAAAACGTCAATTGACGTCTGAAACATTCACCACAGAGTATGCCGCCAATTCCAGCTCTTACAAAGCTGTTACCGCCTTGTCTCTTTACTTTTTCTAGACGGGCTTATTTAAAGGGTTACTCCACTTTTTTAATCTGCAGGGCTGCAATTTTCCTGTTTGTATGACTGGTTTCACTGATTTTCCCAGAAGTCTTTCACTGATTTTCCCAGAAAATTTCATTTTTGATAAGATAGTCCCAATAGGGATGCAGACCCTGCCACTTTCCCAGCTGGTTGACAATTCTGAAACCACTCCCATTAGACTCATTCAGCACATGGGTTGGTTATTGCTGATGTGCCAGTACCTGCAGATGCTACAGTATGTAGGAGCACTTCAGATCTAGATCTAATTTTCAGACTAGAGCCTCCTTGAATGTGACATGTCTTGCCAGCTACATTCATCATGCATCCATCATTGGAGTAGACTGCAGCAGTAGACCTCTAGCTTTTTCAGGGTATACAGTGGATAGCCTGTTTAGGAGGGCATTTTTTCTCTTACCCTTTTCAATTATTCCTGGATTAACTCTTCCAGTTGTTAAGTGAAGGAAATTAGTACTTTTTAACCTTGGAGAGTTTCCTCCACTTCAACCCAGGCAATTGTGTCCTTAGCTGCCCCTGCAAAAAAAGTCTCTCTTGGGCAATCTTCAAAGCTTGTGCAAGCTTTCGTATTTGGACACCACCTACTGGTTCTGGATGGAAGCGCTATGCAATTTATGCACTGTAGCTTATCAAGCAATGACTTTCCACCACAAATGCAGCAACCATTAGGGTAGGCTGGTAACTTGTGGTGTTTGTAAACGGGGAGCAAACAAAATGAGAGTTGAGATGATGACATTGATCAATCTTGCCTATATGTCTGCCCTTTATAAAACGGTGACTGTTCTGGCTTTAGCAGGCTCTCTTCATCTTGAGGTCCTTGCAGGGCTGTATAGTGCTTGTTCATTTGACACACTAGCTTGGCGGGCAATGACTTTCCACAACAAATGCAGCGATTATTAGGGCTGGTAGTTCTGGTTGGAAGCGCTATGCAATTTATGCACTGTAGCTTGTCAAGCAATGACTTTTCACCATGAATGCAGAGACCATTAGGTCTGGTAATCTGTGGTGTTTGTAAACGGGGAGCAAATGAAATGAGAGGTGAGATGATGACATTGATCAATCTTGCCTGTATGTCTGCGCTTTGAACGGTGACTGTTCTGGCTTTAGCAGGCTCTTTATCTTGAGGTCCTTGCACAGCTGTATAGTGCTTGTTAATTTGACACACTAGCTTGGCAGGCAATGACTTTCCACAAATGCAGCGACTATTAGTGCTTGTAATTTGTGATGTTTGTAAACGGGGAGCGATGATAATGATGGGTGAGGTGATGAGATTTAATCAACATTGCCTCGATGTCTGTTCTTAGATGGTGACTTGTCTTGACCGTCAGAAGGCTCCCTCCATCTTGTAGTCCTTACAGGACTATAGATATTGGCTCTCTTTTTCTCAATCTTCACTACTTACCTAATCCCTATACCTTAATGGGTGGTCTGATTGGACAGCGTTTCCCATAGGAACAGAGCAAAGCAGCAGATTGAAATGAAGAACAGGATAATGCTAAGTCTCCACTACTGCGACCTGAAAGTCGCATGATTTGCTGCAATTTTGATGCAACTTGGAACAATGCCTGTTATATTCTTAAGGTCTATGAACACAGATATAAATGAACGGTACTAGTTGTAAATCATGGGGTACGGCTTGTCATGCGACTTTGCAGTAACAAGTCGCACTAGTGGAAACCAAGCCCTAACACAGTGACCCAGAGCAAGCATTGAAAAGGAGATGGGGAAAAACACAGGTGAAGGCCATAAAAAGGGGAACATACCTGCAAACAATGACCACATAAGCATCCAGCATGCATGAGTAGAGAGCTCCACCATTTGTTGCCCAAAAAATTCCATAAAAAAACATTTAGAACTCACATTTGCTACTAGTGATGATATCAGTGCCTGAGCCTGTTCAGATCACCAACCTGGAAAGCTCTAGCCAGGAAACACAGAGGCCGCATCACTTCCTGCCTCTCATGCTCAGAGTATACTTGCACTGTTGCAGCCATCTTGGAAATGGCAAACGCCCATAACACAGAGAAAGAAGTAAAAGGCATATAGAAAGCAAAGGAAACGCTGTCACTTACGTCAAAGCTTGTTTAAAGCTTTCTTTGAGAAGCCTGCACCACCAGAATGGGGCTCCAACCATATAGCTCATTTAGAGGCTATACAGGAAGGACTTCCACCCAGGAGAGGCTGAAATATGCCCCCCCAGACCACCAGAATGGGGCTCCAACCATATAGCTCATTTAGAGGCTGTACAGGAAGGACTTCCACCCAGGAGAGGCTGAACCTGGCTGGGGCGTCAAACGGTAAGGGATACCTTGCGATTTCAGTCCTGATCAGGTGAGGAAAAAAAGGAGAATGTGGGGGCGGGGGCCCTCTCAAGGTTTAATAGCTACGCGGTCCTATCAGGTTGTGGGGGCGGAGCCACAACCCCATATGTGTATGCTGCCATGATGCGACAGGAAAGTAATATTCGGACTCTAGTGGCCAAATGATCCATATTGTTGCTATTCTAGCAAAACTGTCTATTGGTTTGTAGCAATTTCTATATTGTTGGCAGATTGCAATATCTGCAAAAAAAGGATGTTTGGTATGCCCGCCCTTCTAAATCAAACACCTCCCAGCGCCCTTATGGATAGTCTCTTCCTGCGGTTATGTCTATATAAATATCACTATAAATATATAAATAAATAAATATATATATATGAAATAGTGTATAAAAGTGTTTTCAATATACTAAAATATAAAAAGACACCCTATTAACAGCTGCTTAAAATCACAAACAGAATATAAAAAGTACAATAAAACAAAGAGAATAAAATAGAGACTCCTTAAAGTATTGTAGCAGCGCTTAGAACTCCAGATAAAAAAATCTGGATGCTAGGTGAAATACAGTGGTGTGAAAAAGTGTTTGCCCCCTTCCTCATTTCCTGTTCCTTTGCATGTTTGTCACACTTAAGTGTTTCGGAACATCAAACCAATTTAAACAATAGTCAAGGACAACACAAGTAAACACAAAATGCAATTTATAAATGAAGGTGTTTATTATTAAAGGTGAAAAAAAATCCAAACCATCATGGCCCTGTGTGAAAAAGTGATTGCCCCCTAAACCTAATAACTGGTTGGGCCACCCTTAGCAGCAACAACTGCAACCAAGCGTTTGCGATAACGTGCAATGAGGCTTTTACAGCGTCCTGGAGGAATTTTGGCCCACTCATATTTGCAGAATTGTCCTAATTCAGTTACATTAGAGGGTTTTCGAGCATGAACGGCCTTTTTAAGGTCATACCACAACATCTCAATAGGATTCAGGTCAGGACTTTGGCTAGGCCACTCCAAAGTCTTCATTTTGTTTTTCTTCAGCCATTCGGTGGTGGACTTGCTGGTGTGTTTAGGATCATTGTCCTGCTGCAGAACCCAAGTTCGTTTCAGCTTGAGTACACGAACAGATGGTCGGACATTCTCCTTCAGAATCTCTTGCTAGACAGCAGAATTCATAGTTCCTTTTATCACGGCAAGTCTTCCAGGTCCTGAAGCAGCAAAACAGCCCCAGACCATCACACTACCACCACCACTTTTTCTGAAATGCAGTGTTCCTTCTACGCCAGATATACTTGGACACACACCTTCCAAAGAGTTCCACTTTTGTCTCATCGGTCCACAGAATGTTGTCCCAAAAGTCTTGGGGATCATCAAGATGTGTTGTGGAGAAATTGAGACGAGCTTTGATGTTCTTTTTGCTCAGCAGTGGTTTTCTCCTTGGAACTCTGCCATGCAGGCCATTTTTGCCCAGTCTTTTCCTGATGGTGGAGGCATGAACGCTGACCTTAACTGAGGCAAGTGAGGCCTGCAGTTCCTTGGACGTTGTTGTGGGGTCTTTTGTGACCTCTTGGATGAGTCGTCGCTGCGCTCTTGGGGTAATTTTGGGCGGCCGGCCACTCCTGGGAAGGTTCACCACTGTTCCATGTCTTCGCCATTTGTGGATAATGGCTCTCACTGTGGTTTGCTGGATTCCCAAAGCTTTGGAAATGGCTTTATAACCCTTTCCAGACTGATAGATCTCAATTACTTTCTTTCTCAATTGTTCCTGAATTTCTTTGGGTCTCAGCATGATGTGTAGCTTTTAAGGATCTTCTGGTGGACCTTACTGTGTCAAGCAGCTCCTATTTAAGTGATGCCTTGATTGTGAACAGGTGTGGCAATAATCAGGCCTGGGTGTGGCTAGAGAAATTGAACTCAGGTGTGGACAACCACAGTTATAGTATGTTTTAACAAGGGGGGCAATCACTTTTTCACACAGGGCCATGATGGTTTGGATTTTTTTTCACCTTTAATAATAAACACCTTCATTTACAAATTGCATTTTGTGTTTACTTGTGTTGTCCTTGACTATTGTTTAAATTGGTTTGATGTTCCGAAACACTTAAGTGTGACAAACATGCAAAGGAACAGGAAATGAGGAAGGGGGCAAACACTTTTTCACACCACTGTAGATGGGTAATAAGAAATATATCCATAAAAATTAATATGAATATCAATATCCATAAATAACAATAATAAACAGTCCAGCAATATCCAAGATGAGCCAAATGGGAAATACACAGTTCTAGATTGATGTGATGTAATTGGTCAGGCCATCCACCAGCACACTTCGCCACGTGTTGTAGGTTCCCCTATGGGGATGCACTCACCAGAAATAAAATAATCTAGGCATGTAATCTCCAATTAAGCTTCAACTCCTCTCTCCTTTTAGCAAATCTCCTCCATGTCTCAGGTCATCCGATCATGTTGAAAGAATATGCATCCAAATAGTGTGATATTGCTTTAAACAACTTTTATTGAAATACCCCCAAAAGATTCCCTTATATGGTTATGCGTACCAAAAATACAATTAATATGGGCAAATGTAAAGATAAAACTGGTTGCACTCTGCCTGTATCCTTTTCCGGACCTCCAAGGTGAAGTTCCGCTCCGTATAGCGCTGGCGTGTTACTTCCTTTGGCCGGTGGATGGAACACAGGCTGGAGCGCAAATACGTCACTTCCGGGTTGTCTGGTTCACGTTTCTGACGCGTTTCGTCATATCCGACTTCGTCACAAGGGTGTGACCAGACAACCGGAAGTGTTCTTTTATAGTAACTGACAGCGATCGCAACCAATCAGAATGCACGCATGCATCGTCAATGGGCTAAAGTATAAACTTATATGGAATACTTATGACCATTCCGATAGCGATATTTACATAGCGAACAGCTCCTACAGCGATATCGCGGACATCAGTGTGGTAGTGAATAATAAATATAAACAAAATTGAGCCAGGGCAAATAGCGTTGTGTCAGCGGTATGTCACTAGGTTCAGGGCCCAGATACACAGTAATAAATCACCACCAGAGCATATAGCCCCGATCCTTTAGCAAATGCAATTGCCTATGTGCTGCAGCCTAAACATCCCATAGATTTATAATAGTATCAGACATTTTAACCACACAAAGTTATGCTTGCAATATCTGTTTATTGTATTGAGTAAACTGTATACTTATGTTTTTAATAAATTTTATTAATTTAGATTGTACGCCTAAAAAGTCCATCATTTTCAACACAAACTAGTTGATATTTTTTCAAAAACCTCTAATAGTATATACAGTATATTCCTTCTGTCTGTTATTCTCAGACTGAATTAGAGATTTTGCTCCCAAACCATATACTGTAGTTGGTTATTTATATTTACCACTGTATAGAGATATTTAAAGCGGAGTTCCACCCAAAAATGGAACTTCCGCTTTTCGGAATCCTCCCCCCCTTCGGTATCACATTTGGCACCTTTCAGGGGGGAGGGGGAGCAGATACCTGTCTAATCCAGGTATTTGCTCCCACTCCCGGGAATAGATAGCCTCAGTATCCGTAGATATCTACGGTGCCTCCTCCGCCCCCCCCCCCCCCGCTGCCTTCTGGGAGACACACAAGTCCCAGAAGACAGCAGGGACCAGTGGGATCACGCAGCGTGACTCCCACATGCGCAGTAGGGAACCAGGCTGTGAACCCGCACGATTCCTGACCTGATTCCCTTACCAAAGATGGCAGCGCCTCCACCCAAGTGCCGAGGGACAGATCGGCTTCCGGTACCAATACTGCGGGCGCCCTGGACAGGTAAGTGTCAATATTTTAATAGTCAGCAGCTGCAGTATTTGTAGAACTCTGCTTTAAGAATAAATTTGCCTTTTATTTTAAACTTTTAAATATTAACTAAATTATACACCACACTTTTTTTGAAAAAAAACGTTAGTTGCAGCCCTAAATACATATAGTAATAAAGAAGCCTATATTTATTTTGTTTTTACAGCCTGATTGCAATACATTTAGGAAGGTTCAATTGGGCTTTAAGTAATCAGTATTTTAAGTTTACTTACTTTACTGCTTTTTTAAAACAGAACAACATTAAGTAATACTAGAATTAGAATTATAATGTACTATTTTGGAATCAGTCAATAAATTGTTTGATTTTCAATGTACTTATTTATATATGGTATCTTCTAGAATTCTGTATTTTTTTTCCCTTGAAGAAGACCTCAACTACATATGGTCGAAACGTGTTGGGGTTGTTTCTAGTATGACTTCACATATACATCATGCTATGTTTTAAATATTCACTCTACGGCTGTATCATCATGCATGTTTGCTCGCCTCACTCACATAGCTCATGTTTTAACAGATATTCATGCTTCTGTAATTTCATTTAATTTTTGTAATAAATATATTTTATAATCAATTTGGACTATTTTGCTGCAGTACAAAACCCCATAGGGAAACTCTTTCAATTTTTTGAACATTAATACAACATTTTGCACTGAAATTATTTTTAATACAGTGAATCAAGTTTAACATTTTAATTTACCTTAAGAATAGAAAACATTGGCCTCATATACCCTTGTGGGATGAACCAAACATAGTACAGGTTCATAGTTTATACAAGGATTCTGAGTTGCTAGGCACGTTGCCTGTGAATATCACGTATATGGCTCTATGAAAGGAATAATGAGCACACTTCAAGTGATCAGAAAATCACCCTCTGTTCTTGCTAACAAAGGTGACCATGAATCCACTTTGGTAACTGACATTTGTGAGCTATTCTCTTTAGCACAGAGAACATGTGGACAGGAACTGTACAGAGCTTGTTCTAGTGCCAACAAATGAAACTACTAAAGCCATATTTTAGTGTGTAACATCAAGGGCACGGTGCTCCCATCCAGCTCTCTGAGCAAACGGTAACTTTAATCAAATAAATTAGTACGCTACATTGTGAAGAAATATGAAACAGCAGTCCTCAAATTTTTTAGCCTTTCAGTCTGACCAGGCTTTAGTGCTCATTAGTGAATAAAAATGATTTTGTAAAGCTGACCATACATGGAAAATTTGGGTAATCTGTTACCTAACAATCCCTTTCATCAAAAGATTTTTTTCGACATACACATTCATTTTTATTACACTTTATAAGCTAGAAATAGGATGCGAAAAACAAAAGTCGATTTTTCTCTAGGGATTTTTCCTCTGTCAGAGGATAGCATTTACAATAATCAATCAGCCAAACATTTCTAATGCCGCAGCCTATGTTTTTATCCATCATTTCCTGCTAGCGGTTTTGCGCAGTAATGTGTGAGGGTGAGGTGTCTCTTAAGGCCAGAAGACCACTGTTAAATTCAAAACGTATGCTTCTACCCTTGGATTCGAATTCGAAGAGGTGAGAACAAAACCGGTACTCAATTCCAGCCTCCACAAGTTGCTTATAAGGGCAATCACGTAAAATGTAGTTGGCAACCTGGTAAATAAACAGCATTAAAAATCTTTTATTAAGTTATCCAAGGATAAAAGTTCCAGCATGCATAAAGCAGCTGAGGGGTTTCATCCCATAAGGGCCTTGGTCATAACTGCATTTTACTAGACCACTGTGAGTGAGTAAGGTGCAGGGCTAGCATCCCTGTACAAAAAGAGTAATTTCTTGTATCTATGAAGGCAAAGAGAACCGGGCAAAATTCTGATTGTATTATAGAATAAAAAAATATAAAGAACTGTATACATTATGTATACATTAGGCAAAAATATTGATAGCTAGACTCATTAAAGGTCGGTCATTCATAGCAAGAAACATGACTAATTGCATGTACAGAGTCATGAACATGCACACAGGCAAAAAAAAACATTGCTTCTACAAGTATTTTTAATTTTTTTTATGCTTCTGAACCCGGCTCTGTTTCAGCCCCAGTGCACATTGTGACATTTATATTCATATAGCATGCTCTGTATCTGTGTTTCCTCCAGGTACTCTGGTTTCCTCCCAAACTCCAAAGACATGCTGGTAAGTTAACCACTTGCTTACAGTGCACTTAAAGCCCCCTCCTATCCAGACCAATTTTCAGCTTTCAGCGTTGATGCACTTTGAATGACAATTGCGCAGTGTACTGTACCCAAATGAAATTTTTATAATTTTTTTCCCACAAATAGAGCTTTCTTTTGGTGGTCACCTCTGCGGTTTTTATTTTTTGTTAAAAAAATGTAAAAAGACTGAATTAAAAAAAATAATTTTTGTTAATTTTTGTCCGTCATTGATGTACGCTGATAAGGCGGCACTGATGGGCACCGATAGGTGGCAGTGATGGGCACTGATGGGTGGCAGTGATGGGCACTGATCGGTTACACTGATAGGCAGCACTTCTAGGTGGCACTGATTGGCACCACTGATGGGCATTGATAGGTGGCACTTGTGGGCATTTATAGGTGGCACTTGTGGGCACTGTAAAGGTGGCAATGGCAGGTGGCATAGATGAGGCATAATTGCCTCTTCCTCTTCGGGACCGATGTCCCTTTCAGATGAGCTGGTGGTCAGCTTTTTTTTCCTCCTCCGCTGTCAGCGTGAGGAGAAAAAAAAACGATCACCGAGCTTTTGTTTTGATCATGTGATCAGCTGTCATTGGCTGACAGCTGATCACATGGTAAGGGGCCGGGACTGGCCCCTTACTCGGATCGGTGATCATCCGAGTCTCAGTGACTCTGTGATCACAGCGCGCTCCGCACGCGCCCTGTAGGGCGCACGCAGGGAGCGTGCACAGGGGAGGCCGTCATATGATGGCCTCCCGGAAATTCAGGTCCGCGCTTTAGCCGTCATTCGGATATAGCGCGGACGTCAAGAAGTTAAAGTGATTGTAAAGTCTCGTTTTTTTTCCTATAAAATTAACAAACATGAATACACACAAAAGCAGGACTCGGGAGCGCACCCGCATGGGTGTCCACCAAGGAGAGCGCTTCTCGAACTGGACACCCGATGTGGGGAGGAGCTACCCCAGAAGAGGTAGATCGGGGCCACTCTGTGCAAAACGAACTGCACAGTGGAGGTAAGTATGACATATTTTTTATTTAAAAAAAAAAGAAAACAAGGGTTTACAATCCCTTTAAGACACGGAGCCCCAACCTGGCCTTGCTTCCTCTATCCCCTGACTTTGATTGACAGGAGTGGGAGCCAATGGTGCCACTGCTGTCTCAGTCAATCAGGAGGGAGAATGTCGGAGGGCTGAGATGCTCGTGGACATCGCTGGACAGAGAGTGACTTCAGGAAGCATTCGGGGGGCTAAGGGGGCTGCTGCACACAGAAGGCTTTTTATCTTAATGCATGAATGCATTAAGATAAATAACCTTCTGCCTTTACAATACCTTTAATTTGCTTCGGTCTACATTGGCCCCAGTATGTGTATGTATGAGTATGAATGTGAGTTGGGGACCTTAGATTGTAAGCTCCTTGAGGGCAGGGACTGCTGTGAATGTACAATATAAATGTAAAGTGCTGTGTAACTTGATGGTGCTATGTAAGTACCTGTAATAACTAAATAAAATATTTTAGAGCAGCATTAGCAAGCATAAAAAAAAAAAAAAACAAACCTGCATTTGTAGAGGATTTTACTCTCACAGCTTACTCACATACAGTGGTGTGAAAAAGTGTTTGCCCCCTTCCTCATTTCCTGTTCCTTTGCATGTTTGTCACACTTAAGTGTTTCGGAACATCAAACCAATTTAAACAATAGTCAAGGACAACACAAGTAAACACAAAATGCAATTTGTAAATGAAGGTGTTTATTATTAAAGGTGAAAAAAAATCCAAACCATCATGGCCCTGTGTGAAAAAGTGATTGCCCCCCTTGTTAAAACATACTATAACTGTGGTTGTCCACACCTGAGTTCAATTTCTCTAGCCACACCCAGGCCTGATTATTGCCACACCTGTTCACAATCAAGGCATCACTTAAATAGGAGCTGCTTGTCACAGTAAGGTCCACCAGAAGATCCTTAAAAGCTACACATCATGCCGAGACCCAAAGAAATTCAGGAACAATTGAGAAAGAAAGTAATTGAGATCTATCAGTCTGGAAAGGGTTATAAAGCCATTTCCAAAGCTTTGGGAATCCAGCGAACCACAGTGAGAGCCATTATCCACAAATGGCGAAGACATGGAACAGTGGTGAACCTTCCCAGGAGTGGCCGGCCGCCCAAAATTACCCCAAGAGCGCAGCGACGACTCATCCATGAGGTCACAAAAGACCCCACAACAACGTCCAAGGAACTGCAGGCCTCACTTGCCTCAGTTAAGGTCAGCGTTCATGCCTCCACCATCAGGAAAAGACTGGGCAAAAATGGCCTGCATGGCAGAGTTCCAAGGAGAAAACCACTGCTGAGCAAAAAGAACATCAAAGCTCGTCTCAATTTCTCCACAACACATCTTGATGATCCCCAAGACTTTTGGGACAACATTCTGTGGACCGATGAGACAAAAGTGGAACTCTTTGGAAGGTGTGTGTCCAAGTATATCTGGCGTAGAAGGAACACTGCATTTCAGAAAAAGAACATTATACCAACAGTAAAATATGGTGGTGGTAGTGTGATGGTCTGGGGCTGTTTTGCTGCATCAGGACCTGGAAGACTTGCCGTGATAAAAGGAACTATGAATTCTGCTGTCTACCAAGAGATCCTGAAGGAGAATGTCCGACCATCTGTTCGTGTACTCAAGCTGAAACGAACTTGGGTTCTGCAGCAGGACAATGATCCTAAACACACCAGCAAGTCCACCACCGAATGGCTGAAGAAAAACAAAATGAAGACTTTGGAGTGGCCTAGCCAAAGTCCTGAGCTGAATCCTATTGAGATGTTGTGGTATGACCTTAAAAAGGCCGTTCATGCTCGAAAACCCTCTAATGTAACTGAATTAGGACAATTCTGCAAAGATGAGGGGGCCAAAATTCCTCCAGGACGCTGTAAAAGCCTCATTGCACGTTATCGCAAACGCTTGGTTGCAGTTGTTGCTGCTAAGGGTGGCCCAACCAGTTATTAGGTTTAGGGGGCAATCACTTTTTCACACAGGGCCATGATGGTTTGGATTTTTTTTCACCTTTAATAATAAACACCTTCATTTACAAATTGCATTTTGTGTTTACTTGTGTTGTCCTTGACTATTGTTTAAATTGGTTTGATGTTCCGAAACACTTAAGTGTGACAAACATGCAAAGGAACAGGAAATGAGGAAGGGGGCAAACACTTTTTCACACCACTGTACACACGTAAAAGTGTTTTTTTTTTTTATTTAACTACTACAATTCCTTTCTACTTGCTTTTGAAATTTACCAGTGCCGAAATTTAGAAATTGGATGAAAGGTTTAGCACTGCGAAACACTTTCTGAAAGACAAATAGTGCATTTTATAAACAACTGTATAGATCAGACTAAAATGAGGGACAAATGAGGAGAAAAGAGGGACAGAGGGACTTTGTTCCAAAGCAGGGACAGTCCCACAAAATCAGGGACAGTTGGGAGCTATGCACTAAGCCAGTGTGCATCTACCTGTACCAAGTGGTAAACAATGTATTACTGTGCATTTGACTAAAGAGATACTAAACACACACACTGTTTAATGTACATTGTCTCTCCTCATTCTGTATGTGGATGATGGCACTGTAATTATTTTAATTAAAAAAAAAAACCTCTAAGTACCTTTTACCTAATCGATATACAACTGTCACATGACCCAGCTCTTTCCCAGCCTGCCTGCAGGGAAACATAAGCAAGAGGAGCTTCTAGTCCTCTACTGTTGGTTACATGTTCAAAAAAAAAAAAGAAACAGCCTTTGGAATACAGAGTAAAAATAAATAAAATCAAAAAACTGTCTAACATTGTCATACAAATATATATTTGAAATCAAATATTTTTTAATTTTTTGGCAATAACATGGTGTGGGTGTATTTCTGCCAGTAATAGACTGTGTTACGCCCTCCTGCTTGTGTTTTAGAATAAGACGGAGATAAAGCTTCTATAAAGCTACATGTATTACCCGCCCCCATTTTGTTTAGATGGTTAGTAGGCATGGAAGAGTAGGGAGGGAAATCTAAATTACCACTGTGTATTTGCCTACATATGTGACTGTGTAGTCACATGGGCTGCTCAGATGTGATAGGAAGGAAATGCTCAGCATAAAAACTCACTGAAAACTGAGCACGTGCAGAGCTGCTACCACAGCTGCAAAATCTTCAGCTGAATTGGGGACATGAACAGAAGGTGGAGATAGAGAACAGCAGGATCAACCAAGTTTTTTGCAGAATCTCATAGTGACTGAGTGAGTATGAACAGCATGTAATAGACCATTTATTGATAGTTTTTTATGATGTGGGTTTAGTGACACTTTAAAGCGGTGTTCCACTCAAAAGTGGAACTTCTGCTTATATGCTTCCAACTCCCCCTCCGGTGCCACATTTGGCATCTTTCAGGGGGAATGGGTACCTGTTTTTGACAGGTACCCATTCCCCACTTCCAGGGATGGCGCAGCGGCGCCGTCACTTGGAAGTTCGGCCCCCCTTCTTTCTCCGATGGCAGGCAAATTAGAAAGCGCAGTGCGCTTCACACATGCGCAGTAGGGAACAGGCTGTGAAGACAAAAGGCTACACTGCCATTTTCCCTATATGAAATGACAGCGGCAGCACCTGACAGCTTATCCGAAATATTTGTAGCTGCTAAATTAAACTTTTTCGTGGGGGGGGGGGGGGACACCTCTTTAAAGAGAAAACATTTCAAACACATAGGAATTGCTGGTAGACAATAAACAACTTTGTTTTTGCATATTGAAATAATTATACACTACAATGCATACATATATGACAGTATCAGTGCTACCAAAAGTATACCATTTCCCTTTGAAAGCACCATCTTTTGAAAGATGTCAGAAAATTTCATAGCTTTCAGAGGCAGAAAGATGAACCATGACCTTTTGCTCCTCAAACCTGTCAAAGTACTACAAAGCTTCACCATGATAGTAAAAAAAATTGACATGCAATGCCAGTGCATAACGCATTCTCAGAGTAAACAAGGTTAAGGCTTTCATATCAAGCTCTTGTGTCAGAAGGATTGTGTATTCCCTTTTCTAAGTAAAATATCTTGCAGGCAAACAAAATAGAGTCGAAGGAAGTTTACTTATAATGACTATGAGATTTTTTGGTTGGGTTTCTATAATATACAAGAACCAATCTTATTCCTTAAAGCCCGCCCAAAAAATCCATAGTAATGATATACTGTATAGTGGTAAGATAATATACTGTATATCATGGGTCCCAAAATTCTTAAAGTGTGTCTAACCCCATGAACAAAAATAAAATGTATTGCAGCTTATCTTTCCTTAGATGTGGTGTTTGATTAGTTTTATTTTTTCAAACTTTTTTTCCTTCGTTTTAACATGGTAATCCATGACGTAGTCTCGGGTTCCGTAATCCATGACGTAGTCTCGGGTTCCGTAATCCATGACGTAGTCTCGGGTTCCGTAACCCATGACGTAGTCTCGGGTTCCGTAATCCATGACGTAGTCTCGGGTTCCGTAATCCATGACGTAGTCTCGGGTTCCCCATTTCAGTTTATGACGAAACACACGTAGGGAGGTTGACGTGCTGACGTCATCGTGCT
Organism: Lithobates sylvaticus; assembly: GCA_028564925.1. Lineage (NCBI taxonomy): Eukaryota > Metazoa > Chordata > Amphibia > Anura > Ranidae > Lithobates > Lithobates sylvaticus. The sequence goes on from CM053030.1 coordinate 387,688,189, forward strand.
GTACTCAGTGGAAGGGTGTTCGCAAGCCGGCCGGCTGTTTTTCTCTTGATCGTTACAACATTACTTCTGTAAGTGCAATTTTAATAGTTCTAATAAGCCTTTGGTACGTTTTACACTATGGAGAGTCTTCTTGCTTTTCTGGGTAACCCCTGACCTATCCCCCTGGTGGTTTGATGTTTGAGTTTCCCCGGTCGTTTGGTGCATAGTTTGAGTTGCAATTCCTGTGGACATCCAACATCCCCCCGGATAGAGGCCCTGGCTAGGTATTTAGCCGCAGGCTCTTAAAAGCTTGCCTTTTGGTAAGCGTGCATTCTATGTGGAGGAGGTGCACTGTCTTTAAGAGGTGTATATCACAAGAATCTACACTAATGTGTTTTTTATTATTATTATTATTATTATTATTATACATGATTTATATAGCTCCAACAGTTTACGCAGCGCTTTACAATGTATAGGGGGGACAACACAATTACAGTACAGTACAGTACAGTTCAATACAAAAGGTACAGGAGGGCCCTGCTTGTAGAGCTTACATTCTAAAGGGAGGGGGTGGTGGTACAAAAGGTAATAGCTGCAGAGAATGATTTGATGGGGGTGGCACAGGACTTTTTATGGACTGCTTCTTAATTTTCATTATTTTTACACATGTTGCTGTGTGTTGTAGCTCACATACATTCACTGTTTTGGATCAGTCACCATTTTTTCTTATGTTTTTTTATTTATGTTATATATTTATTTTTATTAAAGATGTTTTGTAGTCCATGGAGATAGCAAGTAACAAGGCTAACTGATAACAGTCCGCAGATGAAGAGAACACAGGAGGTTATTAGCTCACAAAACCTTTAGTTTGATGGACTGCTTTTTTTTTTTCTGCACTTGCGAACAAATATAACAAAATGCTTTTAAATGTATAATTAACGTAAAAAAAAGGGAGAAAATAAGAAAAAATTATTGTTATAGTTTACATACATTTTAGGTTCAATGACCCCTTCATAGAGTTTGAGATTGCTTGCCAACCGCTAAACATTTTTTTATATTAAAACAATTTTCAAAATACTACAAAAAAAGAATAATAATAATGACTTCATAAAAACTTAATATTTAAAAAAATTAAAAAATAAAAGATTTAACATATCTTTTTTTTCTGAAACTGTTGATATTATTCATGGGAAGGATGCATCTAATAAGCATCAACATCACCACCATCACGGGTGGAAGGAAAAAAAATCACTTGAGTCCCCCATCAACACTGACTGTGTGAATGCCTCCCACAGTTTTTGTGTTCTGCTGGTAGGGGGGGGGGGGGGGGGGTTGCGGGGGAATGGCCAGCAGAATACAATTATAACTGCAAGCAGCTATAGCCACCAGCAGTAGTGGGACGTAAAAAATCCAACAGGCTGGTTGTCCCCAAGTCAGTCTATGGATGAGCTTAAGTAAAAGATTCTGTAGATGCTAAGTGCAGAAAGAAAGACTTTTTGTAAATATTTTACAATATGTTCCTGTTATGGTAATGTTTGTAATGTGTATTCTTGTAGTCAATACAAAACAAATCAGATAAATCAGATAAATTCAGGACCTAACTTATATTTTTTTAGAACAAATGTGGTTTATCACTCATTTTAGTTCACTTTTTTACTTGTCATATAATTTAATATCTATATTGAGGGGCCCCTGAACTTGAACTGCCCCAGGCCCCCCAAGGCCAAAATCTGGCACTGTGTGAGCTGTCTAATGACAGCTCAATTAAAGACATTTAATGAGTACATTGGCCATCCGTGCCTTATTTTTTCAGGACCATTTATAAACCGCACTCCCTCATATGGCAGGGGGGCCTGGGGCAATTGCCACTTTTGCTCCCTTATAAATTCAGCACTGAGCTCACATAACAGACAAAAGGCACAGAGGTGATCCGAGCAGCTCTGTGCTTTGTGATGATGTGATGGCCAGAAATCACAAATGTAAACACAGCTTGTGTTTACATCTGAGAGCCTCTCCCTTCAACTTTGCACTGATCCTTTGGATCATTTTTCTCCCTCCTCTATCAACAATGATCCTGCCTGATCCTTTCAGTAACACTGCTCCTACTGACCACCAACTAAAGAGAGGTAAGCTGATCAGCATAGGGGGGAACATTAGCCACCACTAAGAAGGGGCACACGGTGGGCATATGAACCTTATGGCTGAACTCCAGAGAAAGTATCCCACACTGCAAAGGAGGAATTAGAAAGCAGTTTTATTTACCCGATACTCTGCTCTTGCAGGATCCTATGCACTGTATGACCAGTCCCCACAGCCTCTCCTATTTCCCAGCATACGCAGGTCTTCCAATGTCATCAAGAACAATTTGGAGGCCATTAATCTGCCATGAAGATACTGGGGAACAGTTCTTCTACTGGAGGGCAGGGGAGCGGCGGCTGCTGTGGGAAAGAAGGATCAGATGAGTAAAACTGCTTTTCCTGTCCCCTAGACCTAAACAAGCTTTTACCTTTGCAGTGCAGGGACATCCAAAATGCAAGAGAGAATTTTTATTCTTCCTGGAGCTGGGCTCTAAAGAGGAATTTCACCTAGGTTTGGAAGAATTTAAAGTCAGTAGCTACAAGTCATGGGGGGTAGGTTGAGGTGGTTCCAGGCAACATCATCCTAGATGAGGAATAAGGAAGTGTGAGCAGGTATCGCCAAAAAAGGTGCTCGCTCCCCAGAAACAAAAATACATCTGCCATTTTTAAGAAGGCTGGGGAGGGAGAAAAAGTAAACAGGTCATTTTTTTGTTGGAAGTCCACTTCAAAAGGACACATTGACCACCAATGTTGTTGGTAAAAGCACCACTGACCACCAAGTTTAGGTGGCACTCACCATTGCTTATCAGCATTTAAGGGGACACTCACCACCAACCACTACCATAAAGGCGAGCTAACTCCTGACCACTATATTATACATAGTCCTGATCCCTGCACTCTGACTGCTGCACTGTGTACCCTGTGTCCTAAACTAAACAATTTTTCAAAATTCTTGGTCAAGTTATATAGCAAAAAAATTAAAAACTGTGAAGTCACATTTCCGACCCCCTATTCATAAGGCTCCATGCACACTGGGCTTAAAAAAAAGTCTGTTCTCTTTGCATTAGAAAATGCTCATATAGAGCATTTTTTGTACAAAGTCTAGATGAGTTTAGAAGAGTTTTATGTTTTTTTCTGCCAGTAAGCTCTAATCAGAAATGCAAACCTGCCTCTAAACGTTGAACTCAAAATATACCTCTAATCGTCCTAATGTGCATAGACACATAGAATAACATTGAGCTGCTTCTAGCAGAACACAAAACACCTGTAGAAGCAACAATTTTTAAGCCAGTGTGCATGGAGCCTTAAGCCTCGTACACAAGATCGGATTGTTGGCCAACAAAACCGTGGACTTTTGTCCGAAGGGCGTTGGCCCAAACTTGTATTGCATACAAACGGCAAGAAATTGTTGCCCAACAAATACGAACGTAGTGAAGTACTACGTTGTTTTTCAGATCTTTAGCGCCACCCTTTGGGCTCCTTCTCCTAATTTCGTGTTAGTAGAAGTGTTGATTCGCGCTTTTCATTTTGCACTTTTCATTTTGCGCTTTTCAGTTCGCGCTTTTCAGTTCGTGCTTTTCAGTTCATTTCTGAATGGCTGTTCGTCAACCAGACATGTTGCAGAATCGGAGGAGATAATGTGTTATTTATTATTGGCCTTGGAGTTATTGCTTTGACATAATTTTTCTGGTTGAATAATGATTTGATTTGGTATAGTTTATATATTTTTGGATGCATAGAATGCGTTCTATTGGCAGATAGCATGTCTAATTTTATTTGTTTTCTTTTTTTAATGCACAATAAAAAAAATTGTGTAGAATAATACTTGGCTTTGTGTTTTACTTCAAATGACAGTTTGGGAGTAGGCAGTTACATTTAAAAAAATACAATGTAAAATTGACAAGGAACACCAACATAGTTGTATCTTTGATCTCAAAAACTACGGGATAATGATGTTGTCGTAGCTTGCCCAAAAAAAAAGCATAATATTATTCTTGATATCACTAGAAAAAAAAAGCCTTTGAAAATTCGTTTGCAATAACTCCATCATTATCACCAGCAAAACAGCTTCATTATTATCCCGTTAAAGAAGAAGAGAATGTGCGCTGTATTTCGAGATTTCATAATTTGCCACTTCATGAATGTTAATTCTCCATTATGAACGCTAGTTTACAAGACCGCTTCCGGATCGTCCTTGCCTCCGAGCATGCATGTTTGTACTTTGGACTTTTGTCCGACGGACTTGTGAACACACGCTCAGAACACACGCTCGGAAAATCCGACAACAGATATTTGTCTGCGGAAATTTTAAAACCTGCTATACAACATTTGTCCGCGGAAAATCCGACAATTGTCCGATGGAGCATATACACAGTCGGATTTTCCGCCAACAGCCTGACATCACACATTTCCCGCTGGAAAATCTAAACATGTGTACGAGGCTTTAAGCTTGTTCCAGGTCAGTTATTCCGTAGGAAGGGTCTTCAGTGTGAGGATTACAGTGCACAGCTTGCATTTTTAAAAGCAAGGCTGAATTGGCAGTGCCCTAAATTTTGTTTTCACAGGTTTATCCAGCTGTCAGCTGACTCAGGCTCAGACATTACAATGCAAAAGCGGAAGTAGAGTATTATCATCACACTAATATATGGAATCAAGTAGGCCGGTTGGTGCGTGCAAAGTAATTTCAATAAACTGAGGCAGTCTTTGATATGTGTCAAAATGACACGGCTGATCTGGAATCCCTTGAATATATGAAGAGGCATAAAAAAATCTAAAGTATGGATACAGAGAAATTATTATTGCTCATAATCCTCTATCCCCATCTAGTTTCCTTACAGACTTAATGCAGGAGCCACAGCACTAAATACAGTGCCGAACATATTTGCTGTCACTCATTATTTATAGTAGGTATATGAAATGATCTGAATTAATGCTTACTGACATTGCGACTACAATCGTGAACATTGAACAATATAGACATGGGATGTAAACAGACAGTTTCTCAGCTGGTATATGGGAACACCTGTTTAAAGGGCTCCCTATTTTTAGAGTCGGCCAGGAATACATAATGAATATTGATAAGCATAGAGTGCCGTCCTAGTACAGTATTTTACTGTTCTATGTATTCATGTTGTTTTACATATGTGATTCTAACAACTACAACACCAATATATATATATACATTATCTCACAAAAGTGAGTACACCCCTCACATTTTTGTTAATATTTTATTATATCTTTTCATGTGACAACACTGAAGAAATTACACTTTGCTACAATCTAAAGTATTGAGTGTACAGCTTGTATACCGGTGTAAATTTGCTGTCCCCTGAAAATAACTCAACACACAGCCATTAATGTCTAAACCACTGGCAACAAAAGTGAGTACACCCCTAAGTGAAAATGTCCAAATTGGGCGCAAAGTGTCAATATTTTGTGTGGCCACCATTATTTTCCAGCACTGCCTTAATCCTCTTTGGCATAAAGTTCACCAGAGCATTCCAGGTTGCCACTGGAGTCCTCTTCCACTTCTCCATGATGAAATCACGGAGCTGGTGGATGTTAGAGACCATGCGCTCCTCCACCTTCCGTTTAAGGATGCCCCACCAATGCTCAATAGGGTTTAGGTCTGGAGACATGCTCGGCCAGTTCATCACCTTTACCCTCAGCTTCTTTAGCAAGGCAGTGATCCTCTTGGAGGTGTGTTTGGGGTCATTATGTTGGAATGCTGCCCTGCGGGCCCAGTCTCTGAAGGGAGGAGATCATGCTCTGCTTCAGTATGTCACAGTACATGTTGACATTCATGGTTCAATGAACTGTAGCTTCCCACTGCACTAATGCAGCCCCAGACCATGACACTCCCACCACCATGCTTGACTGTAGGCATGACACACTTGTCTTTGTACTCCTCACCTGATTGCTGCCACACACGCTTGACACTATCTGAACCAAATAAGTTTATTTTGGTCTCATCAGACCACAGGACATGGTTCCAGTAATCCATGTCCTTAGCCTGCTTGTCTTCAGAAAACTGTTTGCAGGGTTTCTTGTGCATCATCTTTAGAAAAGGCTTCCTTCTAGGACAACAGCCATGCAGACCAATTTGATGCAGTGTGCGGTGTATGGTCCGAGCACTGACAGGCTGACCCCCCACACCTACAACCTCTGCAGCAATGCTGGCAGCACTCATATGTCTATTTCCCAAAGACAACCTCTGGATATGACACGTGCACTCAACTTCTTTGGTCGACCATGGCGAGGCCTATTCTGAGTGGAACCTGTCCTGTTAAACCGCTGTATGGTCTTGGCCACTGTGCTGCAGCTCAGTTTCAGGGTCTTGGCAATCATCTTATAGCCTAGGTCATCTTTATGTAGAGCAACAATTCTTCTTCAGATCCTCAGAGAGTTCTTTGCCATGAGGTACCATGTTGAACATCCAGTGACCAGTATGGGAGAGTGAGAGCGATAACACCAAATTTAACACACCTGCTCCCCATTCACACCTGAGACATTGTAACACTAACGAGTCACATGACACCGGGGAGGAAAAATGGCTAATTTGGCCAAATTTGGACATTATCTCTTAGGGGTGTACTTACTTGTGTTGCCAGCGGTTTAGACATTAATGGCTGTGTGTTGAGTTATTTTGAGGGGACAACACATTTATACTGTTATACAAGCTGTACACTCACTACTTTACATTGTAGCAAAGTGTAATTTCTTCAGTGTTGTCACATGAAAAGATATAATAAAATATTTACAAAAATGTAAGGGGTGTACTCACTTTTATGAGATACTCTATATCGTCTAAATTGTAGTCATTTACAATTAAAAAGAATATAAATATTTGAATGTCCTTAGCCTGGTTACAGTTCTACTTCGGGCAAACATATATTCCAGGGGTCTCCAAACTTTCTAAACAAAGGGCCACGTTTACTGTCCTTCAGATATTGGGGGGCCGGAGCGTGGCCAGTGGGAGTAGAAAATGTTCTGGCATCAGTGGTAGTAAACAATGCCTCTTCTTTGGTATTAGTAGGAGGAATAGTGCCCCATTGTTGGTGTCAGTGGCAGGAATAGTGCCTCATCATTGGTGTCAGTGGGAGGAATAGTGTCCCATCGTTGGTGTCAGTTGCAGTAATAGTGCCCGAGGGCCGGATAAGGCAAGCAAAGGGCCGCATCCTCAGACACAGATTTTTGGATTTTGTGTTACAGATCCGAATGCAGTGCATGTTTAGGCACCTGTGTGAAGTTCTCCATTGAAAACAGTACAGCTGCGTTTAGATCCGTAAACAAAAAAGAAGAGAAGTATGGCCAAAAAAAGCTTTTTAAAAGAAGAAATGATTTAGAAGATCAGGGCTCAAAATTTCAAGTCCTGAGCTACTAGCCAGGCCTCAAGGGTTACTCGCCCCACCAGTTGCCCCACCCAACCCCACCCCTAAACACGCCCGTCCCTAAACACGCCCTCATAAATTATCTCATTAAATGACACTTAAATGTTTTATGCAAAATTAAGTTATAAAAATAAATATTAACAACAACAACTTTATCCGTGCCCACCAATGCAGCCTGCCTGTGCCCACCAATGCAGTCTGCCTGTGCCCACCAATGCAGCCTACCTGTGCCCAATGCAAGCTGCGTGTGCCCACCAATGCTGTCTGTGCCCACCATCCACCATGCAGCCTGTGCCCACCATGCACCATGCAGCCTGTGTCCACAATGCACCATGCAGCCTGTGTCCACCATGCAGCCCTTGTCCACCATGCATGATGTAGCCCGTGTCCACCATGCAGCCCGTGTCCACCATGCACCATGCAGCCCGTGTCCACCATGCACCATGCAGCCCGTGCCCACCATGCAGCCCGTGCCCACCATGCAGCCCGCGCCCACCATGCAGCTCGTGCCCACCATGCAGCCCGCATCCACCATGCAGCCCACGCCCACCATGCAGCCCGCGCCCACCATGCTGCCCGTGCCCACCATGCAGCCTGCGTCCACCATGCAGCCCGCGTCCACCATGCACCATGCAGCCCGTGTCCACCCTGCAGGCCGCGCCCACCATGCAGCCCGCGCCCACCATGCAGCCCGTGTCCACCATGCAGCTTGTGCCCACTATGCAGCCCGTGTCCACCATGCACCATGCAGCCCGTGTCCACCATGCACCATGCAGCCCATGTCCACCATGCAGCCCATGTCCACCATGCAGCCCGTGCTCACCATGCAGCCCGTGCCCACAATGCAGCCCGTGCCCATAATGCAGCCCGTGTCCACCATGCAGCCCATGCCCACCATGCAGCCTGTGCCTACCTGTGCAGGGGAGGAGAGGAACAGGAGAGCCACCCCGGATGTTCACAGCGCAGCGCAGGGAACACAGTGATAACAGCTTACATTTCAATTTCTGTGTTCCCGCCGCTCAACGTCATATACAGCCCCGCCCCCTGGCCGGGGAACTTTGATTGACAGATCACCCATCACCGGGATTGGACGCGTGATCTGTCTATCAAAGTCCCGGGACCAGGGGGCGGGGCTGTATCTGACAGCGAGCGCCGGGGAGCACGGTAATGTGAAATGAAAGCTTTTATCACTGTGTTCCCCACGCTGCGCTGTGAACACCCAGGCGTCTCTCTCTCTTCCCCTCCGCGATCTCTGGGAGAAGGATTCCCCTTTCCGCTCAGGCTGCCGGCGGTGCTCTCCCCCCCCCCCCCCCGCGATCAAGGGATTACATGTGTGTTCCCCCAGTGTGTTCTAACTGTATGGGGATAGGACTGACTAGGGGAGGAGACCTATCATTGTTCCTACTTAGAAGGAACAAACGATAGATCTCCTCTCCCCTGACAGAACAGGGATTTGTGTGTTTACTCACACAAATCCCCGTGCTGGCTCATGTGCACACATGTGCACACAATTGCGTGTGGCCAGCAGCCTGCCTCTGCCGGCGGCTCTTAAAGGGGACAACGTACCCGTACGGGGTTTTGCACAGCCGTGCCATTCTGCCGCTATATCTGCGTGAGGCAGTCGGAAAGCGGTTAAATAACATGCTTGGGTAATGTCCTGCACATGGTGTTATGGAACAGTAGGATATTTATGGAAAATCTCAATGACAGGATACACTGGTAGTACATATGTAGCTTTGGAATGACGTTTTTAACCTTTTATATTTACCTTGGCATAAATGCAAAAGCAGCACTCATAATTGTTTCATTGCAGCATAAAAAATAGGAAAAAACAGTTACGTCAAAATAGAAATTTTGACTTACCTGTAAAATCCTTATCTTGAAGTACTGTTCAGGACACAGAACTTGTTTCTTACATAGAATGTTTATAATCAATTCAAAGGGGTGGGGGGGTCTCTAAAGGGCTGAGAGGACAAGGTTGAGGCAAAACAGGAGGTCAAGCTAGGAAATTATACTGTATGAGTAACTCCCTTAAAGAAAATTTTGATTAAGGGTTGTGAAGTGAGAGGTTTCTGAAAAAGAATGAATAAGGCAAAAACTTGTGAAGGAAAGACTTTCCACATTCCGTAGCAGGATTGGAGACCCACCATGTCAGGCAGAGCTTTGTCTAGCTGGATAGAAGCACTGGGTGATCCAGAGATTGAATTTGCTTGTTCCACATTGTACATATTTTGTATTGAAGAGGTCTGGAGTGAAACTGAGCAAAGGGAACTGCCTTAAATAAGGCTAGCATTAAGCCTAGGACCCGTATGCAGAAACAAACTGAGTGTGCCATTTTGACCTGCAAATCCACGAGTAGGACCTTATGGAAGCAACTTTCTACGGAGGAAGGAAGATTCTGGCAGCACAGTGGCTTTGTGGTTTGAGGTTGAGGTGCATTGCATTTACTCCCTGTACTTGAGTGAGTTTCCACCAGGTACTTAATTTTCTTTTCACACTCCAAAAAGACACACTGATAGGCCAATTGGCTCCTGTTGAAACTGGCCCTAGAACGTGTATATATGAAAGTGCAGTATGGACCTTAAATTGTAAGCTCCTTGAGGGCAGGGACTGATGTGAATGTACAGTATGTAAAGCACTGTCTAAATTGTTGCTCTATAAAAACCCTAAAAAAAAAAAAATGTTGGAATAGCTGTGTCCAAGACTAGACCCAGGTACTCCAGAAGGCGTGATGGCTGGAGGCCAGACTTTGGAACTTTGAAGGAACAAAGTCGTCCTTCAGAGTCCTTCAGCAAGAGGTCATCCAGGTAACTCATGACAGGAATGCCCTGGGTCTGCAGAAGAGAAAAGTCACAATTGTGAAAACTTGGCCTATAGAGCAAAGCCTGAATAGTAGCGTGCAAATTGGAAGTGTTAGGTCTCCCATAGCAAAAAGCATGTAGATAGGGATGTGCATCTTGTACATCTACTGATGACAAAAATTTGCCTTGTCTGAAAGAAGCAATGTCAAATCTTACTGATTCCATCTGGAAAATTGGTACACAAAAAAATCTGTTTAGTAATGTGAAATTCAGTATTGAGCAGATACCCCCATATGGTATTGGGACTGTTAATGGGTTTGAGTAGAAATTTGGGAACCTGTTAATCCATGCCTTTTGGTGAGTGGGGTCACAACAAATGGCACAAATGGCACCTATGCACTTTTATGAGCACCCAGCACTTTATTTAAGAGATATTTTTTGTATAATGTCCAAAATGGTTATTCATTTGCACGTATCCACTTTAGCCTGCAAGCGCTGTTCTTAATGATTCTTCAATAAAGTCCAATTGCATTTTTTTCATAGGTCTTATATACTGTATATTAGGAATGTGGCACAATAATGGCTCTATTGGATTCATAGGATAAAAAAAGCAAAATGCACACTATTGTTTCTTGATCCAACTACGTGTACACACAAGCAAAAAATAATGCACACATATGTGTTTTTTTTCATTCACAAAAGGAGAAGGAGAATTTTGGATTTTATTTCTAGTGATAGTCATGGCAATGGCATAAAAATTTACAGCTAAATAATTTTTTTTCTTATATATATATATATATATATATATATATATATATATATATATATATACACACACACACACACACGTATATAGATATATTTTATTTTTATTATTATCTTTTTTTCGGGGGGGGGGGGGCATTTTTCCTGTAATATTAGTTTTAAAAAGAAAAGTCAGGAGACATTTATATACAGTCCAATTTGTCCTGAAAAAAAAAAAACAATAGGTGCCTGGAGATTTTGCAAACTTTTATAGGGTGCTGCCACTCAAAAGGTTGTGAAACGCGGTTTAAAGGCACTACAGTGTCAAAAATGTAAATAACAAAGAAATCATTTTCAACTGTTGATTATGGCAGCATGAGTATAAAAAAAAAATCTGTATTACTTTGGTTTGCTGTACCGTGCTGTGATCTTGCTTCATATGTGTCAAATTCACTTTAAATATTAATTCTGCAAATTCTCCTTTAATTCTTCTACAAATCATTTTCTTGTATTTAGCTCTGTAGGCATTTAGGAAATGCAAGCACTGATCTGCCAGGAAACTGGTAATCTGTAATAATCTAAGTAATTTATCCACATTGAAACTTGTGTTCAATTGCCATAACAAAAGCTAAATAATTAAATATTGAGTGCTAAATAATTCAGGTGAGAGCACCGCTTCCAAGGAGTCATCCTGAGCCCAGGACCAAGACATCAGCTGCCCTGACACCCCACAATGACCACATGCGGCCTAAGTGCAAGAGTTTTAACGCTCCTCCGCATGTGGCCTTCACTGAGGGATGGATTAATGCTACATGAATATTTATCAAGCACAAGTCCCCACTGTGTACTTCTGTTGCTTGTCCAATTGTGCTACTAAAAAATGAGGACCTCGCCCACAGTTTACATTTACACTCAAATGATGGTGGGGTTCAGCATTAATAAATGATTGCATCTCATCACCCTGTGAAGTGAAGGGCATCAAAATTAAACAAAGATATCAGTATATTGTTATTTCCTGTACCTGGATAAAACATTCAGGACCTATTATGAAAGTAATAGAAAAATCTTTCATATTCTTATGACTTTTAAATATAGGGGCATTCTTTGGCCTCTAAATCACTTCCTGACCTGGAAACAGAAAAAGATGACATGAGTCAAGTTAAAATGAATCTATTTAAAGTAAATGTAAACCCATTTACTAAAATCTCATATAAACTTTAACATGTTATTGCAGTTTGCAAAAAAGCAAAAAACAAAAAAAAAGTAAACATAAATCTGCATCTTATATCCTGTCCTATTTATTAGAGTAAGAGTAAGTACCCAACCTTGGTGTGAAACCTGTAAACTGATACCTGTAGTTCACCTTTGTATGTGGCACTTGAATAAAGAAATTGCATAGGAGTGCGGCCGTCCAGCCTTCTTTTCTTCTAATGCCCCGTACACCCGAGCAAATTTTCCGTCGGAAAAATCTTGGATGGTTTTTCCAACGGAATTCCGCTCAAGCTTGGCTTGCATACACGCGGACACACAAAAGTTCGCTGAACTTTCGACCGTCAAGAACGCGGTGACGTACAACACTACGACGAGCCAAGAAAATTAAGTTCATTGCTTCCTAGCATGCGTCAAATTGTTTACGAGCATGCGTAGCAATTTTGCGAGTCGGATTTGCTACAGACGATCGTAATTTCCGACAGAAAAATTGAGAACCTGCTCAATGGAGCATACACACGGTCGCATTTTCCGACCAAAAGCTCTCATAGTTTTTTTGCTGGCCGAATTTCCGATCGCATGTACGCGGCATATGTATCTGTTTGAATACAGGGCCTCCATGTGGGATAGAGGCTTTTTGGAGCAGCAGGGTAAGAGAAACTGCCTTAGAGCGATGTACATTATAGATCAGGGCACAGGACATAGTGAATGTACAAGATCGTGAATGCTATGCTATAACTAATGTTAATTTTGATATCAAATTTCTTTTTAGTCATAGTCTTTTGACTAAAATGCTGTTTTGATTTTAGCTGTATTTTAGTTATGTGAATTGCTTTAGTTTTAGTCGTATTTATCAGCGTATAACACTCACTTTTTTCCCCTTAAAATCAGGGGAAAATCGTGGGTGCGTGTTATATGCCGATCCCCCGCCAATTTTGAGCCTCTCGGCCATTCTAGCGGCTTTCGGACGCTTTTGCCCGCACTCAGCCATTCTCGGAGGCTTTCGGCCATTCTCGGCAGCTCTCGGCTGTTCTCGGTGGTTCACGGGGGAATGCGAGAGCCGCCGAGAACAGCCGAGAGCTGCCGAGAATGGCCGAAAGCGGCCGAAAGCCGCCGAGAACTATCGAGCGCCGCCGAGATGCACAGGACATCCGGCTCTGTATCTTGGCGGTGCCATTTTTAAATTCTGCAAATGACACTGGGGCAAGGCTGCAGGTGGAACTGACAAGGCTGCTAACATGGCTGCAGGGGGAACTGACAAGGCTGCTAACATGGCTGCAGGTGGAACTGACAAGGCTGCTGACATGGTGGCTGCAGGTGGAACTGACAAGGCTGCTGACATGGCTGCAGGTGGACACTGACAAGGCTGCAGGTGGACACTGACAAGGCTGCAGATGGATACTGATAAGGCTGCATTGATGGGCATTTAAATGTAAGTTTTTTTCCTTAAACTTCCCTCCTAAACTTGGGGTGAGTGTTATACGCCGGCGCGTGTTATACGCCGATAAATACGGTATTTATAGTATTATTATTATAATAATTATTATTATTATAGTATTTAGTTTTAGTCAACTAACCACTTGCCTATTGGTCACTTTCACCCCTTTCCTGCCCAGCTTTCAGTGCTGTGGCATTTTGAATGACAAATTGCGCGGTCATGCAACACTGTACCCAAACAAAATGTAATCATGTTTTGAGACAGCTAGAGCTTTTTTTTCGCAGGATTTAATCACCATTGGGCTTTTTCATTTTTTGTTAAACAAATAAAAAAAATGTAGACAAAAAAACATTTTGTATATAAGTAATTTTTCTCCTTGCACTGATTAGCCGATTAGGCTGCATTGAGGTGCACTGATTAGGCTGCATTGAGGTGCACTGATTAGGCTGCACTGAGGTGCACACTGATTAGTTGCACTGATGGGCACTGATGAGGCAGCACTGATGGGCACTGATGAGGCAGCACTGATGGGCACTGATGAGGCAGCACTGATGAGGCTGCACTGATGGGCAGCACTGATGGAATTGGAATTGGTTTTGGCCAAAGTTTTCATCAATTGACCTAATTCAAATTTTATTTTCATTTCGTTTTCGTAACTGAAAACATGCAGCTGACAAAATGTATGGTGAAAATATTTTCGGCAACAAAATGAACATTGGCTATAACAAGAGGGGCAATGTTTACATGCAAAGGTGACACAGGAATTCAATAGGACACTGATCTTTGTGACAATCTAAAATATTTTCTACCTACCATAATTATTACAACTATTATACTCTTACACTTATATTAATCCCTCAGTGCCCGTTCTCAGAGCATGCACACCCCCAATGTCCAGTCTAGACAACTCCTAGCATACAGTCCCCGGCATGTAAGAATTAATCCCTCAGTGTCCAGATCACAGTGCATGTCCATTAATCCCTTAGTAGCTAGTCTGTGGAGCATTTACATTAACCCCTCAATGCCCAGTCCCAAGCACAGGTGTGTTAATTCCTTGACATGTGCATTAACCCATCAGCACCCAGTTCTTAGCTCATATACTTTAACTCCTCAAAACCCAGTCTACAGCATATGTGACTTAAAATGTAACTATGGGTAGAAGAAAAAAATTACATTTGATGCAATTACAGCATTTCCATTCTGAATACAAATATTATGAACAATGACACATTTCCCATTGTTTGGATATCCTGCATCTGGCCTCCCACAGTACACAGAACATGGAAATGCAATTATTTTAGTAAATATAAACTGCTAAATACCTTTTCTCATCAGCAGTATATAGCAGTCTAATAGAAGTGACTTCTATCAGCATCTGGTTAAAGCTTGTAGAAGAAGTTTTCATTCTACTCTGACTGTCCTATGAGGCTAGAGGACTCCTGACCCTCTGTCTGGACCATGCTGATTGGCCCTGTGCTGATCACACGCATCCTCCCAAGAAAAAAAAAATCTCTCTAGCAATACACACCAAACTGAGCATGTGCAGAGTGCTCCCAGGGCTCTGTTTTATCAACAGATGGATTGGGGACAGTGGAAGGGGAGGATCAGAGAAGACAGGATCAAACAGCCTTTTTACACAATGCGAAGGATCAACCCCTTAGGTTCCACATTAAGTATAGCAAGCATGCTTTGCTGCATATACAGTACAGCCTGATTTTACTGTTGTGGGTTTAGTAACACTTTAATGTAAATGATTTGTTTTCTGGTCAACTGTGTCTGCATAGATTGTAGAGTAGGGAAAGGACATTTGCTCTAGGGTGTTTTCTCAGTATTTGAGGGGGTAGATGATGGGAATGTGTAGATGAGCAGGGTGGAGGGGTGTAGTAATGGGGTGGAGGGGGGGGGGGGGTAAGCATGGGGTGGAGGGGAGTTAGGCATGGGAGAATAGGACCTGAGACCTGAGAAGGTTAGTATGCTGGTGACACTGCTTATATTAACTTCCTGTCACAGAATCGGAAAGGATATTACTAGAATGGGGAAAGTATACCACCAGGACAAAAACAACAACACAGTGAGGAAGGGTTGGGTGTTTATCTTTGTGAGCTTATTCTCCTAATTTCTTGTCTGTTGATGCAGGAATAAAAATCTTCCCAATGGGAACAAAGACAGTTTTAAAAGCTGGATAAAAGTGTGAGGGGTGACATGTGGTGGTAGGAGAAGGGGGCATGGTGGGTGGTATGAGACAAGGGGGTGCAGACACAATAGATGTTTTAAGAAGGGAAGCACAGGCACAGTGGATGGTTTAAGAAGGTGGGGTGGGGGGAGAGAAAAGGGGGTGCAGTTGGCTTTCAACGAAGGGGGCAAAGAAACGGTGAGTAAAGTGAAAAGGGGGGCACAGGTGCAGTGGGATGTGTGAAAAGAGGCTCAAAGGCATGGTAGGTGGGGAGAGAAGGCGGGCACAAGTGCAGTGCGTGATGAGAGACAACTTGCAGATAGGGCTTAGCATGCAGGGAAAGGGGCTTCATTATTCAGGGTTTCGTGGCTGGGGCTGCTCTGGCCAGCAGACTGGCTAGTCATAAAATCAGCCTTTAGCTAAATAAGAAGAAGAGAAGGTGAGGGTCAGGCACCTTCCTATTGCTGGGCAGCCCACACCAACTATGGATCATCAAGCACTGCCTATCTCCTCTATCTCTTCAGGTGCCACATCAGCTCTACATCACTCTTCACTGCTGCTGCTGCTACTGTCTGCCTGTCCACCCCCAGGTCAACAGAAACTATCACCAGTACAACTGGCCCAAGCCATTGACAACATCTGTAAGAACCTTCTGTGGCACCATGTTGACATGCACAGAAGTAGTTGTCAAGCATTAAAAGAGCAACACAAAGTATTGGTGGGAGCTGCCCGTCTTCTCTGCACAGGAGCCGTGTACAGGAGCTGTGTATAGCTTGCACAGCCTAGTCCATATCATTTATTTCACCTGTGACATTTTGGCTGGGAGCAGAGCAATGTGGGAGAAGGTGCATTTGCCAGATGCGGAGTAGTATGAAGAGGGGGTACACCGGTCAGTTAGGGAACAGTGAGAAAGGGAAGCAATAGTGTGGAGCAGGGTGGTGGCACAGGAAAGAGAGCAGGACCTTGGGATAACACTAAGTTGGAGGGGATGACTGATCAGGGGGTTGCACTGTAATTTTCCTACAGTCTAGTTGGCCAAGAGAGCAGAAAAGTTGGAAAGTGTAAGAGGAAGGAGGAGGAGAATACTCGGGACAGAATCCCCAAGTGGAAAAACTCTGACTTAGGCATGTCATTACTAAGAAAGGATATATAAAAGGACTTCATACTTTCAGTTGATCTCACTGGGAAAGGTTCAGTTTTTCATGCATGCTTGCTTCTGTTTTTTACAGGTGCGTAAAACATTAAATGACAAAGGTGCAATGTTTTCGGTAAACCTTTGTTCTAAAGCGAGTCCTAAAAAGACAGGCATTATGATAACAAATAACTTCCAAGATAATGAAACACATTCCAGTCTATAACAATATTTTTCAGAATACTGGAGCAATTTCATGTGGTGATACCACGAAAAAAAAACATTCTTTATAAACAAATGATGATAGCATGGTGTGTATGAATCATAATATCAGGTAATAGTACTTATGATATGCCATTCTCACATTCTGCAAACATATAAAGTGTATAACTCATAAAATGTAAATCTAGCCCTGCACATATGCCAGGATTAAAGCGGAGCTCCACCCAAAAGGGGAAGCTCCACTTGTTTGCATCCTCCCCAGCTCCACTGTCACCCATGGCACTTTTTGGGGGGGAGTGGGTACCTGGTTTTGACAGGTACCCGCTCCCACTTCTGGCTCAGATTGCCGTGTCGATCTATGAGCATGTTCAGCCCACACAGGTCCCAGAAGACTGCAGGAACATTCATAGTGCAGTCCAACCTGCATGTCGCATTTCCCTTACTTACAATGTCGACGCCTGCACCTGAAGCCAATTGAAGAAGCAGCTCTGGTGCTGGCATCCCTGGTTCCTGGACAGGTAAGTGTTCTTATACTAAAAGTCAGCAGCTACAGTATTTGTAGTAATTACCTTAAAGTTCATTTTTGATGTAATGTTCACATTTTTACACGTGCTTTTGCATATTTAGAGTATAGAAGATATTTGTAGATTAGCTACTAGAAAATAAAAGTAATTTGGCCACTGTCATCACGATCTCACTGCCTAATGTGAAACAAAGTCCACACTGTGGTGACAGGGCTTTTGCCCTAATGACAAGTATGCACAAAATGCCTGCACATTATGGCACACCTGCCTACCAAAGTGTGATCTCCATCGTTGTCCCATCGCAACACTAATGCCACGTACACACGGTCGGAATTTCTGACAACAAATGTTCGATGTGAGCTTGTGTAGGCTCCATCTGACATTTTCTGTCGGAATTTCCGACAACAAAAATTTGAGAGCTGGATCTCAAATTTTCCAACAACAAAATCCATTGTCGTAAATTCCGAGCGTGTGTAGACAATTCCGACGCACAAAATTCCACGCATGTTTGGAATCAAGCCGAAGAGCCGCAATGGCTAATATACTTCAATTGTCTCAGCTCGTCGTATGTCACCGTGTTCTTGACGTTCGGAATTTCCGATAACATTTGTGTGACCGTGTGTATGCAAGACAAGTTTGAGCCAACATCCATCGGAAAAAAATCAAAGATTGTCCGATTGTGTGTACGCGGCATAAGATGTTCACCTAGTCTTCTTTCATGATCAGACCTTCAGCCATCATAATTGGCTGGCCCTGGATGAATAAAGTTTTTACCAAAAAAAATTATAATTGGAGGAGGCCTGGGTGATGTCACCTCGTCCCCTGCTACCTCCCAGGAATGCTGGGGCTTGAAATTCTGAGAGAATGTGTGCTCCTGCAATGGACTACAATCCCAGGAGGACGTGGTGAGATGCAGTGATGTTTTCCATTTCTCCCAGAAACATTGGAAGCCAAGGCTGAAGTGTGTTGTTTTTTTACATTTATTTTTCTCAAAGCTTTATTCTTAAAAGGTTTCTTTGGACATTATGTATTTAGGGATGGGGGGCTTTGAGTGAAGTAGACCTTCCATTTGCATGAAAGGTCCACTTTAACAACTTCTGAGATAACATTTAAGTCGCACACTGCATTGATTTTAATGAATCAGCTGAGCCATAGACATCCATTGTGAAAAAATCTATGCATAGAAACAGTTTTTTACACGTTAACACATTATTTGGGGGATTCAAAACAAGCTGATCGCTGGAAAAAAATGAATAATATACAGTATATTAATTCCCTTTAAATGCGTCATCCTACATTGTTTGGTTCAAACGACAAAAGAATAGTAGTGCCAGTTCCTCATTAGCATAGTAAGACACATTTATTGAACAATTAAAATAGCACAAATACATGTGGGATTCTTGATTGTCAGCATAAGAATTAGATGTGAACACCGCAAAGCTGTTAATGTGCATCAGTAGCTTTTGCTTCCCAAGTCAGCATAGGGAACACGATTTGACAGCTGTCAAAAAGCCACCAATGCCCGGCATCCTACAGCACTATCCACTGCCTTGTGGCAACCCCTATGTGATATTGAAAGGAGGTGGCAGTATAGGCGGGCTGTAGCGCATTTCAAAGGAACAATCCTTCTTTGACAAAGAAGGATTATTTCTTTGAAACACGTTACCACGTTAATAATGGGGAGCATCTAAAAATATTGGTAATAAAATTGGTATTAAGTGCCATTTGTGAGTTAATGCAAAAACTGTATGTAAAGTGAGGAAAGAAGGACTTTATGGGTACCCCACCCCACCCCACCCCCTCGCGATCGCTCCTGGCGAATCAGATGCTTCCTCTGTCTGTGTCAATAAAACTCATACACACAAAACACCCCCCTGTCACCCCCAGATCACCCCCCAGATATTAATAAAATGATCACTGCATTTAGTGTCAGTGTGACTGTAATAACTGTTTAAACATATATATATATAACCATTTTTTTTTTTTTATATGTTTATATATATAGTATATATTATATATTTTATATATATATATATGTACATACTATTAAATATATATAGATTTTGTTGTAAAAAAAAGCGGGATCAGCCCAGATACCTGCTAGCACCTGCGTTTTCCCCCTCCGCCCAGCCCACCCAAGTGCAGTATCGATCGATCACTGTCATAATTTTTTTTTACTATAAAAAAATTGTTTTATTGTAAAAAAAAAATTCAGTTGCAACGCGGATTTATTTATCATAAGTCTATTCCTGGGGGGAGGGCAGAGGAAAGATCTAGGGTCTAATAGACCCCAATTTTTTTCAAAAAAAGAGTACCTGTCACTGCCTATTGCTATCATAGGGGATATTTACATTCCCTGAGATAACAATAAAAATCATAACAAAGAAAAAAAATTTTAAAAATAAAATAAAAAAGCATAAATAAAAAAAAAAAAAAAAAAAAAAAAAAAAAAAAGCAGTTCTCTTGCGCAAAGGCGTACACAAGCGTTGGTCTGGCGTCATATGTAAACAGCAATTGCACCATGCATGTGAGTGAACTCCTTCTTTCCTCACTTTACATACAGTTTTTGCATTATCTCACAAATGACACTTAGCAAAAATTCTATTACCAATATTTTTAGGGGCTTATTATTTTTTAGGCAATTTACTGTTTTACCACTCAAGAAATCACATTTAAACTCCAACCCAAGTTGGGGATTTGGGCTGTTTGCACCTTACTGTTGTTGTGTCCAGCCTGCGTCCTAAAGCCTTGTATACACGATCAGATTTTCTGACAGGAATTGTGTGATGACAGACTGACCGACCGTTTGTATGCTCCATCAGACAATTGTTGGCCAACTTTCCGTGGACAAATGTTGGATGGCAGGTTTATATATTTTCCGCAAACAAATGTCTGTTGACGGATTTTCAAAGCGTGTGTACACAAGTCCATCGGACAAAAGTACAAAGTACAAACGCATGCTCAGAAGCAAGGACAAGCCGGAAGCGGTCGGTCTTGTAAACTAGCATTCGGAATGGAGAATTAACATTCGTGACGTGGCAACTTATAAAATGTCGAAATGCAACGCACATTCTTTTCTTCTTTAATGGGATAATAATGAAGCTGCTTTGCTGTGAATACTGATGGAGTTATTGCTAACAAATTTTCAAAGGCTTTTTTATATTTTTTTTCTAGTGATATCAAGAATAATATTATTATGCTTCTTTTTTTTTATTTGGGCAAATTACCACAACACCATTATCCCGTAGTTTTTAAGATCAAAGTTACAACTATGTTGGTGTCCCTTGTTAATTTTACATTGTATTTTTTTTAAATGTAACTGCCTACTCCCAAACTGTCATTTGAAGTAAAACACATAGCCAAGTATTATTCTCCACAATTTTTTATTGTGCATTAAAAAAAGAAAACAAATAAAATTAGACATGCTATCTACCAAAAAGTGCATTCTATGCATCTAAAAATATAGAAAATATACCAAATCAAATCATTATTCAACCAAAAAATAAAATGAAAGCCTCATGCATGTGTCCTGCTTCTTAATATAGGGGGTCAACAATGCCAAGAGTTGGCAATGGCATATGACATAATTGGTCACGATTAATAAAGCAACCAATTTTTGGTCTAAGAAATCCTCCTCCTCCTGTTCCTGGACTGGACTTGGGTCAAAGCAAAAATTACAGGGCCAATAATAAATAACACGTTATCCCCTCCAATTCTGTAACATGTCTGGTTGACGAACGGCCGTTCAGAAACAAACTGAAAAGCGCGAAATGAAAAGCACGAATCGACACTCACCAAACTTCTACTAACACGAAATTAGCAGAAAGGAGCCCAAAGGGTGGCGCCTGACAATTGAACTTCCTCTTTATCGGCTCGTAGTATGTCTAGTACGTCACTAGGTACGTGTTTGTTGACAGACAATTGTGTACCGTTTGTATGCAAGACAAGTTTTTGGCCAACGCCCTTCGGACAAAAGTCTGAGGCTTTGTCTGCGGAAAATCTGATCGTGTGTATGAGGCTTTAGGCCTCATGCACACAGGGCGTTAGAAAAATACAGCTGCAAAGGCACTACCAACACCAGGTTAAAGTGGCTGTAAAAAACATGCTTTTAGTAGCTTTTTGCTAGTAGCTTTAATGCACGTTTAGCCACGCTAGCTTTTAGCAGTGTTTTTCTGCCTCTATTCAAAATCAATGGTTCCCAATGAGAACCCATTGATTTGAATAGAAGTCGCACCACAAGTCAGATCACAATGATCAGACTTGCGGTGCGGCTTGTGTGCTGAGGATCTTGAAGGGAAACCCTAGCCTTCGGTCTGGTATGGATTTTAAGGGGAACCACCACGCCAAAAAAATTGGTCTTGGGTTCCCCCCAAAATCCATACCAGACCCTTATATGAGCATGCAGCCCGGCAGGCCAGGAAAGGGGGGGGACGAACGAGCGCCCCCACCCCCTCCTAGACCATACCAAGACACATGTCCTCAACATGGGGGGTGGGTGCTTTGAGGCAGGCCGTGCCCTGCGCCCCCCACCCCAAAGCACCTTGTCCCCATGTTGATGGGGACAAGGGCCTCTTCCCGACAACCCTGGCCAGTGGTTGTCGGGGTCTGCGGGCGGGGGGCTTATCGGAACCTGGATCCCGGGCCCCCACCCTGTGTAAATGAGTATAGGGTACATTATAACCCTACCCATTCACCCAAAAAAGTGTCTTTTTTTACACCGCTATTACTAGTAAAAAAAAAAAATATATAAAAAAAATGCTATAAATCTATCCCCTATTTTGTAGACGCTATAACTTTTGCGCAAACCAATCAATATATGCTTAATGTGATTTTTTTTTTACCAAAAATATGTAGAAGAATACGTATAGGCCTAAACTGAAAAAAAATTAGCTTTTTTTTAAAAAAAAAAAAAAAAATGGGGATATTTATTATAGCAAAACGTATACAATATTGTGTTTTTTTTTTTCAAAATCGGCGCTCTTAATTTGTTTATAGCACATAAAAACCGCAGAGATGATTAAATACCACCAAAAGAAAGCTCTATTTGTGGGAAAAAAATGATAAAAATTTCATTTGGGTACAGTGTTGTATGACCGCGCAATTGTCATTCAAAATGCGTCAGCGCCGAAAGCTGAAAATTGGTCTGGGCAGGAGGGGGGTTTAAGTGCCTAGTAAGCAAGTGGTTAATGAAAGAGGTGAAAGTCTTCGGATATTCCGATGGAAAAAGTCTGATCGGATTATGTTGTTGGAAAATCCGATTGTGTGTGGGCCCTAGCGGGCTTTTTCCGACGGAAAAAAATTTGAGAGCAGGATCTAAAATTTTCCAACAGCAAAATCCGATCAGACTTATTCCGATCGTGTGTAAAGAATTTCGACGCACAAAGTGCCACGCATGCTCAGAAGAAATTTGGAGACGAAAGCTATTGGCTACTGGGCTCTACGTAATCCCGTCGTGCGTTTTATACATCACCTCGTTCGGAATGATCGGATTTTCCGACAACTTTGTCCGACCGTGTGTGTGCGCAACACAAGTTTTGGACAAAGTCCGTCGGAAAAAATCAGACGGATTTTGTGGTTGGAATGTCCGACCATGTGTAAGGGGCATTAGGCTGCATTTACATCTGTGCGTAGCACCTTTGATTCGTTTTTTGCATGTTTTTATGCACAATTTGTGTGTTTTTTAACAGCGTTTGAGCTTTAGCATTTTTTTACTAGCCAATAGAGAAAATTATCATCTGTTGCATCATTTGTTGCTAGGTTTTTCAGCTTTTTTAGTTTTTCCATCAGCTTTTATTTCTTTTTTTAATTATTATTAATTTATTTATTTTTGTTAGGGTAAGGGGTTAGTGTTAAGGTTAGGTTAGGGTTATTTGTTTATTTTTGTTAGGGTTAGGGTGCTAATACTACTACCACTAATAACAATAATAATGAATTATTATTACATATTATCAATTTGTTTTATTTATTTATAATTTATTTATTTATGATGATTTTTAGTTATTTGTGTGGTATTTGTGTGTGGAGATGTGAACCAGCTCCATAGAGAATAATTGATATTTTCTACTCTGGCGTTTTGGAGCTTCAAGCTTCAAGCTAGACATGTGCAATTCGTTTAGTTAAGAATTTGTTTTCCGTTCAAATTTGTTATATTCTTCATTCGTTATCGTACGAATGAACGAATGGTTTACTAAAAATTTTAACGAATAACGAACTATCGAAACGAACGAATATGAAAAACAACGAAAATACAAAATAATTAAATTAGAAACAACGAAACTACGAAAGAATGAAAATCCGAAAAACGAAAACAGAAACAACGAAAATACCGAACAAAGATTCAAAAATAACGAAAATCAAAATGAACGAAAAAATTCGTACTTTCGTAACTTTTTTTTTTTGTTTGTTGATTCGTAATTTTCCGTGTCGCTGCTTAACGTGCTTCGAATGGATTTGTAAATTCGTTACTTTTTTTGGTTAGTTGATAAACGTGGTTGGGTCGGAGGCACTGTTTTGGTGGAGTTAAGTTCCGACTTGTGAGAGAGAAATTCTTTGTTTCTTAAACATGTAATAGCATACACATTACATAAAATTATGAATTATGCTCCGATTACGAATCTACGAAAACAATGTTACGAAAGTACGAATAAATCAATCTTACGAAAGTACGAATGTAACTAAATTTACGAAAATACGAATGCGTCCGAATACAAAATATAACGAAAATACGAAAATACGAATTTCGAATAAACAAAAATTAGACTAACGGAAAACGAATCAACAAAAAAAATAACTCTTACGAAAATATGAACGAGTCCGAATACAAACACAGACGACTTACGAAATTACGAATCGTTACGAATCAACGGAAAAGAACAGAAACGAAACGAAACTAAACAAATTTTTCTATTGTGCACATGTCTACTTCAAGCTACAAAACGCTGAGTTGTGTGTAGGGTGGGGACTCTGTTGGAAGCCAGTTACACTCAATAAACTCAACAATTACAGAGTGCTGCTTTGTTTATTACATTGCTACAGTTGCTGAGCGGGGCAAACTACTTGAAGTCAGCACCTATGTACTTTTACCTGAGTACCTTATTTTGTTCCTTTTCATGAATAGTGTGTTTTCTAATGACAATAAAATAATCCTTATCTTATATAAGTCTCCAAATTCCTGCAGCACAGATGAGGATTGTTGGACAGCTGGAATTCTCACACATGGTCCTCCCCATGTCCAGATGTCTCCACCGCTACTAGTGCTCACTGTCACTAAATAAAATGGTTAGCTTACAGTCCTGTTTACACCTTGCTTTTGCTTTGATTCGGCTTTGCTTCAAAAATTATACCCCATGTCACTTTAGTTGTGCTTCAAAGCGTCTTTAAAGCCTCAATAGACATCTATGGCAAAGCTCTCTTGAAGCCCCCATCAAGGCTCATCAAAGCCTCATCGAAGCCCCACCAAAGCCCCACCAAAGGCTCATCGAAGCCTCATCGAAGATCCACCTTAGCCTCATCGAAGCCTCATCGAAGCACCAAGCAAAAGCAAGGTGTAAACAGGACTATAAGCTAACCATTTTATTTAGTGACAGGAGCTTTGATTGGCATTCAGAGAGCTTTAGCCCCCGTTCACACCTATGCGAATTAGATGCGGCTTTCACCGCATCCAATTCGCAGGACATTGTAAAATACATTCATTTTAATGAGGCTGGTTCACAAATCTGCGGTGCATTCGCACTCCGCATTGCACAAAAAATGTGTGCGTTTTCTAGGCAGTGCGGTCTGGCTCAGGTGCGAATTCAGGCCCATTATCTTCTATGGGCATGCATCTGATTCGCAGATGCATTCCGTTCTGAACAAGGAATCTCTCCTTGTTTTCACTACACCTCCCCCTCCTCTCCCCCCTCTCCCTGCTCAGCTGATACGCTGATAGAACGCAGCGGCATCGCTGAACAGCTACATTTTCTCTTCACAGAGAAAAAGAACGTTAAAACGAGAAAACGTTTTAACGAGAAAACGTTGGGACTTTATATGAGGCTGTGACCTGGTAAGGTCGGTTGCCTCCATCCCTATCTAATGAATGCAATTGGGCGACTTGGGGGTTGGGACTTTAAATGAAGCAGGCAGGTGTAAAACATTTAGATTTATTAAAAAAAGAAAAACAAACAAACAAACAATGGTAAGTTGCATGAGGGTAGTCATGAGTACACCAAGGAAAGCAATGTTTTCCATTCAATGGATAAATATACAGCAATGACAATTGACCACAATAATACAAATCACAGTTGCAAGTGATCATTGAAAAAAATAAAACAGTAGTTGGCATAAGACATGGCATATAATAGCTCTATGCATTTAGTGGATTCATCCACTCTTCAGGAGCATGCACGTGGAAAACTGAATGCTGTAATATAGTAGCGATATCTGTAAGGTCTGACCCTGTCACGGGAAGGAGGTTTAGAATAAGGTAATTATAGATAATGATGCCTAGGATAAACCCCCTGAAACCACTCTCAAAAATACTTACATAATCTTTGTGCAGGAACAGCAATGAGCCAACATGGGTCAGATTAACCCCATTAGGGGTATCACTGGAGGGAACTGAGGTGGTGAAGGCAGACCAGGGCTGAGCAGAGATGATTTCCAAGAAAGAAAAATTCCAAAAGAAGGGATGGTCAAAAATAACCATGTGTGCTAAGGACAAAACATAAAATAGGTTGGGAACTCATTGTGTGATACAATATATAGTTGTGTCCTAAACTTGGTAAAGGATAGGATAATGAGATGCTAATGAGTGTGAAGGTGGGTTAAGTTAGTGAGAGCAAAGTATGGCGAAAGTAAAGTATTAGAATGATTGGAAAGTAAAGTGAAAAGTAGAAAGTGTTGAAAAACCAAGGAAAATTGGGTAAAATGCAAAGTCCAAAGTGAAAAAGTGAAAAAATAGAGTCAATTTACCTAAAACATTTCAATGTTGAGTGATCCACAAAGTGTGCAGATAAACAGGTTGGAACCACCATGTGAGTCAGTCTGCCCCAGAATGACTTATAAGGGCTGGTCTGCCACACCCACCAACGTCACGTAGGCGTGCACTGTGGAAGGATAGGCTACTGCAAGAGGGCGGAACCGCCCCAACCAAAAACAGTGCCAGAAAGTTCCTCCATCTGGCTGCTAGATGTAAAAAGGGCGATATTGAAACGGCGCCGCCAAGGACATGGCGCAGCGGTTCGATCGCATAGAGTGTGACACCGATGCGTAGTACAGGGTGATCCACCCCCCCTAATAAGGAGGGGAGGAGGAAGACCCGTAATGCGCATCGCAGTTCCCAAGGTGATGGAGCAATTGCTCCTATCTAAAGCATGCGACACATGTGACTGTTGAGGATAATAAAGAATTTAATAAGGGGTGGGGAATAGAAAATCCCATCCCATGGCAATTAGCCAGGTGGAGAAAGGGGGAATTCCTATGAATAATCTAGATATTGATAAATACAATGGGTATTATTCAGACCTAAAAATGATATCAACAAGCGCGCTTCCATCCCTAATTACTTGAAAAAGAACGTTAAAACGAGAAAACGTTTTAACGAGATGGAGGAACTTTCTGGCACTGTTTTTGGTTGGGGCGGTTCCGCCCTCTTGCAGTAGCCTATCCTTCCACAGTGCACGCCTACGTGACGTTGGTGGGTGTGGCAGACCAGCCCTTATAAGTCATTCTGGGGCAGACTGACTCACATGGTGGTTCCAACCTGTTTATCTGCACACTTTGTGGATCACTCAACATTGAAATGTTTTAGGTAAATTGACTCTATTTTTTCACTTTTTCACTTTGGACTTTGCATTTTACCCAATTTTCCTTGGTTTTTCAACACTTTCTACTTTTCACTTTACTTTCCAATCATTCTAATACTTTACTTTCGCCATACTTTGCTCTCACTAACTTAACCCACCTTCACACTCATTAGCATCTCATTATCCTATCCTTTACCAAGTTTAGGACACAACTATATATTGTATCACACAATGAGTTCCCAACCTATTTTATGTTTTGTCCTTAGCACACATGGTTATTTTTGACCATCCCTTCTTTTGGAATTTTTCTTTCTTGGAAATCATCTCTGCTCAGCCCTGGTCTGCCTTCACCACCTCAGTTCCCTCCAGTGATACCCCTAATGGGGTTAATCTGACCCATGTTGGCTCATTGCTGTTACTGCACAAAGATTATGTAAGTATTTTTGAGAGTGGTTTTGGGGGGTTTATCCTAGGCATTATCATTTATACTTACCTTATTCTAAACCTCCTTCCCGTGACAGGGTCAGACCTTACAGATATCGCTACTATATTACAGCATTCAGTTTTCCACGTGCATGCTCCTGAAGAGTGGATGAATCCACGAAATGCATAGAGCTATTATATACCATGTCTTATGCCAACTACTGTTTTATTTTTTTCAATGATCACTTGCAACTGTGATTTGTATTATTGTGGTCAATTGTCATTGCTGTATATTTATCCATTGAATGGAAAACATTGCTTTCCTTGGTGTACTCATGACTACCCTCATGCAACTTACCATTGATTGTTTGTTTGTTTTTCTTTTTTAATAAATCTAAATGTTTTACACCTGCCTGCTTCATTTAAAGTCCCAACCCCCCCAGTCGCCCAATTGCATTCTCTTCACAGAGAAAATGTAGCTGGAATTCGCACCGCACTGGTGTGAACCCGGGCTTAAAAAAGTGTGTCCGAAGCCATGTTTTGAAGCAAGTGTAAACTAGCCCTAATAGTTGTTTACTTTTCAAAGGTTGTATCTCTGTAAGGGCTCATTTACACTTGCTTTGGCTTCAACGCACATTAACGGCTAGTTTACACTTGCTTCAAAACAAGGCTTCGGACATGCTTTGTTAAAGCTCTCTGAACGCCAGTCAAAGCCCCTGTCACTAAATAAAATGGTTAGCTTACAGTCCTGTTTACACCTTGCTTTTGCTTTGCTTTGCTTTCCTTTGGCTTTCCTTTGGCTTTGCTTCAAAAATTATACCCCATGTAGCTTTAGTGGTGCTTCAAAGCATCTTCAAAGCCTCCATAGAAGTCTATCGCAAAGTTCGCTTGAAGCCCCACCGAAGCCTCATCGCAGCCCCACAAAACCTCACCAAAGCCTCATCGAAGCTCCACCAAAGCCTCATCGAAGCTCCACCAAAGCCTCATCGAAGCTCCACCAAAGCCTCATCGAAGCCCCACCAAAGCCTCATCGAAGCACCAAGCAAAATCAAGGTGTAAACAGGACTGTAAGCTAACCATTTTATTTAGTGACAGGAGTTTTGACTGCCGTTCAGAGAGCTTTAACAAAGCCTGTCTGAAGCCTTGTTTTGAAGCAAGGGTAAACTAGCCCTAAGCCATATTCTGATGGGAGATTGGCTCCACACCTTTGTAGCAACACGTACACATAGGAAGCAGTCAGACATAGTAAGAATGACCTTGTCATTGTTCCTGGGACTGATAAATGGCACTTAGTCTGCCACAGTGACAGGGGGCTTGTCTCTACATGTGGAAACCATGCTTCTAGACCCTATTTGCTTTTTCTAACCTGTAACATTTTCAGAGGTTAGAGCCTCACATAATGAAAATATTCATTTTTCAAGAAGGCATAAAGTGCATAACAAAATCAAATAAAACAAGTTTGATTAAAATGTGAAGTCTGACCTCAGACGCACGCAAGTTCTTGCCACTCAACCAATAAACAACGTAGACAAAATGGCCTTCTTTGCATGTGTTAATTTGTTTTTTCCTGTACTGATGTCAGAACATGTTGTGGCATCCAAAGACAGCACATTAAACACGACATTTCTGTCAAAGCCATGCTTGTCTTTTATTTCAAATTATTATATCATCAGAATTTTGTGTACTGCTTCTCTGATCCCAAATTCTCAGACCGTCTATGAAAATTGCTGATGATTAGAGAGTTCAGAGGCGCTTTGAACGCCGGTATCAAATATATTCTCCAACTTCAAAGGAGAGCTCTAGCAAAGTGTAGGAATTTAGCGTAAAGGGATACTTAAGCCTTGTACACACAATCGGATTGTTGACCAACAAAACCGTGGACTTTTGTCCGAAGGGCGTTGGCCCAAACTTGTCTTGCATACACACGGCCACGCAATTATTGGCCAACAAATACGAGCATAGTGACATACTACGTTGTTTTTCAGCTCTTTAGCGTCACCCTTTGCGCTCCTTCTGCTAATTTCATGTTAGTAGAAGTTTGGTGAATGTTGATTCGCGCTTTTCATTTCGCACTTTTCATTTCGCACTTTTCAGTTTGCGCTTTTCAGTTTATTTCTGAATGGCCGTTCGTCAACCAGCCATGTTGCAGAATCAGAGGAGATACGTGTTATTTATTATTGGCCTTGGAGTTATTGCTTTGACATTATTTTTTTGGTTGAATAATGATTTGATTTGGTATATTTTTAGATGCATAGAATGCACTTTTTGGTTAAGTTCTGTTGGCAGATAGCATGTCTAATTTTATTTGTTTTCTTTTTTTAATGCACATTAAAAATATATTATTCTTGATATCACTAGAAAAAAAAAGCCTTTGAAAATTTGTTTGCAATAACTCCATCAGTATCACCAGCAAAACAGCTTCATTATTATCCCATTAAAGAAGAAGAGAATGTGCGCTGCATTTTGAGATTTCATAATTTGCCACAATTTGAAAACCTGCTTTCCAACATTTGTCCGCGGAAAATCTGACAACAATT
Organism: Lithobates sylvaticus; assembly: GCA_028564925.1. NCBI lineage: Eukaryota > Metazoa > Chordata > Amphibia > Anura > Ranidae > Lithobates > Lithobates sylvaticus. The sequence continues at coordinate 387,718,621 of CM053030.1, forward strand.
GTGGAGCATACACACACTTATTTCTTATTTTCCGCCAACAGCCTGTCATCGAACATTTCCCGTCGGAAAGTCAGATCGTGTGTACGGGGCTTTACAGTTACCCCAGGGCTGTCTTTTCTGAGTTACTACTTCCTAAAAAAACTTTCGGGATAGCAGGCGTGCGCGGGCCGGCTGCACAGCGGGGGTGCCGATGCTCGTGGCCGACAGTCGCGATGACCGCCGGCCATGAGCAATTGAGAGCAGGAGAGACAGAACAGGGACGAGTGTGTGTAAACACACACTTCCCTGTTCTGAGAGGAGTGACAGATCGTGTGTTCCTATTAGCTAGGAACCACGATCTGTCACTTCCTCTAGTCAGTCCCCTCCTCCTTCAGTTATAAACACAAACTAGGGAACACAGTTAACCACTGGAGCGCCCCCTAGTGTTAACCCCTTCCCTGCCAGTGACATTTATACAGTAATCAGTGCATTTTTATAGCACTGATTGCTGTAAAAATGCCAATGGTTCCAAAAATGAGTCAAAAAAGTCCACCATAATGTGGCAGTTCCAATAAAAATCGCAGATCGCCGACATTACTAGTAAAAAAAAATAAAAATGCTATAAATCTATCCCCTATTTTGTAGACGCTATAACTTTTGCGCAAACCAATCAATATATGCTTATTGTGATTTTTTTTACCAAAAATATGTAGAAGAATACGTATCGGCCTAAACTGAGAAAAAATTAGCTTTTTAAAAAAAAAAATGGGGATATTTATTATAGAAAAACGTATACACTATTGTTTTTTTTTTCAAAATCGGCGCTCTTAATTTGTTTATAGCACATAAAAAACGCAGAGATGATCATATACCACCAAAATAAAGCTCTATTTGTGGGGAAAAAAGGACGTCAATTTTGTTTGGGTGCAGCATTGCACGATCGCGCAATTGTCAACTAAAGCAATGCAGTGCCGAATCGCAAAAAATGGCCTGGTCATTCAGCAGCCAAATCTTCCGGGGCTGAAGTGGTTAAAAGAGAAGCATGGGCAAAGATTTTTTGCACTTACTTTTGCTCTCCTGTGACCCAAAATCAGCCATCAGCAGACTAAAGCCCACTGTCAGCTGACATCACAGAGCCAAGGCCTACTGTCAGCTGACATCACAAAGCCACTCCAGGCTCTGCAAGGGATCCCGACCATTTTGTCAGGATCCACCCGTGTGACTAAACAGCGGCTGCTTCAGGCTCTCGGTGTGTGGCTGAGAGCCAAAACCAGTTACTGCTCTCTGCACAGCATGGACTGCCACTGAAGTGAATGGGGCTGTGTAGCAACCACCCTATGACTACTTTAAATGGAAGGGTAACTTAAGCTTTTTTTACTCTTCTTTTTTAAAGATGAACCCAGGCCTTATCTTCAGTCTTGCATTGTTTTCAGCTCCTCTTCTGAACTGAAAATGCTTAGTCTGATTTGACTGCACATCTTGAGCTTCTCTCGGTAGAAGCTGCAGCTAGTCAGATAAAGCCCACCTTGATTCCTGGCTGGAGGAGGTCCAGCTCACCCTGCCCTTTCTCCCCAACCTTACTGTCCCTGACCTGCTCCTTTCATTCATTGGATTTTCATTATTTTCATTCATGGAAGCTCAGCATCACTTGTGGGCATTACCCAGGGCCGGCTGGGAATAAAAACCAGCCCTGGAAATAATTTCATACCAGCCCCATAGCATTATTATACGAGCCCAACGGCATAACGGCATTTTTTTGTTGTTCATGAAAGGGAAAGCCATGCATTTTAAATCACATTTGAAGAGCGTATTATATATAGATAAGACAGATTTGAAAACACATAGGGCTAGGGATAGATACAGCTATCTGTGTATATATATATATATATATATATATCAGCAAATTCCAGTTAAAAGTAGTAAAAGTGGAGCAATCATCAAGGGGGACAACTGGGAATGTGGGGGGGGGGGGGGGGGGGGACTCTGGTGACCAGAGACCACCTTTCGCAGAAAGAATATACTAAGGTAAGGGGGGGGGGGGTTACTGATATAAGAGGGAAACCTTTATATCAGTGCCCCTTACATTATTGTATTCCCTCCCCCCTTACATCAGTAACCCCCCTGAGACTGGCCTGGCGGCCCTGTCACTGACCTCCTCTCAGGTGCACCTTGCAGGAGCCAGTCAGCTCCAGCTTGGTGGCTCTGGTTTTCCTATAGTCTCCTCTCCAAAGTCCACACATGTCTGACTTCTCCCATGACCCCCACCCCGGTGGCACTCCCACTCTTGACTCCTCTCCAGACTCCCCCTCAGAGACTGCAGACAGGATATAAGACAAGAGATGGTCAGAGGTTGCGGGCATGATACAAGAGATGGTTAGAGGCTATGGGCATAGTACAGGAGATGGTCAGAGGCTGTGAGCATGGTACAGGAGATGTCAAGATGTCAGAGGCTGCGAGCATGGTAAAGGAGATGATTAGAGACTGAGGACATGATGGTAAGAGAATGGAGACATGATACAGGAGATGCTCAGAGACTGCAGACATGATACAAGAGATCAATGCAGCCTCACCAGTGCCCATCCATGCAGCCTCACTGTGCCCATCCATGCAGTCTCACTGTTCCCATCCATGCAGCCTCATGGTGCCCATCCATGCAGCCTCATTGTGCCCATCCATGCAGCCTCATTGTGCCCATACATGCAGCCTCACTGTGCCCATCCATGCAGCCTCACTGTTCCCATCCATGCAGCCTCACTGTTCCCATCCATGCAGCCTCACTGTGCCCACCCATTCAGCCTCACTGTGCCCACCCATTCAGCCTCACTGTACCCATCATTGCAGCCTCACTGCCCATCATTGCAGCCTCACTATGTCCATCATTGCCGCCTCACTGTGCCCATCATTGCCGCCTCACTGTGCCCATCATTGCCGCCTCACCGTGCCCATCATTTCAGCCTTTCTGCGCCCATCATTGCCACCTCATCATGCCCAGCATTGCCGCCTCACCATGCCCATCATTGCTGCCTCACCATGCCCATAATTGCCGCCTTACCATGTCCATCATTGCCGCCCCACCATGCCCATCATTGCCGCCTCCCCATGCCCATCATTGCCGCCATACTGTGCCCATCATTGCAGCTATACTGTGCCCATCACTGCCGCCTTACCGTGCCCATCATTGCCGCCTCACCATGCCCATCATTGCCACCTCACCATGCCCATCATTGCCACCTCACCATGCCAATCATTGCCGCCTCACCATGCCAATCATTGCCGCCTCACCTTGCCCATCATTGCAGCTATACTGTGCCCATCACTGCAGCCTTACCGTGCCAAACATTGCCGCCTCACCAGTCAGTGCCTGTGCCAGTGGATTACTCAAAGCCCAAATCTCCCGCTGTGTCACAGAGCTCAGTCGGAAATGTTCGGCCGTGCTGTTACAAAAGTCCTGCCCTCCTTCTAGACCAGCTTGTGTGATAGACAGAACACTGCGTCTATCACACAAGCTGGTCTAGGGGGAGAGCGGGACTTTTGTAACAGCGCGGCATAACATTTCACAGACACACTGAACTACGTGAAACAGCGCGACTCCGCTTTGAGCTATGCTGCAGCCATAGCGTAGCTTAAATCGGCCTCAGGGCAGGTAGCCTACCGGGAAATGTCCCGGTATCCCGGTAGACCAGTCCGGCCCTGGCATTACCTAAGGTGGTCTGCATGAAAATACAGCCTGCCTAGAAATGAACATTCCTTCACACTGACATTCACCAATCAAGGTGAAGCCCATTACCTGCACAGGACTGAGGGCTCTTCAGAGGAGTACTGAAGCAGGGTGCTGCAATGTTAATAAAAATGGAAATATATTGTTTAAAAATTATAAAATATAAGCAGATCAAAGCTTTAAAGTGCAATACAACTGCTGGACAGGGATCATTTCAGTAAACTCCTTGCTCATTGGCTGAGATCATAGAAAGGTTGTCACACAGGTCTCAAGGCGAGCAAGGGAGCACATGAATTTCAACTTTTACATCACACGCACTGCTGGCCACTGCATCTCCTATCCATCTCAAATGTTAAAGTGTAAGTTCACCATGACAGAAAATCTGTAAAGGTGATTTAACACCAGTCCCCTCCCTACCCTTCTCTCTGTACAGCAATATCAGTACAGACCAGTTAGATTATGGGCCATATGGAGGGGGGAGAAAGTAGCAGGGATTTTATATACAAAAAATTTGAGGCAACCCCCCAACCCCCCACCCCCACATATATGCACATATATGCACATATATGCACTTATGAATGAAAAATCATGTGTCGGGGGCACCTACACATGGAAACGTCGATTGCGATACACATGTTACATATCGCTGCACACGCCAGAGTGAGAGCAATAAATTCTGGCACAAGACCTCCTCAGTAACACTAAACTGATGACCTATAGGGGGATTTTGAAGTGTCGCCTATAGAAAATATAGGGTACTGAAGTTTGTCGCCATTTCAAGAGTGCACACAAATCTAAGGTTTGACATGCTGGGTAACTATTTACTCATCTTTTATATTTTACCAAAAAATTGAGTAGTTTATTGTGTTTGTTTGCCTTAAAATTCACTTTAGTGTGTTTTTTACTGACATATTGAATTTTGCGGTAATATCAAGTGAAATAAAACATTAAAACGACCGCTATTTTATTCTCTGAGGTGTCTGTTTTCAGAAAATATATAATGTTTGGGGGTTTTATCTAAACTTCAGGCCTAAAATGATTGTTTAAACATGTGTGCACATAAAATAAAGAAACGGTTCTGGTAGCGAAAGGGTTAAAGGTGAACTAACACTTTAAAGTGGTACTAATGAATGAATGAATGATTTGTATAGCGCTGCAAATGCGAACTGAATCGCCTCAAGGCGCTTGACAGCTCTTGTTGTCATGCAATATTTCTACTAAAGCAGCAGGTGAGTGGATGCCCGCTAACAGGCGCTGCCATGATGGATCTGAAATGACAGGTGCTCTTTAAAAGTAAGGATTTATTTTTGCTGGTAGTTAGAATCTTTAATATTTGCAAACACAATGAAAGTTTCCTATTTAGAATAATAAGCTGTCAGGTTAGTAAAACAGCGATATCAGAACAGATTCCATCACAGATTCCATCATACAGTTTGTAGTGTACATAGATTTGCAAAACAATGGGATAAAGGACTATTCCTGAACTTTGTTTTATCTCATGGTTACTGTGAAATTGTGTGAATGCATCAGTGCAGTGCATGTTCTCTCAGCTTGCAGAGCTTGGATTCATTGAATGAGTTTACCAAAAATGTAAATATTGCAGAATATACAGCCTCATAACTAAGCTCAATTTCATGCTGAATAAACAAAACTATGAATGTATCCTGAATAGAAAACTATCTTTAGATAGAGTTTTACTCCAAAAGCATTTTATTAAAATAAATTTCATAAAAATCTAAAAAATCTGATTTAAATTTAAAAAAATAATTTTTTTTATTTACTTTTTTTTTATTTACTTTTTTTTTTATTTACTTTTTTTTTTAAATCATTGATTTTTATCTACTCTGTACTACTGTGATATAAGCACGCTCCCAGCACACAGACCGAGACGTAAAAGACAGATTTTAGTCCCCGCTGAGCCAGCACTGTGCCAGCCAATCACAGTGATCACAAGATTAGCCAATCTTTCAAACCCCTTCCAACAGCGGCAAACAGAACTTTTTGAAGAGACACCGGGGTGGAGGGGAAAAAGTTAAAAGCTCTCGGCCAAGTGCAAACACATTTTAAATGTAATCTCCAGATAGGCCCCTTTTAAAAAGTCAATTATCTATTGAACATGACATGCACATTAACTCTTATGCCCCGTACACACGGTCGGAAATTTCGACCACAAAATCCGTCTGATTTTTTCCGACGGATTTTGTCTGACACTGGTGTTGCATACACACGGCCGGACAAAGTTGTCAGAAAATCCGATCATTCTGAACGTGGTGACGTTCGTTGCGTACGACGGAACTACGTAGAGGCTAGTAGCCAATAGCTTTGGTCTCGTAATTTGATCTGAGCATGCGTGGCACTTTGTCCGTCGGAATTCTCTACACACGATCGGAAAAAGTCCCATCGGATTTTGTCGGGAAATTTGAAAGCAGGATCCGACGGAAAAAGTCCGATGGAGCCCACACCGACAACATGGTCCGATCGGACATTTTCCGTCGGAATTTCGGACCGTGTGTACGGGGCATAATAAGTAGCATTCTACCTCTACAACCTGACTACCCCTCAACTGTCTAACTCAGTGGCGGGACAAGGTCATTTAGAGCCCAGGGCGAACATGCCAAATTGTGCCCCCCCCCCAAGATGTATGGGCATTATGTGTCCCATCCCCAATCCCAACATGAATCCCCCAAATCACAACTCCTAGCACACCATCCCTAAATTTGCCCTCCTAAAACAATTCTTACTCCCTGAAGCCCCCCAAATTCCCCTTTTTACCCAAATTCCCTCCCCCTAATCTCCTTGTGGTGCCCCCCCCCCCCCCCCCACCTCACATGATACCACAGTGCCCAGGGCAACCGCCCCTCCTGCCCACCCCTTGTCACGGCCCTGGTCTAACTGGCTTGTCATTAGAAATTAACAAAACAGTAAAACAGCTGTGCTCTGACAGCTACATGACAACTATTGCCAAGAAATAACTTTCTACTTGAGGAGATAACATCAGTGGAAACAAGAACCATACACGTCTAGACATAGAAAGCCTTAAAGCTGATACTGTTTTGCTATATGGTGACTGCTCAATCAATGGGCAGACCATCACATGCTGTCTTCAGCATTATTATAGACCAAAGAAATATACCTCTGTATATCTCTCGAGTCCTGTGCAATTTTATTTGCCTGTTCCTACTTTTATGAGTTTCTGAAAAATACTTCAGTAGCATTTTTCACATAATCTGAAATAGTTTGATCAATTTTCTTTTTTAGAGGCCAGCATTTAAAAGGCATCAAACATGAAACCATGCTGCCCTCCAGTGGATAAAAAACAAATAGGCTTAGAAACATTCGTAGGGGCTGGCAATAAAAGTATTTGCATTTGATTAGATCTTGGGAAGGTGGTATCTTCTTGATAATTTTGCCAGAAGCTAACAAGAGTCACACAGTGAAGGAGAGGACGGAACCTCACTACCGCATAGGCATACATGTGCCTGTATAGCCAAGACTTTTAAGTCAGCCTGCACATAAAACCTGTGTAGCAGATCCGTAAAGAAAGGGGAATTATGCCTGAGCCAGCTCATTGTAACTGGAGGTTTACAGGGTGTTGCCATAACCCCCCTGTTATCTGCCCTAACCACTCCAATACCTGGCACGTTCACCCCCTTCCTGCCCAGGCCAATTTTCAACTTTTAGTGCTGTCGCAACAATATACCCATATGAATTTTTTATCATTTTTTTTATAAGCAAATAGAACTTTCTTTTGGTGGTATTTAACCACTTGCCGCCCGCCCATTGTCAAATGACGGCGGCAAAGTGGTTGTAAAATCCTGACAGGACGTCATATGAAGTCCTCAGGATTTTGAGCCGCTGCGCGCCCCCGGGGGCGCGCATCACGGCGATCGTTGTTGCGGGGTGTCAGTCTGACACCCCGCAACTACGATCTTGGTAAAGAGTCTCCGACGGAGACTCTTTACCACGTGATCAGCCGTGTCAAATCACGGCTGATCACAGTATAAATAGGAAAAGCCGGTAATCGGCTTTTCCTCACTCGCGTCTGTCAGACGCGAGTAGAGGAGAGCCGATCGGCTGCTCCTCTGACAGGGGGGTCTGTGCTGATCGATTATCAGCGCAGCCCCCCGAGGATGCCCACACTGGACCACCAGGGACGCCACCAGACTACCAGGGATGCCCATCAAAAGGTATGCCACCCTAGACCACCAGGGATGACACACAGTGCCCACAATGGATGCCAATCAGTGCCCACAATGGATGCCAATCAGTGCCCACAATGGGCATCACTGATTGGCATGCATTATTGTTTGGCACTGATTGGCATCCATCAGTAAAAAACAATGCTGCCTATCAGTGCCTATCCGTGCCACCTATCAGTGCCCATCCATGCCACCTATCAGTGCCCATCCGTGCCGCCTATCATTGCCCATCCGTGCCGCCTATAATTGCCCATCCGTGCCGCCTATCAGTGCCCATCTGTGCCGCCTATCCATGCCCATCCATGCCGCCTATCCATGCCAATCTGTGCCAGCTATCAGTGCCAATTTGTGCCACCCATCAGTGCCCATCCGTGTTGCCCATCAGTGCCCATCCGTGTCGCCCAGTGCCCATCCGTGTCGCCCATCAGTGCCGCCTATCAGTGCCCATCAATGCCACCTCAGTGCCACTTCATTGGTGCCACCTCATCGGTGCCCATCAGTGCCACCTTATCAGTGCCCATCAGTGCAGACCTATCAGTGCCCATCAGTGAAGGAGAAAACGTACTTATTTACAAAGTTTTGAAGCTGAAACAAAAAAAACATATTTTTTTTCAAAATGTTCGGTCTTTTTTTATTTGTTTAGCAAAAAATAAAAACCGCAGATGTGATCAAATACCACCAAAAGAAAGCTCTATTTGTGGGGAAAAAATGATACAAATTTCATTTGGGTACAGTGTTATATGACCGCGCAATTGTCATTCAAAGTGCGACAGCGCTGAAAGCTCAAAATTGGTCTGGGCAGGAAGATGTTTAAGTGCCCTGTATTGAAGTGGTTAATCACAACTGGGTTTTTTATTTTGTACTATCAACAAAGACAGAACATTTTGAAAAAAATAAGTATTTTCTTAGTTTCTGTTATACAATTTTGCAAATAAGTAATTTTTTGTCTTCACTGATGAGGAGGCACTGATGGGCACAGATAAGCTGCACTGATGGGCATTGATGAGGAGGCACTGATGGGCATTGGTAGGCGGCACTGATGGACAGCACTGATAAACTGCAGTGATAGGCACTAATTGGCACTAATCGGGCTGCACTGATAATCAAGGCACTGATTATCGTTGTTACCGTTGTTTTTACTGTTGTTTTAGAGGCTCCTAAAGCGCCCCAAAGAAGCTGCTTGCAGGGCTCTTTTTTTTTTACGTCCTGCCAGCGCAGCGCCCCAGTGTGAAAGCACTTTTTCAGGCGGCTGAAAAACGCCTCCAGTTTTAAAGGGGTCTAACTGTAGGATCTAGGAACACACATCTGCTTAGTGGTAGACACTATTTGACTATAATTAGGAACTTGCATAAATGACAATTAAAGTGTAGTTCACTAAGCAGAGTAGAACTGCCCTCAGGTAAAAGTAAACAAATATATCTATATAAGCAGCTCTATATCAATAGCAGAAAAATCAATACAAGAATAGATAAATCAATATTTAGCAACACAACTGTACTGGTGTCTTAAGGATTTGCAGTTTCCAAGTGGTTTTTCAGTGCACTCAAAGAAATGAGAGAAGGTGGGGTACTCCTTTAAACGGCAACAACAAACTGGGCCCTGCAAGGATTTTTGTGTACTTAGGGGTCAGGGCCATCTTTAATATTGATTGGACCATGGGCAAACATTTTCTTGCCCCCCCACCATTCTGAGACATACAAACAAATAGCAGCTAAAGGCAAAATCAGTTTACTGCAACAGATCACACACAATGGCGTCCCTAGGGGGGGGCCAGAGGGGGCCCTGACCCCCCCAAAATGATGCTGTGCCCCACCATGTGCCCCCCCCAAAAAAACACCAAAAAAAATGTATTTATTTATTTATTTTTTTTTACAAAAAGGCAATGTCTTTTTGTTTGCATCCGTAGCGGATGTGCCACATCTTACTCAGGCTGCCGCTGGAGTAACACAGTCTCTATTGAGAGGGGGAGTATTCTTCTAGCCTGGACGCGTGGGTAAGTGTGTGCACTGCAGTACACTGTAATCACTGAACTGCATTATCTCCATCCCTTCTCTCCCCCATCTGTCGCTCCCCCTCTCCTGTTCTTTCAAGACCTTCACAACTTACTTTCACTTTCAGTTAGGCAGGTAATAGACTATGCAAATTTCTTTCCTGCATCCACAGAGTGCAGGAAAGAAACTTGCATGATTCCCCCATTAACACAGACAGTGGTGACAGGGGAATATCCTTCCTGCCCAGCAATTGTATTCTCCCAACAAACAGTCATTATCACTAGTGGCTATAGCAACCACTAGTGATAATCATAAGAGTATCTGTCAGGCTGGTTGTTCCCAATTTGATCGATCAACTTGGTACATTCAGCCTGCTCATTAATGGTTCAAACCTCAACCAGCTGAGATTTAAACTGCCTATGGCTGGTCTTAGCACTTAGGCAGCCCATACATTGATCACTTTTTTCATTTAACTAGTAGGTTGCATGAAAAAAAAAAGAAATGATCCAATTCTCCCATCTACACATTATAGGTGGATGGGGGAATCCTTGCAGTGTGGACCAGTGGTGGAACTACCAGGGTTGCTGTCCTGGCTATTCACAGCGCTGGTCTCTGTCTCCATGGCAGGAGTGGCACATTGGAACCCAGTGCTGGTTACTTTATGGGGCTAATGTACAGGAGAGCCAGCACAATCTGTTGAAAATCCCACATGCCCGAGCCCGTCAGGAAGCCCACACTGCACGGCGCTAAGCACAAGCAGTGAGACGTTTCCTGGTCCGCAGCTGCACAGATCAGGAATGTCTCACTGCCTGTGATTAGCCGTGTGCAGTGTCGGCTTCCTGGCGGGATCGGGCAAGTGGGATTTCAAACACACCCCCCGCGAGCGGCCGAAAAAGGGTCAATACCGCCTGCAAACCGCCGCTGCAGCGGCGTTTTGCGTGCGGGTTCGGAGCGCTGCCCCATTGTTTCCAATGGGAACGGGCGCTATAGGAGCGGTAAATATACCGCTCCTATAGCGAGCCAAAGATGCGGCTTGCAGGACATTTTTGAGTGTCCTGCAAGCGCACCGCTTCAGTGTGAAAGCCCTCGGGCTTTCACACTGAAGACACAGCAACAGCTGTTTCGGGTCAGTTTGCAGGCGCTATTTTTAGTGCAATAGCGCCTGCAAACCGCCCCAGTGTGAAAGGGGCCTTACAGGCATAGAGCCCACATGGCTGCTGAACATACGGTGGATGTGGTTGTACTCTTGATGCTAATAAATACTGTGTTTATTAGATCTGACTAGGAGCATCACCTGGATCACATCCCGATCAGCATGTCAACAGAGAAGGTTATACAACATTACTGCTGCTAGGTGACCAGCTGGGGGCTCGGCTCTCTACAACCAATAGTGCCAGCCTTCCCCTGCATGCACCCATAATGTCACCAGCACTAGGTCCTAATAGACTGCTGCCACTGCCAAGGACACAGATGCAAGACCAGCACTGTCAATAGCAGGGGCAGGACAGCAAGAGGAGGCTGGGGAACACCACAGTGGCAGAACACCAAGGCCCGGTGGCAAGACAACCTTTGCAACCCTGATAGTTCTCCCACTGCTTTGGACCTTTATATTTTCTTGGTATGCTGGTGACATATATCTCTTGTTTTCTGCCACCCTGGGGATCGTAGTAAAATTGCATTTTATAGTTGCCCCCCTACTTTTGTCCCTGTCCCCCCATGTGCCCCCCCCTAAATATGAAAGCTGGAGACGCCACTGATCACACAGCGATTGAAATTGGTTGCCAGAGGTTACAGCCGATCATTACCACTCACTGACTAGTTGCTAGAGGTTACAGCACATAATTTCTGCTTGCCGATTGGTTGATAGAGGTTACAGCCCATTATTACTGTTCATGATTGGTTGCTATAGATTACAGCATATCATTACCACTCACTGATTGGTTGCTAGGGGTTACAGCACATCATTATCCGCTCACTAATTGGTTGCTAAGGGTTACAGCACATCATTACCACTTACTGATTGGTTGCTAGAGATTACAGCAGATCACTACTGTTCACTGATTGGTTGTTACAGGTTACTGCTCATCATTACCACTTACTGAGCATTGGAGCAATCCCAAATAATTGAGCAAGTAAAGTGGCACATTAATACAAATACTACAGGAGAGGGTCATAAACTGCAGACATACTACAGGAGAGGGTCATAAACTGCAGACATACTATAGGAGAGGGTCAGAGACTGCAGACATACTACAGGAGAGGGTCAGAAACTGCAGACATACCACAGGAGAGGGTCAGAAACTGCAGACATACTACAGGAGAGGGTCAGAGACTGCAGACATACTACAGGAGAGGGTCATAGACTGCCGTGGCGAGGTCTTCCGGAAGTGGGGACAGGTACCTGTCAAAACTGGCGAAAGGTGCCAAATGTGGCAGCGGAGGGGGGAAGGAAGCAAACAAGCTGAGCTTCCACTTTTGGGTAGATCTCCACTTTAATTTTACATTCAGACATATTTGTAATACTGTCAATACCCTTCCTATTTATCAGCAGTCTAGGGAGCCCTACTGGCTTATGGTTGTAATAAAGGAGAGGTATTCCCAATGACACTTTTTATAAGCTCCTTGCTATCTATTACATACCTAAAGCTAGATGTATCAAAGGATCAGTACTAAGAACATGCTTACAACTGCCAACCATATTAAATACCACTTTGGAAGCTTGAATCTGATTGGTGAAACATCAAGAAAGAACATTTTGCAAGGACAAAATCTGGAAGCTACCCACAGCACATATATTGAGCATTGCAAGATCTGGCTTCAGTGGATTGCATAGAATCGGTGGCGTCACTAGGGTTGGTGTCACCTGGTGCAGTACAACATGGTGCCCCCCCATCGGGCTCTCTCCTTTCTAGCCTGTCACAGAGCCCTGCAGGGCACTGGGCAGGCTAGTTTCAGGCCGGCAGCGCATGGTCACCTTGCGCACCCCAAACCACCCCCTGTAAATGATGCGGTCAGTGCCGGCGCGCCGACCTGTGCGCTGTCGCGGATGGGGGTGACACCATCACCGGTCTGATATCACTTGCTACTTGATGGTATCGTCCCTCTGGAGGGTGTCACCGGTGCGATCCGTACCCCCCACACCCCCATAGCAACTGCATAGAATTATTGTAAATCAAAACTACAGGTAAATAAGTATATACACTGCTCAAAAATATTAAAAGAACACTTTGAAAACACATCAGATCTCAATGGGGAAAAAGAAAATGCTGGTTATCTATACTGATATGGACTGGGTAATGTGATAGGAATGAAAGGATGCCACATCGTTTGATGGAAATGAAAATTATCAACCTACAGGGGGCTGAATTCAAAGACACCCGAAAAACAAAGTGAAAAAATTATGCAGCAGGCTAGTCCATTTTGCTAAACTTTCATTGCAGCAACTCAAATGGTAGTTTGTATGGCCCCCACGTGCTTGTATGCATGCCTGACAACTTTGCGGCATTCTCCTAATGAGACGACGAATGGTGTCCTGGGGGTATTTCCTCCCAGATCTGGACCAGGGAATCACTGAGCTCCTGAACAGACTGAGGTGCAACCTGGTGGCGTCGGATGGACCGAAACATAATGTCCCTGGGGTGGTCTATTGGATTTAGGTCAGGCGAGGATGGGGGCCATTCAATGGTATTAATTCCTTCATCCTCCAGGAACTGGCTGCATACTCTCGCCACATGAGGCCAGGCATTGTCGTGCACCAGGAGGAACCCAACTGCACTAGCATAGGTTCTGACACTGGGTCCAAGGATTTCATCCCGATACCTAATGGCAATCAGGGTGCCATTGTCTAGCCTGTAGAGGTTTGTGCGTTCCTCCATGTATATGCCTCCCAGACCATCACTGACCCACCACAAAACCGGTCATGCTGAACGATGTTACAGGCAGCGTAACATTCTCCACCGCTTCTCTAGACCCTTTCACGTCTGTCCAGGTGCTCAGGGTGAACCTGCTCTCATCTGCGAAAGGCGCAAGGCACCAGTGGCTGACCTGCCAATTCTGGTTTTCAATGGCAAATGTCAATCGAGCTCCACGGTGCCGGGCAGTTAGCCCAGGGCCCACTAGAGGACGTCGGGCCCTCAGGCCACCCTCATGAAGTCTGTTTCTGATTGTTTGGTCAGAAACATTGACACCAGTGGCCTGCTGGAGGTCATTATGTAGGGCTCTAGCTGTGCTCATCCTGTTCCTGCTTGCACAAAGGGGCAAATACTGGTCCTGCTGATGGGTTAAGGACCTTCTATGGCCCTGTCCAGCTCTTCTACATTAACTGCCTGTCTCCTGGAATCTCCTCCGTGCTCTTGAAACTGTGCTGGGAGACACAGCAAACCTTCTGGCAAAGGCACATATTGATGTGCCTGGAGGAGTTGGACTGCCTGTGCAACCTCTATAGTGTTCAGGTATCGCCTCATGCTACCAGTAGTGACACTGACCCTAACCAAATGCAAAACTAGCAAACAACAGTCAGAAAAGTTAAGTAGGGAAAAAAATGTCAATGGCCTCTACCTGTAAAATCATTTCTGTTTTGGAGGTCTCATTGTTACCCATCTAGTGCACCTGTTGTTAATTTCAGTAACACCAAAGCAGCCTTAACTGATTAACAACCCTCTCTGCTACTTAACTGACCAGATCCATATCCCAGGAGTTTAAGGCTGCATTCACACCTGAGTGTTTTGTCGCTCTAATCCGCCCTAAGCCTGAAGCTACAAAACGCTCGAGGGGAAAAAAAATACATTATTCTCTATGGAGATGGTTCACATCTCCACTCCAAAACGCCTGAAGCCGAACGCCTGAAGCTCAAACAAGTTCCGGACCCTTTTTTGTCGCGCGAATCGGGCAGATTTGGGCGTTTGTATCCCCATAGAAACTAATGGAAACGCTCGATTCAAGCGACTAGCGCGACAACGAGCGTTTCTACGGGCGTTTTGTCACTGCAACTGCTCCCAGGAAGCAGTTGAACAAAATCTAAAAACATAGCAACAAATGATGACAGTGATGATCATTTTTCCTATTGGCTATCAAGAAAAACGCCGAAGTTGAAAAACGCCTGACAACGCCGTATGCAAATGTGCAAAAACGACCGTATTCGCGCGACCAAACGTCGGTAAAACCGCTGGTAAAAACGCTCGTTCCGCTACGCTCAGGTGTGAATGCGGCCTAATTGACTTGATGCTATACTCTGATTAAAAAGTGTTCCTGTCATTTTTTTTGAGCTGTGTATTTACTGTCTTACCTGCCAAGAGATTTGTGTTCCTGTTCAGCCAGTCTTGTAATTTACACCTCCACAGCCCGGCAAGTGACACACATTTTCTGGTTCACAATTCAGCTTCCTATGTCACCTATCAATCTTCAATTTGATAGTGCAATAAATCATGACTGGATGGTGATCGAGGAAGCAATAAAGCATAGCCATGAAATTGTAAATTTGTACAAGTTAGAGGAAGGGTGATTTTCCTTGACTGTGCAGAATGCAGGGGTCTGTAAAAGCACAACGGTTGCAAACATATTTCTATTTCAAATGGATCTTTAGCTGTTTGCCTGGAGTTCCACTTTAAGCCAAGGTAAGTGAGTCTTGATGAGTGAACCTGAAGTTTTAAGAGTTGCTTTATAGCTTGGATAGCATTAGTAGCTCACCGATTGATTTCACTGGGCATTTGGAATTGCATTGTAATAAAATAACTAATTTGATAATACAACAAAACTTTGCAAGAGCTACTTACTGTTTGTCTTCTTCCTTCGCCTTCTTGTCTAATACTAAATAAACAGTTCCAAAGCTTCCTTTGCCAAGTCTCTGCCGTATCAAATATCTATTTGCAATCAAAGTGTCTGGAGTGGCTGAAATGGGCCGGGAGACTGTTCTTCCCTGAGATTCCTTGTAGTTTGGCATCTCTTTAGAGTCAAATAATTTCCTGTTCAAAAGTTTGAAGTTGTTGTACTTTGAATACTTCCACTAACATCACAAACAGGCTGGAACCTCTGGAAAATAATAAAAAAGAAAAGAAAACAAAATATTAAATACAAAATACAGTATATACAATATATATATTATATCATATTTTATATAATATAAAATACAAAATATTCATGATAAATAACAATGGTTTTTAGTATTAGGACTGTACAAAAAACAAATACACATTTAAAGATGCTGCAATTACAAAGTACATGATTGAGCAGCTTGGCCCCATATGCTGTGTTCTGATTCAAACTCCGCTTTATGCATTGACACATCTTCATAGACCCTGTCTGTCTGGACAGTATGTTCACCTGCTTACTTGGCACCTCTTCAATAGGACACAGAATTGAAATCCAATGCAATTTTACACAGACAATTGTAGTGCAGAGGATGCTTTTCCAGTAAGAACACATTGGAGTTGATTTACTAAAACCGGAGACTGAAAAATCTGAAGCAGCTCGGCACAGAAACCAATCAGCCTCCAGTTTTTTTTTTTGTAAAAGTTTAATTGAACAAGCTGAAGTTAGAAGCGGATTGGCTACCACGCACAGCTGCACCATATTTTACAATCTCCAGTTTTAGTAAATCAACAGGAAAAGGTAACCACCGCTCCAGGATAGCCCTTCAGGGCGAATGCTCTTTCTCCTGCTCAGGAGCCCCAGGTGCTGGCTAATAACACAATAGGCAGGAAGTATCAAAAGAACTCTGGACAGCCGCACACCGGAGAAAGATAAAATCCTGTGTAGTTTATTATATAGCTATGAGTAAGCACTGTATATAGTGCGAAACGCCTCAGATCTTGTACCCCCCTTTTTGCTTTGCTGTGGACCACTGGATTTGATGTGATTCCTGTTTTTTAAATAAACTACACAGGATTTTATCTTTCTCCGGTGTGCGGCTGTCCAGAGTTCTTTTGATACTTCCTGCCTTTAGTAAATCAACCCCACTGAGTTTCCCAAGCCCTGCCTCTGCGAAGAACTAACACTAATTACAGCAGTAGTAAAGTCGATAAAAAAATATAAAAAATAAAAGAGCCTGGCCCCATGCAGGTTAATTCTATATTGTGCCAGTATGCATACTAGCACTTTATGACTGAGGTACCTTCAGCAGCGCGCTGTCACTGTTGCCGTTTTTTTCATCTTCACATGCACATGGCAGTTACAATTGAGGCATGGTACTCTCTGTATTCATGGCACATTCAGCATGCCCATAATGCAGAGTGCACTGTGCATGTGCAGTGACCTTATCGGCTGGAGCTGATGTGAATATCTCCTAAATGGCGCATATTTAGAAGATATTCACTGTAGCTACAGGTAAGATTTATTAAAGGTTTACCTGTAGGTACAAGTGAAAAAACTGACTTTAAAAGGGGTTGTAAACCTTCATGTTTTTTCACCTATGGATTAAGGTGAAAAAACACCTGGCAGTGACTGCCCCCCCCCCCCCCCCCCCCCGTTTTACTTACCTGAACCTCGTAATTCTGTTGACAGTGACACGCACTTCCTCTCTCCACGAGCTCCCGGCTCTTGATTGGATAGATTGATAGCAGCGCAGCCATTGGCTCCTGCTGCTGTCAATCAAATCCAATTACGTGGGCGCCGGGGGACGCAAATGCTGGACTCCGGAGCGCACCTGCAAGGTAACCCCTCGGGAGATCGCTTCTCCTAGGTGGTTATCTGATGTGGGGAGGAGCCGCAAGAGATGCCGAGGGACCCCAGAATTGCAGGTTCAGGGCCATTCTGTGCAAAACGAGCTGCACAGTGGAGGTAAGTATGACATGTGTGTTATTTAAAATAAAAAAAAACGAACCCTAATGCCGCGTACACACGACCGGACTTTCCGGCAAACTAGGTCCGACGGTCTTCCCGACAGAATTTTGGTGGAGTTCCGACAGACTTTCAAAACGAACGGACTTGGCCACACACGAATGGGACTAAACAAGGAAGTTCAATAGCCAGTAGCCAATAGCTTCCCTTGCGTCGTATTTGGTCTGTCGGACCAACACACAGATGAACGGATTTCCAGATTTAAGTCCGTTGGATAGATTTGAAACATATTCTATTTATAGGTCCGCCAGAGTTTTTCCCCGAAAAATGAACCGATTAGCCCACACACGATCGGATTGTCCGACGGACTAATCCCGTCGGACCTAGTCTGCCGGAAAGTCCGGTCATGTGTACGCTGCATTACAGTCACTTTAATACCACTTTAAGGGAACACAGAAAAAACAGAGAGGGTTTAGCTTGAACTGAACTGACTAGCACTAAACAGAAGGGGGGGCAGAAGGAGATACCAAATTTAGTGGCTCAAAACCACTACTAGATGTCATCATACATTAGAACAATAGCCCCCTGTTACAGTTCAATAAAACAACAGAAAGAATGCATATAGGTGTGACACAGCACCCCCAGCCTGAAGTCTTTGGATTTCAATTTAACACAAGTCCATGAGCATGAATGCCTTGTCCTAATAGTGTGAGGAAGATTTGTAGTAGTTGTCAACTTACGAGGTATAGGGGGTGTCAACTCTGTCCCCCGACATCGCCGAAGGGCTGCACAATTTGCTCAGTATGTGTAATGCTAGAGAGGGCTGTCAGAAACAGCTGAGAGAAATTGATGTTTAGAGACTGTGTTTATTCTACGGGTTTTGTTAGACACTGGAGACATACAACAGAAGACATTGAGACTGGGGATATGTTACATGAGGATAGCAGAGATCACTGTTACTAACCCTTTACAAAAAATGCTCCAACTCCTATTAAAGACTGCTGAGGCCCAAAGGCCTCTCAACAAGTACTAAGGGGGCACATTTATCCCTCAGACCACAGGTTGGGCACCGGCAGGTTAGAATCTCTGTCTGCTCACAGTCCTAGTAACGGGTATCAGACGGAATAGGAAGTATCTAGATATCTCCATGGAAGGGACTAAGAAAGCAATAAAGACCCAACCGATGTTCTGACCCTTCCACACTACAAGTAAAAATATGTTTACCTGGATTTACACTTTAAACAGAACTGAACCTAAACCAATAATGCCATCTCTAAAAGATGTAGATCTCACGTCAAGGAAAGTGGTCTGCTGGGTTCTCTGCAAAGTTCTATAGGCAATCAAGGACATCCCAGTCTACTGGTCTACTGGGTTCTCTGCAAATCAGATTATTACAGATTACAGATTATTACAGTAGTCCTTTTCTCATTACAGGAGAAAAGAAAGGGGAGTCTTAAGCTGGCCATACATGGATCAAAATTTGGCCGGTTCAGCAGGGACCAGGGGAATTTCGATCTATGTATGGGCATCCTGGTTGTGTACAAATCGATCTATTGATTGACTTGTATACAACCAGCCTGCTGGGTTAGTACGAATGATTAGTGCTGCCAGCTATAGCCTATGCAGGGGTAGACCACCTCGGCTCTCCAGCTGTGGTTAAACTACCATTCCCATGAGACATTGCAAGACTCTACAAATCCCATCATGCCTCTGCCTCTAGGAGTCATACCTGTAATTTTCAGAGTCTTGCAATGTCTCATGGGAATGGTAGTTTCACCACAGCTGGAGAGCCGAGGTTGGAATGCCAAGGTTGCCTACCCCTGGCCTATAGCCTAGGGAAGGCTCCACGCTGGCAGAGTACAATAGCGCTGTGGAAGGGATTCCCCCATCAACACAGTCAGTCAAGCAATTTGCTTTCCTTCCACCCACAGTGGAAGGAAAGAAAATTGCATAATTTATGGCCTGCCTTACATAGAGCTTTTCGCAATAAGGACCAAGCGGAATGCTAGCTGTATTTTCCCAGGGAGTATAAAAATCCCATTGGTGACCGTGGGCAACAACTCTTCTTTATTTCCTACTCTTCTCAGTGTAAAAAATAGGCCCTCTATTGTATGCAGGGACCTTTAGGTGTTGGGAGCCCTGCCGTAAGACAAGCCAATCTTCCTTGTCTCCTGTGTGTCTGGTTCACACCACGGCGGTGTGTGCTGAAAAAAGTACTGCATGTAGAACCTTTTTTTGAGCGCAGTGCAGTGTGAGGCAACCCGCTGGATCACACTGTGCGGCAACCAATTGAACATAATGAAATGTCTGTGTGACATTTCAATAAAGTTTGCAGGTTTGTTTTTAGAAAAAAGGGAATAGTGCGATGTACTGAGATCGATGCATCAGCACTGCACTGATACCACACCATATACCAGCGCGGCGTCTGGTGTGAATTATTATTATTATTAATATACAGGATTTATATAGCGCTAACAGTTTGAGCAGTGCTTTACAACATGGGGGCAGACAGTACACTTACAATACAAATCAATACAGTAGGAATCAGAGGGTCCCGCTCGTTAGAGCTTACAATCTAGAACAGTGGTCTCCAAACTGTGGCCCTGGGGCTGGATGTGGCTCTTTTCTTGCCTCTATCCAGCCCTTGGGGCACTATTCCATCCACAACTGACACCAAGGATGGGGCACTATTCCTCCCACTGACACCAAGGATGGGGTGCTATTTCTCCCCCTGACACCAAGGATGGGCTTCTATTCCTCCCAACGATATTCATAGGGCACTATTACTTCCACTAAAACCAATGATGGGACAATGATGTTTACTCCAACTGGCCACAGTCTGGCCCCCATCAATTCTGAAGGACAGTAAACTGGCTCTATGTTTAGAAAGTTTGGAGACCCCTGATCTAGAAGGGAGGGTCAAGTGGAACAAAAAGGTAATAAATGTGGGGGATGAGCTGATGGAGAAAATAAAAAAAAAGTTGTTAGGTGTGGGTAGGGTAGGCTTCTCTGAAGAGAAGGGTGTTCAGGGATCGTCTAAAAGCTAATAGAGTAGGAGATAATCGGACAGGGGTAAGGCGTTCCATAGGATTGGAGAGGCTCTAAGTCCTAGAGGCAAGCATGGGGGGAGGTGATGAGGGAGCTAGAGAGCAGGAGGTCTTGAGTGGAACGAAGAGAATGATTAGGTTGGTATTTAGAGACTAGGCTAGTGATGTGGCTGGGGGCTAAGTTGTGGATGGCTTTGTAAGTATTTGTTAGTATTTTAAATTAAATTTGTTGGGTGAGCGGAAGCCAGTGGAGGGATTGACAGAGAGGAGTAGCAGACACAGAGCGATTGGTAAGGTGGATGAGTCTGACAGCAGCATTCATGATGGATTGAAGGGGGGATAGACTATGTAAAGGTAAGCCAATGAGAAGGGAGTTGCAGTAGTCGAGGTGAGAGATGACCAGCGAGTGAATTAAGAGCTTTGTTGTATCATTGGTTAGAAAGGGGCGTATTTTGGAGATGTTGCGGAGGTTGAGGCAGCAAGATTTGGACAGTGATTGGACGTGGGGCTTAAGGGAGAGTTCAGAGTCCAGGACTACACCTAGGACCTTGGCATGCGGGGATGGGCTTATAGTTGTGCCATCAATTTTGACAGAGAGATCAGGGGAAGGGGCACATGGGATAAGAAGAATTATAAGTTCAGTTTTGGATAGATTGAGTTTGGGGAAGTGGTGTGACATCCAGACTGATATATCTGATAGTAAATTAGTGATACGTGAGGAGACGGAGGGAGTGAATTAGCCCTTATTGTTAGGAATATGATGAAAAAGCTGTTGACTTGTACATCAGTAGTTAAAGACATTTACTACTGATTTGTGAGTTATCTTACTGCAGCTGAGCACAAATAAATACTTACATTATCTAGCTAATACCAACCTCTCCTTGTGTTTAGATTTATGAAGTCACAGGCTAATAGCATGCTATTACTAAGTCATTAGCAGGAACTAATCCTGCAGAAAATTGGCTACTTTTACGATACCAGTTATTATGGACTGACAAATGAACTAGATGTTTAAGCAGAGTGTTTTAAAAACATGTTCCATTTTTGCTATATTATGTTAACTGCTTACGTGACTCATTGCAATTCGTTTTGATACATCATTGAAATACGTAACATAACTCAAATTATTATTATTATTATACAGGATTTATATAGCGACAACAGTTTGCGCAGCACTTTGCAGATAAAGTCAAATAACGTTGTAGGGGGTTGACTTGGAAACAAAAGATGTAATGAAGTGACATTAATTGCATTGTATATTATAAGTTATCAAAGCCTGATCTCCGACAGAGTCAAGCTGTTAGAACGGTAAATTCAGACATTATTTTAAAACAATTGAGAAAATGTAAGGTCTATAATTAAAGTACGCCTGTCATGGGAGAAATATATGCGTATAGGATCTGAAAATGCTAGTACCTTAGATAAATCTAATTATAAAGGGTAGCTATAATGATTTGGGGACAATTATATTTTAATTATTTTATTATTATACATTTTTAAACAATGTTTAATTTGTTTTTAATTTGTTTTTATAAAGTCAAAACTTTTGTTTAAATAAAAATCGAAATTTTACAAATGAACGTACAGTATAACATAAGGCATTGATGTCTCTGAGCGTTACACATTTTCTAAGTGAGAGTGGAGAAGAGGTCCTTTGCCTTCAAATTCTGTCTTTATAACTGATGGTCTGTATGGTCCTATCTGAAAAGAGGAGGCATGTGTAATTTTCAGCATGAGCTATTGAACTCTGTTTAGCAGCAGACTTTTTGTACCAGAGCTGCTGCAAATAGACAGGTAAACTTATGGAAAAGAACCCAGAACTCCATCTACTGGTGAAAATGTACACTTGATATAGTTATATAAATGATTTCATATTTATGTGTAAGCTAAATAAATTTATTTTTGTATATCAATTTAAATCTTAATCCTGAAGAAAGAAAGAAAATACATATAAAACTCCATAAACTCCCATTCTTTTTCTGAGTCACAGACCCAGAACAAAACAAATGTTTTGGTTGGAGTTCTACTTTAACTGTTTAGGTGTTAAGCTATGTGTGACCAGCTTTATATCTTTATATCTCAAATAATTTCCTGAAGTCTGACCAAAGTGATTACTCTGCTCAGTTATCACAGGACATAGGAGCGATCTCGCTGACAGTGTCCAATTTCTGAAAGTTACCCCCACAGCCGGCGGGAGGGGAGAGGAGGGGATCCGGCTGTGAGGGATGTGGGGGGGGAGGAGGAGGACCAGAGCGGCAGAGGAGAACACGGGGGCCGGAGGAGAACAGGGGGTGGAGAAGGACACGGAGGGGGCTGGTGGAGGAGCACACAGGAAACAGCTGGGAATGATCGTGTGGCGAGAGGGACAGCGGCGAACACCGATCTCCCTGTACAGCTTTTTAGCTGACTGCCACGGGAGGGAGAGAAGGAGAAGCGGCTGTCATCTAAATCTAAATCTATACAAAGGAGATCAGTGTTCACAGCTGTTCCCCGCTGCACCGATAATTCCCGGGAGATCTGGAGGCGCTTGCGGGTGTGCGGGAGCCGCCGCAGAAATGCGGGAGACTCCCGCACCTCACGGGAGGATTGGGATGTCTGTGAAGGTTTAGTGCATACTCCTCAACAAGCTCCACACAATGAAATCCAGGGTAGCTTTGGTAATACAGGTAAACTGCTGGAGGGATCCAAGAACAAAGGGGTTACCCCACTGGGACTGGAGTAGTCTGGTAGAAATCAGAGAGGTGCTCCCAAAAGTATCTGGGTTCTCCAGAGAAGATGCATGCTATTAGGCTCTGGTCCAGCTTCCTGCATGCCTGTTTTGACAGTGGAGGGCCTATCACCTGGTTACAGATCACTTGCTCAGCTACCTCTGTCTCATCAGGTGTTGGTTCTCCAAGCTGCTGAGAAAGAGAAGTGGACAAACATCTTACTTGGGCATGTCCAGGAAAACCAGGGTGTTGTGGGAAATAGAGTTGAAGGGGCAAGGTCCTGCATCTGTGCATGATGATTAAATGGGCGCTCTGTACAGAATGAGCAGCACACACTTCTGTGTGCTTCTCATTCTGTGCCTGAGCTGTCAATGCTAGGTAACCAGGCAGACAAGCTATCGGGAAACAATCAGTCTGATTCCTGATGATGTAATCACCATGTCACCTATGGCAATAATGCCAATGATCACAAAAGATGAGAAAAATTAGGCACTTCCAACTATAAAAACATACAAAATTGCATACATTTCAGAAACAATAGCATGTAGTCAAACAATGACACATCGGATCAGACAGCCATAAATGTCTTTATTTTTTTAGTGCAGGATAATAGTTAAAAAAATAAAGATTAAACAGACAGCAGCACCACCTATTCGTTTTTGGCTTCACAAAACAGATGATATCAAAACGATAGATGTCATATCGCCTCCTCAAATAATAGAGGAAGGATTCTGTAAAACTTTGTTTTACTGGATAGATTACACATTATCTCCAGAATACCAAGCGTTGCTATCAACTCTGCGAGGGATACTCTTTTCTGGTCTTTCAGGATGCTAAAAATCTGACCTTGACATTGGGAATTCCCCCCCAGCCCTGTTTTTTTTTTACTTCTATTGCCTCCCCCCTCCTAGGCCACTTTCTTATTGTCTTCTCTGTGAGGTTCATGTTTAATTATATGTTAAGTGATATTGTCTCAGTGAACTTCATTTTCTCAGGCTCGTCGTAGTGTTGTACATCACCGCGTTCTTGACGGTTGAAAGTTCAGAGAACTTTTGTGTGGCCGTGTGTATGCAAGCCAAGCTTGAGCGGAATTCCATCAGAAAAACCATCCAAGTTTTTTCTGACGGAAAATCTGCTCGTGTGTACGTGGCATTAGCCTGCCTTTAGTTCTGCTTTAAGGGCTTGATTACAACACCATTTCTGCATTCAGGATGCACTTTTACACAAGCATTTACATGCGTTTTTGACATTTTCAATGTGTTCCAGTGCAATGTGCATTCTGGTGTGTTTGCACGCCTTCCGATATGTTTACATGTGTTTTGCTGCATTCCATACAGAAAAAAATGCAACATGTTCTACTTCTGTTGACTGCACTGGAATTTACTGCAGTGGTGTGACCTAGAGACATTGGAAAACATGGTGTATGCGTTTTTGATGCAGATTAAAAACACACTGGGCTGCATCTGGTGTGAACCAGCCTTAAAGCTGGTTTTCAACTTTCCATCTATTAAATCTTCTGTCCTTGTTGTTTTAACTTTGCCAGTAAATACCTTATACAGCCAACTTCCTGTTTCTTGTCTGGTCATTAGCCTAGGCTTATGACATCATGCACAGCTCTCTTTCTAATTCTTGTTAGCGTTTGCGAGGAATAAAGGGGGAATGAGTCATTAGAGGGGGTGTGTCTGAGTAAATCCAG
Organism: Lithobates sylvaticus; assembly: GCA_028564925.1. NCBI lineage: Eukaryota > Metazoa > Chordata > Amphibia > Anura > Ranidae > Lithobates > Lithobates sylvaticus. Next base: position 387,743,732 of record CM053030.1, read on the forward strand.
GAAGTGAACAGGCAGCAGCTTCAGCTGCCCACAGTTAAAATGGTTGCAGCCAGACTCAGTGGAGGGAGATTTCTGCAGCATATTTGGCAAGTACAGAATCACAGTATATATATAAAATAATATGCTAAGTGGTTGGAGGGAAGCTTTAGAATGGCAAAGATGTTTTTATTACAAATTATGTGAGCGGACTGCAGTTCCTCTTTAAGGCCCCACCTGGGGTCGCGGCAGAACCGCTGAGATTCTGTCTTCAATCTCAAAACGCACTGCAATCGCAAAATGCAGATTTAGGTGCCACCTAAAACGCTGTGTGGCTTTGCTGTGACGGTCACATGATTTATCACGTGGAAAATCGCATTGGTTGAAGCTTGTTGCCCAAAAGAAGCTCCTACTCCTTTTTGGGCGACAATCTTCACACGGTGTGATTCCTGTGCCAAAACCGCACCGTGTTTTAAGTGTCATTGAAAATGATGACACCGGAACCTGCATTTTGTGATTGTAGTGCGTTTTGAGATTGTGGGCAGAATCGCAGTGATTCCGCTGCAATCCCAAAATGTCTAGGTGTGAATGGAGCCTTTAGCCTCATACACACATTAAGAATATTGGATGAATGATCTTCCGTTCTTTTTTTTTTTTTTTTTTCATGATAGTCTCATATCGAAACCCAATAGATTACTACTAAATTACGAGAACTCACGCATCAATAGAATACAACTTCGGAAATTATGTAATGTATTGTATAGTAATGTATTCTTTCATTTCTGAGCATGCACAGCCTTGGTCACACTATTTTTGTGCACAAATACCATACTAATTCCATGAAAATCATTTGTTCTGTTGTCGTACGAGAGCATTTTCTGTTAACCGTTGTGTCGGCTCTCGAAAGCTATGGCTTTAATCTGGAACCAGCTAACATTTTTTAAGCTGTTACAGAAACTGTTGTTTTGGGGATAAACGTTTTAAAAGAATAAAAGCTGGTCATTGTAAGCACCCCTGTTTATCTCAACCCTCTAACTGACACTTTTACTGTGTGGAGGGTGTACAGTGTTCACCTTTTAATTTTTTCTGAAAGGGCGAGTTTACACTGTAAAGCAGATCTAAAGTCTTAATTAAAAAAAAAAAAACTGTGAGCAGGCAGACTCTTAATTGCTGAAGAGACAGGCAATCTGTGGGATGTATACTGAGCTATGCATGTCTGACCTATGCATGTCAATTTACCTTCAGGCACAGTGCCTGTGTGGTGCTGTACTCCTGTGCATGCATGGGAATTACTTCATACTGTGTGGGTAATCAAGATGTCAATATGTCCAATATAACGCACAGGAAGCTGAGGAGCAGATGCCGGCACTGGCGAGGGACCTTAGGTCATTTAAGCAGAGGTGGTATGCTACCAGAATTTGTGTGTGCTGTAAATTGCCTCCAGCATTGCTCCTGTTTCTTCTTGCTGGAGGCTACCATTTTCCTGAAGCTCAGAGCCCCTGAACAGCAGTAAATCATAAAGCGGAACTAAAACCATTGATTTAACAGTTTCAAAAAACTGTTACATTCCTGGAATGCCGGGATTGCCAACTGTCACATTTGCTGGTGTCCTCAACCAAACTGTGAAACCATCAAATGTCTGGTGTCATAACAGATCACATGTGCAACACCATGGCAGTTGCAGATCAAATAGAAGCAGCTTCCTTGGCTGTAAAGGATAGGAGGGTTTAATTCTGCTGTCAGCAGATCGGCCTCTACAAACGCAACAGTGCCTAAAAATGGAGAGCAACTGAGCATGTGCAGAGCAGGGAGAGACAGTGTATTACTGGATTTTAAACAGTATAGGCACTTATTTTTTATGTTTTGCATAGCTATACCCATACCTCCCAACTTTTTGAGATGGGAATGAGGGACACCTATCAGCAAAAGTATGCAGGCTTAGGACACACACCTTGCCACGCCCCCTTAAAGGAGAATTGTACAAAAAAAAACAAGATTGGTTAAACCCACAAGTGCTTTTTTTTTTACCACTATCATTCTTTTATATTGGCTTTTGGAATTTACAAATGCAGCAATTTAGAAATCAGAAGAAAGGTTTAGTGCTGGCAAACACTTTTTGATAGATAAAACGTGCATTTTATATACATCTATATAGATCAGACCAAAATGAGGGACAAATGAGGAGGAATGAGGGACAGAGGGACATTTCTCCAAATCAGGGACAGTCCCCCGAAATCAGGGACAGTTAGGAGCTATGCTATACCTGCAAAAGGGGCCAGCCTGATCAAGCGGGACTTCATTTTCTGACTAAAGGTCCACTTTGATAACCAAGTGATATGTAATCAAAACTCAAAACATTACAGTAATAGATCATTACTGCATGCGCAGCTCAGTGCAATATTTTGGCAATGCTGGGATGGCTGAATTGCCGTGCATGCGCTGACGTCACCTCCGCCCAGCCAATTAAAACAGCTGGAGATTGGTACCCGGAAGCCACTAGGTGGAAAAAGATGACAGCAGCCAGCCGGGGGCGCTCCGGGACACCAGAGTGCTGGAGTGAATGCGAGTTCTGCTTTACATTTATGGGTTTAGTTCCACTTTAAAATTACATTTAAAATCCCCCCCCCCCCCCCCCCCAAACACTAAACATTGAATATAATATCAGAGTAGAAGTAACATAAACAATAAATACATGTTAAATAATGGTTTGTCATCAGGATTACTTTCCATTTTTAAAATTTGCTATTAAGCATTGCACACATGTCATGAATCAGCGGGTATCTCTATTGGAATTGGACAATAGAGTTGTCAGTACGAACAGCTCTATATAGTATTAAACAGTGATAAGTGACTTGATTACCTCAGCGATCCCTCTGTGTCTTCCAAACTCAGAATTAGAATGTTCTTGCAGGCTTGCTGTCACTCTTTGTTTACATCTCGGTATCCATAGAAACTGTGGCTCTGTCGTACGGCAGACGTCTTTCGTCATCAGAGTGCGCCGTGTGTTTACAGCATGGAGGTGTGCTGGTGTTTGTGAGTGTTCAGAGTCCTGGAGACTAAGGCTGTGAGTAGAATGATTGCTGTAGTATAGGAGGGTGAGGGTTCTCTGTCCCCGGGGTCTGTGTGGAGGACATGTCGGGGCTGGCTCTGCAGACACACTCCCTTGTTATATACACACTCCCAGCAGCTTATCATGTCATAGAGCTGAGTGAGAAGAGAGAAATAACAGCTCCTCTGTGTGTGGCAGCTTTTATTTAAAATCACATCAAACCATATCTATGGTCACAATGTAAAATCATATGTTCGTTTCCACATTGTGTTTTAATTATTTCCAGACAACTGCTAATAATGTGAAGGATCTTGAAGTTTGTAAACAAACTTTATGAAGATCCTGGCACAATTACTTCCTGGAATTCTGTGACTTGTAGTCACTGTTGTGTCACTTGTTTCACAGAGCCGGTGTTCCGTCAGATTAGGCAACCCGTCGGAGATGGTAAATCTCCCCAATGTGACACAGATGGCAATATAAAAACTGACAGGTTCCGCGGCCATCTTTATTATTATTTAAAGCGGTTCTGCACCCGTTTTTTTTTTTTTTTTTTGGGCTATATGCCAAGGGCATATAGCTCAATTGGGGGACTTACCTGTTCCATCTTCCATCTCGATCGCCGCCGGTTTTCGTCCGATGAAGTTCTTCATCTTCTTCTTTTGTGCTGGGGGCCATCTTGCCTGTGGGCATGTGAAACCCCCACAGGCACTTTAGATGGCCCAGCATGCACCGCCGTTACTCGCGCATGCGCAGTAACGGCACATCTGCCGACATCTCACGAGATTTCGGAAGATGTGTCAGAGATCTCGCGAGATTTCGGAAGATGTGGCCGAAATCTCGTGAGATTTCGGAAGATGTCCGCACTGACTCCTGGGAACAATGACACCAGATCCCAGGAGACAGTGCGGCCTGACGACGATCGACGCAGAGACCCCCGCCCACCCCCGAAGAGACAGAAGACCGGAAGTCATCAATTACAAGGTAAGTAAAAAAAAAACACATTTCATTTAGTACTCTTTGCCTGATTTGGAAGGCAAAGAGATTTACTAAATGAAATGGGTGCAGAACCACTTTAAGGTACTTATGTAGTGCCATCAATTCGGTCCCTACCCTCAAGGAGCTTACAATCTAAGGTCCCTTTTAGACAGAAGCCAATTAACCTACCAGCATGTCTTTGGAGTGTGGGAGGAAACCGGAGTACCTGGAGGAAACCCACACAGGCAGAACATGCAAACTCCAGGCAGGTAGTGCCATGGTTGTGATTCGAACCAGCGACTCTTTTACTGCTAGGTGTGAGTGCTACCCACTACACCACTGTGCCGCCCATCTTGGTACACCCCCTAGCACTGACTAAGACTACAGTCAGAAGCGGACATCTTTTTACACCCACCGAAGTCGTGCATTTCACACTTTTACCAGTTAGGGATGGACTCGGCGTGTGCACGTGCAGAGCCCGCCAGAAAGTCAGCATGGCGCTGCGCTAATCACAGGCAGTGAGTCATTTCCCAATCTCTGCAGTCGCACATCGGGAAAATGTCTCAATGCCTGTGATTAGCGCCGTGCCGAGCCGACTTCCTGGCGGGCTCTGCACGTGGAGTGTGCGAACACGCCCAAGCCCATCCTTATTACCAGTAAACTCAGCTTATATAGTTAAATCCAGTATTTTGAAATCTGTCTGACTGTTTTGATGTTAAATTTTAAAAGCAGCAACAAGCCTGCTGATCTCACAGAATTGCAAATCTGACAGAACACCCCAACATCAAAACAGTCTGACGAGGGCGTGGCCTGGACATGGCGGGTTGAAGTCGCAAGGTACTTGAGCTCCCTCGGCTAGACCCAGCAAACACAGCCATTCGGCCAGCAAAACAGCCCTCATTTTCCTGCAATGAGCTACCGCAAGAAAGGGAAGAACAAGGGAACCGCCAAACCTATTCCGGCCGCTCAGATTGAAAGATTTCTCAAGGAGACGGCCAAAGCATCCCCAGAGGCCCGGACTGCACAGACACGTGGCGAGGCCCTCACTGCAAGCCTCTCGGCCAGCATGGCATCCCCGCAAGCCTCGGGCTCACAGCCTCTATCGGGTCTACCAGCACTTTTGTCTCCACAGCCGTTTAGCCAGACCCCATCACAACAACCGGGGGGAGATACGGACATTTGGACACTGCTACGGGCCCTTCCCACAAAAGCAGACATGGAAGCCCTCCCCACCAAGACGGACATGGAGGCACTGGTTCAACGGGTGGAGGAGCAGCACAGACGGGACCTCCAAGAGATCCGCTCCGAGGTCCATGAGATCGACGAGAGACTGACCAGGGAGGAGGCCACAGTAAGGTCACTGGAGTCCCGAGTCGCGCTACTGGAGAAGGAGCAACAGAGGCACCAGGAGCAGCTGGCGGAGGTACAACTGCACGCCGAAGACCTCGAGAACCGCAGCCGCCGCCAAAACCTAAGGTTCCGGGGCCTGCCCGAAGCTACAGGAGCAGAGAACCTTGAAGAAACGGTGCGGGCAATTGCCCAAAAGCTCCTGGCGCAAGACTGCCCCGCGGTGCTGGAATTCGATAGGGTCCACAGGACGCTAGGCCCAAGACCCACGGAAGCAGACCGTCCCCGGGATGTACTGTGCCGCCTCCATCGCTACAGTCACAAGGAGTTAATCCTCAGAGCGGCCAGACTCCAGGGACCGGTGGACTTCGACGGCGCGCAGATATCAGTATACCCGGATGTCTCCCGCTCCACGCTCATAAGAAGAGCCATGCTGAAGCCCCTACTGGAGCGCCTCTGTGGAGCGGAACTATCGTACAGATGGGGATTCCCCCTCCAGCTTACCGTACGGAGAGGGAACTCGTCCTTCACACTCCGGCGACATGCTGAATTGCCCGACCTCTTTCACTTCTTGGAGATGGAGCCGATTCCGCTACGAGACTGGCTGAGCCCCCTTTCCTTCAGGGATCCACGTCCGGCACCCCAGGGAACCGCCAGAGGACCCACAAGGAGATCATCGAGACGGCGACAGAGGGAACCTACTCCGATCGGGAGGGGAGAACCGGAGCCGTGAGGCAGCATGTGAGGACACGTGAGTGATGGGCTCGGGGCACTGTTACAGGACGAGACTGAAAAGGGCTCATCTTTGTTTTCTGTCCCCCACCTTTCCCTTGGCTGACAAACCCTGCCCAGTCCTTTTGGAGTACACTGACTCTGCAGGACTCCCGGGGCGTCCCATACCCCTTCCCCGGAGATTGTTTCCCCCCCCCCGCTCTCCCGCCCCCCTTCATCCCCACTTGACCACGGTTGGAGGACTGCTACCTGGCCCCCGCAATCAACGAGCCCCCCACAGCACGAACTACCATGGCTGCCCCCCTGAAGCGATGGATCTATTTTTGCTCCGGACAGCAGAGCGCCCCACAGGGGGGAAACCCAGGAAGCCAGAATGGCCACTTAGCGGCCACAACCTCGGGCACCCAGCAGCGGAGGAACCCCAGTAATCAACAACAACCTGGACGGTGGGGGGATCACCCGTGTGCTCGCACGGGAAAGTGGTGAGCGGACAAGACGGGTTGTTTTGGATGGGGGGGGGGAGTAGCGGGGGACATGAAGAGTTGCGGGACTGGACGGTGACGCCGGGGCCGGTCGCCCCGTAACACTGGGGAAAAGAGAAAGGAGGGGACCCAAGTAATGGCCCCCTCCATGAGTACATGTCCAGTAATGGCATCCCCCATGGAGGTCGGTCCCCTAGGGGAGGATCCCATGGTATGTGGGGGGAGACCGGTCACGGCGGGAACAACGGAGCTTGAGGGAGAGGGGTGGTTTCGTTTCCGGTTGCTAAGGGGAGGTGGGACAATACAAGTCAGCAAGGCCTTTGCCCTTAGAGTTAACTGGTCTCAATTCTTCTTTTTTCACTAACAAGTGTGCCCGGGACTGTCATTGACGTGCTGTGTGTCTCTAGTTTTAAGAGGGGGGCCCACCCGCTGCCCGCTCCTCGCCCACCCATCGGTCACGCCGGGGGGAGGATCCGGGAGATTCCCCGGGCCCCGTGGCGGGTGACCCGGCGGGGGGGGGGGGGAGCGGGTGGACACCCTCAAATTTGACGCGGTTAAAAGCTCAAATGCATTAAGATGTTTCAGGTTGTTTTGCTGATGCCAAGTTATAAGATAATTGTATGCATAGTTTATATATGTGCTTTTTCTTTTCTTATTTTTACTTTTTTGCAAGCTGGGCCTGGTCGGGGGGTTCTGGGCCTCCGTGGTGTCCAGTCACTCACCCACATAGGTAGCCGCCCCGCTGGGGCCCCGTTCTTAGAGGGCTCTAAGGGTGGTCTGAGACTCGGTCTCGCAAGCGCATAGTGCGCTTTAGTACTAGGGGTCGCCTTTTTGTGGAGCACCCCGAATCCTCCTTCCTTCCCCCCCGCCCCCCCCCCCGGGGGGCGCTCTTTCTCTCACCCTTCCTCCTTCCCCGTTTCCCATTCTCTTTTTTCTCTCTCTCTCTCGCCCCTCCTCCAGCCCGACATTGACCATGGGGACCACACACCCCCTTAGACTATTATCGTGGAACATAAAGGGCCTGAATACACCGGAGAAACGCTCATTAGTCCTAACCAGTTTGAGACGCTCAAAAGCACATGTCTGCTTTGTCCAAGAAACCCACTTTAGAGCCGACAAAATACCCAAACTCCACAACCGCTATTTCCCGACGGTATTCCATGGTTGTTCCTCTGAGTCCAAATCCAAGGGGGTTAGTATCTTAATCCGAGCCACAACACCATGGAAGCTGCGTGACCAGTGGGAGGATGGGAAGGGTAGAGCCCTATTTTTAAAAGGCATGCTAGGCGGAAGAGTCGTAACAATGGCCAATCTATACCTCCCCAACACGGGCCAGATAGGATTCCTTGAATCCACGCTAACAAGACTACAGGACTTCGCGGAAGGGGAAGTAATCCTGGGAGGCGACCTGAATCTAACGCTAGACCCCCACTTAGACTCCTCTAGACAAATCTCCCAGATTTCCTTCCCTGCTCTTAAACGCTTGAGAAAAAGCTTCCACTCATTCCACCTTGTGGATGTATGGAGAATACTAAACCCAACCCAGAGAGACTACACTTTCTATTCCCACCCCCACAACTCCTACACGAGAATAGATCTCATAATGCTGCCTCAGTCTTTGTTATCAAGGGTCCGATCGGCTTCCATAGGCTCCATCGCGCTCTCAGATCACGCACCGGTCTCTATCGACATAGACATACTTGAACCCGTAACTAGGCAGTGGCAATGGAGGCTGAATGAAACCCTGATCCAGACCCCAGAGGTGGTGGGAGAAATCGCTAGGGAGATGAGGAACTTCTTCAACTCCAATACTAACACAGGGTGCACCTCATTGACAGTATGGGAAGCCCACAAGTGTACCATTAGGGGCATTTTTATAAAAATCGGTACACGCGTGAAGAAGGCCAGGGCCAAGCAGACAGAGGATCTCTTAGGTAAGATCCGGTCTCTGGAGAGCCTACACAAACAATCCATGGCTACGCAGGTATTACAAGAATTAACAGGCCTGAGGAACCAACTGAGAGAACTTGCTATGTTCAAAGCTAAGGAGATAATTGCAAAATGTAAACGCACTTTCTATGAACATAGCAACAAAAGCGGCAAACTGCTGGCGAGGGCGCTGAGGTCCCAACGGGCCCAAGCCTTCATCCCGGAACTTAGAAAGGATGGGGGGAACAGGGTCCACACCACGGAAGAGATTGCTGAACAGTTCTGTAAATACTACTCCTCTTTGTATAACTTACCCCGCCAGCAATCGGACAGGGGGAAATCCATGGAAAGAGCGGCCATTAGAAATTACATACAACAGTCGGGGTTATCAAGGCTTCCAGAAGAAGCATTAGAAACTTTAGAAAAAACACTCTCGGGAGAGGAAATATCACTGGCCATTGCTGGAATGCAAAAGGGCAAGGCACCGGGCCCCGACGGCTATTCTTTGGGATACTACAAAACCTTTGGGGACATTTTGATGCCCCACTTTTTGGCGGCTTACAACGAGGCAGGGGTAGGAGGGATGCCACCAGAAGACACCCTAAGGGCTTTCATCTCAGTCATACCTAAAGACGACAAAGACCCCCTGTTGTGCCAAAACTACAGACCGATCTCTCTTCTTAATGTGGATCTGAAGATCTTCACTAAGGCCCTGGCAAACAGGCTCTCAGAATGGATCCCGGTGCTAGTCCATTCAGACCAAGTGGGTTTCGTGGCCTCTAGAGAGGCCAGAGACAACACTACTAAGGCAATCAACCTCATCCACGCAGCCAAAATGAAGGGGATCCCGTTGGTGCTGCTCTCCACTGACGCTGAAAAGGCGTTCGACAGAGTCCATTGGCCTTTCATAATAGAGACCCTCAGTCACATAGGCCTGGGGCAGAGGATGTTGCACTGGATCCAGGCCATCTACTCCCGACCCTCAGCTCGGGTTAAGGTCAATGGACATCTGTCGCCCGTCTTTAGCATAACCAACGGGACGAGACAGGGCTGCCCGCTGTCTCCCCTGATCTTCATCCTATCCCTGGAACCCTTTCTACTCTCAGTTAGAAACAACCCCAACATCACGGGCATCAACTTGGGAGACTCTCTCTCGCCAAAAATAGCGGCCTTCGCAGACGACCTGCTTTTCTTCCTATCCAATCCCTTAATTTCAGTGCCTAACTTAATGGCAGAATTGGAACAGTATGGAAGACTATCCTTCTTCAAGGTCAACTTCCAAAAATCGGAAGCCTTGAACGTCTCTATGCCCGCCTCTTCATGCGCGTTACTAAAAGCAGACTTCCCCTTTAAATGGGCGAACTCCCACATAAAGTACTTGGGGATCCTCCTGCCTAACAAAATAGAGAACATTTTCCCCCTTAATTTCCCCCCTCTACTACAGACTATTAAAAAGGATTTGGAAAAGTGGCACACCGGCATGTTTTCATGGTATGGAAGGTGCAGCATAATAAAAATGAACATTATGCCCCGTATTCTGTACTATTTACAAGCTCTCCCAATTAGGTTACCGAACGCCTTTCTTAGAACCATCAACCGAACACTAAACAGATTCACCTGGGCGGGCAAGCCTCCGAGGTTGGCCCAGTCCATCTTGAGACTGCCAAAAACGTTGGGGGGAATTGCCTTTCCGGACATCTCTCTCTACCATACAGCCTGCCATATGACAAGGATCGTTGATTGGTGCCGACATGGGCCACTTAAGCAATGGATCCAAATTGAACAACGCCTGACGGGAGTCGACCTCCAGGGGTTGCCCTGGTGCCAGAAAGGCTACCCAGAGCAAGTGACTAAACATCCCACGGTAGGGGAGACCTGGAGGGTGGCCCAGAAGGCCTCCCGGGAACTGCTGAGGGTGCCCCTCCCCTCCCCATTGACTCCAGTAATAGGAAACCCTGACTTCGGACCGGGACTTACAGACCCTACGTTTTTAGACCTGCGGAGGATGGGGAAACATCAAATACGCCACTATATAAGAGACGGTAGGTGGATGTCCAGGGAGGAGATAGTAGACGACCCCCTCTTAAGCTGCCTCCCCTTTTGGCAAAAGATACAGCTCGCACATTTCATTAGGACACGGCCACACCCAAGGCTATATCTGAGGAATCTAACGCCATTCGAACAAATGTGCTCGGAGCAAGAACCCATAAGACACACAATATCCTTATCCTACCAAACCCTGAATCAGCCCCCCTGCAATTTTAGGCTTCCATACATAACGAACTGGGAAAGAGATTTGGGGCTAGAGTTGTCCGAAACACAAGTGGAGAGGATACTTCTCTTCACGCACAAAACAGTGCTAAGCGCGAGCCAACAAAATACAGGATATAAAATCCTCACGCGGTGGTATTACACCCCGGTGAAAATAAATAAAATGTTCCCTCAGAGCTCAGACCGGTGCTGGAGGTGCAATGAGGAGGCGGGTAGCCTCCTACACATCTTCTGGGCCTGTAAACTCCTGACCCATTTCTGGACGGAGGTGCACCGCATCCTTCAGAAATTTACAGAAAGGACATTACCCATGTCAGCAGGGTTCTTCCTAATCCATCATCACAATGTGCCGGGCAAAGTGTACAGGAAATCGATCATCCCCTCACTGGTCACGGCAGCAAAAGGCTGTATACCCCTTCTATGGAAACAGACGGAACCCCCAGGAGTAGCAATGTGGCTGAAAAGGGTAGCCAACATTCATAGAATGGAAGACCTGGTGGCCACTGACAGGGGCACCAGGGAGCAGTATCTCAAGAAGTGGCATTATTGGTTGGAATTCTTCTTCTCAGAGGAGTATGCGAGGTTGACGATGTGAGTCGAGGGGGTTCAGGACCCCTTCCATACTCAAGCATACCAACGGGGCTGGAGGACGGGCCCTGCTCCCCTCCTGGGCTCCCTCTCTTTTCTTTCTCTCTTCTTTCTCCCCCTTTCTCCTTCCCACCCCCCCCTCCTACTCCCCCTTCCATTCCTCCTATTCAGGGGGAAGAGGGAAGGGGGAACAGGGGGAAAAAACTAAAAACAGAATTAAACATTGACTGCCCACCCGTGGGCAGACATTGTGGCAGGACGATTTTACCATTTAACCAGACTCGAGGAGTCGCAGGAAGCCCCTGGGCCTCCTCGATAGCTGGATAGGCAACAGGAAAACCTAGACCCAAGTTATAAGTAGATGTAAGTTTACATGTATGCGATCACAAAAGTTGGATGTGGGAACAGAAACCGATATGTGAAAAATGCCTATGTATCGCAGTTTATATATGGTTGTTATCTTGTTATATTTCAAATAAAGAATTTAAAAAAAAAAATAAAAAAAAAAAACAGTCTGACGAATTTCAAAATATTGTATTTCACTGTATAAGCTGAGTTTACTGGTAAAAATAAGTGTGAAATGCAGTGGTGGGTGTAAAAAGATGTTCACTTGCCGCCTTCTGACTGTAGCCTTACTGCGGATGAGTGCGGGGTGTACCAAGATGGCCGCAACAGAACGTCACTTCCGTTAACCTAATCTGATAGGTTGCCTATTCTGATGGAACACCTGCTTTCTGAACTACAGAGGTGCTGAGAGGAGGAGTTTCAGGAGATGGAATCAGTTCTGAAATCACTGCTTGCAGGCAGCAAGGCACCATGGGAAATGTAGTCTTTTGAAATTGAAAGTTAACAACAGAGGAGAGGAGAAGCTGCAAAGCATGTTGGGAATCCAGGAAAATGGTAAAGAGATGGCCAGCAGACAGGCAGCACTCATGACATAAAAGACGATTCTTCAAGTAAGCTTAGATTTTGTATAGGGGAAATGTTTCAATGGAGACACTAGCCCTGGTGACAGCCAGGGATTTCCCTCATGTCCATCTCCTTTCACGTCCTGTTTTTGCCATGGGACAGGAAATTAATGTAAATCACCCCAATGTGACACAGATGGCAATATAAAAACTGACAGGGTGTCTAACTCTGGAACTTCACCTAAAAGGGAAAGTTCTGCTTTAAGTCCTCGTCCCTCCTACTCTACCATGTTTGACATATCATTTTTTTTGGGGGGGGGGGGAGGTATTTTGTTTTGCCAGCTCCCACTTCCACTCAGTTTGCCGAGGCGATCCACACAGAAACTCTACTCCCCTGCGGGACCATTCAGAAAGGGCAGCTTGCACATGCATAGTGGGCAGCTGGCTAAGAAGCTGAAAGCAGCATAGCCAGCTGCCCACAGTTAGGATGCCGGTGCCAGGAACTCGAAGGCTAGTGAAGAACTAGCCCGAGTGAGGATGCAGACCCCGACAACCAACGGCCAGGGTTGTTGGGAAGAGGCCCTTGTCCTCATCAACATGGGGACAAGGTGCTTTGGGGCCCCCCATGTTGAGGGCATGTGGCCTGGTGTGGTTCAGGAGGGGGGGGTTGGCGGCGTTGCTCGCTCGTCCCCACCCCCTTTTTCCTGACCTGCCGGGCTGTGTGCTCTGCGTGGGGGTTCCCCTTAAAATCCATACCAGACCGAAGGGCCTGGTATGCACTTGGAGGGGGAACCCATGCCGTTTTTTTTACTTGGCGTGGAGTTCCCCTTCAAGATCATCAGAGCACATGTCGCGTGCCAAAGTCGGATCAGTCAAGATGGCGATCTGACTTTGATCCGACTTCAGTGATATTCAATGGGCTGAAGTAAGATCAAAGTCGGACCAAAAAAGTGCAGGGAGCATTTTCAAAGTCGGACTGATTTGTGTCGGACCAGTTAAGACGGCTCCCATAGGGAAACATTGATTTTCACACGTCTTGTGACATGAGCCCCCAATGTCGAAGCATTTGTCGTACCAGTGTGAACACGGCCTTAGGCATCTATATATAAATGTTTCACACAAGATTCACACTTTTTTTTTTATTTTTTTTTAATTAGATTCATTTTGAAAAAAATTGTTACTCCTGGATGAATGTTGTTGGACTCTTGGGGGTAGATTTATTTTGCTTGCACATGATTGGATGATAAAAATCAGCAGAGCTTCCCCTCATTTCATATCTTCCCCTCATTTCATATCTTCCCCTCATTTCATATCTTCCCCTCATTTCATATCTTCCCCTCATTTCATATCTTCCCCTCATTTCATATCTTCCCCTCATTTCATATCTTCCCCTCATTTCATATCTTCCCCTCATTTCATATCTTCCCCTCAGATCTAGAGCAACTGCACTTGCAGCGCATTTCTAGTGCACAGTATATTTGTCTTTAGTAAATCAACCCCTATGTATACACAAAGGCAAATGTGTCTTTCTTTCTATAGGTCTGCGACATGTTCTTTCAAATCCCCCTGATCTCCATTTATCTATTTCTATTACTCACAATACCCTCTACATCAAGTCATTTCCCATGCCTTGTATATCTTATATCCTATTATTCATTTGTTGTAAAATTGTCTAAATCAGTTTTAAAATATAAATTGTGCTGACATACTGAGGCTGATTTACTAAAACTGGAGAGTGCAAAATCTGGTGCAGCTCTGCATGGTAGCCAATCAGCTCCTAACTTCAGCTTGTTCAATTAAGCTTTGATAATAAAACCTGGAATCTAATTGGTTTCTATGCAGAGCTGCACCAGATTTTGCACTCTCTAGTTTTAGTAAATCAACCCCAGAGTGTTTATTTGTGCATTGATTGTGGTTCTTTTAGTTTACATTTCATGTCTGTTCCCCTTCAGGTTTTTTTTTTTCTAATCAGGTGACCCGATGCAGAGACCCACAAATAAAATCCATATGAGAGGACCTCCGGGGGCATAGCTTTATTATTGAGGTCTGAGCAAGGAACAGGTTAGTGCCTCCCAGAGATTAGTACAAGTCCTACTCTCATAGTGGTCTGAAAGAGAGAAAGTGTTTGTCTGGAGGGTCTATTCTGATATGTGCATATCTCTAGCTAGAAATACTGGGACTTGTAGTACCAATGTGGAACTTAATGTCTCTTCCTCTATACGTTAACATATCTGTTGCCTACTTTAGCATAAGAGCAGCAGACTAAATAAGCAGACGTTGTGTTTTTAGTGCAAGGTCTGTTTTAACCGTGCCCCGCTAAATGTTTCATAATGCAGTCATGTCTCCTTTTAAAATTGGAGTAGGGTGACATCTGGTGTACATTTTACAGAATGATAAAATAGATCCACATTGAAATTGTATGTTTATCAGTCATTTTGGAGACTGCAATGATGAACACTAAAGCTAAAATCAGTACAGCTTATTTTTTTACTGAGCTAAAATCCAGCCCATTAATTGTAATGGGCCTACGCACACAGGAACGCAAACAATCGTTTTTGCGCGCCTTTGTGCATAGGCACATAATTAATGGGCTGCTCAGTAAAAAAATAAGCCGTACTGAGCTCTTTCAAGCTACAGTGTGCAAGAGGTCTAATCAGAATCTTGGATCAATAGACTCACTCCAGGGAATTGCCTAAGCTTATTTAGTCATTATAATGGCACAGGAAACTATAAGGAGTGGCGTGTGCCACATTAGCTATACATATTTCAGTTCAGAGGATGGTAAGCAGTACTGCAAGTCTGAAAGAAGCCTTACCAACCCTGTTTTAATGAAAATATGCCATTTATAAATGATAAGGTGTCACAGCAAGCCACATCTACCAATTGCTGTGGAAGTGTCCTTATAGGGCCAGTTGGTTAGGTTTTCTTTCCAATCCAAAGCCTCCCAGTGTTCCACAGCTATGACTTCTGATCTTGTTAGTGCGATACTTAGGCTGGCCATACATTGATTGAATTTTGACATTTCCTGCTGAATCTGCCAAAATTTGATTTGTGGGTGGCTCTGAAATCGAAATTGCTAGGGGTAAAATTGTTGGCCCAACAGTTACTTTAGTAAATTAGTTGCAGTCACTGTTTGAGTTTTCTGACTGTCATGGGCGCTGGCTGTCAGAATAGCAACAATAGCTGGCAGGGGGGGGGGGATTTGTCAATCTGTGCTGTTTAGCATGCATGGAGGAGCGAAATAAATCTATGCATGTATGGCCAGATTTAGGCTGGCCAGTCCACTAGCATAGAAACAGAGCAGCACAAGAGAGTGGGCCAAAGGGTGAATGAGCTATACAGTGGATATAAAATGTCTGGTTTCTGTGATGTAAAAAAAAAAAAAAAAAATGATACAAAGATAAATAATTTCAGAACTTTTTCCACCTTTAATGTGACCTATAAACTGTACAACTCAATTGAACATCAAACTGAAATCTTTTAGGTGGAGGGAAGTAAAAATGTAAATAATATGGTTGCATTAGTGTGCACACCCTTAAACTAATACTTTGTTGAAGCACCTTTTGATTTTATTA
Organism: Lithobates sylvaticus; assembly: GCA_028564925.1. Classification (NCBI taxonomy): domain Eukaryota; kingdom Metazoa; phylum Chordata; class Amphibia; order Anura; family Ranidae; genus Lithobates; species Lithobates sylvaticus. The sequence continues at coordinate 387,759,564 of CM053030.1, forward strand.
CAGCACTTTTTGGGTATGAGTCCATCAGCATGGCACATCTTGACTTGGCAATATTTACCCACTCTTCTTCTTCTTGCAAAAACACTCCAAATCTGATTGTGAATAAATGATTTGTATAGCGCTGCAAATGCGAACTGAATCGCCTCAAGGCACTTGGTCTGTCCTGTGATGTCCTGCTTATTAGAAGAGGTGGGTCTTGAGTTTTTTCCTGAAGGCCCGATGGTTTTCTTCCATGCGGATGTTGGTGGGTAGAGCGTTCCATAGCCGAGGTCCTTGGACTGCGAATCTTCGTTCTCCCTTAGATTTGTAGCGGGCTTTAGGGATTAGAAGGTGGTTTTGGTTTGTTGATCGAAGGCTGCGATTGGGTATGTATTGTTTTATTTTCTCACATAGGTATTGAGGAGCGTTTCCTTGTGTACATTTGTGGGTGAGGCAGAGGGTCTTGAATGTGATCCTATCCTTTACCGCTAGCCATTGTGAGGGCATCTCCTGTGCACACCCCCCTTCAGATCACCCCACATATTTTCAATCAGATTCAGGTCTGGGCTCTGGCTGGGCCATTCCAAAACTTTAATATTCTTCTGGTGAAGCCATTCCTTTGTTCATTTGGATGTATGCTTTGGGTCGTTGTCATGCTGAAAGATAAAGTTCCTCTTAATGTTCAGCTTTCTAGCAGAAGCCTTCAGATTTTGTGCCAATATTGACCGGTAGTTGGAACTGTTCATAATTCCCTCTACCTTGACTAAGACCCCTGTTCCAGCTTAAGAAAAACAGGCCCAAAATATGATGCTGCCACCACCATGCTTCACGGTGGGTATGGTGTTCTTTTGCCACTCTACCCATAGCCCAGAATATGGGAGATTGTTGTCACATGTACCACACAGCCAGTATTTTCCAGATATTCCTGCAGCTCATTTAATGTTACTGTAGGCCTCTTGCCAGCCTCCCTGACCAGTTTTTGTCTCGTCTTTTCATCAATTTTTGAGGGACGTCCAGTTCTTGGTAATGTCACTGTTGTGTCATGTTTTCTACACTTGATGGTGACTGTCTTCTGTGTTCCATGGTATATCTAATGCCTTGGGAATTCATTTGTATCCTTCTCCTGACTGATACCTTTTAACTGATACCTTTTAAACCATGGCTTTTGCTGTAGGATGTGACTAATGCCCCGTACACACGTTCCGATTATCGTACGACAGATCATTCGCATTTTGTGGCATACAACTAAGATTGAATACAACAGTGCAAAATGTGTGAAAGATTTTTGTTGTACGATTCTGGAAAAATCTTCCACTGTGCGTAGCTACGTATTTTCAATGATGTCAAATACATGTGACTCGTGTGTCCTTCTGGTTTATTTTCGTTTTTCCGAGCATGCGTGGTGTTTGTCGAACGACTTTTATCGGACGCATACTGTACTGATTACACGATTGTCGTACGATGGGCTGTCGTCCGACCAAAGTTTTCCTGTTTGTCCCTTCAGATTTGGTTGGACGGACTGTCGTGATCAGCTGTTGAAAGCTGCGTACTAAAGATCAGATTATCGAACGATCTGTCCGAAAGCGACTTTTGTCATCCGATAATCGGAACGTGTGTACGGGGCATAAGAATATGTCAGGAAAGACCTACAGCTGAACTTTATTTGGCATTAATCAGAGGCACTTTAAATGATGGCAGGTGTGTACTGACTCTTATTTAACATGAGTTTGAATGTGATTGCTTTTGAAAATCCGAAAATGTGTGCATTTTGTGATCTGATGGTGCCACCATTGATTTCGAAATTTGGCCAACCAAGCCTTCAATTTCACCTCATGTTGCTACAGAAAATAATTTTCGTGGCTGGGAATCTTCTTTTCTTTCCAGAAATTTCTCTTTTCTTGCACATGCGCATTTCTTTTATGATTAAATTACTCACACAATTCTCCCATCATTGATTAGAAAATCGTTGGTTTTTCAAAAAATTTCCAACATGTCTGATTACTCAAATTCGATGGCCACACGAAAATTGGCTGTTGCTGCCAGCCCACTAATGGTGTGAAATACGAACGAAAATTCTTACATATGATTTTAAAAAGAGGCAACCACCTTTTTTTTTTTTTATCCAAACCCCCCACCCCACCACCAAAAAGATTTCAGTTTGTTTTTAAATTGGGTTGTGTAGTTTATAGGTCACATTAAAGGTGGAAAAAGTTCTGAATTGATTTATCTTTGTCTCATTATTTTACAGAAACCTGACATTTTAACAGGGGAGTGTAGACTTTTTATATCCACTGTATATATAATCACAAATTGTCTTTATGCGGAAACATCTATGTATGTGTTGTTAATAAACTGCATTATTCTGTGTTACAGATCTGCCCGTCATAATTGTCAGAATGGGAATTCAGGGATTAATGAGCTTTGTGGGGTCAAACAGAAACTTCTGCAGCAATGTGCAGATGAGAAACACCAAACTAATTATTGATGGAAACAATTTGTACCACAAGTTATACTTCGATTCTGGTTTGGACCTTGTGCATGGTGGAGACTATGTTGCATTTACAGACATCCTTAATAAATTCTTTGAAAGTTTGTCTGTTTGCAATATAGAAGCTTATGTTGTGTTTGATGGAGGCTGTGATATATCAGATAAGAAACTGGAAACCCAAAAGGAACGTTTCAAGGACAAAATCAGGATGGCAGCGAACCTGTCCAACGGGAAAGGCGGCAGCGTGCTTCCTCTCCTGACAAGGGAGGTATTTCTGCAGGTCTTGAAAAAGCTGAATGTGCCATTTGTCCAGTGTTTCGCGGAAGCCGATGGAGAAATAGTTGCACTAGCCAATCTGTGGAACTGCCCCGTGCTGACCTTTGACAGCGATTTCTGTATCTTTGAAATAAAGGCTGGCTATTGTCCCCTTAACTCCTTTCAATGGAAAAATATTGGCACCATAAAAGAAAGCCAAGACTGTTATATACCAGCACACAGTTTCTCAGCACAGAGATTGTGCAATTATTTTAACAACTTGAATATGTCTTTGCTGCCTCTTTTTGCAGTTCTCACTGGCAATGACTACATCAGCCTACGGGCTTTGGAGACCTTTTTTAGTAGGGTTCATTTTCCGATAGGAAATGTGAGTCACAGTGGCCGGAAACATGTTCAGATTCAAGGCCTGTTAAATTGGCTGTCTAGATTTGCAGATGTAGAGGAAGCCATGGAGAATGTGCTGAAGTATCTTAACCTGAAGGATCGGGAGTCAGCCAAACAGCTCCTTTATTCAGCCATGGAAGAATATAACCTTAATGACACAGTCAACCTTGAACCATTTTTTCATGGAGGTTTGTATGTCTCTCCCACTGCAGTGCAGCTAAGCGTGCCAGATTGGGTTCAAAATGCTTTAGCAAAAGGATCTCTCTCTCCATTGCTGAGCGATGCTTTGGTACTAAGGAGAGTATTTCTTCATGCCCAGGTTGAGGACTTTAGGAGGATGTCTGCCCACTTGGTAACACAGCCTATTCGTAAAGTGATCTATGCACTACTGCTAAACATGTACCAGAGCTCACAAGCTGAACTTCAAGAAAGTAAGAGGACTAAGCGGATATTTGTTGAAGAGTTTGACAGATTGGAGACTAGTGTGAGAAGATCAAAAGTAGAGATCGGTTTCATTTCTGAAGATTGTAATGAAGATCTTTCACTTCAAAATCTTCCAGGGGTAAGGTTCTAGAGCTTTTATTTTTAAACCATTGCTTTCAACTTTATTTGGGGTTAATCAGAGGCACTTTAAACGATGGCAGGTTTTTTACTTACAGGTTCACACTAATGCAATCACAGAGATCCTATGCGATTCGCACCTGCAGCGACGATCACATGTGATGTCTGTGAGATGCGAGTTCACCCTAAGGCCCCTTTCACACTGGGGCGGTGAACCGCGGTGACAGTAAAGCAGCGCTATATTTAGCGCTGCTTTACCGTCGTTTTCACCGCGGTTTTCGGCCGCTCGCGGTGCGGTTTTACCCCCCGCGAGCGGCCGAAAAAGGGTTAAACACCCCCCGCAGAGCGCCGCCGTAGCGGCGCTTTGCGGCGGTATTGCCACGGTCTCCCATTCTTTTCAATGGGAAGGAGCGGTATGGGAGCGGTGAACACACCGCTCCTATCCCGCTCCAAAGATGCTGCTAGCAGGACTTTTTTTGTCATCCTGCTAGCGCACCGCTCCAGTGTGAAAGCCCGCCGGCTTTCACACTGGAGTTAAAGGGGCCGGATTTTTTCATGCGGTGAACAGGCGCTATTTTTAGCGCTGCACCGCATGAAAAACGCCCCAGTGTGAAAGCCCGCCGGCTTTCACACTGGAGTTAAAGGGGCCGGATTTTTTCATGCGGTGAACAGGCGCTATTTTTAGCGCTGCACCGCATGAAAAACGCCCCGGTGTGAAAGGGGCCTTACAGTTGTATAGACTGGGGTGTCATTAACAATGTAATGACACCCGCAGCGGTTCGCAGAAGGCAGTGTGAAGTGCCTGCGGGAGAGATGCGATGCGGGAACCAGCTCTCTAATCGCGCCAGTTCCCGCATTGCATCAGTGTGAACCTAGGCTGAATGTGATTGCTTAATTCTGAACACAGCTACATCCCCAGTTTTAAGAGGGTGTGCACACTTATGCAACCACATTATTTTATTTTTTTATATTTACTTCTCCTCCCCTAAAAGATTTCAGATTGTTTTTGAGTTGTACAGTTTATAGGTCACATTAAGACCCCTTTCACACCAAGGGCGTTTTGCAGGCGCTATAGCGTTAGAAATAGCGCCTGCAACCCGCCCTAAAACAGCTGCACCATTGTCTGCAGTGTGAAAGCCAGAGGGCTTTCACACTGCAGAGGTGTGCTGGCAGGACACCAGGAAAAGTCCTGCCAGCAGCTTCTTTGGAGCGGTGAACTCACCGCTCCTTCACCGCTCCTCCAGCGCTGCTTCCCATTGAAATCAATGGGGCAGCGCTGTAATACTGCCGGCAAAACGCCACTGTTGCGCCAGCGAGGGTAAAAGCGCTCCGCTAGCGGCCGTAATGCGCTGCAAATCCGACGGTTTACCGCCGACGCTATGGGCGGTGTGGTGTGAAAGGGGTCTAAAGGTGGAAAAGGTTCTGAAATGATTTCTTTGTCAAATTTTTTTACATCACAGAAACCTGACATTTTAACAGGGGTGTGTAGACTTTTTATATCCACTGTACATAAGAGGTTATGTAGGGAGGGGAGAGATGGAGGAGTTGTCGCAGCACATAGAGGATTTTGACACACTTTTGACTAGAAGAGGAGAAGGCTGTGACATGGCAGCAGTGAGAGGGGAGGGGGCTGTGCAGGGAATAGACTAGCAATTTAGAGACACATTGCAAGTTAGTAAAATATTCTTTCTGTAAGACCCTTTTCACACTGGGGTGTTTTGCAGGCGCTATAGCGTTAAAAATAGTGCCTGCAAACCACCCTAAAACAGCTGCTCCATTCACTCCAGTGTGAAAGCCTGAGGGCTTTCACACTGGAGCGGTGCGCTGGCAGGGCATCATAAAAAGTCCTGCCAGCAGCTTCTTTGGAGCAGTGAACTCACCGCTCCTCCCCATTGAAATCAATGGGGCAGCGCTGCTATACCGCCGGCAAAACGCGGGCGGATTTAACCCCTTTTCGGCTGCTAGCGGAGGGTTAAAACCGACCCACTAATGTCCGAATAGCTTCGCTAAAACGTCTGTAAAGCGCACGTTTAGGAGATATTTACAGTACCTATAGGTACAACTTCCACAGAGAGGTTTACAACCTCTTTAAGCACACCTGAATCCCAGACCACTCTTCTAAATGTGTAAGGGCCTGTTCACACCACGAGTGCATCAAAAACGTACCGGACTCCAGTACAGTGAAGAAAGAAAAACAGGAAAAAAAGAAGGAAAAAGCATCTGGAATGGCGTTAAAAACGCACATGCAGAAGCGCCTCGGGAACTGATCTGGAGGATATTTTTGTAGTGTAAATGGGCACTAGAAGTTCCAGTAGTGTTAGGGCAGTTTCACACTACCGCGCTACAGGTTGGCCTCAATGCGGGTGCAGCTTGCTGTACCTTTTTTTGTTTTTTGTGCGGGTTACCTGCGGTTTCCTATAGGCTTCAATTAGCTTGCACATTTTTGGTTCGTTTTCTAAAACCGCACCAAAAGTCCGGCATGCTGCATCTTTGGTGTGCTTTCAATAAACGCACCCAAAAAATTTGCATTCTAATAGAATACTGTGGCAAACTGCGGGTAACCCACATGAAAACCGTGGGTACATTGCGTCGCACCGGCACAAACCAATGCAGTTCGTTTTCAAATATTCAGCAAGTCCATCCTGGTGTACTTGGTTTTGAGAGAGTATAGATGCCAAATAGGTCTGTTATTATTTAAAAAAAAAAGAAAACTGTGCTTTCAACTTTCAGGTCTCCTCGGCCACAAGCCTAAAGCTCCTCTTAAGGACCATTGAAGTGAAAATGACTGATCTGAAGTCCGTACCTCCGGTTCATCAACTAACACTGGCTGCTCTGTGCTACTGGATCCAACACGCCGACCCAAAAGTGAAAATGCATCATTTTAAAGCTGTCCTTATAGGAATTGTTTATGGAGAGATCAATGGCAATTTGAATAGGCCTGGTATGTAACTAGACTTTGCCTATTTTATCTATCTATCTGTCAGTCTGTTTACACAATGGGGGTTATTTACGAAAGGCAAATCCACTTTGCACTACAAGTGCAAACTAGAATTGCAAAGTGCACTTGAAATTGCACTGAAAGTGCACTTGGAAGTGCAGTCGCTGTGGATCGGAGGTGGACTTGCAAGGAAAATAAAAAACAGCATTTTAGCTTACACATGATTGGATGATAAAATCAGCAGAGCTTCCCCTCATTTCAGATCTACCCCTCAGATTTACAGCGAATGCACTTCCAAGTGCAATTTCAAGTGTGTAAATAACCCAGTAATATGAAAATAGTTCATCCATCCCCCCCCCCCCCCCCCCAAAGTGTCCACGGCTTATAAATCTTATTTTTACATTAAAATACTGCCACTATATACCTTTTTGGCTGATCTGTATACCACGGTCACGTTATAAACTGTTCAGGTAGGAGGAGGTTTGCACTATAGCCTGTGTCCTCATGCTGATATGAGAGGCGGATCATCCATCAATCAAGATGTGACATCCCACCCACTGTGTTCTTTTATAGTTACTGGGCATGGATGAGGAGGGAGGGACTGGTCTGTCATTTAGGATCTGTATACATGCTCATATGTGTGATGTCATACCATGTGACCTGGCTAGCTCTGATCAACAAGGAAATGTTCTCTCCAGCAAAAGAGACCAAACTGGGCATGTGCAGCAGTGATTTAGACATTTCTGCCACATTGCACAGCCAGACAGGTGACATATTTTATTATTGGTTCAGCAGCTTCCTATTTCACCTCTCCACCTTCTTTCTGCTGATTGGGGCAACGAAAACCATCATAACAGCTAGCCTCAGAATAAGTCTGAACAGCGCGACTGCAGAGTGTGAATCACAAGATTGTCTCAGTGAAGTCAAAGATCCTTTGGCAGCTCCTATAACTTTTAAAGCTGCCATGGATCAACAGCATGAAAGTATGGTCATGTCATGGAAGAATGATTAACCTATACGTGTCATGATGCCGGAGGGTGGGGGCCATGTGAAGTGGATATCAGTGATGACAGTGGCAGTTTCAACTCAGTAGATAAAAATACGAATATTTGCCATAGTGTTTTTTTGTGTTATGAGCCTGTATGGACGGGCAAATACTACTTTATTTCAGATGTATTCCACTTGAATTGGAGATACATTTGATATAATAAAAATGAGTTTATTGACAGGTGTGTTTGACTTGCAGTTTACTCATTGTGACCACTATGTGATTCACCCTCCTAGAAGCTGATTTTGGCCCATTTCACACAGACTTCAGCTTGTATAAGAGCATGGTGAACAGCAAGCTTTGATGAAGCATTTGCAGAGCATTCAGTCAGCTTCTTTTAAAGCTTTTAAAGTACCATTCAGCTCCAGTTTGTAAATGTTGAACACAGATCCTAATCAGTGTTGATTGCCACTTTAAATAGGCTGCTAGCAGGCTTTAGCGCTTCTTGAAGCTTGTCGAATGCCCGCTGAAGCCTGCTAGCAGCTTGTTTTAAAGTGGCAATTAACACTCCCATTAGGATCCGAGTTCAACATTTTACAATCTGGAGTTGAATGGTACTTTAAAAGCTTCAACAAAGTTTGCTGAAAGCTCTTCAGATGCTTTCACACCACTCTAAAGCCCCATACACACGCTCGGATTATCCGAGGACCAGGTCCGTCGGAACATGTCCGTCGTACTTTGTCCGATGTTGGTTTTGCGTACACACGGTCGGACAAAGTTGTCGGAAAATCCGATCATTCTGAACGTGGTGACGTTTGTTGCCTACGACGGGACTACGTAGAGGCTAGTAGCCAATAGCTTTGGTCTTGTAATGTGATCTGAGCATGCGTAGCACTTTGTCCGTCGGAACTCGCTACACACGATCGGATTTGGTGTGATCGGACTTTGTTGTCAAAAAATCTATCCAGCAGGAGATAGGACTTTGTCCGTCGGACAATCCGATGGAAACTGTCCGATGGTGCCTACACACGGTCGGAATTTCCGACAACATTGTCTGATAGGACATAATCCATCAGAAAATCCGACCGTGTGTATGGGGCTTAAGGGCTTGTTCACACTTGGCCAAAACACTGACGCTTATCAAACGCGCTTATAGCGTTAATGCACCTCAATAGGTGTGGTTGATAAGCGTTTATTGAGCATTAAAAAAGCTCCCCCAAAAACTCTATTTGTGTTTGCGGTGCGGTTGACATGGTTAAAACTGCACCACAAACTCCTATTATTAACTGTAATGTTGCTGGTTGTGGCGCATTGCCATAGACTTGAATGGAATGAGTTGAAGTGCTTCAACTCCTTTTCAAACTTGACATGAGGCTTCAATTTTGAAGCGACACTAACGCTTCATGTTGTGATAATGTGAACAGCACTGTGCACTGTCCATAGTATCATTTGCATAGGCGTTTGAGGGGCATTTAAAAACGTCCCTAAAGCACCTGCTTTCAATGCCAGTGTGAACTCAGCCTAATACAAGTTGAAGCCTGTGTGAAACTGGCCTGTGTGTTTCTATTGGCCAGTGTAGGGAGATGAGCAGTTGTGATGTCGACTAAAGCTCATATACAAAGGCCCTATAGCCCAATATAGTTTAATTTAACCACATATGAAGACAATGATGTGTCGGGTAGAATTTGCCTTCAAGAGGTCTGTGAAAGTGAGGCTTGTGAGACTCTTACAGCATTAACTTGTTATTGTTCAGAGTTTCAGGGTGATGGCCCACAAGCAGTGTGTGAGCAGATGAAACAGATAAAGTCGGAAGGTGCACAGCACAGGAAGCTGAACCTGGAGGATCTACATATACTATGCCAATGGCAGTGCTGCCTGCAGATGGTCCTGTCGCTTAATCATCTTCTGTGTACACCTCTACTAGTACCGGATTTAACCAGGTCAGAATACGCTGCTTCTATTCATTTTTCATACTTCATAATCTATTTCATAATTATAAATAATAAAAACTCTATAGGTAGCCAAGGACCTTTCTCAAATAAGCCATGGAGACTGTAAGTGCTCATGACAAATACACATTTACAGTATTCTTTTATTTAAATGGTGAATTATAGTCATTTTAGGGTCCATTCACACCAAGATGGTCTTTTGCAGTGCATTTACCACACGTGTATTAAAGCGGAATTCCAGCCTGGTTGAAAAAATAAATAAACGTCAGCAGCTACAAATACTGTAGCTACTGACTTTTAATATAAGGACACTTACCTGTCCAGGGAGCCCGCGATGTCGACACCCGTAGCCGACACATCCAATGGCTCTGGGTGCAGGCCCCAGCATCCTTACTAAGGGAAACAGGAATTGAAGCCTTGCGGCTTCACAGCCTGTTTCATACTGCGCATGCGCGAGTTGCACAGCGCTTTCTGAATGGTAACCAGTAAAAAGATTGAGCCGCCAACACTGTTGTCCATATAGCGATTTAATGGTTGGTTAAAAAAAGTGACAAGCAAAACAGCTGACGCGTTTCGGCAACAGTCTTAGACGTAGCCCTACTGCAGTGCGGCCGGATGTATGCATACCTGAATGTAAACAGCTGTTCCGAGAGCATTCCCCCTGCGCGCTCCCAGAACAGTTACTGACAGTTAACAGAAAGATCCCGATCTCTACTTGTCATCAGGAGCTTTCTGATCATGTGACAGCCACTCGCGGCAGTCACATGATCAAAAACCCCACCCCTGGTATCAGAAACCTCTTAAAGGGCCAGGAGGCGCTGGTGTTAAGAAATAAATAAGGTCATTTTGAAATTGATGGCAGCAACATGTCTCAAAAAAAGAACTGGAACAGGGTAACAAAAAGCTGGCAAACTACAACCCAAATGTCAAAACATTTGTGTCGGTGCCATGTTTACCACGATGTAGTACTCCCTTTTCACGACACGTAAATGTCTGGGAACTGTGGAGACCATTTGCTGGAGTTTTGGGACAGGAATGTTATCCCATTCTTGCCTGAGCATATTTTGCTCTAAAACCTGGATATATCTTCCAGTGTTGATTTGTGCCTTCCCAGATATACAAGCTGCCCATTCCATACGCAATTATGCAACCACATACCATCAGAGATGCAGGCTTTTTAACTGATCACTGATAACAAGCCGGAAGGGCCCTCTCCTCTTTACGCGCATGGTTATCAAATTTTGATTTGCAGAATAGTTTTCCACTTTGCAACAGACTATTTTAAATGATCTTTTTCCCAAAGAAGATGGTGGTGTTCATGCATCATGTTCAGATATGGCTTTTTCTTTGCATGATAGAGCTCTACCTTGCAATTTTGGATGACACAGAGAACTGTGGTCACAGATAGCGATTTTTGGATGTATTCCTGAGCCCATGTAATGATGTCCATCACAGAATCATGCCTGTTTTTAATGCAGTGCTGCCTGAGGGACCGAGTACAGGCATCCAATATTGCATTTCAGCCTTGTCCCTTGCACACAGAGCTTTCTCCAAATCCTCAAAATCTTTTGATGATATATACCAGGAATATGCAATTAGTGGACCTCCAGCTGTTGCAAAACTAAAAGTCCCATCATGCCTCTGCCTCTGGGTGTCATGCTTGTGGCTGTCAGAGTCTTGCTATGCCTCATGGGACTTGTAGTTCTGTAACAGCTGGAGGTCCACTAATTGCATATCCCTGATATATACTATAGATGATGATATTTTTAAAGTCTTTTTGCAATTTTACGTTGAGGAACATTATTCTAAAATTGTTTGACAATTTTTAGATGCAGCCTTTCATAGATCGGTAAGCCTCTGCCCATCCTTACTTCTGGGACTCTCCGACTCTTCTTTTACCCATTCATGTTACTGACCTGTTGCCAAGTAACCTAATTAGTTGCAAAATGTTCCTCCAATTTTTCCTTGTTAGTACCACTTAGTTTGCCAGCTTTTTGTTGCCCTGTCCCAACTTTTTTGAGACGTGTTGCTGCCATAAATTTCAAAATTACCTTATTTTTTTTTTTCATAAAATGGTACATTTTCTCCATTTTAAACATTTCATATGTTTTTTATCTTCTATTGTGAAAAAAATATGGGTTTATGAGATTTGCAAATCATTGCATTTTTTTTTCTGTAGATTTTTGCACCACATTCCAACTTTTTGGGAATTAGGGTTGTGGATGTGACACTGATTAGTGTGTAATAAGCATCTTTCTCAGTGATTTTGAGAGATTAAAACTGTTCAGCATCACTAGCTCATTGATTTGTGACACAACTTGAGTGCATATGTTCTTATCATGTAGGATTTACTATATGTTCTGAAATGGCATCACAATGCTTCTTGAAGCTCTCCATTCAGATGAACTAAAAAGGAGATAGGGTACAGTTGTCTTTGTCATCATAATCATCATTAGCAACAAGAATTTCATACAATATGAATCTCTTGGGTTTGTCAATGTAAGTTAAAGTGTCTACAGCCAACATGTTTCATAGTTATAAAGTCTGTCTAGTTTTTATTGTTCTCTGCTACACCCAGAAATGTTTTATATATGTCTGTCTTTGTCTCCCATTGTCTAGATTGTACAGCGGTTCTCTTGTGTATTGTTTGGTGCAGAAGCTGAAGACGTCTATCGCCGAAGACATTTTCAAGCCATGTCCACCCCTGGAGATTTTATATCGGGATTGTGTCGGTGCTGTAATGTCTGCTGTACCACCAGATTGTTTCCAGAGTAGATCTAAATCCGCATCTAAAAAATCTAAGAAAAATTCTAAATCAGGCAAAACGTCAGCCAATATGCCAAACAAGACAGAGAATCCCCCACAGAGTAACATAAGCAACAGATTTGCTACTCTGTGCCTAGAAGACTGACCTACTAGTGCAATTTGACCTAAAAATGAACCAAATTGCAATTACTCGGGCAGTGGACATATAGCATGCAAACACTGATAAGGTTGGGAATTTTCTCAGGAGTAAGATGGCAAAAAGGCAATCTACTTAGAAATCTATTACTTGAGAGCTGTCTCAATAACAGCCCTAAGGGCTACTCATCCCATCCTGCTGCCGTTTACTATGCTTGGTAGACCAAAGGTTGAGCGTTCATACACCATGGGGACTTCACCTTACACTGTATAAAAGTCTCAGTATTTACAGGGACATCATGAATAATCCCTGTAATGTGTCTAATATGTGTTTTTCCTATATTTGTCAGCTCCAGCTGACAATGGTGTCTAGAATGCAGTAGTTCCTAATTGTGTTTTTTTTCGGGAAAATACTACATTATGGCTACTAGATGATCCTGACAATTAGGAAAAACACAAATTGGACCCAAAATGGGGATTATTCATGCTGGATGTGTGAATGCTGAGTCATTCACACAACATTTTTCTTTTTATAAATGGACCCTTGAGTCTCTTACAGACTTTTCCAATTAAATGGCTTAGGAATGCAAGTACAAAGTCCAGCAACCCAAACAATCAGTCAAAATGCAACTTGTGTGGTTCTGGGTTCAGTAAAGGGCATATTAAATGGCTGCTATAGGTTACTACACCTTGTACCTAATTAGTTGCTTACTTACCTAAAGAGTTACTCCACTTTTGTAAAAAAAAATAAACAATTCTGGGTGGTCCTGTACATTGCAGGCATTTAAAGTCATTTTCCACTTTAGCAGGAACAATATAGCAAAAACAAAACAAAAACTAATACAGCATAAACAATTGCTACACAGTACTGCAGCACTAATATGTTACAGGTTACACCCTGGATGCGGGTGTACATCTTATAAAAGATGAACTTATCCTTTAAAAAATACATATGCAAGACATACAAATACTATACTGCCAAGTAAAAAAAAAGTTCAAAAAATATTTTATTTTTATTTCTTAAGTCGTCTTCCAGGACGGCACCCTGAGAGATGACTGGTCCCACCTGACAGAAAACGCAATCAAGAAAGAGGTCAAAAAACCCCGCTCCCCCTGTGCGCCTCCATTTTTGATTGTGTTTCCCCACAGCAAAAGTTTTATTTTTTCTAGACCCAAAGTCGAGGGCTGGAGAGCTCCCCCTGGGAGCTGGAACCGCAGGCTTGGGAAGCCTCTGGGTCTGAGTCCCCCTGAGAATTGAAGTACCATGGGCACAGTGGTGTACCCAGAACTTCAGGGACCATTTTTTCCTGCTCCTTCCTCACCTGACGGGTTTGTCAGGGAGCAGGAGGCTGGCAGTCTGATCTCCTGCAGGCTCCGACTCCTGAGGCTTCCCAGGGTCGCGCGGTGGGCGGCTTGTGGATGGAACTTACTGGCTGAAGAGAGAAGGTGAGCATCATTGTACCAGCAGAGGGGCGGTGAAATGACGTGGCTTACGCCGGAAGTGGCGTCGCTGTCTCATGAGAGCGGGGCACTTCCGGGTCAGTGAGGCTTTGAGAAAATGGCGTCTCACACTTGGGAGTGGAGGTCGGACTGGTGGCGGAGCAGGCTTCCACATCCTGCTCTTCTCCGGCGTCAGGCACAAGGCCCACAGGTGCACACTGGCTAGGGAGCGAGAGGAGGGTCCTGCAATGGCCACAGCAATGCAGGAGACCACAGGGGGTGAATCTACCCAGCTGGCAGGGGTAATTGAGTGGGAGGGGATGGGCCCCAACCCTTACCCTTGCAGGGTACAGCAGATAGGGGAAGATGGTACTAATGGCAGGTCACAGGAGATTAAGCAGCCCTATCCAGCTTCTTGGACAGAAGACTGGCTCCGGAGCCCCTCATTAAAAGATTTTTGTCAGCTACAGCGAGGATGTCCCCGGTGCAAATGAGTAAATTTCCACTATAGAATTTGACCCTAGTCTTGGAGGCTCTAACTAGGGCACCCTTCGAGCCGTTGGCTCAAGTCTCGCTTAAGTTACTTTCCCTTAAGACAGCCTTCCTTCTGGCCATTACATTGGTCAGGAGGGTAGGCGACCTGCAGGCTCTGTCAATCAGAGAACCCTTTTTCTTATTATTTGAGGACAGGGTTCTTCTTAGACAGGATCCCCTGTACCTTCCAAAGGTGGTCTTACGTGTTCACATATCACAGGAGTTTGTCCTTCCTTTCTTTTGTGTCAACCCTTAGAACGAGAAGGAAAGATCTTTCCCGTTATTAGATGTCAGATGGTGACTGTTACATTATTTAGACAGAGTGAAGGAATTTAAAATGTCCAATCACCTGTTAGTTTTAGCGGCCAGAAAAGAGGTGACTAGACTTTGAAAACAGCCATAGCAAGATGGACTAGGCAGACCATTGCCGTAGCCTATGAACAGGCAGGTAAAGCAGTCCCCGCTAACCTTAAAGTGCTTGTATAGTCAAAAAAATGACTTTTACCTACAGGTAAGCCTATAATGAGGCTTACCTGTTGGTAAAAAAAAAAAATATCTCCTAAACCTATATATTCCTCGTGCAATGCGCCGCTGACTGCAGCAGCACATGCGCACGGGGATTCTCGGCTGAATGGCTGGCAGAATCCGAACCTTGCCGGGAAGAAGTCTCCCATGCACATGCGTGGGAGTGACGACATTGCGGCTCCAGCCATCGTTGGAGTTGCGATACCAGGAAGACACGCCGAGGCAACATGTCAGCTACCTCGGCGTGGATCAGTTGAGTTACCGACACCTCGTTCTAAGGTAAATATTTCATAACGAGCTAGTATGCGGTGCATACTAGCTCATTTATGCCTTTTCCCTTACAGGTGAATATAAAAAAAATCGTCGGGTATACAGTCGCTTTAAGGCACACTCTACATGGTCTCTGGTGACCTCTTGGGCAGAACGGGCCGGAGCATCAGTAGAGCAGCAACGTTGGCAAGCCAGGACACTTTTCTGAGGCACTACAAGGTGAAGCTGCTGTCACCTCAGGATCTGACATTCGGTAGAAAAGCCCTACAGGCTGTTGTCCCGTCCTAAGGTAGGCCTAAGCTACTTGCTCTTCTCTCTGGGTGCCATCCTGGAAGGCGACTTGAGAAAATGACCAGTTACACTTACCGGTAACAGTGTTTCGGGTCTTCCAGGGCGGCAGGCCTACTTCCTATCCATTTTGGTTTATTGGTGTATGAACATTTGAGGTGTTTTCACTCTCATGCAATAGTGTGGGTCAATACTTTTCACAACTGAGGAGCACAGGGAGGGGCGGGGGTTTTTGATCTCTTTCTTGATTGTGTTTCCTGTCAGGTGGGACCAGTCATCTCTCAGGGTGCCATACTGGAAGACTTTCCAGAAACATCATTACCGGAGGGTGTAACTGGTCATTTTACAATGTACATTTTATGGAACTGTTCTAAAAATGCAGAACATTTAAAAAAAAAATATATGTAATATAATATGTTGGATTCCATTCATGTAAAACCTAATATATAAAGTCAGCTTGAGAATATGTATCCTTGTGCTCCTCTAATGTGCCGAAAGTCAATGTGACATCATATTCTTGTATTGCTGCAAAGTGTGCGTTTCCTCCAATATAATGCACTGGAGACTTTTAAAAACAGGATTATTGTGCAGTATATAGGATAATTATGTAATATTTGTATTGTACAGTTTTAGGCCAGTTTTTTATAACGTCATGTATGACAGCTGCCTGTTTTTAAATGTAAATGGAAGTGATGAGGTTTTAATCAAGTTTTTAATAGCAATCATATCAAAGCTTGTATAAAATATATTTATACTGATCATATGGCATAGTTCAGTATTTTATTAAATTAAAGGTTTCAAACTGGCAGCCCTCCAGCTGTTGCAAAACTACAAGTCCCATGAGGCATTGCAAGGCTGACAGTTACAAGCATGACTCCCACAAGCAGAGGCACAAGCTGGAGGGCCACCAGTTTGACATCCCTGCCCTAAACAAGATCCATAGGATGTTCCCGCAATGCTCGGACCTTTGTTGGAGGTGTGGAGAGGAATCCGTATGTCTTCTGCAGATTTTCTGGTCCTGCTGTCTTCTCCATTCGTATTGGACAGAGAGGTTCACCGCATAACCGCAAACTACCGAAGGGCCCTGCATTCTTCCTTCTGCACCACTATTGCTTCTCGAGCAAGGTCTATAGGCAATCTATTCTACCTCTCCTACTTACAGCAGCAAAGAGCTGTATTCCACTTTTTTGGAAACAGACTCAAGCCTCGTACACATGATCGGATTGTTGGCCAACAAAACTGTGGAATTTTGTCTGAAGGGCTTTGGCCCAAACTTGTCTTGCATACACATGGCCACACAATTGTTGGCCAACAATTATGAACGTAGTGACGTACTAGACATACTACGTGGTTTTTCAGCTCTTTAGCGCCACCCTTTGGGCTCCTTCTGCTAATTCCATGTTTAGTAGTAGTCGGGTGAGTGTTGATTCACGCTCTTCTTTTCGCGTTTTTCATTTAGCGTTTTTCAGTTTGCGCTTTTCAGTTGGCACTTTTCATTTCGTGCTTTTCAGTTCACTTCTGAATGGCCATTCATCAACTAGACATGTTGCGGAATCGGAGGAGAGAACGTGTTATTTATCATTGGCCTTGGAGTTATTGCTTTGACATAATTTTTTTGGTTGAATAATGATTTGATTGGGTATATTTTTGGATGCATAGAATGCACTTTTTGGTTAAGTTCTATTGGCAGATAGCATGTCTAATTTTATTTTTTTTTTTTTTTTTTTAATGCTCAATAAAAAAATTGTGTAGAATAATACTTGGCTATGTGTTCAAAATGACAGTTTGGGAGTAGGCAGTTACATTTTAAAAACACAATGTAAAATTGACAAGGGACACCAACATAGTTTTATCTTTGATCTTAAAAACAAGGGGACAATGGTGTTGTGGTAACTTGCACAAATAAAAAAAATAAAAAATGCAATAACTCCATCGGTATCGCCAGCAAAGCAGCTTCACTATTATCCCGTTAAAAAAGAGAATATGCACTGCATTTCAAGATTTCATAATTTTCCACGTCACGAATATTAATTCTCCATTACGAACGCTAGTTTACAAGACCGACCGCTTCTGGCTTGTCCTTGCTTCCGAGCATGCGTGTTTGTACTTTGGACTTTTGTCCGAAAATCCGACAACACACATTTGTCCGCTTGAAAACTTGAAAACCTGCTAGCCAACATTTTTTTGGCGGAAAGTCCGACAACAATTGTCCGATGAAGCATACACATGGTCGGATTTACCGCCAACAGCCTGTCATCGAACATTTCTTGCTGGAAATTCCGATCATGTGTGCGCAGCTTTAGTAACTGACTATAGCCATCTGATTGAAAAAAGTTGCTTAAATCGATGAGATGGAGGACCTGGTGGCCAGGGAGAAATTCCTTAAAAAATGGTTCTACTGGCTTGAATTTGTTTACCCTGATGCCGCGTACACACGTGCGGACTTTTGCCGGCGGACTTAGTCCAGCGGACAATCCCGCCGGACTTTCCAGCTGGGTCCGCTGGACTTTCCGAGCGTGTGGACTTGCCCACACACGCACGGACTTCTCCGGCGGATAATCCGCCGGCCAAAAGTCCGCGGGACTTTTGAAAATGAACGGACTTGCCCACACACGGAGCAGTCCGTTCATTTCGAACGTAACTTCATGTTACGTAGCTAGCGTAGGCAGTAAAATGCCGCCGCGCTAGCTCCGTGACCTGGCATGGATTTAAAGGGACTTCCCCACGCCGAAAAAACGGCGTGGGGGTTCCCCCAAATCCATGTCAGACCCTCATCCGAGCACGCAGCCTGGCAGGCCAGGAAAGGGGTGGGGACGAACGAGCGCCCCCCCCTCCTGAGCCGTACCAGGCCGCGTGCCCTCAACATGGGGGGTGCCCTGGGGAAAGGGGGGCCGTGCGGCCCCCCCCACCCCAAAGCACCTTGTCCCCATGTTGATGAGGACAAGGGCCTCTTCCTGACAACCCTGGCCGTTGGTTGTCGGGGTCTGCGGGCGGGGGCTTATCGGAATCTGAGAGCCCCCTTTTATAAGGGGGCCCTCAGATCCCGGCCCCCCACCCTATGTGAATGAGTATGGGGTACGATGTACCCCTACCCATTCACCTAAGGTGTAAAATGTAAAGTAAAAAAAACACACACTTTTGAAAAAATAGTTTATTGCACTGCTCCGGGGGTCTTCTTCCGTCTTGGGGGGTCTTCTCGCCGGACTCCCCCGCCATTTACCTAGCTCTTTTACCGAGCGGGGGAAGTCCGGCTACCTTCTTCGTCGTCGTCGTCGTCGTCTGGGGGTCTCGATCCGCCTTCGGGGGTCTCTTCTGTTCTTGCGGCGGTCGTCGTCTTCCGCGCCGCCGGCGCCTTCTCCTTCTTCTTGTCCTTCTTCCGATGTTGACCCGACGCGCTCTCTGCCCGGAATGCCTGTGCCGCGCTGCGCTGGGACTTATATAGGGGCATGGGGACAGGGTCACATGCTCATGTCACATGGTGACCCCGCCCCCTTGTGTTGTCACAGTCCCGGAGGATGCTGGGACTGTGACATCGCAAGGGGGCGGGGTCACCATGTGACATGAACATGTGACCCTGTCCCCATGCCCCTATATAAGTCCCAGCGCAGCGCGGCACAGGCATTCCGGCAGAGAGAGCGTCGGGTCAACATCGGAAGAAGAAGGACAAGAAGAAGGAGAAGGCGCCGGCGGCGCGGAAGACGACGACCGCCGCAAGAACAGAAGAGACCGCCGAAGGCGGATCGAGACCCCCAGACGACGACGGCGACGAAGAAGGTAGCCGGACTCCTCCACTCGTGAAAGAGCTAGGTAAAAGAGCAGAAGAGAGCGGAGGAGTCCGGCGAGAAGACCCCCAAGACGGAAGAAGACCCCCGGAGCAGTGCAATAAAATATTTTTTCAAAAGTGTGTGTTTTTGTACTTTACATTTTACACCTTAGGTGAATGGGTAGGGGTACATCGTACCCCATACTCATTCACATAGGGTGGGGGGCCGGTATCTGGGGGCCCCCTTATTAAAGGGTGCTCCCAGATGCCGATAAGCCCCCGCCCGCAGACCTCGACAACCAACGGCCAGGGTTGTCGGGAAGAGGCCCTTGTCCTCATCAACATGGGGACAAGGTGCTTTGGGGTGGGGGGGCCGCACGGCGTTTTTTCGGCGTGGGGAGTCCCTTTAAATCCATGCCAGCTTACGGAGCTAGCGCGGCGGCATTTACTGCCTACGCTAGCTACGTAACCTGAAGTCACGTGCTAAATGAACGGACTTGCCGATGAGCGGCAAGTCCGTTCATTTTCAAAAGTCCCGCGGACTTGCCTACTAACGGCGGGATTGTCCGCCGGACTGCCAAGTCCAGCGGATAATTTTAAAACCAAACTTAAAACTTTGGCGCCAAAAAGTCCGCTGGCGCCCACACACGAGGGGATTATCCGCTGGACTTCCCTTCGTGTGTACGCGGCCTGAGGAGTACACAGAGCTGTTGAAGTACATTCTATTACCTAATTTATGCTGTGACTCCAGGCCCGGAGCATTGGCGGAGTGACTGGTCCTGTGTTGAACTTTTATTAAACATGTTCCAGTTTAGAATTGCCATAACTGTGGCTTCTGTACTTACCATGTGTGGTTCTGAAATAAAGTGTTGGGGAAAACAATATATACAGTTAGGTCTCCAAAAGTAATTGGGCAATTGAATCAAAATTCGTTTCATGGCCAGGTGTGCGCTACTCCTTCGTTATTTCTTCATCAATTAAGCAGGTAAAAGGTCTGGAGTTGACTCTAAGGGCTCTTTCACACGGGGCGGATCAGTGCAGATCCGCCCCGTGGATAGCCGCTTGCTCAGCGGGGATCCTATGGGAGATCGGGTGACGACGGACCGTAGAGTCCGTCGTCACCCGATCCGCTCTGCAGACGGATGAAAAAAATTAGGTTTTCCTCCGTCTGCAGAAACGGAGCAGAGCGATCACGGACGAGAGCGGGTGTCAGCGGATGCTCATCCGCTGACACCCGCTATCCCATAGGGATACCTGTATGTCCGTTTTTCATCCGAAAACGGAAGGATGAAAAACGGACATACGGTCCGTCCGTGTGAAAGAGCCCTAAGTGTGGTATTTGCATTTGAAATCTTTTCCAATCTATTCCAGGAGCTGTCCATGCAAGTGAAACAGGCCATTGTAAGGCTTCAAAAATGAAACAAATCCATCAGCGAGATAGCAGCAACATTAGGAGTGGCAAAATCAACAGTTTGGTACAGTCTGAGGAAAGAATGCACTGGTGAGCTCAGAAACATAAAAAGGACTGGACGTCCACGGAAGACAACAGTGGTGGATGATCGCAGGATCCTCTCTATGGTAAAGAAATACACATTCACAACATCCAGACAAGTGAAGGACACTCTCCAGGAGGTGGGCATATCATTGTCAAAGTCTACAATCAAGAGAAGACTTCACGAGAGCAAATTCAGAGGGTTTACCACAAGGTGCTAACCATTCATAAGCCTGAAGAATAGAAAAGCCAGATTAGACTTTTCCAAAAAAACATCTAAAAAAAGCCAGACCAGTTCTGGAAAAGCATTCTTTGGATGGATGAAACTAAGATTAATCTGTACCAGAATGATGGGAAGAAAAAAGTGTGGAGAAGGCTTGGAACAGCGCATGATCCAAAGTACACAACGTCATCTGTAACATGGTGGAAGCAGTGTGATGGCATGGGCATGCATGGCTTCCAGTGGCACTGGATCATTGGTGTTTATTGATGATGGGACAGAAGCAGCTGGATTAATTCTGCAGTGTTTAGAGATATACTGTCAGCCCAGATTCAGCCAAATGCAGCAGTTGATTGGACGGCGCCTCACAGAGCAGATGCACAATGATCCAAAACGCACTGCAAATGCAACTCCGGAGCTTTTGAAGGCAAAGAAGTGGAATATTCTGCAATGGCCGAGTCAATGACCTTATATCAACCCAATTGAGCATGCATTTCACTTGCTGAAGGCAAAACTAAAGGCAGAAAGACTCGCAAACAAAGAACCACTGAAGGCAGCTGCAGTTGGAGCCTGGCAAAGCATCAAAAAGGAGGAAACCCAGTCTTTGGTAATGTCCATGGGTTCCAGACTTCAGGCAGTCATTATCAGTAAAGGATTCTCACCAAAATATTAACAATTTCTTTATGATTATATTAATCTGAGCCCCTGAAAATGGGGGGGGGGGGGGGGGGGGGGACTGTGTATAGAAATGGTTGCAGTTCCTAAAATTTGTACTTTGATATTCATGTTCAACCCCTTGAATTAAAGCTAAAAGTCTGCACTTCAAATTCATTTGGATTGTTTCATTTTAATTTTATGCAGGTGGCATACAGAGCCAAAAGTATAAAAATTGTGCCTCTGTCCAAATCTATATATATCTAACTGTATACCCTAAAAAAAAAAAAAAATCAGTTTTACACATACCTTCCTACCTATAGATGTATTTTACTGCCAATAACTGTAAATAAAATGTTTCCTTTATAATATGTCTTAAAATTGTCAAATTTGTTTCATGACAGCTTATGCACTACAGCTTGGAAGTTTTATTATATCTATTGCGACTTTCATTGTAGTATTATAGATGACATAATGTACATGGAGGAACTCCTAGCCTCTGACACCAGCACAGTAGATCACTTTCATATGCCTCTTGCAATGGCATCAGATGCCCACGCTCACAAGGAGTCCCCTCAGAATCCATACTAGACCTGAAGGGCCTGGTATGGACCTTGGGGGGGGCCCACGTCATTTTTTTTTTTTTTTACAATTTTTGGGGCGGCAATATATTTATTTTTTACATTCAGCTGTCAGCGGGGAACCTATCGGTTGTTAAGGACGTGGCGGCTGGCCCCCTCCTTAGCAACTAGCTAATATATAGTGTGTTTAAAGAGGGGGGGGGGGAGTTAAAAAATGGATGTAAGCGGATGTTGTCCGCTAACGTCTGTCTCGTTTTTTTGAAAGATTAAAAATAGGGCTTTCATCCGTTCCAAAAAAACAGATGTTGACGGAAGCGGAAGAAAACTAATGCAAATTAATGATCATCTATTTTTCCATAGGAATGCATAGATGTCTGTTTTTCATCCGTCAACGGCTGGATGAAAAACAGACGAATGATCCGTATGTGGGAAAGGGGCCTAAATGTGACTCTTGTTTATTAGGACATAAACTTCTGCTCCATGTAAGAGCTGTAAACTCTGTATTTCAATGTTCTTTTAACAATTTTTTATATCAAGTATTTATTTTTTTGGATGAATCAAAAGCAACAGGAAATCATCATATATTGAATGTGGCATAAATCTCTATTCTGGACCCATTCCAACTTCCAAAAGCTTACAGAAATTGTTTTATACAGTATATATATATTTTTAGGGATGCGCTGATATAGCGGCTGTCGAAAGTAATCGGCTGAAAATGTATTTTATTTTTTCATATAGAGAAAAAAAATAAAAAAGACAAAGAAGGTGCCGATAATGGCATGCTGTGTCCCATTGACTTCAATACAAAAACATCAAATTAAACTATTTAAAAAAATAATAATTGTCAATTTGTGTGTTCGGCCAAGTGCATCCTGAATTTTCAGTACCGAAATTTTCATTTTGTTGCACCACCAATATTTATTTCATATTCCCATACTAATTCAGTCATTGCCACTTTGTACTCTACTGGCAGATGGCAGCAAATACTAATGCTTCCCACTGTAGATGTAACAGGGAAGAATATAGAAACAGGACCTCAGGATCACATTGGCCTGGAAAACTCAACAGAAAGGCTGTTTACAGTAAAAAAAAAAAAAAAAGAAAACTCAGTTCTGACACCTTTCTAGGATGTTCTGCTGTTAAAACTGGAAGCAACACAATAAAAGAGCAGGAGACATGCAGAATAGGACGGCACAATCATCTGTTGTGCATGTGTCTCCTGGTGATCTTCTCGTCTCTGCCATCCATAGTGTGAAACTATTCTTTCATCTTTGCCTCCAGAAGCTCCATAGTTGGGAGAAAGTTAGCTGTTGCATATAGTGTCAGTTATGATATACCGTATATAAGCCAAATTTTTCAGCACATTTTTTTTGTGCTGAAAAAGCCCCCTCGGCTTATACTCGAGTCACTGTGCCCATCTGCAGACTCAGTCGCTTGAGCTCCCAGCGCTGTGACATTGTCTAGTCGGCGGCCGTCTAGTGTAACAAAACCCCGCTTTCTCCTTGATAGGCGGAACACTGACTCACTGATGGGAAACTGAATCAGTGTTCCATCACGGACGAGGACGCAGGGCTTTGTTACACTGGACGGCCACCGACTAGACTGACTGCATGTCACAGTGCCAGAGATCAGGTACATGAGGCTGCAGATGGACACAGTTCAGGGAGATGGGCAGTGAGGCATGCAGATGGGCATTGTTGACCCTCTTTTCCACTTACAGTAGCTGCTGCATTTCTCACCCTAGGCTTATACTCGAGTCAATAAGTTTTCCCAGTTTTCTTTTTTGGTAAAATTAGGTGCCTCGGCTTATATTCAGGTCGGCCTATACTTGTGTATATATACGGTACCTGTCCAGAAAATAATTTTTACATTCAGTGAAGATGTACTAGTTCTTCCTAAGGTGATGGCTTTATGGCTGGTAAAGACTATCCAGATGGAATACTCTTCCCTTAGGCTACTTTCACACTGGAGCGGGGGGGGCGCTGGCGGTAAAGCGGCGCTATATTTAGCGCCGTTTTAGCGGCGCATTGCGGCCGCTCGCGGGGTGTTTTTACCCCCCGCGAGCGGCCGAAAAAGGGTCAATACCGCCCGCAAACCGCCGCTGTAGCGGCGTTTTGCGGGCGGGTTCGGCGCGCTCCCCCATTGTTTTCAATGGGACCGGGCACTATAGGAGCGGTAAATATACCGCTCCTATAGCGAGCCAAAGATGCGGCTTGCAGGACATTTTTGAGCGTCCTGCAAGCGCACCGCTTCAGTGTGAAAGCCCTCGGGCTTTCACACTGAAGGAACAGCAACAGCTGTTTCGGGTCGGTTTGCAGGCGCTATTCTTAGCGCAATAGCGCTTGCAAACCGCCCCAGTGTGAAAGGGGCCTTAGTGCTCTACCCTCCTGAAGAGTTGAAGGTTCACTCAACACAGGGAATGTCAACTTCCTGGCCGCCTTCTTCAAAAAGCTCAATGAAAGAAATCTGCAAGGCTAGCTAGCCTGACTTTCATCAAGGACTATTGGGTGGATGCGTTGGCCAGGGCTTTTGGTTCAATTGTCATTTCTGAAAACAAACCTCTCCCTACTGAATACATTTCTTCTAAACCATTCATTCTGGGTCTGGACACATACTTTGTGATTTAGATTTGTTCCCACCCTTTTGGTTTATTACTAGTTACATCCCACGGCATGCTAATATAAAGGAAACCAGAAAACATGAACTGGTTATCTTTTACATACCATAATTTTTTTTTTTTTTTTTTTTGGGGGGGGGGGCTGCATTTCTAGACTAGTGAGGAGGTTCTAAGGGGACCCATGATATGCTGACATGGGGACTGGCCAGAAAAGGAACATTTTATACAAGATACCAATTTTCTGTTATTTGCCATGGTGACTGGTATTTTCAGCACCACCTATATTAGTCGTTGCTGCTTGGTGAATTGAGCTGGAAGGCCTAACAACCGTGTAAACAGCAGTACTGCACAGCAGCCAATGTAAGCAGTTTGTGACAGTAAGGAAAAATTAAAGGCACCTGTAAGGCCAGCTTCACATGGGCTTTAGTTTGCAAAAGAGCAGTGTAAACAACACGCTTTTATGAACATTTAGGCAAGCATTTGCAAAGATTTCAGCAAGCTTGAAGGAGTTTTCTTTAACCTCCCTGGCGGTATGATTATGTCAGATTTTAGGTGCTGAAAGCGGTACAATTATTTTGCATGGAAATTTGGCATTTTATATTGTAGGCCTGTAATTCTTAGGAATAAACCAGAGTCTAGTAGACATCCCAGGTATGAAAGTTTGAAACACAAAATCATAACATTATAATAACTATAAAGAATAATACATTTTATTCAATAAATTTTAGTCAATAATATGATCAAATCAAAAACAAACTTTTTTGGGCCAAACAAGGGTGCAATGTTACTAGTCATATTGCTTCAGTAAACATCCCAGGTATGGTAAATTTTGAAACATGGGACTGCACAAAGAATAATAAATAAATAGAACCTGGTTTCCTTTTGGATTTTCCTTCGTGTCATCACGCTTTGAGCAACAAACTACGCACATCCTTGTGGGTGCTGCCTTTTTTTCAGTTGGTGGGATGTGGTCCATAAAGTGATAACCAGTCAGGTGTTCTGGGTTGACAACACCAGCAGCACGACGTCCAGCTCTGTTTGCAGCCATTGGTGTTTGGAAAGTTGCAGAACGTATCTTTCTGAACCACCAAAGTCAGCATGAACCACAGGCTTGTCACTTTTTTTTTTTTGTAGAATGAAGGCATTGCTCAAGAAGATGCCTGAAGATCCTCTTGTAATACTTTTTTGTTGTTTTCTCATGACTGGATAAAATGTCATTGCCTGGTCGGCTCTGTCAACATCTCACATGGTGTTGTTGTAGTCTATAACCACTAGTGGTTTCATGATGTCTTTCCCACCTTTTGTGTGTACCATGACAGCAGGTGTTATGGATTGTACTCATTAGACACACATCTCTTTTTTTTTGTCACGCCATCGTAGTGCCATCATTTTGCCTTTCTGCCAAGGAAACACCTTGGAGACACCAGAATCTGCATGGATGGGAGCACCCTAAGGACTTACAGCTATATTTGAAAAATCCACTGCACAGAAAATACACTGCACAGAGATTTCAATTGCACTGTGTATGGGAGCTGGTCCTGCAGTAGCAATCAGGATTGCATAGAACTTCCTTCTGAGCACGTTTTTTTTTTGGACTATTTATTTATTGATGATTTTTTAACAATTGTTTTTTTGCACATTTTGGCATATACTGCACATGCTTAAGTCGCATGTATATTTTTGCACAGGTTCAGTTTATATATTTTTTGCACTTTATATTCTCTCACGGAATTGTTGCTTGGCATATTTATTCGTTATTTTGCACATATCAATATTGCACTTATTATTTATTTGCACATATTTAATATTTATTGCATTAATACTGTATATTTATTTGATACACTTGATTGATATTTTTTTGCTTGTGTGTATAGCACCGTCTTCATACTTGCTGTTACACGCTGACTATTGTTGACATACATTTTTAGACGCTTCTTTGGAGCCTTCCTTGTTGGAGCCTCCCCTTGGAGTGATATCCATTAATACCTGCAAGCGCCACATTTTTTATGTATTTATTATCTCTTATTTGTGTGGGAACACTTTAATGGTGGCTGCGGCAATTTGTGTATTTATTCACCTACTTTATTTTATCCCTTGTTGGTTTGCGCATTTGGTCACCCCCCTGTAAACACCATAAATACAAAAGGAGCAGCTTATTGCAGGATCTGGCTCAATCTTATCCATGAAACCAAAGTATTCTCTCTAAGGTTTTCATTTTCCATTGGTCTGTAACTGTAAAACCAATAAAAACTATGCAGCAAATAGTAATAAAATATAACACACACACACTATGCACATCTCAAAAATATTGTTTTAGATTAATGTATCTTAACAAAAAAAAAAAAAAAGAACTTTTTTTTTCCAATTGAGATTTTATAGACATTAACCAAAAGGGTGTACAGTATGATTGACAAATATAAAGTACATGGTAGCTGTAATATTATACAATTAGCTATGTAAAATGGTCAAATCTTAATGACAATACCTTAAAGAAATATTGCAGTGTATCAGTAAAACAATAAAGTGACCCTGTCCCCATCTGGAAAAAAGAATAAAACTAGCAACAGCCTGATATTTTTTTTTTATCCATTTGGTGGGTGATGACTCCAAACTTTACTCTTTTGGATACCAGTTCCAACTGTAGTTGTATAACTTTCAGGAGTGTCAAGGGCATGGTCCCCCTCTGTGCGATGTGGTTCCTCCAAGGTTGCCCCTACCTCACTAATGTGTTCTGTAGTGATGTTATAGCTGGCAGGTAGGAGCACTGTCCACAGGGGGACCAGGTAGGGGAGCGACTATTGTAATTCGCCACCCCACAACAGGTAAAAATTATTAATATCCATTTACAGGCTCCTGCTATTTTTTTTTTTTTTCAGGCAGCGAATGAGTGACTTAAATAGTTCAGTTGCAAGAGTAGTTCTAGAACATTTGGTAAATTTTCCAACTTTTGTTGGTTCTTGGACCTTCAGTATTAGATGCACGTGGCAGTAAGGATGAGCAATGAGGAGAAGCAGTAGACAGAATAATAAAAGGGAAGAGTTAACACAAATGCTGCACTCATGAATTATACTGCCTTTCATCCAATTAACTGTAAAGTGCATATACTTCAACACCGATAACTGCTCTCACTTGCAGCATTTCTCAACTGTGTCCTGATTGGCAACAACCCCTTAATGTTCTCCAGGCCTCCATGTAGAAATGCGGCTATGTTAAAAAAAAAAAAATATATATATATATATATATATATATATATATATAATCTGGCAATGGAGATGCCGTTTGGCATGGGTGGGTAAATTCACTGATATGCCCCCTACGAAGCTGAAGAGGAGAAATCTATTTGTATGGATAGCCTGCTAGGGCTACACTGGTGATTAAAGCTCATTAGTACCACGCTATTAAAACTACACATTGGCAGTCAACTCATTGGCAACACTTTGATTTCAGTAAAAATTGTAGCAATGTATGCCAACGTGCATTGCAGTATACAACAGCTCCTTTCACCTTAGAGACTGAAATATTGAGAGACAAGATATACAGTATGTGTCCGATAATGCCGTATTAACTGCATAAATAAGGCCTATTGCAGTCACCCGTGATTCCACAAACAGCGGAGGGCAGAGCAGACAGCGGTGACTGACAGTGAGAACTGAGCGATCAGCAGTATTTGATCGCTCGGTTCTCAACCTTAGAGCCAGCAGGGGACCGATACTGCATCCACCTAGGTAAGTAGAAGTCTTAAAAAAAAAAAAAAAAATCCCTATACTTCTCTTTTAACAGCTTAAGGACCGCCTCCTGCACATTTAAGTCGGCAGAATGGCACATCAACGTACGTTGCTCTTTAAGTGCCCAGCCGTGTTTATAGCGCAAAAAAAAAACTGCAGAAGTGATCAAATACCACCAAAAGAAAGCTCTATTTGTGTGGGGGGGGG
This sequence comes from Lithobates sylvaticus, assembly GCA_028564925.1. Taxonomy (NCBI): domain Eukaryota; kingdom Metazoa; phylum Chordata; class Amphibia; order Anura; family Ranidae; genus Lithobates; species Lithobates sylvaticus. The sequence continues at coordinate 387,788,344 of CM053030.1, forward strand.
GGGGGATGCCAATTTTGTTTGGGAGCCATTTGTTTGGTATATATAAACACATTACTGAATAGTAAAATGTGTGCATTCATTCCAAGAAAACAAATTAGGCAGGGTTTTTTTCTATAGCTATAATTGTCTGCTAAAACAAATCATTAATTCAGCTAAAGAGCTGTGCTCAGATGGAAGTGGCAACACCAGTCAAGGCAGCCAAACTAATTTAAAGAAGAATTTGAGGAGGGTTCAAAGACCTGTGGGCCAGGGGCAAATAACTCCCCATCACAATTAGCAGGCAGTTTCTCCATTGAACACATAATATTAATGTTAATGGGGCAGCACCGCAGCCTCTTTGCAACTGTGTGCAACGCACACAGTAGTGGAGCGGTGGTTCTGCCTTTTTTTGTAGGATTAAAACAGGAGGTGAAGAGGCGACACATGACCTCTCAGCTGCCTGTCAACCATACATTGCATTTCAGAGGGGTGGCAAGGTCTGCCGCAAAACGAGAACAAGCTTTTAGGGTCTGAAATACAAACTGTTGCTCAACAGCCGATTTATATAATAAAATGGAGAATCTAAACAGTAGCTCTAATGTGTTGCTATGAGACTATTCAATTTTGATTTCAAACATCTTGATTCTGTTGACAATTTAAATGTAGTAAAAATGTTAGCAGTAATGCTAACCTGCAGGTCTGTTATTCTTGTCCTTGTGGGACCCAATGGACCCCTAGCTCAGGCTGTATATGGGGGCTCAACTTTGGCCCAAGTTGTGATTAAGTTAGACAGGGTATAAGGCTGGGTTCACACTATTGGGAATTGGATGCAGGTTTCTTCGCATCCAATTTGCATGTCAGATTGCGACCTGCTCTATATGGAGCCAGTTCACACATCTCTGTAGCGGCTCTGGTGCGATTTGCAAAGGAGTACTGTCCATCTTCTGGTCCGAATTAAATTTCAGGCCAAATGTCTGAATTGCCGAAATTGCAAGAATTACCAAAAATTCAGGCTGAAAACGGTGAATGGAGACACACGGGACCCCTGCTGTGAGCTGCGGTGTGAACCCAGTCTAAAATTAAGCCATGTTGCTGGTCAGTTGACTGTCAAAGAGAATGTTCACAGCCTACAGAGTCTCGGTCTTATTTCAGCTGAATGAAAGGAGGGAGGAGGTAGGGTTTAATCTTTACTTGGTCAGAAGTCAAGGGCCCAAGTCTAGACCTGAGATCCAATGTTCTCTGCAGGGACACAGCTCAAATTGATAAAAAAAAAAGAAAAAACTGAAGCTTTAAAAAAATGTCATACTTTCCTGCTCTGTGCAATGGTTTTGCACAGAGCAGCTTTGATCCTCTTCTTCTCAGGTCCCCCTCTGGCACTCTTGGCTCTTCCCCCCCCTTGATTAGTGCCCACAATAGCAAGCTGCTTGCTATGGGGGCACTGGTGCATGCTCGCTCTCGAGCCCTGCTCCATTCGTCCATGAAACAGAGCTGCGGCTCAGCCCCAACCCCTGCTCTCTCCTCATTGGCTCACTTGGCTGTGATAATGTAGATGGATGACAAGTACAGTGATAAGGAACAGGGGGTGGTAGCGGGCAAATGGCTTACATACTTGCTGCCCCCTTCCCTTTCTCTTTCTAGCAGTGTTGCCAGATATCAAGTAAAAAAAAAAAAACTCTTTAAAATTAGTCCAAGTGAATTAATATGTTTGAAAGACAATAAATAGCATAAAATATATTAATTTGCATTTCTTCAGGAGAATTTAATCAGAAACAAACTACTAAAACTAGCCAATTTAGCCGTCCTGGCTTTGCAGTTCAAAGTGAAGGTGCCCTTTAAAGTTTGAGAGTACTGAAAACAAGCAAAAACACACATACTGTCCAGTGGCAGCAACCTGCGCATATAGTCCTCTCAAGCGACATATACACAAGGCTGAAGCTGTGATATTCAAAATAAATACAGAATAATATGGTCAAAAGGAAACATGGCACATGATGTGCGTTTAAACTAAACGGCTTCAAAGACTTTAGAAAACATTTTCTTTTAGTAATAAAACCCCATAAAGTGGAATATAATTATATCATTATGTACATATATATATTTATTAAAAAAATCTCTGACTACATACGTAAGCGGTTTAACTGTACAAAAACCCTCAAACCTAAGTTTTGGTGGAGAGAGAAAAAAGGCATACACCACAGAATAATTGTTCCTCCTTTATCAAAAGTCCTTGCAATACTGGTACAGTTGGGCTGCTGTTCCTGCGATTTGGTGCCTTACACAAGTCCATTCTTGCCAGCTGTGAAGACCACACAGTAAGCTGCAGCCAGTTTCCTTTCTTACAAGCCATTGGAGTACCTTGGAATCGAAGCACCATTTCCCCGTATGCAGTTAAAAAAAGAATGCAATATGCATCATACTTCAAGAAATAAAGAGTACGGCGATCCTTTGTGCTTCTGAACCCCCTCTCGACTCCGCTCAACTTTTTTAATGATTTCCGATACGATACATACAGTAGAAGTCAGTCCCATTAGGAACAGCAAGTCTGAAATGTAGAACAGTTAGATAGGATATTGTTAAAGTTGGGTACATAGTGATAGGAGTATTTGCAGTTTAACTTCAATTATATACATCAAAATGGCAAAACTTTTTTTCCTTTTTATTTTGGAGACACAAACAAGAGAAGGTGAGAGGAAATCTGTCCAAACGGAGGGAAATCCCTTCTGTCAGAAGTCAGCTGCCCCTTTGGAAAATTTCCCATCACCACCTTCTCTGTTAAATCTTGGATTTCCATCTTCTTCATTCTGTGACAAAAATCACCATGCAAATAGAGAGGATGAATCTACCCAGAAGAAACAGATAGCATTACAAACATAACAGTAGAAAGTGCCAGCGCTTAACCAATCAACCTCAGGATTTTATGAGGTTATTTTGCAAGAACAATATACAGCTACAAGGAGTAAACCTTAACCACTTCAATACACCTTCCTGCCCAGGACAATTTTGAGCTTTCAGAGCTGTCGCACTTTGAATGACAATTGCGCGGTCATGCTACACTGTACATTTTGTTCCCACACATAGGAGCTTTCTTTTGGTGGTATTTGATCACCTCTGCGGGTTTTATTTTTTGCTAAACAAATACAAAAAAGACCGAAAATTTTGAAAAAAAATAAAAGTTTTGGTTTTGTTTCCGTTATAAAATTTTGCAAATGAGTACGTTTTCGCTTTCACTGATAGGCACCGATGAGGCGACATCAATGAGGTGGCACTGATATGCAGCACTGATGGGCACTGATATGCAGTAGGCGACACTGAAAGGATGAAAAGATGGGTACTTATGGGTGGCACTGCTGGGCACTGATACGTGGCACTGGTAGGCATGGTTAGTGGGCACTGATTGGCAGCTGCCTGGGCACAGATGTGCATTTCCCTGGGGGTCTAGGGGGGCATACCTGGTGGTCCAGTGTGGTGGCATCCCTGGTGGTCCTGGGCGGGATCCGAGGGGGGGCTGCGCTGATAAACAATCAGCACAGACCCCCCCCCCCCCGTCAGGAGAACCGCCGATCGGCTCTCCTCTACTCTCGTCTGTCAGACGCGAGTGAGGAAAAGCCAATCACCGGCTCTTCCCATTTACATCGCGATTGGACATGGCTGATCATGTGGTAAAGAGTCTCCGTCAGAGACTCTGACACCCCACAACAACGATCGCCGCGATGCGCACCCCCGGGGGCAAGCAGCGGCTTAATATCCTGAGGACGTCATATGACGCCCATTCAGGATATTGAAACCACGTTGCCACCATCATTCTGCTATATGGCAGGCGGCAAGTGGTTAAAGTAGAGCTATATGCAATACTTTTATTTTGGATAGAGCAAGAGAGGGTTATAACCCCTGTAAGGTTTATTTTTGCCATCTTTGTCCTATTTTGGAGATTTACCTTCACTTCCTGTCCCATAGCCCAACAGGAAGTGAAAGGAAATTCCTGCAAATGAAGGGAATCCCTTGGGAACTAGTGTCCCCATTGGAAGATTTCCTCTTTATTACTTTTCTAGGGAAAACCCAAAATTTGGGATTTTCTTTCAACTTTCAGTGATAATGGTAAACAGGACAAATAAAGAGGGTGAATATCCCTAATGGGGGCGCAGACAAAATTATACAGTGCCTTGAAACCGTATTTATACCCCTTGAAATTTTGCACGTTTTGTCAACCAAAAATGTAAATGTATTTTATTGAGATTTTATATGCTAGAGATAGACCAACACAAAGTGGCACATAATTGTGAAGTGGAAGGGAAATGATAAATGTGTTTCAATTTTTTTTTTACAAATAAATATCTGAAAAGTGTGGTGTGCATTTGTATTTAGCAACAACCCCCCACAAGTCAATACTTTGTAGAACCACCTTCCGCTGCAATTACAGCTGCAAGTCTTTTTGGGGATTTCTCTACCAGCTTTGTACATCTAGAGAGTGACATTTTTGCCCATTCTTCTTTGCAAAATAGCTCAAGCTCTGTCAGATTGGATGGAGAGTGTCTGAACAGCAATTTTCAAATCTTGCCACAGATTCTCAATTGGATTTAGGACTGGACTTTGACTGGGCCATTCTAACACATGAATATGCTTTGATCTGCTTCCATTGTAGCTCTGGTTATATGTTTAGGGTCGTTGTTCTGCTGGAAGGTGAACCTCCACCCCAGACTCAAGTCTTTTGCAGACTCCAACAGGTTTTCTTCCAAGATTGCCCTGTATTTGGCTCCATCCATCTTCCCATCAACTCTGACCAGCTTCCCTGTCCCTGCTGAAGTAAAGCATCCCCACAACATGATGCTGCCACCACCATGTTTCACGGTGGGGACAGTTTGTTCAGGGTGATGTGCAGTTTTCCGCCACACATAGCTTTTTGCTTTTAGGCCAAACATTCAATTTTGGTCTCATCTGACCAGAGCCCCTTCTTCCACTTTGCTGTGTCCCCCACATGGCTTCTTGCAAACTGCAAATGGGACTTCTTATGGCTTTGTTTCAACAATGACTTTCTTCTTGCCACTCTTCTATAAAGGCCACATTTGTGGAGTGCACAATTTATAGTTATCCTGTGGACAGATTCTCCCACCTGAGCTGTGGATCTCTGCAGCTCCTCCAGAGTTACCATGGGTCTTTTAGCTGCTTCTGATTAATGCTCTCCTTGCCCGGCCTGTCAGCTTAGGTGGACAGCCATGTCTTGGTAGGTTTGAAGTTGTGCCATACTCTTTCCTTTATTAGATTATGGATTGAACAGTGCTCCGTGAGAAGCTCAAAGCTTTGGATATTTTTTTATAACCCAACTTTAAACTTCTCCACAACTTTATCCCTGCCCTGTCTGGTGTGTCCCTTGGCCTTCATGATGCTGTTTGTTCACTAAGGTTCTTTAACAAACCACCGAAGGCTTCACAGAACAGCTGTATTTATACTGAGATTAAACTATACATGGGTGGACTCTATTTACTAATTAGGGGACTTCTGAAGTTAATTGGTTCCACTTGACTTTAGTTAGGGGTATTAGAGTAAAGGGGGCTGAATACAAATGCACGCCACACTTTTCACATATTTATTTGTAACGCATGTTGAAAACCATTTATCATTTTCCTTCCACTACACAATTATGTGGCACTTTGCGTTAGTCTATCACAGGGGTCTCCAAACTATGTCCCTCCAGTTGTTCAGGAACTACAATCCCCTTCATACCTAGTCATGTCTGTGAATGTCAGAGTTTTGCAATGCCTCATGGGATGTGTAGTTCCGCAACAGCTGGAGGGCTGTAGTTTGGAGATCCCTGGTCTATCACATAAAACTGGGGCGGTACGCTTGCGGGACGAGAAAAATGGCCTGCAAGCAGCATCTTTGGGGCAGTGTAGGAGCGCTGTACACCGCCCCTGCCCATTGCAATGAGTGCTGCAACACTGGCGCTTTTAACCCCTTCTTGGGGGTTAAAGAGCTCTGCTATCGGCCGAAAAGCACCGCTTAAACAGCGGTAACGCTAACAGACCCGCCACCCCAGTGTGAAAGTAGCCTAACAAAAAAGCTTTGCCTTTAGTTATACTTTAACACACCAATGTTTTAGGGCCAGCTGTGGCCCCAAAACATGGTTGGCCTTGAAATATTGTTGACAGTGTCACTGATGGCTGTGCACTCCCGACAAAGGAACAGAAGGGGTGTGGTGCTGAATGGATGTTACAAAGCAATAAAAACCTGTCTGGGTTTTTAACACTTCCATGCCATCTCTAAAGCTAAAAAAAAAAAAAAATGGGCTTTAACTTTTTTCTATTCTGAATATCTATAGCGCCTATAAAAAGTATTCTTCCTTTCTACCGAAAGAAACTCCAGGCAGATATAAAAGACAAATGAATGTAGCGCTCCAAAAATTGGTATGTACTTAAATGTATTTTTCTAATGGCAAACAGTTAAAGAAGAAGTAAACCCTAATGGGTTTACTTCCTCTTTGTTTCCCTGCAAAGGTAAAGCATAATGGGCTACTATGCATCGCATAGTAGCCCATTATGTGTTACTAACCTGACACAGGAGAACCTCTGATGAAGTGACGAACACGCGTCGGGACCACTCTGTGCTACCGGAAGTGGCGCTTATCGAGCTCGCCGCTCGTTTATACGCCAATCTGTCTGCTACTGATTTATGCGAGTCCCTGTCTTTGTGCTTAAAAGTGTTTAATAAAATTACAAGAAAGTACTACACTATGAGGCATACTTCCTCTTTTTTCTGACATGCATACTGGTGAGACCTCCTACCCCAGATACCCCATCACCTACATTTAAAGGGGACACTGAAAGGCAGGATAGGAAACGCCAACAAGACCTGGGCCACCATATCTGGGATCCACAGAAGGGTTGGTCACCAAGGACCACAAAGGCATATCATTTCATGCTGTAACCTTACAGCTGTAATGCAAGGGGCCACCCACATTATCCCCACAAGGATTGCACAAGACACAAGAATCACACAGGATACCCACTCATAGCACCTTACATCAAACCCCACAAACCTCGTTTTCCAGCACCTGCACCTTCAATATTTTGGATTTGAAGACACTATTGCACCTTATGAATGTTTACGGACTTTTTATTCATTTCACAATATGTCCTTTATTTCATTTTATGTTGTATTATACTGATTTCATTTGTTACATTTTTAGCACGTTGAAAAACCAGCACCACTTATATTTATCTACCACGTGGCTACACTACCACCATCCTTTCAGTCACATTTATTACTCTGCGTTTTATGCACTTTATTCTGATTCATTTTTTTACCTAGGATTCATATGTTTTTACTATTTATAGTAATTTGACCTGTTTATTGGATTGTCTACTAGCACCTCGCTATTGCTCCTGGTTATTTATTCTAGTTTAGTTTTAATCTTTTACTGCGCACCACTACCTCCTTTTACTTACAGGAGCCAACGATGTCACCGCTGTCCCCCCGTCCATCTTCTTTGCGGGTATCGCAGCTCCGGCGCCGTGACTGGCCGGAGCCGCGATGACGTCACTCCCGGGCATGCGAGCCGCCACTAACAGCATATTGCCGTTAGCAGCGGCTAGCTCAGTGCGCCTGCGTGCCGCTGTCTACGGCGGGGCTTACCCTTTTCACTGGCACGCCTGAGAAACGATCCAACAGTGCCACCAGATGGTCACAGAGGTGATGAAAGACTAGATCATCTTTGATCGCCTCTATGGCTTTTGGAGGACTGGAGCGACATCATGATGTCACTTCCGGTCCAGGGTGGGAGCACATTTTTATTTAATTTTATAAAGCAAAAGATCACTTTTTTTTTTCTATCTTCTGCTTTTAAAAGGTAAAAGGAGAGATTTTGGGTCTTTTTGACTCCAGATCTCTCCATAAAGACTTGTCATCCTTTTTTTCTATTACAAGGGATGTTTACATTCCTTGTAATAGGAATAAAAGTGATAAAAAAAAAATTAAAAGGGACAGTGTGAAAAAAAAAAAATGTTTAAAGCCTCCATGCACAGAAGCGAATGCATACATAGGGCGAGGATGCATATGTAAACAGCGTTTGCACCACATTTTACTTCCTTACCTGCCCATTGTCATATGACGTCCGCAGATGGGACCTCCCATCCTGGGCGGGCGTCACCGAGGAGCCGATGCGCGTGCCACGATATCTGCCGGGCACTCACGATCGCCTATTACAGAGCAGGACCGTGGATCTGTGTGTGTAAACACACAGATCTACGTCCTGTCAGGGGAGAGGAGAGAGATTGTGTGTTCATACTAAGTATGAACACTGATCGGTCTCCTCCCCTAGTCAGTCCCCTCCCCCTACAGTTGGAATCACTCCCTAGGTAACACATTTAACGCCTTGATCAATCCCTAGTGTTAACCCCTTCCCTGCCAATTACATTTATACAGTAATTAGTGCATATTTATAGCACTGATCGCTGTATAACTGTCAGTGGTCGCGAAATAGTGATCAAAAGTGTCCGATATGTCTGCCGCAATGTCAGTCACGATATAAAAAAAAAAATCGCAGATCGCTGCCATGTCTAGTAAAAAAAAAAAATGCCATAAATCTATCCCCTATTTTGTAGGCGCTATAACTTTTGCAAAAGACCAATCAAAAAAGAAAGCTCTATTTGTTGGGGAAAAAAAATGATAAAAATTGAATTTGGGTATATCGTTGCATGCTCGCGCAATTGTCATTCAAATTGTTGCAGGGCTGAAAAATGAAAATTGGCCTGGGCAGGAAGGGGGTGAAAAGTATTGAAGTGGTTAAAGTGAGAGCAATAATTCTAGAGCACACACTTAAAATCTGTGAACAAACTACAAGTCTCCTCTGCCACCATGGCAGACTGACATGTATTTCTCAAAGGACTACGAGTGCAGTACTTAGCATACTTGTAGTCCACTGACACCAGCCTCCAGCTCGCCAACTTACAGCCTATACAGAGTAGAGGAAGAGTTGTCAGGAGCCTGACAATGCACCTACGATCTGCTTATTGTGGTGCAATGCTTTACAGAATCCTGTAAAAAAATAAATAACTCATGCAAATTTTTTCCTGCAAAAACATGTGCATTTTTTAAAAATAAAAGGCGTATCCAGCCTGTACATCAAAAAAACTTTAATAGTACAAAAGGTAAATCATTTTCCAATACCTTGGATGCTGAGACTTTCAGTCTGGAAAACTTTCTGTAAAGGTGGGAAATAAATGACGAGTAACTGGCCCATGATAGAACCAAGAACCGCATAACAGAACATCTTATTACTGCACAAGCCGATCTCAAAGACAGATTTTGTCTGTGGAAGACAGAAATAATAATGGCAGAAGAATATAAACCAAGATTTTTTGCAGATGACCATCACTTACAATACAAATACATATCGTGTGTGTGTGTGTGTGTGTGTGTGTGTGTGTGTGTGTGTGTGTGTGTGTGTGTGTGTGTGTGTGTGTGTGTGTGTGTGTGTGTGTGTGTATATATATATATATATATATCTCTATCTATCTCTAACACACACACACACACATATAAAAAAAATTATGTATAATAATATATATAGATATTATACATATAATATTATATAAAACACACACACACACACACACGTGTGTGTGTGTGTGTGTGTGTGTGTGTGTGTGTCTCTATATATATATATACACACACACACACACACACACACACATATATATACACACACACACACAGCACATCACCTCATACCCAAGCCTATTATCAATGCCCAAGAAGACAACCCACAGCAAAGATCTATACATTTTGAGCTGGGCATTTAGAGCATTTATGAGATTAAGTATTTTTTTCCTTTACTCTCTTTAAAAATCCCCCAAATAATCTCCAAACATCTGGAGGAGGATTTGTGCTGTACACCAAAAGATTTTTTTTTTTTTAAATCACTAAAACCATTCATCTCCACTGTAGCTTAACCCTCGAGTATTTTTAGAACACAGCAGCACAAATACGGAGCTGAAAGGCATTATAAAGGGATGTTTAGAAAGGGTCATACAGAGACTGCCTGACAAATATATTATTGTATTGCTCATTTACAATATATGGAACTGGCACTATAGAATAATGTCTGAGTTGTCATTGTTTAGCAAGTGAAAGAAATGTACACAGAACATAGAACTGAAATACAGCTACACACATTTAATATCCATGGCTTGTAAAAGAATAAAAATAAATAAATAAAAAAGGGTGTATTTGTTTTAAAGTGGCATTAAACCTAAAGACATACATTTTTTTTTCTTTCCCTTTTGGGAAAAAGGTTTTACATAAGTTGAGAAGTTGACCACTGTAAGCACTGTTAAATGGCTGGTCCCAACCCTCTAATTGCTACTTTGTCTGGACAGCTTGGTCGATTAGGGCCTGTTCACACTGCCACAGTGGTTTAATGTGCGGAAGCCGTCCAGTGAGCCAGCAGTAGGGGATCACTGCAGTGCATCACACAGTTCCCATTATTATTTTGTACCAACTTTACTTGATGTGCAGAAAAGTGTTACTTCATTCAGGTCACTGTACAGCAGCGCAGTGCATTGTGCTGCTGTACAGTGACATGCGTTCCTGCCCTGTACAGTATGTCTGCATTTTATTGTAGCCCACACCTCTGGGGTGTGTTGCAGTGAGAATAGGACATAAAGAAAACAATTGTTTTCTGTGTATCCTAGCAGTGACCTGCTTTCATCCACTGCAGTAAAACGCAGCCTATCGTACTATGTGTGATGAGGGTCTGAAAAGTCAGACTTGCTGGCTGGATCACCAGGTAAAAATAAAGGGGAAAAAAGCCTTAAAAGGAAAACGAATGCAAGACATTCTGAGATTCTGCTGCTATACAAATCAATAAGGTTCATCTTTGCAAAGTTTCATTGGATATATTGCTAAAACTCCCCTCTTAGACAGTAACTGGAAAAGGTGTACCCCACCTCTATCTTGGGGCAACTATAAAAGTTAGAAATTCCCATCAATTTCCGTGTCATGACAATGGTCACAAGTACAAATAAAAAGGGGGAATATGCCTAGTGGGGAAACAATACTTGGGAGGGATTTGAATCCTTCCCTACAAAAAAAAAAAAGTTCTGGCTATACAGTACATACACTTTAAACTCAGATGAACTCCAGAGCCCAGCATGAAACTGAAGCTGTACCTTCATTTTAAACATTTTAGAAAGGTTTCTCACCTGTGACCTGGAGCTTAAAGCATTGAACATGTCAAAGAAAACGAAGCACGTGAAAGTCATTGTTGTGTCTCTTGGAGTGATAACATTATCCCGCAACTGTAAAAAAAATAAAAAAAATAAATAAATAAAAAAAAGGGTCATTGTTTTTATGTGGGGAAAAAATAAATTTATATTTACCAAATATCTTTCCCACATTCCTACACAGATCCACCATATCAGAGTATCCATAACATGCACTAAACAAAACCAAGTACACCGGTACATCTGAAATATTCCACCCATATTGTTAAGCCCCACTCATTTTGTATATGGCTGCTGTACAGTGGTATGGTCGCAGGGGAATTTGGTATCACAACAATTTCCAAATGCCGAACTGTTGAGTTTATCACAGATAACCTGCTAGCGCTGCCACTGTAGCAGGAATGCTGGCTTTTAACAATAGAACACTTACCTGTCCTGGAGTCCAGCGATGTCGGCACCTCAGCCGCCGCCACCATTGTGGGTAAGGGGACCCAGCAGTGTAGCCTTACGGCTTCACACAGGGAACCCTACTGCGCATGCACCAGGCCCCGCTCCTCTCTCCTACTGGCCCGGCGACGGGGAGGAGGGAGCCCCGCGGTGATGTCACGAACCACGGCCCAGACACCTGGGAGTGGGAACAGGATACCTGTCAAAGAGGAGGTATCCACCCCCCCCCCCCCGAAAGGTGACAATTTTGGCACCGGAGGGGGAGAGGAGACAAATGAGTGGAAGTTCCACTTTTGAGCGGAACTCCACTTTGAAGTGTATGTGAAATCCTACAATGAACTTCTTAGTTGCTCCCTTTTGGCCCTTTAAATATATAAATTGAAAGTCTTTCTTTATACGTTTGATAAGTGGAAAAAAACGGTTGATCCTGCCACAAATCCAGTGAGCCTGCAAGTTCCTGCTCACTCTCCCTATGATGCACTGTTATGACTTAGCAGCATTCCGGATTCTCTCTGGAGAGACAGAGAACGTCTCTCCCCCTATGTTATGGAGAACAGGGGGGGGGGGGGGGGGGTTTCTGTAGTCCTAACACACTTCCTGTCCCATGTTAACAATGCTGCCCCTCCATAGATACAGAAGAGAGTCAATGAGCATGGTCAACCCTGGGACAGGAAGTGTGTTACTGGCAGAATCACCAGGTGATAATAAAAAAAAAAAAAAATCTAAAACAAAACGAATGCAGCTACCACATCTAAGGGCTGGTAAGTTTCAAAATACTACACATTTACTCTTGGGTTTAGGATACACTTTAAATAGGACAGTGCAATAAAACCTTAATCGCTATAGGATTTGTGCAGCAGCAGCACTATTACTACTGTTTTTGTGTCTTTGGTGGGTTTTTCTCCACCTCCCACCCCACCCATTTTGTCTATAGTTTGCACAGTCCCCAACAAGGCACTCACTGCTTCACTCTGCTGTACCGTCTAGTTTCACTTTCCCAGCTGAAAATGGGGTTATGCCCCATACACACAATGAGATTATCGGACGAATGATCGTCCGTTTTTTATTGCATGCTACTCTCACGTCGAATCTGATGAGTTTACTAAAGTCACGAAAATTCCCACACGACAGAAAAAAAATTCCAAAAGTGATGTCATGTGTTGTATTGCATTTTTGAACGATAGCTGTACTGATTAAACAAAAATTGGACGATCTGGCATCGTACGAAAAAAAATTCCGTGCATGTCCGATAGAATAATATCGGATGAATTGTCCTGATCGGCTCTCGAAAGCTCTGTACTAACGATCCGATTATCGTACGATCGATTTGAATGCGGTATTTTCCGTACGATTTTCGGATCGTGTGTACGGGGGTTTAAGGCAAGTTATTGTCTTATTACACTTCAAAAAGTCTGTCAAAAACATCTATACTGTACTTATCTAAATTAAAACTACATTGGATTCATCTTCTGTGTCTGAATTGTTTAGCTGCCTGTGGATTCTGCCAAGCTAGCAAGTGACCATAATATCTTCACAGACGGAGTCTCTAGAGATACGTCATTGCACAGATGATGGTTTTAAAGCACAATAGAATTTTTGGCGATTAAGTATTTTTTAGATTTTTTTGTGCAACTTTGAATTGATTAGAGTAATGAGTTTATCGGGTATGAACCTTTTTTGCACATTAGCACTTTATGGTTGACTCATATTGTTTTGTGTTGTATGTTTTGTGATTTATAGAGAGACCGCGGACAGTTTTTTGATTTTTAATTTTACTCATATCTTGTATTCGGCTATAGTGGGAGCTGCACTCTCGATTATCGTAAGACACCAAGCGCAGGTAATTTGATTTTTTTTTAGCACTAGAATAAGTATAAACTTGAAATTGTACAATGCACCATCACTTGACATTTTTCAAATTGTGCCATTTTGGTTGTGACCTAAACCGTGTAGAACATGAAAAAAAATTAAAACAAAAACTAAAAATCGATAACCAAAACACTAAAGACAAACCCCCATTTGTGCAAACATAGAAAAATGACAAACCTCTCTCCAGAAGACAAATAATGTTCCGCACACTATGATGAAGGAAGATATCAGAATTTTTATGATCAAGTTTTTGGTCAATATGCTGTCCTTTGGGTTTCTTGGTGGTTTTCTAATAACGTCCGTGTCAACAGGCTCTACCCCAAGACTTAAAAACAAGAAAAAACAAAAACAGGTTAGAGTTCATCAGAGGCCGAAACCTGATACACAATTTCAAATAAAGTGAAATCCAAATTTCCTAATCGGCACTTTATATACATCATATTCCATTTAAGAAAAGCAAGCAATTGCAGAAGGTGAATGTAAAAAAATAAATAAAAAATTGGATCAAATAGTAGAGCCTGAGTAAAATCATATCTACCGTTACACAAACCTGTGTGTGACTGATAAAACGGCAAAACTGTCTCTTCTCTCTGTATAAAATGTCAGGAAATAATCTGACATTACACAAACTATTTGGGACCCATTAGGAATGTTGGTGAATGCTGGGATAAACCCAGCAAAGTATTAGAATTCTCTGAAGCAAATGCAAAAAAACACTGTGCCAAGAAACAAGCTGTGTACACCCTTATTAATATTTATATCTACCTAGCTGATGTTACCCTCATGAATACAAAAAGGTTAATTTAGAAGAAGCAACATTATCTGTAATACAGAGAATAAAATGTTTATATATTGGCCCTGTTCAGATATTGGCAATGCTATGAGAAAGGTCTGTTCAAATATTGGCGATGCTATATGAAATCAACATATCTATACACGTTTTAAAAACAAAACATCCCATCAGTTGCAGGCCTTGGGCTGCTTTCAAACTGGTGTATGTTTTCTAGTGCAACAAAAGTGCAAAAAAAGTGCATAAAAACGTTTCCCCTTTAAATCCTACGTAACTGTTCACATCACTGAGCTGCGGGTGCGCTGCGTTTTGAAGAGTCCTGTATGTTGCATATTTCGTGCCGTTTTTCAAAAACGCAAGTCAATGAAAATGCATCAAAAGCACGCTTTAACTTTTGAAAAACATATACCACGTTTTATTTTTTTTTATAACAGTAAGGGTGGTGAGCAGCAACTTATAATTGGACTGTGATAGTGTTGCGCCCAATCTGACACTAACTAACATCACCAGTGACACGAATACAGTGATCAGTGATAATACTATACACAGTCACTGTACTAATGACACTGACTGGGAAGGGGTGCTCAAGGGATTTTCAAACACAAATTTTTAAACAATATGTGTGTTTGAAAAAACGTGTGCCAAAAAAAAAAAAGAATATTGCAGAACCCTACATAAAATTCTCCAGCGTCTCGGTTTTAAAAAGAAAAAATATATTATTTTTATATTTATATTATGTTTGGGGGGTTCCAAGTAATTTTCTAGAAATAAAAATGCTCATTTGTACTGTACATAAATAAGGAAATGTCAGAATTGGCCAAATGTGAAAGGGCCACTCCTTGAAGTATTCAGAGGGGGGAGAAACAACAAACATCTCTCCTAATGCCCATACTTAATCAAATGCTTCCTTTAATTCTCCCATAATGAACAATGAGACAAGCAAGAATATGATTGGCTGTTACTTGCATTTAACAGTTTTTCCTCCAGGAACATAAAGGCTCAGTGTCTCTTTAAATTCAACAGTCCAGTATACAAGTCAATCTCACCTTTGGGCAGGAGGACCATCCATTATAATATTTATCCATAATATCTGCATGGCATTGAGGGGGTTGGGAAAATTCATTAAAGTTGCAAGAGATACTAAAGTCAGCGCAGCAATACTCCTAAAAGGTGAAACAAAATATTAGAAAAAGTGTAAAGGGTTGGATTTAATGATCTCTGTTTCAGCTGCTATTCAATGGTGATTGACTACAAATAATGGCAATACAGTCCGTGTCTGTTTTTTAACAGAACAAAAAACATCCCCCCCCCCCCTCATTTAACAGAGAAGAACTGATTTTCTATGGAAGAATAACATTGGGTCAGTTTCATCATGTGTACAAGTTGGTGACGGCAGTGCAGGGCATTCAAGTTTACACAATTTAGGACAAATGGTGGTGTGACGGCAGAAATGTCAGACTATAACAAAAGGAACAATGCTCTACTTACGTGCTAAGCTGAAAGCGAACAAAGTTTTTAATGTTATTGTAGATTCCTTTCCCTTCTTCAATGGCTGACCTGTAATTACAGCCGTTTGACATCCTGTTATTTTCTAGGAAAAGAATCTTACACAACACCATCTGCACTCGCTATATTACAGCAACAAGAACATGACACCAGCTGTATTATACATGCATGGAAAAAGATCCACAACTACTATAACTACTGTATACAACACAACATAATATCAGAAAATATACAAAAGCAACATTACAGCTCATTAACATGAGCGGACCATTCAGATCTGCCTGTCAGTTTTTTCAGCAGATCTGAAAGGTCGCTCCATACAGCTCTATGGAGCAACGAATGTCAGCGGTGACATGTCTGCTGACATCCGATCTGCCCCGATCCGCAGAAAATCCCAGAAACCCTATTTTCCATCAGTCTGGTGGATCGGATGAAAACAGACAGGCAGACCGTAATCATCCCCCCCCCCATAGAGGAGAGCGGAGATCTGACAGGTCCGTCCCTGCAAAGTGTGCAGAGACGGACTTGTCATCCGCCGAGTCAGCGGAGCCATCCCCTGCTGAGCAAGCGGATGGCTGAATACAGATCTGCATGTGTGAAAGAGCCGTTAAAGTGGTTTGAAAGTTGAACCCTTTTTTTTACCTTAATGCATTAACTGCATGAAGGTGAAAAACTTCTTACCTCTTGCTGTGCACCCTACCAAACACTTACCTGACACCGCTCTCGATCCAGCGATGTCCCCACCAGGAGCCCAGCTCACCTCTTTTCCAGCATTCACCTTTGGCTCTTGCTGCTGTCAGTTCCCGAGAGGAGGGAGCAGGGGGAGTCTTATGGACCCACAGAGCCCGTCTCAGGAACATGTGACCCTAGAGCGCGCACACAGCATTGGAAGAGCAGACTGCCCCAGCGGGGCACCCCAGAAGAGGAGAAATGGGGCTGCTCTGTGCAATACCACTGCACAGACCATGTAAGTATTACATGTTTATAATTTTATTAAAAAAAATTGCCTTTACAACCACTTTAAATGTCATATGAAACAAGCAAAGCAAAAATAGCATAAAAATGGAAAATTACATTACAATAACTTTCAGGGACTAATTCCACCAGCTGTAAGAGTAGGATTTATTAGCTTTTCTTTAGTGAATAAATATGTAAGCACTTAGGCCTCATTTACACTTAAGTTCAGGCGGCCGTAAAAATAGGGGGTTGAGCTGCAGTTTTTCCAACTTTAAACGATCCCTAGCAGCTTAGCAATACTGAATGGTTGCTTGAGTGGGAAGAAATTATACAAATATTTAGATTTACACAGAATTTATTATAAGGAACAGGCTGCAGTGCTTTCTCCACATCTGTTGCACTGCCCCTTTCCCCCTTTCTATTACTGTGTAGTTGTTCTCAGCTCATTACCATACTATGGTATTGGGATAGTATGGTATTATACTCACATAATTGTATGAAAATCATCCTCCACCAGGATCATATCAGCAGCCTCTTTACAGACATCTGTTCCAGTCTTGCCCATGGCAATCCCAATGTCTGCAGCCTTTAGTGCGACAGCATCATTCACTCCATCACCAGTCATGGCAACCACTGCACCAATATTTTGTAGACTCTGGGGGACAGTAAAAACAATTTATTGCACATGACTTAGGCAAAAAAATCGGTAAAAAACAGATAGTTGGGGTTTTGCTACTTGGGTCATAGTATGGGATAGAGAATAGTCCCTGCTTTACTGTGACTATTGACAGACTTATCTGAGAAAGGGACTGGTTTTATAGGTCACAAGAACCCACAATAGTCACAAAAAGCAGCATTGCATGACTCAAGTAGCAATTCCTATTAAATTCCCCTTCAGGGACTCTGATGAGTTCAGGGATGTTGAGAGGTCTCGCTTTTCTGCAAGACTTAGAAATGATTACCTGTGTAGAAGAGAATTTAATAAGCAACAAAGTTTGTATACTTATCTGTAGTTACTATTGATACTGAAGGCCATTACATACCTTTACAATTTTTAACTTGTGCCTTGGACTGGCTCTGTAGAAAACGGACACCTATAAAAAAAGATTTTATATTGAGATTACTTAGCATTCAGTCATGCTAGGGGTTGTATATCATTACAAATTTTACTGTATGAAATTATCAAGTGGCATATAACATTTTATAATTAAATACTGTGGTTCTTTCCTAATGTGACTTACAGGAAGTATGAAAAACAAGGAGCTCATTAAAATTGTAAAATTTAGTTAAATATGTCAAATGGTACCCCGTACCTCCACAGCCATTGTACAATTTGTCATATACTTTGGCGACAGAATACTGACAGAAGATACTGGATAGTGTATATCAGATTGTATTTGTGTTATAGGGCTCTTATAGACCGGCGCTATTGCTGCCTCCTAATGTCGTCTTTTTTTGTTTATTTTTTTTAATTAATTGCTGAATGGTGATTTTAGATTGCCGGACTGCCCCCCAACAGTGAGGCAATCAGTTGGCTCACAATAGCAGTGCATCCCCATTGATCTTATTGGGCAAGTTAGACAGGCAGTGCCGCCCGTCAAACTCTGCATAAAAGTAATGGATGGCTGCACAACGAGGTAGTGATGAATCCCTTTAAATGTAAATTCCGTAACATGAATAACACCACAGGACAGGCAAACAGGTAGACGTGTTTCACACAGCGACACTGCGCTTATTCATTACCCTGAAATGTTCCACTGACATCCCTTAAATAGGACTCCCCCCTCGTGTAAAACACAGGTGAGGACGAAGTCAGCGGAACATCTAAAATCACTCTCGGCTGTGCACCTTGTAAGAACAATGGAATCACGTGAAGTCAATCAGAACTTTGGCTACTACATGCTGAGAGTGACATAGACATACACAGACATTATAACCAGTCAAAAGAAAAAAAGGGAATGTGGGAGGAACCAAAAGAAAACAATGTCTAAATAAACATCCCATCTAATGTCCCTGTCTGGCCCTATAAACAATCTCTATATGAATGACAGAAATAAGGACACATATGATAAAGGTTAACAGTTATTGAATAAAATGCTAAATGCATAGAATTAAATTATTGTTGAAAACCACAAACAAAATGTGTTAACATAAAATTGTTATAAAAGAAAAAAAAAAAAAAAAAAAAAGAAGAAAGAAGATTTGTGGACAAAGAAACAAAAATAGAAAAAAAACACACACACACACACACACACACACCACACACACACACACAGTAGGTCTCAATTACTAAATTATCATAAATGAATTTGTAACCCATTTGTGTGTATTGAAGACACCCACCATCTATTGCATTTAGTTCAGGGCTTGGATTGGGAGACAAATGCATCCTGGCTGACGTGTGATGTCTCCAGCCTTTACTCCTCAACAGCTCATCGTTTAGCTATTGAGGCAATCTCCTTTTATCTTGAGTGTATGACAGATCTATCCATTGAGCATCGGTCATGCATTCTGGATATTTTAGAGTACCTTTTGTCACACAATTTTTCTCATTTTTGATTGGGTTTTTTACCTCCAAAAGATGCAGGGCCATGATGGGAGCCAAGTTTTCACCTTCCCTCGCTAACCTATATATGGGTTGGTGGGAGCAGTCCTGCATCTTTGGAACAGAGAACCCCTTCCGACCACAGATTAGGCTGTACCTGAGGTATACAGGCGATCTGCTACTAGTCATGATAGATGGAGTCACTAGTCTTGTACGGTTTCTTGATTATTTGCATTCAAACAATAGGAATTTATGGTTTACAGGCCAGGACGATCATAACAGCATTTGTTATCTGGATGTCAGATTGACTCAGACAGATTCCAGGGTCGCAACCTCTCTATATAGGAAACCCCTGTCGGGTAATACGCTGCTCCTTGCTTAGTCTGGAGATCCACGGCACACCATTAAAAGAATCCCAGTGGGTCAATTCCTAAGAGTCAGACAAATATGTAGTATTGTCCCTATATAGACGTTTCTTGGATAGGGGCTACCCTGGAAGGATGCTTGAACGGGCTTGGAATATTGCTAGGAATAAAGAAATGATCTGCTTGCCAACACTAGTAGTCCTCATATCTTTTGAGAAAGACATATGGGACAACAAATTAACTATCACTACCCCATACAGTACAGAATTCGATTCTATTAAAAAAAAATAATAAGTATTTACCAATTCTGTATGTGGATGATGCTTGTGTTGACATTTTAAAAATAGGGGTCAACATAGTTTGTCGGGCACCCAGTCTGGCCAGATATTTGTCCCCAAGCTTTTTTAACAATAAACCCGTGAGATCCCTCACTTGGTTGCACTGTAAAGGTAAGTGCAGGGCTACTGAATTCCCTTGCTGTCCATATGTTCTTGGAGGCAATGCATTCCACTCTGAGGTCACTGGAAAGAGTATCATAGACTCCTTTTAAAATTGCAATACCAGTTATGTGGTGTACCTTATCACATGCAGTTCTTGCCACGTACAGTACGTGGGGAGAACCACAAGACGTTTACAAGACAGATTTTATGAGCATGTGTACAGCATTGATAAGAACAAAACCACAAATGTTGGGAAAACACGTCAATCTTTTCCATGGAGGTAACAAGTCAAGTTTAAAAGCCCAAATTATACACAAGATCAGGGCACCCAGTAGAGGGGGTGATGTTCATCCGTCATTGTGTCAGAGAGGTATATTGGATCTTCCATCTGCAGACTTGCATCCCCAAAAGGTATGAACTTTGAGTGGGATGCAAGTCACTTTTATGAATAATTGTCCACTATGCCTCTTTCACCTGACTGGGGTACACATCACCTACCTAATAAATGCAGTGGACACATCTAGACTTGTTCATTATACTTTCTGTGGACATCTACCTTTTTCATCATATCATGTCTTTTTCATGTGATCATCCCTCCTTTTTGCGATTTTTCTCATGCAAATTTTTTTCATGCAGTTTTTATGCAAATTTTCATGCATTTCCAATGCAGCTTTATGCACTCCCTATGCGGTTTCACACATTGTGCATATATTGGTCTATAATCCTGCATGCTTCTATATGGACATCATATTTCATGGTAGCTCTGTTTCTATCCAGGTCTCAAATCAAATTTAATTTAAATTGAATTGAATCTACCTTTATTTTCATATTTTGATATGTACACTTGTCCATTCAGACAAGGTTTGTTTCAATGCACACATAGGTTAAAAATGTATTTATGATAATTTATTGAGACATACTATGTGCATGTGTTTTTTCTATTTTTGTTTCTTTGTCCACAAATCTTTTTCCTTTTATAACAATTTTATGTTGACACATTTTGTTTGTGGTTTTCAACAATATAATTTAATTCTATGCATTTAGCATTTTATTCAATAATTGTTTGCCTTTATCATATGTGTCGTTCTTTTTGCTGTCATTCATATAGGAGTATTTATAGGGCCAGACAGGGACATTAGATGGGATGTTTATTTAGACATAGATGTTTTTTTTTTGGTCCCTCCCATGTTCCCTTTATCTTCTTTTGACTGGCTATGATGTCTGTGTACGTCTATGTTGTTGTTGCTCTCAGCATGTAGCAGCCAAAGTTCTGATTGACTTCACGTGATTCCATTGTTCTAACAAGGTGCACAGCCGAGAGTGATTTTAGATGTTCCACTGACGTAGTCATCACCTGTGTTTTACACGAGAGGGGAGCCCTATTTAAGGGATGTCAGTGTAACATTTCAGGGTAATGGTCAAGCGCAGCATCGCTGTGTGAAACGTGTCTACCTGTACCTGTTTGCCTGTCCTGTGGTGTTATTCATGTTACGGTTCAATCACTCACCTGGAGCGGCATTTTCTTTTCCCATTGTCAAACTCTGCAGTCCGAATTAAAATGGCAATGGCTGTAAATCAAAGCACTGTGGCCACAGCTCAGTCGCCAGTAGGACAGAGCCCTTAGAAGAAATAATTGAATGTAAAGAGGACATTTACCAACCTTTGGTACTATCTGAGAAAGCTGCTGAATGTCCATTGCATCTACCTCTTCTCCAGACAGAGACTGCAAGCCATTGGAGTAGAAGCCCAGGCGGCCAGCTGCAACAAAGAGAAACAATGTTCACTAATGCAGTCTTTGTGTTTTATGAACTACACGTTCTAGAGACAGTAATCATATTATGTAAATACATTCATAGCATGTGTTTGTAAGTGTGCATGTGGCTATAAGACTGAATGGATACAAGGCTCAGGGCAGGCACAAGTATTATGTAGCCTATTAGCATCAGCATAATCTAACGTTGTAGGATTCCAGTAGACCATGGAAACCTCTTCCATCCAGCAACCCCTTAAGCTGGCTATAGAAATTTTGCCAGTTGAGCAGGGACCAGCCGAATTTCGATCTATGGACCGGCCACATGCTGATCTATGGGCATTCGCATTACAAAAGTTGTTGATCTAACAATCTGCTTATCTCAATTGGGACTGTTGGAAAAACAGAGTAGCAAGGAGGATTCCTTCTTCCACTTCAAATGTGTGGATGGGGGAATTCATCATTTATTTTTTTGATCAGTGAACAGTCGATCCTAATGCTCCCAGATAATGTTCAATTTAGTGTGTAACTCATTTAACCATATCGCCATGTTTTTGAGTGAAGACTGGAGCACCAATTGTAATCCAGCCCAAACACATGTGAAATGATATATATGTGTATAAAGTGGGGAAAATAAGTTTTGATCCCCTGCAGATTTTGTAAGTTTGCCCACTTGCAAAGAAATGAAGGGTCTATATAGGTGTATTTTAAATGATAGGGACAGAATATCAACCAAAAATCCAGATAAAACACATGACACAAATGTTCTAAAATTGAGTTGCAGTTCAGTGAGTAAAATAAGTATTTTTTTTATCCGCTACCAACCAACAATTATGTCTCCCACAGACTGGCTACAGTATGGGCTCATGTTGTACACAGATTAGTCCTGTCAATTCAAGAAGGTGCTCCTAACGACAACTCGTCAACGTCAAGGAAGGCGTTCAGTTCCTCCCCAGAGTAGTCTACCTTAGAGGAGAATAGGCCACTATAATAGGAAGCAAAGCGGGCATTGATGGTCATTGGATCAACCAAAGGGACACCATTGGCAACATGTATACGGGCAATGGAGGATATTGGTTGCTGCTCTTTAGCCAACCAGGCCAATAGCCATCCAATTTTTTTTCCCCCTGTTCAAAAATGCACGGTGACTGTGCCAATTGTTGCGTCTTGGCTTTTGTCACCCAGAGAAGCATCACTTCCCAGTATGTGGCTTGCATATCAAGGTAAGTGATCAGGTTTTTGGAAAGGACATATTGGGATTCAAAATCTGTGCTTTAGCCTCAGCCTCTTCCATGGTGAAAGCATTTTTCGGGCTTGGGAAATGGAGGACTGGTAGCATCCCCTAACATAAGCCTTGAAGGCGTCCCAGGTATTGTCCATGGAGGTAAACCCTATCTTTGTCAACCAGAAATCATTTATGTTTTTGGAGATCTCAGTCTCTTTTGTGGCGTCTGAGATCCAGTAGCGAGATAGTCGCTATAGTCTCTCTGATGGGGGTGTCTTGGTTTGGAAACTACAGAGCACAGGAGCGTGGTCCGATATACCCCTTGGCAGTATATCTACCTGGGAGAGCAACCCACTACTGACATAGATGAGATCTACTTGTGACATAGCATGATAAGACGTGGAGTGGCAGGTATAGACCCTGTCCGTTGGATGTCTCCACCGCCAGACATCTGTCAAGCCATAAAGAGACGCCCACCGAGACAGAGGAGAATAAACACCAGCCCCCTGAGACAGCCTATCCATAGACTGGTTCGGAGTCGTATTGAAAATCACCAGCGATAATAAGATTATCGGTAGGGTATACAGAGAGGACACACATGTAGCAACACATACCTACCCTCCGGGTCAACTCCAGCAGTTCATATATTAGTGATTTATGGATTAGAACACCAACTCCCTGGGCATATCCAGAAAACGTGGCATGATAGTAATGCCCCATCCAAGGTTTTTTTAAGCCAAGAACTTTACTCCCCACCAGGTGGGTATCTTGGGTATATTTTTTAATGTACGTCAGAACTAGGAAGCGCTTCAACTTGTCATTTAGTCCCCGGACATTCCAGGAAATAAGTTTTTTAAAGGCCATAGGGAAAACATCAAAGTGAAAATGTCAGGGGAGCAAAAACATTGTGGACACGGTGAAGGTGGACACGGTGAAGGTGGTCAGGGAGTCCCCGGGAGTGAGCCTAGCATTCTCGGATCCGTAAAAAGGGGGGAACCCGCCAAAAATCAGGACAGTGCCACCCTTCAGGGGGGTCCCATCAGCAAGGGGAGTCAGGCTCACATCCAACAGTAACATATGGGCATAGATCCACAACCCTGCAAGAACTTACCGCAGTTGAATCAAACCAGGTGGCAGCCGCCACGGGGTGGGCGGGAGTCAGCAGGTCGCATGAGCATCATGATGCATCCAGTGGCGGGAAGCCGCCGCTGCCATAGATGACCAGGGGAGAAGGGAGACTAGCTGGTAAACATGAGGACATCAGAATAAAGGCACCAAGATACAGTTACCAGTAGGGTATCCAGCCATTGGGAAGCTTTCTCAGGAGACGTGAAGTAGCGGGTAGGGTCACCGTCCACTATGCGCAGGTGAGCAGGAAACAGCATGCTGTACTTCAGGCCTTTGATGTGGAGTTGAGCTTTAACGTGATCGAAGGTTCTGCGGAGCTGCTGGGTGTCGATTGAATAGTCCGGAAAAGCATAATCTTCGTGTTCTCCTAGCGAAGCTCAGCCACCTTCTGCACTTCCCAGAGCACCAGATCCCGGTCTCGAAAATTCAGTAAACGAAAGATAAAAAGGTGTGTGGGGGTGCTCCTGGCTGTCCCCGCAAAGAGGGCATCCTGTGGGCCCTCTCAACCGCATAGTGTGGTGAGAACGCTGCTCCAGGCAGGAGGTTGTGGAGCATGTGTTCCATGAAGGCCATGGGATCATGGCCTCCAGCTCCCTCTGGAAGGCCCACCACCCTGAGATTGTTCCGGCGACTCCTTTTTTCGCTGTCCTCCGCCCAGAACTTGAGGGCCTTCATCCACACCTGAAGAGTGTGAAGGGAGGCTCGGTGATCTCTAATGGAGTCCTCAGACTCACCCGGGTGCCGCTCGGCCTCCCCCAGCTGGTCGCGGAATTTGACCATGTCCCTTCGCATCAGCCCAAAGTCAGTCTGCAGCAAGTCAATCTTGGCCGCTATAGTAGTTTTACAGCCGGAGATGGCCTGCATTAGAGCCTGTGTACGCTGACGGGATGGGTCTGCTTCCTCTGCTGTGGAGACGCCTTGGCAGCTCTTCCGTCCAGAACCGGATTTGCCCCTTCTCATACCTGGAGATCACCGGGTAGTGCTGGCAGAAGATAGATAGTAAATCCCGTAATAATCGGATAAAATGATCAGGTAGGAGCAGAGCTCCGATCACATGCGTCCACTCAGGCCGCCAGCTTGACCATGCCCCACAGATGAGCAAATTTACTTCCAGCAAGATGGCACACCATCTCACTACCACTGAGACGTGAGAGCCTCTTTTGATGACATTTCCTCTACTTTCCCCAGACTTAACACCCATCGATTTCTATCTGTAGGGAACAGTAAAGGATGTGGTGTACCATAGAAAAACCACATACACTGACTGCACTACGGGAAGAAAATTGAAACATCATGAAGAGAAATTCCTGTGGCTACTCTAGTCAATGTTGTTCATCCAGTAGTTTGCCGAAATAAAGTGTCTGGATGCTAATTGTGAGCACCTAATATGATTGAATAACTCAAATATGACTGACAGCTACCCTTTGATGTTTATATAAAGTAATACAATTTGTATGTATATGTTTTTATGTTGAAGTGTAATACATTTTTTGAACCCCTCTGTGTGTAAATTCTAATTATATATATATATATATATATATATATATATATATATATATATATATATATATATATATATATATATATATATATATATATATATATATATATATATATATATATATATATATATATATATATATATATATATATATATATATATACACACACACACACACACACACACACACATACATACACACACACACAGTATAGATACAGTGTGTATAACAGCAACCAGTTTCATTCAAACATAAGGCACGTTTTAGTTTGGCTTTTTGAGCCTCATTTTATTCACAGACTGTACTGAAGGTTTAAAAGAGGAATACTTGGCTCATAAAAAGTGAGATCATCAGTGTGTATCATAAATTGCTTTGTAAAATAAGCTATCAGAGTTATCAGGCACCTGGTTCATTTTGCTGTACGCATTCAAAGAGACTAATTGACCTTGGCAAGTGCAGTCATGTAAAAGCACTCAGTATAAGAAGAGCTTCCAGTAAGTGATTCCACTTAATGTGATCTTCACAATTTAATATGCATTGTGCATGCTTGGAAGGAGAGGATTCACAATGAAATTGCCAGCCATCTCTACAACATTATTACAGCCAAGAGGACACCTATGACTGCAATTAAACTGTAATGTATGAAAGGCCCAAGTGTTTAATTACTATTGTGTAATTATAGTACAGCTATCAATTCCTGCTGGAAGGGGAAAATGAAGCAAGATATACAAAAGGTATATTTGCTTACCTATGGCCACAGCTGTTTCCTGGGAATCTCCAGTGATCATCTTAATGGCAACTCCAGAGCGTATGAGTGTAGCGATTGCTTCCTTCACACCTGTTCGCGGAGGGTCAATTATCCCCACCAGACCCAAAAATGTCAACTGACCCAATTCCGGACCAGAAGCCAGAGCAATTACTAAAAAGAAAGATGCAAAGACAAAAAAAATAAAAAATCATTCCAACTGAAATTACATGAATTTACCTAGAACATTTAGCAGCAAATATTTTAATTAAATTTATCAAGAAAGAATGTTTATCAGGAATAGATTTAAACGGAAAACTACCAAAATTATTATTTTTAAAATACTTCTGATACTTGTATTGTACTCACCAATCCAGAATATGTATAGAATTAAAAATTTGCCCTGTGAAGAATACCATAGCATAGCATTCAATGCATTCCTGACAATCAGCCAGTGGGGCAGATACAGTACAGTTCAGGTATCAAGCTGACCGCTTTTCATTATTTTTTTTAATTTACATACATTTTTATTCAAGAAAACAAGGAATAGTACAAAACCAACCAACTTTTTATTTTATTGTACTATATTAATTATTCATTTTACTATAGGTGGATAGATGTTCAAAAATGAAAAAAAAAAATGATTCAATTTTTATTTTATAAATTGTACCAAACATTAATTTTATATAGATTGTACTTCCTATTCCACTGCAACCTGAAGATGACAGTGTTCATCTACAGGCTAAAGGCTTACTTTAGACCAGGGATATGCAATTAGCGGACCTCCAGCTGTTGCAAAACTACCCATCCCATCATGCCTCTGGGTGTCATGCTTGTAGTTCTCAGAGTCTTGCTATGCATCATGGGAATTGTAATTCTGAAACAGCTGGAAGTCGGCTAATTGCATATCACTGCTTTAGACAACGAACCGTCTGACTTGCACGTTATCACCATGTCATAGGGGACATAGAGGTCAATTCACTACCGTATAACGCAGTCACATGACTCATTTGCATACACTATCGCATGCGGTAAATTAAGTCCAATTAATTTTTTTTTTTAAAAACAACGATTATGCGGTATTACCGCAGAAAAAAAAAAAAAAAAATGTGCCAATAAATTTTGCTTTAAAAACTCTTAAATCCAATTCACAAACGGGACCAGAGAGTAAAAAAAACATGCAATATTTACCACCGGGGTTTTGCTGGCGGTATTACAGGCACCATCAAAAAACAGTGTGGGGGTCAAGGGGACCCCCACGCTGTTTTTTGACAAATAGCTGGTTGCTAAGGAGCGGGCCGGGAAGCAAGCCGGCGTGTCCCTAAAGTGTTGGTAACACTATAAAAAAAAAGGATCCTGTTCCTAAAGCATGTTATAGTGCTTGTGCTCTGTCATTTGGCCCCTTCTATCACCTGAAATACCTGGTTGATCCTGCCTGGTTCTACCCTCGCCCCTACAAACTGACCACGGTTTATCATAGCTGCTGAGCCCCGACACCATAGTTTACATGCCTCCCTCCGTCATCTGCAGCTCTCCTCTGTCCTCTACCCTCTACCCTCTCCCTGCCTGTCAGCTCCGTCAGCTCCGTCAGCTCCCCGGCCCCCCTGCTGCTGCTAAAATAAAGGTGTTTTCTTTCTATAGTTCCCTCCGTTAGATAACATGATGTTCCCCAGCGTATGCAATTTATAAAAATATGCTGCCTAATACCTTATTTCAGAGTGCCGCTCACATGACTGCCAGCCAGTCTCCTCCTCTCCTCTCCTCCTCCTCCCGGCTGATGTCAGCTAGAGATTCTCAGCACCTGCAGCTGTCAGATCAGCAGAAGAGAAAAGCTTGCAGTCACATGAGCGCCAAGTGGCACTCTGAACTATGTTTTTAGGCAGCATATTTTTTATAAAATCACATACACTGGGGAACATCATGTTATCCAACAGAGGGAACGATATAAAAAAAAAAAAAGTGGCTTTACAACCACTTTTAACAACGGATGAATGAAAAAAAACAGTGTGGGGTTCCCCCTTTCGGGTTTGGTATGGATCTTAAGGGCAACCCCACACCCAAAAAATAAATAAATGGAGTTCCCCCAAAATCCAAGACCCTTATCTGAGCATTGACCTTGCGGGGGTCATTTTTAATTCTCTGCTTTTGTTTTTTCACACATTCAGCTGTCAGCAGGCGTGAGGAGTCATCTGTTAAGGATGCCGCGGCTGGCTTCCGATAAATTCGATAAATTACTGCATAAAATAATGCAGTAATTACCACTAAATCGAAACAAATACTGCATTCAGTATTTAATGCAAAATTCTTAATAAACTGAACACTGGCACAATTGTTAAAATGGGATAAAATACTGCATGCGCAACTTGCCAATCATCAGTGGGGCCCTGAGCCGTCAGCATCACTAGCCAGTAATCGAAATTTACAAGCCACACATTTTTTAATAAAGTGGTTGTAAACCCTCACATACCCAGTGAACAGTCTCAGATGTGACACAGAGATAAAACAAATCATCCTACATAGCTTTTACTTGTTGATCTATAGTTTCCCTCTTCTCTACACTCTTTCAAAAGTGTGTTTAAAATCAGAGGAGGGGCGGAGAGACTGCAGTTACAGTGTGTGAGAGTTGATTGGAGGAAAGGCACACACCGCCTCCACACAGAAGGACTATGTTGTGAATAGACAAGCTCCATTCCAAGCTCTCCCCTCCCAACACAAAATTGATTTCATGTTTGGGGGAAACTCTTCAGAAGTGACTCATGCTGATAACAGAAGAGGTGCCTTTTACAGTAAGGTCCTAATCTGACAAACATGAATGATCTGGGGTGGGGGGGGGGGGGGGGGGGGGGGGGGGGGGGGTTGACTGTGCATATCATTGGAGGGACAATGGTGGGGATCATTTTAGAGCCAAACAAGTAAGGCTGCCCTTGAATTATTTAATCTTCCATTTGGGCTGTTTACCGGTAGTTGGTGTGGCTCACAAACAGCCCAATTATTGGTGGAGACAACCTACACACATATGGGCACCTATACACTACCTTTATTTTTAGATGTGCAGATTGCAGGAGTCACAATTCCTACCTATCTTTTCCATAAATGAAGATAGGCTAGCCTGTGACTTCTGTGTCCTGTACAGCTTATTAGAAGGGGGGTGCAATGGACAGCCACTGAGAGGTCATGATGGGACTTGCACCATCACTTCATCTCTTCTCAACCTGAAGCAAGCAAACCGAAATCTTACCTCGTAGCCCTGCAGTGCCCAAATATGCCGTCTCTTGTTGGTAAAGGTCTCTTTGCTGCTGGTTTAGAGGTAATAACTGGCCTTTGCTGCTATAGCTTGTGCAATATCGAATTATTTGCTCATAAGCACCCTTCATAAAGCATATTTCTGGTTTATCCTGGGGGGAAAAAAAAAAAATTTGCAGGTCTTTTTAAAACACAAGTAGTTAACACATTCTTGACCCCTTCGTGACCATGCTATAGCCAAATGATGGCTACAGTGCAGCAGCACTTTGCCAGGAAGCCGCCATATGATTTCCTCCCGTGCTCGCGCTACCTGCGCGCCCCTGCAGCGCACATCGGCAGCAATCTGTGATCGCTGCATTATTCAGACGCAGCTGATCACAGATCGAAATAAAGAGCCAATCACAGCCGCTCTTTACCACATAATCAGCTGTGTCCAATCACAGCTGATCACGGATGTAAACAGGATTTGCTAGTTGTCAGTATGAGGGGACGATTGCTGATAACGCGTAAGGACAGGAGAGCCAAAAAAAATGGCAAATCCACACAGGGGACATCTGCACTGACAACCAGGACACTGATCATCAGTGTCCTGATTATCAGTGCAGCCCTGACAGTGGAGCACATCGGTGCCCATCAGTGCAGCTTCATCAGTATACATCAGAAAAATTACTTGTTTAAAAATTTTTTATAAGATTTTCAGTCTTTTTTTTCGTTTGTTTAGCAAAAAAAAAAAAAAACCATTGGTGATTAAATACCACCAAAAGAAAGCTCTATCGGTCTCCAAAAAAAATGATTTCATATGGGTACAGTGTTGGATGACAGCACAATTGTCAAACAAAATGCGACAGCGATGAAAGCTGAATATTGTCCTTGGCAGGAAGGGGGTGAAAGTGCCCAGTAGGCAAGTGGTTAAATAGGTAATTTACAATGTGCGTTTTTCTTAGCATACATAGTATATCCAGTTTAAAATTACAGATACACAGTTTGATATATCATAACATTAGAAGTGCCATTTACTGTTTTATGTGCAAAATGGTTTAAATTGACACATCCAATATAACATCTAACATTTCATTAAAATTAGAGAATGAAAAAGTGTCTCCTGTGTTCAAGAGCATTGTATCTAAACATTAGAAACCTGTGACATGAGTACTAAAAAGACACAGGCGGGGGCAATGACACCAGTCAGTGATGCTGTTGGAGTTTCTTTCCTAAAGGAGCACAATTAAATATATATATACATACACACACACACACACACACACACACACACACACACACACACACACACACAGTATTAAGTGCAGAATTGGACAACTCTAAAGAGACAGAAGAAAGAAATTGTAAATGTTCGTCAAATTACATACTTGCTGAGTTTTGTGCACACATTTTACAGCCATCCATTTCTGCTCAGAGCTGAACGGGTACTCTGCTTTTCGGATATAATCATGACGGAGTCCTTCAAGTCCCATCTGTATACAACAAGACACAAATGTTACAATGGCAACAAATAATCAAAAGATACAAAATACTTAGGAAAGACAGGAACATCTTGAGTATGCTGTCCAATTCTGGTTACCAGTCCTGAATGGCGACTCCAGCTTTAGGGTCTCTAAAGACATGCGGTCTGACAATGAAGTTGGATGACAAGTGGTTCAATTTTAAAAGAAAGGTTCACCTTTGTTAAAAAAAAAAAAAACAACAACAATAAATGCACATCTTTTTGCAGGTTAAAAAATAAATAAAAATCTAGTGTGATTGGGGGCTGCTGCTTCTGTAACATGTTACACCCCGAATATGGGTGTAACATGTAACCTGTTACGAAAGGTGAAGTTAACCTTTAAGCTTCATTACTATTAGGGTGGCAAGGATGTTGAAGTGTCAGCAGAGAGTGTAAATATGTTTACACAATGTAAAGGGATATGGAAGACAGTAGATACACACACTCCGGTTGAACTGAATGGGCTGATATCTTTCAACCATAACAAATTATATCTCAGTGCGGCAAAAAATTAAAAAAGCCTGTTGTCACACACACACACACCTTAAACAAAATTGCATAAACAAAAACAAATGCAGCGCTCACCTTCTAGTTTACTTAAAGAGGAGGGCCAACAAAAAAAAAAATAAAAGTCAGCAGCTACAAATACTGCAGCTGCTGACTTTTAATAATCGGACACTTACCTGTTCCAGGGTCCAGCGATGCGGGGGAACGAGACCCCCCCCTCATTCCCCGCTCCGCTCGCGGCGCCGACATTCTTAATGTGGGAACCTGGCTGTGGCTTCACAGCCGGGCACCCACTGCACATGCGCGAGCGGCGCCGTGATTCGACGCTCACTCATCTGGGACACATGACAGGTCCCAGATGACTGTGCGGCGCCTACAGGAAGTGACGTTTAGCCCGGGCAATGAAGGAGGCAGACTACGAGGGACCCCCTAGCAACAGGCATTTAGAGGCGAGTAAAAAAAATAGTTTTTTCCAATTTTTATTTTTTTATGATTTTTAAGCCAAATTATTATTTTTTGCCCGCAACCCCACTTTAATTCCCTAATCCACTGAATTTTAACATTTCCCTGGATTGCGGCATTAAAGCATTGGTTACCCCAACACTTCATATTCCCGATATGTGCCTGCTGTACCATGTACTTGTATGAGAAAGTATCCTGTTCTCTTTGTATTGCTTCCTTTATGTGAAATCCCATGTGTTCCTGCCAGTCTCCTCTGCTTTCCTATTAAACTGACCACACTAAGCAGGAGAACACACCATGTTCAGTTCTCTTGGTGTTGGGAACTCAGTGTACTCTCCTACAATGATCAGACTTGTCTTGACACGTGCCCGCTGCACAGCCATTCACTGGAAAAGCTCAGTGTGTTGCTGTCTCTCCTCCCCCAGCTCTTATGCAGCTGAGAACAGAGGGAATGTGATTATAAAAAAGGGGGGGGGGAAAAGCCATTTATAATTTTTTTTATATATCTATACACAAATGTTTTGCCTTTCATTTCTATTTTAAACTGAATGGGTTGTTTTACAAGGTGATTGTTTACAAATCATTTTAAAAAGAGTTCTGGCGAAAAAAGTTTATAAATACTGTAGCCGCTGACTTTTACCATTAGGACACTTACCTGTCCAGGGTTCCCGCGATGTTGGCACCCGAAGCCCATTTTCAGATCAGTCATTCAAGGTAAGGAAAACCATGAAGTCATGAAGGCTTGCAGCTTCAAGGCCGGTTCCCTACTGTGCGCTGCGCTTTTTAACTGGCCCAGCGGCTGAGGAAGGAGGAGGGGCCCAACCTTCGAGGGATGGTGCTGTGTTGCTGTCTCCTGGAAGTTAGGAAGGGTACCTGTCAAAAACAGGTACCCATCCCCCCCTCCACCCTGAAAGGTGCCAAATGTGGCACCAGAGGGGGAAACATATAAGCAGAAGTTCCACTTTTGAGCGGAACTATGCTTTAAGTACACTAGGAGGTGAGCACTGCATTTCTTTGTTTGTGCAATTAACAATTACGTCATTATGTGTCCAGAACCTATTTTGGTGTCCGAGCACCTAAACAAAGAACTGATAGTGTTTCGCAGTGCATCGCTAGTCCTGTTTAATATATGCACAAGAACAGGACTAATGTCACACTATTTTTATCTATGTTCTTTTTCGCTCTCACCCTTTTTTTTAATACAAGCGAACAGCTAAAATGATAAGTCCTGCATTTTCCCAAAATGCAAGTTACAAAAAAAAAAATAAAAAAAATGCAGTGTCTGTATTTTTGGTGCAGTCAAAGGACATTGAAATTGAACACAAAAACGTATGAGATCTTTTCCATTTTCAGTGGCACTAGTACTTCATGAAGGAAACAAAAACGTGAACACACACTATAATGGCTCAGATTTTAGCATGTGTTTTACGTGTAT
This sequence comes from Lithobates sylvaticus, assembly GCA_028564925.1. Lineage (NCBI taxonomy): Eukaryota > Metazoa > Chordata > Amphibia > Anura > Ranidae > Lithobates > Lithobates sylvaticus. Next base: position 387,821,956 of record CM053030.1, read on the forward strand.
TTAAAGGAATTCTATGGTCACTGCATACACTTTCATTTTGTGATGTCAGCACTGCAATAGCAACACAAAGAATGGTTCTGTCTGACAATACACTATAAGCTTACATGAAAAATCGAATTTCAAGATACGAGTACTGCCTGTCTGCTATCCATAACTTTCCACACCTTTCTGGATTCCCTGCATGCTTTGCAACTTCTCCTCTACTGTTAATTTTCAATTTCTATGGACTACTTTATTATTATAATAATGAATTGATGTCATTCTGAGTTTAGATGGCAGTAAAATAAATAAATTGTGTATACAATAAAACAGATAGTTATAATTTCCTTTAGTATTGATTATACTGTAATGTATTATATTACGTTTACCACAAGATGGCAGTCACCACATACAATTAATTATAAACAAGGTTGCACAGCCATCTTTAGGACACAATCCAGAATACCGGGGCAAGAGTCCATCGTTTAGGCAAGCTCTCGCACTCCAGAACTGTTGATGAATCTTGGTAGATTTGTCCAGCCAAGTTAAATATGTATGTAGCCAGTCTATAGTGTCAAATACAACTGTATATGTAGCCATCCCATAGAGCCCCATAGCCTTATTTGACCTAATGATTATGGCGTTTTAGCCATTGCTCCAAACTTCTGCTTCTAAAGTCCTGATATTGTGGGATCCCTATAGGTGTGACCAGCTGAAGACGTTTTCCTTTTCTCACAGCCAAGTGTGAGACAGAAGCACTTACTGGCCGCTATTGCCTGAGCCATCAATCAGTGTCTGCCTCACACAGACAGAGCCATGATGAAGAGGTTAAATGTGGACAGTGGTCAGTAAAACCAGTGGGTGGAGCCTGTGCTGCCGACAGGTAATTTAGTGCTCTCGGTTTTTGTAACACAACGTTTCGAGGAACTTTTCAGGTGCTACAGTGAAGAATACACTCTTCATAAAACTGAAAATTTGTATACAAAAACTAATACTTTAAAACATTCATGACACAAAAAGTCGTACCCTTATCCAACTTAAAGGGGTTGTAAAGGTTCAGGTTTTTTCACCTTAATGCATCCCATGCAATAAGGTAAACAAACATCTTACGATCACTGGCCCCCCAGTTTTACTTACCTGAGCCCTGGAAAGTCCTGCGTCACGAATGCGCTCTTCTTTTGCTCCGTCTTCTCGGCTCTTCATTGGATAGATTGATAGCAGCACAGCCATTGGCTCGTGCTGCTGTCAAACAACTCCAATGATGCAAGGGCCAGGGCCGAGTCCTGTAGTCAGCGGCTATGGACGCAGAATACAGGTCTCGGGAGCGTGCCCGCAAGGTAGCCCCCTTGGGAGAGCACTTCCCAAAGGGGGTTATCAGAAGCGGGGAGAAGCTGAGACTGCAATCGAGGGACCCCAGAAGACGAGGATCGGGGCCACTCTGTGCAAAACAAGCTGCACAGTGGAGGGTATGACAGGTTTGTTATTTAAAAATAAAAATCTTCGAACCTTTAGTGTCACTTTAAAGTTCAGTTCAGCACTGTCTGTGCCTGTCTGCAGCAGCTCTTCTCACCTCTCTCTCCTCACAGGTGGTCCAGCAGCAGCAGTAGCCGAGCCGTGCTGTGTGCGTCTATGGATGCACACAGTTTGGCTCAGGAGCGAGTCTGCCCGTGCGCCCCTTAGGGTTGCACCAATATCAGTACCAATACTAAGCATTTGCACAAGTACTCATGAAAAACCTGAAACCGATACCTTTGCAGTGTAATTTGAGCCCATACAAACTGAATGGGCTCAAATCGCACTGCAAAAAATTGCATGCAATTTGTACAGGAATGCGGTGCAATTCCTGTCTGAATCACATGTGGTTTCCCGCACCGCTCCTGTGTGAACCAAGGCTTGTCGGGTTTACGCAGGAGCAGTGCAGCAAACAACAAGCAATTTGGACAGGAATTGCACCACATTCTTTTTCAAATCCTATGCGATTATTTGCAGTTCGATTTGAGCCCATTCATTCTGTATGGGCTCAAATTACACCACAAAAGGTAACAGTACACTGTACTGGCGAGTACTTGAGCACAAGTATTGGTACTCGTGGATTAAAAAATAAAAAAGGCATCTGTGCAACCCTAGCGCCCCTCTATAGCAAGCGCATGCAGAAGGGGAGAAAAACATGCCAGTGGGGGACCCCAGAAAAGGAGGTTCGGAGCCGCTCTATGCAATACCATTGCAAAGAGCTGGTAATTGCAACATATTTAATATTTTAAGAGAACAAAAAAAAAAAAAAAAAAAAGCTTTACACCTGCTTCAAGTCCGATTTGTTTGGCTAAGCCCAGTCTCCTTTGCATAACCTTGTTACATTGAGGATTTTAGATTGTGTAACTTATGTGTCTCTTTTTAAATAATGCTGTGAGGCAAGTACAGATATAAACAATACTAAATCTATATTCTCTATCTGCTACAACATTTCTATAACAGAAATTTCAACACCTGTCTGTCACAGCTAGTTCTACCACATTCTAAGGCCCACCTAAGACCTTAGCAGCTGGGCGGACGTGCAGATACAACCGGACTTTAGTAATTGCCATACATAAACTAGCAAGATGCAGCTTATGCTGGATTCTGACAGGCCTAACATATTACACAAAGATACAAAGCAATGTCTAACCTGCCCTTTCTCCCCCCACACAGATGATGTGACTTGGCTAAAGTGAACTAAAAGCATAGTTCACCCTTTGAAAAATAAATGTGTATGTGAGAAAATTATATATATATATATATATATATATATATATATATATATATATATATATATATATATATATATATATATATATATATATATATATATATATATATATATATATATATATATATATATATATATATATATATATACACATATATATACATACACACACACACACACACACTTTTTAAAAAGTGAGTACACCCCTCACATTTTTGTAAATATTTTATATCTTTTCATATGACAACACTAAAGAAATGACACTTTGCTACAATGTAAAGTAGTGAGTGTACAGCTTGTATAACAGTGTAAATTTCCCTCAAATTAACTCAACACATAGCCGTTAATTTTGAAACCGCTGGCAACAAAACTGGAGTACACCCCTAAGTGAAAATGTCCAAATTGGACCCAAAGTGTCAATATTTTGTGTGGCCACCATTATTTTCCAGCACTGTCTTAATCCTATTGGGCATCACCAGAGCTTCACAGGTTGCCACTGGATTCCTCTTCTCCATGATATCATGGAGCTGGCGGATGTTAGAGATGTTGCGCTCCTCCACCTTCTGTTTGAGGATGCGCCACAGATGCTCAATAGGCTTTAGGTCTGGAGACATGCTTGGCCAGTCCATCACCTTTACCCTCAGCTTCTTTAGCAAGGCAGTGGTCGTCTTGGGAGGTGTGTTTGGGGGTCGTTATTTTGGAATACTGCCCTGAGGCCCAGTCTCAGAAGAAAGGGGATCATGCTCTGCTTCAATATGTCGTAGTACATGCTGACATTCATGGTTCCCTCAATGAACTGTAGCTTCCCAGTGCCAGCAGCTCTCATGCAGCCCCAGACCATGACACTCCCACCACCATGCTCGACTGTAGGCAAGACACACTTGTCTTTGTACTCCTCACCTGGTTGCCGCCACACATGCTTGACACCATCTGAACCAAATAAGTTTATCTTGGTCTCATCAGACCACAGGACATGGTTCCAGTAACCCATGTCCTTAGTCTGCAGGTCTCAAACTGTTTGCAGGCTTTATTGTGCATCATCTTTAGAAGAGGCTTCCTTCTGGGACAACAGCCATGCAGACCAATTTGATGCAGTGTGCGGTGTATGGTCCGAGCACTGACAGGCTGACCTTCAACCTTCAACCTCTGCAGCAATGCTGGCAGCACTCATACGTCTATTTCCCAAAGACAACCTCTGGATATGACGCTGAGCACGTGCACTCAACTTCTTTGGTCGTCCATGGCGATGCCTGTTCTGAGTGGAACCTGTCCTGTTAAACCGCGGTATGGTCTTGGCCACTGTGCTGCAGCTCAGTTTCAGGGTCTTGGCAATCTTCTTATAGCCTAGGCCATCTTTATGTAAAGCAACAATACCTTTTTTCAGATTCTCAGAGTTCTTTGTCATGAGGTGCCATGTTGAACTTTCAGTGACCAGTAAGAGAGTGAGAGCGATGACACCAAATTTAACACACCTGCTCCCCATTCACACCTGAGACCTTGTAACACTAACAAGTCACATGACACCAGGGAGGTAAAATAGCTAATTGGCCCAATGTGGACATTTTCACTTAAGGGTGTACTCACTTTTGTTGCCAGCAGTTTAGACATTAGTGGCTGTGTGTCAAGTTATTTTGAGGGGACAGCAAATTTACACCGTTATACAAGCTGTACACTCACTACTTTACATTGTAGCAAAGTGTAATTTCTTTAATGTCACATGAAAAGATATAATAAAACATTTACAAAAATGTGAGGGGTGTACTCACTCTTGTTATAGAGATTAATATATAGATAGAGAGAATTTATTTTATTTTTTTCACTGGAGGCTGGAAAGCATTGCACCCACAAACCCACTAACACAGTTTATGGGTGGGGTGGAAGACTATCACTATGAATGTAATGTGAAACATGGCAAAAAACAGTTATCCTTTAAAAGGCATTCATTAGTAAAATAGGCCATGCAGTATTCACGCATTTCCCATCTTTTTTATCCTGACTAGCAGAACAGCCATTTTAGGTTTGCAGTTAAAGTGATTGTAAACCCCGCTTTGTGATTTTTACTTACAGGTAAGCCTACAATAAGGTTTACTGTACCTGTAGGTAAAAGGAATATCTCCTAAACCTATACGGTTTAGGAAATATCCACCCTGAATGCAGCCACTGACGTCAGCGGTGCATGCGTTCTGCAGGTACGGCTTACCGTGTTGGAACTTCAGCGCTTCTTGCTGGAACCGAGGACGTCACTGCGGCTCCAGCCTCTCACAGTGCCGGAGCCTGCGATCCCGGAAGAAAAGACGGGAGAAGGTCAGCACTCTCAGCTGTGACCGGGCACCACTGAGAGGGATTACCAACACATTAAGCCTTTGTCTTGCAGGGTTTTTTTTTTTTTTTTTTTTTTTTTTTTTTTTTAAGTAAATTAAGCCATGTATTAAGCATTTCCCATCCTTTTTAACCCGACTAGCAAAACAGACATTTTTAAGTCTGGAGTTAATGGAGTTTTTTATTTCAGCTGAAAAATTATGAATCATGATCTGAGGTCAACCACGCCATACCGCATAAAATGCCTTTTCTCTTTCAAAGAAATGTGGAGAGGTTCTTCTGCCTGTGTGTTAAGGTTTCATCAATTTCTTTCGATAAAATGTTGACTTCTTCACCTAACACAATGCTCCTCAAGTAGATTAAAATATGTGCATTCCCTTTATAAAGCCAGTGTTTCACAATTCACAAAGTCCCTTTCAATGAGGGTCACTTTATGTCAAGTAATCATTTAAAAGTGGCCATTTACTACTTGTAAAACTATGCTTGTTCCAGAATGGAGCTGGTTAGGGGTATTACAAACAATGCATTGAAGGGTTTTAGCAAGCAGCATGTGCAGGGAAGGAGTGTGTGTGTGTGTGGGTGGGGGGGGGGGGGGGGGGGGGGATGACAGCAGACAAGTAAAATGTTGATGTTCAATTATTACCAAAAAAACATTTTTCCATGTAAACATTGCATTGACGCAATAGTCTATATTCAAAAATTTCATTAGACTAAAGTTTCCTTTTACAGTATCAAAATTAATTTGTTACACAAAACTTTTTTTCATTGTTTATAACAAAAACATATATTTTTTTTAATACTACAGTAAGGAATGTGGCTGTTTCAATGTAATTACCGTATATACTCGAGTATCAGCCAACCCGAATATAAGCCAAGGCACCTAATTTTACCACAAAAAAAAAAAAATGGGAAAACATATTGACTCGAGTATAAGCCTAGGGTGAGAAATGCGCAGCTACTGTAAGTGGAAAAGAGGGTCCACAATGCCCATTTGCAGCCTCACTGTGCCTATTTGCATGCCTCACTGCCCATTTGCAGCCATAGGTCCCCCAAACTTCAAACCTCGGTGGTTAAGGGTTCCTAGATGTCACCTAGCTGCAGCCAAAGGGTCCCGAAATGACATTGCTGCAGATGGACACAGATGACCGACTTTGGGGCCCTGCATCTCGGGGGCACTTGGTGCTAGGAACCCCATCTTTGGATCTGTTGTACTGCTTCCACTGGGTTGGCATACCAAATTTGGGGTTCCTAGTACCAAGTGGCCCCAAGATACGGGGCCCCAAATTCGGGTTGGAAATTTTAATTTTTTTTGCTGCAGTAAAGTATAAGCCGAGAGGGGCACTTTCAGCACAAAAAAAATTTACTGAAAAACTCGGCTTATACTCAAGTATATTACGGTAAATAACTGAAACCCTAGGCTATTGAGCCTATGAAATGTGTGACATGGAAACATTTTATTTTTGGTATGCGTTTCATTACAAAATAGTTACTAATGAATCTGGTCTGCACTCACAATAGCGTTGCTGCATGATCGGGTAACCCTCGAAATGGAGACCAACTCTCAAAAACAAAAAACTAGAGTAGATAATATAGCAATTTATTATCAGAACCCCCTTTGTATAAATGATCTCAAAAAACTATTTGTGCTTTCCTATAATGGAAAGCATTTGTTCAGGTCAGTTTAAAGTATGATTTAGCATTTGGAAAAAAAAAAAAAAAAATTGTATACTAGTATAATAAATGTACTTTTAGCCAGTAGAAGTATACCTTGCGGTACACACCTACTCGTTGGAAAACTTACACCTAGCACATATCTACCACCCAAAACACCATCCTAATTAGCTACCAAAAATAGATTTTTTTTTTTTTTTTTTTTTGGGGGGTGGAATGTGAAAAATCTTTTTTTCCTTTAGTTTAGATTATTCTGTTACCTTGGCTCTGGTCATAATCTGAGTTTTGAGACAATATTCCAAGGTCTTCCTTTGAAGTTGATTCTTTATATACTCCTATGGTGAATCTATTGAAGAATAACTGATGCAGGTTTTCTGTGTACTGTACATGATGGTGATGGGTCAGAAGGAGAAGTGGAAAGCCAAGTGGCCACTTGTCACACTTGTGTATTGGGGATAGGGGTGGTTAGGTGAACAGTATGTTTACTATTTGTAACCCAGTAAATAACCAAAAAGGGAATCAAAATATCCCACCTACCCAAAATAGAGACAGTTGTGGTTAAAGGATAAGTTCACCTTTGGAACATGTTACATATTCTGTAAAGAATGAGTGTAACCACTAATGCCTGCCCCTAGGTACACCCCTCCGCGCTGATTGGATATATTTCTTCTCAATAAGTTGGATAAATAAAATAAATAAATAAATATACCAATATATAAAAATATAAATATATAAAATTAGTATAAATATTAAACACCACAGTCGGTAATAGCAGCCGCTTAAAATGTGCAAAGTATGAAAATATGGCAATTTTATAAAAACCGTCCTTCCTATATAAAGTCTCTATAATATTGCAGCAGCGCTTATGTCCTTATTCGCACCGAGGACTATACGGTAAATCACAGATGAAAGAAGATGAGTGAATATTTCAATCGCTACTGTAAAAGTTCTTTCCGTGCAAAATAATCAGTATCCACCGAGAATTCCACCAGGTATTCACCACGTGCGATATAAATTCCCTGGAGAGCATTGCAATGTCAGGCTCCTGCACACGTTTCCTACAGCATTGTTGCCCGTACCTCTATACTAAGGTGACCAGATTTTTAAAATGAAATCCAGGGACATTTCTTTTTTTATTGACAAATGGTCAACTAATTTATACACATTTTTCCTCAAATTATATATGCAGTCAGTGGTGAAGCGTGGGTTGTCTGCGCACGGGACAAGACAAGAAATTTGTGCCCACTAACCTGCAGATTTTTAGCACTTCCTGAGTCCCTTCCACTAGTACATTAGTACTGACCAACCTGATTCCAATACTAACCTACCTGACCACTACACTGACCTACCTTATTCCTACACTGACAACCACACTAACCTACCCGATTCCTACACTGACCACTACAAACCGGGGAAGTCTCGTCACCCTACTGGGGGAGGCATGCTGCGCATGGCCGGGGCACAGTTATAATTTTGTGCCCCCCCCCCCCTAATTGTTGCACCTCGGGCAAGAGTACCCCCTCCCCATGCCACTCCAATCCGGGGACAAATCCAGGGACAGACTGGCTCTGGGGACAGTGTCCTCAGTCTGGGGACTGTCCCCAGAAACCGTGAATGTCTGGACACCCAACTCCTATACAGGCTGTCATTTTTACATCTGTGGGCAATGTGAATGAACTATAGGCGAGCTGGGGTGGGGGGGGGGGGGGGGATAAGTTGCAGTTGCTGGATCATGTTGCATGGTTGCCATAAACAAGAGTGGAATATGTAACATATGATGAAAATATGGCAATTTTATAAAAACAGTCCTTCCTATATAAAGTCTCTATAATATTGCAGCAGCGCTTATGTCCTTATTCGCACCGAGGACTATACGGTAAATCACAGATGAAAGAAGATGAGTGAATATTTCAATCGCTACTGTAAAAGTTCTTTCCGTGCAAAATAATCAGTATCCACCGAGAATTCCACCAGGTATTCACCACGTGCGATATAAATTCCCCGCATGGGGATGCACTCACCAGACCCAAGTTAAAAATACGCCCATCAAATAGGTTTATCCAGCATCAGCGTTTCTCCACTCCTTATCTCCTTATGCAGCAGACATAGCAGGAACATACACCAATTCCCCTCATATAAAAAGAAGGTTGCATATAGTGTGATACTGTATAAAAGATTTTATTGGGTATAAAACTTCCCCCCCTTAGTACATAAATGCGTACCCTGCATCAATAAAAATCAAGCGTTGTATTAGTACTGTGCCTGTTAAGGTGCTTTAGCCCCGCCGGAACTGGTGTTATCACTCGGCTGTATAGAACAGTGCTCAGCTTCCTGCTGCCTAGTCCCTGGAGCGCACGTTTGAGGCGCAGAACGTCACTTCCGGTCGTCGGTCACTGCCCTGACATTTCGTCACATCCAGACTTCTTCTGAGGGCGCCCTGCATCCCCATGCGGGGAATTTATATCGCACGTGGTGAATACCTGGTGGAATTCTCGGTGGATACTGATTATTTTGCACGGAAAGAACTTTTACAGTAGCGATTGAAATATTCACTCATCTTCTTTCATCTGTGATTTACCGTATAGTCCTCGGTGCGAATAAGGACATAAGCGCTGCTGCAATATTATAGAGACTTTATATAGGAAGGACTGTTTTTATAAAATTGCCATATTTTCATCATATGTTACATATTCCACTCTTGTTTATGGCAACCATGCAACATGATCCAGCAACTGCAACTTATCCCCCCCCCCCCCACCCCAGCTCGCCTATAGTTCATTCACATTGCCCACAGATGTAAAAATGACAGCCTGTATAGGAGTTGGGTGTCCAGACATTCACGGTTTCTGGGGACAGTCCCCAGACTGAGGACACTGTCCCCAGAGCCAGTCTGTCCCTGGATTTGTCCCCGGATTGGAGTGGCATGGGGAGGGGGTACTCTTGCCCGAGGTGCAACAATTAGGGGGGGGGGGGGGGCACAAAATTATAACTGTGCCCCGGCCATGCGCAGCATGCCTCCCCCAGTAGGGTGACGAGACTTCCCCGGTTTGTAGTGGTCAGTGTAGGAATCGGGTAGGTTAGTGTGGTTGTCAGTGTAGGAATAAGGTAGGTCAGTGTAGTGGTCAGGTAGGTTAGTATTGGAATCAGGTTGGTCAGTACTAATGTACTAGTGGAAGGGACTCAGGAAGTGCTAAAAATCTGCAGGTTAGTGGGCACAAATTTCTTGTCTTGTCCCGTGCGCAGACAACCCACGCTTCACCACTGACTGCATATATAATTTGAGGAAAAATGTGTATAAATTAGTTGACCATTTGTCAATAAAAAAAGAAATGTCCCTGGATTTCATTTTAAAAATCTGGTCACCTTAGTATAGAGGTACGGGCAACAATGCAGGAGCCTGACAGGAGCCTGACATTGCAATGCTCTCCAGGCTCCCATTTTAAAAAAAGAACACACATTTTTACCTGCAAAAAAAAGGATGTGCATTTATTATTATGTAAAGGTGAACTTAGCCTTTAAAGTCGTTCATTAGTGGTAGCAAATGTTTTCTTTTACCAGACTTGTAAAACAGTAAACCGTGGTTATTTATGACTCAAGCCTGCTGTGGGGAGTGGTGGCTTCCCTTTTTGAACTAAATACCAGTAAATACCTTGCAAGAAATAAAGCCTACAGTTCATTTTTTTTTTTTTTTTTAACATTAGCTGCAACAAATGTTATCTCTTAGCACACTGGTAATACAATAATTATCTGGGAATCACGCCCAAAGTCTAAAATGTCACAGTAGCCGTTTTAAATATTTTTTTAATTTACCTTCATAGACAGCGCAATCAAAGCCCCTTCTGTTGGCTTGCCTATTAATGTATTATTCCTTATTTCTGCATCATTACACACACATCCTGCCTGTAACAAGAAAAGGTTTAAATAAAAAGGTTTTAAGCATACAAAGGGAGTATCCACGTATATATTCACACTTTTGGCTTATTAATGTATCCATGTACTTATTATAGTTATAATAGTAGTTTTCAAAGTGGAAGCATGTCACTGGTGTAGATTACAGGCTATATTTTTCACATTTGTATGAACTTTTTAGTAAGCAAATGAAATTAAGAGGGATCATAATTTTCTTTAATTTAAGAGTAAACATCCATCTATTAGCCATGTGCTTTTATCTGGTTTGTGAAAAGTAATAGAACTATATTCAGAGATCAGGGGTTTACTACAGTGGGTCCCATAGCAAAATCCCTAAGCATATCTAAAGCTTAAACTTTTTGTTTACCGTATATACTCGAGTATAAGCCGAGTTTTTCAGCACATTTTTTTGTGCTGAAAGTGCCCCCCTCGGCTTATACTCGAGTCAAGCACTTTTCTGCAGCAAAAAAAAATTTTTTCGACCTGACTTTGGGGCCCCGTATCTCGGGGCCACTTGGGTCTAGGAATCCCAAATTTGGTGTGCCAACCCAGTGGACCTAGCACTATAACATATCCAAAGATGGAGTTCCTAGCACCAAGTGGCCCCGAGATACGGGGCCCCAAAATCGGTTCGGAAAATGTCATTCTCTGCTGCAGAAAAGTGCTTGACATTTTCTGACCCGAATTTGGGGCCCCATATCTCGGGGACACTTGAAGCTAGGAACCCCAAATTTGGCATTCAAACCCAGTTGAACTAGCACTACAACATATCCAACGATGGAGTTCCTAGCACCAAGTGGCCCCGAGATACAGGGCCCCAAAGTCGGTTCAGAAAATGTCATTTTCTGCTGCAGAAAAGTGCTTGAGATTTTCTGACCCGAATTTGGGGCCCCATATCTCGGGGACACTTGGTGCTAGGAACCCCAAATGTTGTATTCCAACCCAGTGGAATTAGCACTACAACATATCCAAAGATGGGGTTCCTAGCACTAAGTGACCCCGAGATACAGGGCCCCAAATCGGTCAACTGTGTCCATCTGCATGGGCACAGTGAGGCTGCAAATGGGCATCGTTGACCCTCTTTTCCACTTACAGTAGCTGCGCATTTCTCACCCTAGGCTTATACTCGAGTCAATAAGTTTTCCCAGTTGTTTGTGGTAAAATTAGGTGCCTCGGCTTATATTCGGGTCGGCCTATACTCGAGTATATACGGTACTTTTTTTTTTTAAGCAGAGGAAAGTGTTGAAACCCCATCACATTTCTATTGCGGTCTGTGTTCCCGCAGGGTAGATTCACCACATATTGGAAGGTTCCCCTTTATTTCGTTGACAGCATCTGTCTAACAGGGGATTTCACCTCACTTTGGAGAAAATTCTGTGTTCCGTTATGACTCCATGGCAGGGGTATTAAAGTGGTTCTAAAGCTACTTCTAAAGTTTTGCCTATAGTTCTACTTGAAAGGAACATCACAAAAACAGAACATAAACGTGGCAAATACAGTAGTTGTATTTAGAGGTGCACCGAATGGAAATTTTGGTGACAAAAACAAAACAAAAATGCAGGATGCACTTGGGTGAAAACTGAAAATGACAGTTTAAAAAAATAAATAATTTATGTATATATATATATATATATATATATATATATATATATATATATTATATTATATATATATATATATATATATATATATATATATATATATATATATATATATATATAGTTGTATTATATTTGATTTTTTTAACTAATAGTATCAATTTAAATTAACATGAATTGATATATCGGCCATAATAGGCACCTTTAGTGCAAAAAAAGGTCAAGAAATGTATCCCTTTAAATTCTATGTCTACACACTGGTCCGTGGCTTCCAATGTGGTGTTAAAAATCCTGCACCTCCCAGTTCAAATGCATTAAAAAAGGCATCTTTAATGCACCCGTGCTGTTTTTGAGTCACATGACCTATGAAAAACACATAAGTGCAGTAGACCATGGTAAAATGGTGGCAAAATCGTGTGCGTTTTTGGTGCCATTATCGGGACATTTTTCTCTTAATCGGCCTAAAGCCGATACTACCGCTTTCGGCAGCTGAAATTGTGGTGCATCTCTAGTTGTACAGGGGGGTCCCCAGGTTACAAAAAACTGTTAGGGACTGTCCTCCTGTTTGTAAATCGGAAATGTTCGCAAGTCGGCTGCGCATGCACAGAACGACAATTACAGACATTTCCGATGTTCCACCGAATGCCGTTCTGCGCATGCGCGACAAATTACGGACATTTTCGATGTTCCGTCGAATGTGCTTCTGCACATGCGCGGCAAATTACGGACATTTCCGCCATTTTCCGTCATTTTCCGTGGCTCAGTTTGGCCGCGCATGTGCAGAACAGTCGATGTCCGTGCAGAACGGCAGAGGGTCCCTGCAGCGCCGGTTCGTAAGTAGGAGCTGTTCATAGATCAGGTGTTCGTAAGTCGGGGACCCCCTGTATTGATAGCTTTCATTATGTGAATCTTTTATTTATGCTCTTTTTCACATTTAATTTCAGACCAAGCCAAGACAAAAGCAATAGTGACAAAGGTTGGAACAAACCAAAAGCACTAATCATCTTTTATTCAGATGTTCATATTTTTTTTTTTCTCAAAATTCGCTGCAGCTGCCCAAGAACCGGAGATTTTATTGCCCTGTTGCCTTTGAAGCCTAATGCCTAGTACATACGATCAGGAAAAAAATAAAAAATAAATAAAAAGACAAAATAAATACAGCTTTTAAAGCAATCGTATGATAATCTGCTCATTAGTACAAGACTTTCGAGAGCTGATCACGACAGTTCATGCAAAATTGTCCAAAAGGGACAAAAACACAAACAAAAAAACCTGTACGATAACAGAACGTCCGATTTTCGTTTAATCAGTACAGTAGTATTCTTTTGGGGATAAAAAAAAAAAAAATCTGAAGACCAAGACCACGCATGCTCAGAAACAAAAGAATATATAACAAATATATATGACACAATTACATCACTTCTGAAGCTGTGATCTGTCGTACGAGAATTGTCATAACTTTAGAAATCTCTTCCTTTTCGAAATGACACTAGCATGCAACAAAAAAAAAAAATAAAAATAAATGGACGGTCATTCGTCCGATAATCTCATCGTGTGTACGAGGCTTAAATGGGTACACTTCTGCCAGTGCATCTTAAAGTTTGTCTGTCATTTTGCAACATTGCAACATATTACCACCCGTTTTAAATCTATCTTAATCATCCCTGTGTATCCAGGTCTCAAAGCAGTAGTACGCTCAGCTATGGCTGGCATTAAGAACATTTCATGGACTATGGAAAGCTGTGTCACACTGTGGATGTATCTTGCCAGGGAATGCTGACCTCTAACACAATTCTACAGTATAGGATGTCTTACTGCCCATTATTCTGGTGTGCTGACCTCTTTACCTTGTGTTATGGATGCGAGCGATACAGCTAGCTGAGGCACTAGACAGACAATGTAGATATTCGTAATAAATAATGTATTATCCATACAAGGGATCATTGTGATAAATGTCTTTACAAGAGAATGTGTAGTTGCAATTCATTTATTTAACTGCAGTTCTGTCTCTAGGTCAAACGCTTGACCTGGCATTAATCAGATTGCCTACACAGTAAAGAACTAGGAGGCAAAAGATAAAACAGGAAAAATAAATAAAAAAATACTTACTTCAACTACTTTGCTGATGGATGTACTGCAAAAACCATGAATAATATCACCGTCAACAGTAACTTCACCAAATCGGTTGTAGCCAACACCAGAAACCTTGTAAACAAATAGCAAAATGTATTAAACTCAATATGGCTGAAAAAGGACCAACAGTCATCAAGTCCAACTAGAATGCATTTTTTTTTTTTTTTTTAAGTCTATATGTATTTAGACGTTATACAATTTTATTATAGATGATATTTGATTTAAAAATGAACAGTATGGGTTAGCTTGAAGTTAAAGCTTGACTGGTGATTTGCTTTGGCTGACTGAACCCTCAGTAAGCTGGTTTATACACGAATCAAAAATCGGCAAGTTCAGCAGGAACTGGCCGAACTCTGATCACTCGGTGGGCCGTTACTCAACAGAAGTCGAGTTTGATCACCTTCTGTCGAAGAGACATGCTGGAAAACATTTCTCGATCAGCAGCTGCAGGAACTGCTGTTAGAATATAATGTCCCGGGGGTGAAGGTCCCTCCATCCACCTCTAGCTGAATGAAAAAAAAAAAACAGTGTAGGGCCAGCGGCAGCCATCTGATGAGTCTTGCTGAATGAAGAGTGGCTGGATGACTCATTCAGTTCTGGACACAATGGCTTTCTTTTAAATTAGTTGAGAGCTAAAATTTCCCACAAACTAACCAAAATTCAAGCTGTGGGTGGCCCCTGCGACACCGCCTGGCATAACAAATCAAGAGATCAAAAGGTGCCTGGTGGAAAGAAGGGAGGCCATACATGAATCTTCTCACTCTTGTGAGAGTTTGCCAGTCATTGAGTCATAAGAGGGCCAATGAGAGTTGCAGGGCTGCCTCTCTGACTGTACAAATCCAGGACATGAACAGGCAGCAGCTTCAGCTGCCCACACAGTTAAAATGACTGCAGCCAGACTTAGTGGAGGGAGATTTCTGCAGCATAATTAGCAAGTACAGAATCAGAGTATATATAAAATAATATGCAAAGTGGTTGGAGGGAAGCTTCAGAATTACAAATTATGTGAGCAGACTGCAGCTCTTCTTTAATACGTCACATGGAAAAAGATTAAAAAATGTATAACATTAAGTTGCAATATTTCATATTTACCCAACTAAAATAGGAAAAATTCTGACCATGAAAAAAAGTATACATGTGCAAAACTAATTTTTTTTTTTTTTTTTTTTTTTTTTTTTATATAATACAAAAAATAAGAATTTTGTCAATATAGTTTTCCAATATTATTTTACAATTACAATGTCCAAATTTGTTCAAGCTTACAGAAAGATTTGACTCTGTATAGGATAAACCATACTACAATAAGCCTGTGAAAATTTTAACAAAAAAACAAAAGATCTATAAAATAGAGAAATATGTAGAACTATAGAAAAAAAAAAATTAGGATTTTTGACCATAAAATAATTTTTATAGAGTACACTATAGGCAACACGGGATAGGTTTTCAGGTACACTGGGTTAAGCTAAAAAACTTGCCAGATGAAAACGAAATCTTGATAAAAACGAAAAAAGTTTTTTCTTCTCTCAGAGGAGTGAGAACTCCATTCTCATAGGACAGCAAAAAAGAGGCATGCTGGGAGTAGAAGGGATCATTTTGCCAGCAATCTCCAGAAGGGAGCAGAATAACCCAATGTACCCAAATACTCATCCTGTGTCCTGTAATGTACAAAGAAATAGGTCTATTACCTTTTCTAAGTATTAGAAACTTTTGATGCCAGTATGGGTTCCTACTCTTTAATGTGTCAGCTTTGAGCCGATAAAATATCCTCCAACTCATTGCACTGATGCCTTTGTACTTTCCAATTTTAATACATATGAAACATGGTTCTGCACTTCTCAGGCCACTTAACACGACCACCACCTGCCTCACTGTTTTAAGTGTTTTGGCTGACTAAATGGTATCTAGATACATCAGTTCTCATTAAGCACTGATCTTTAGTGACACGGCAGTAATTCAAGCTGTGTGTCCATTGCCAATAAAACCTGGAAGCTGAGAGAGGGGGGGGATAGAAAATTAAGTATATTATCCTTTAACCGCTTCAGCCCCGGAAGATTTTACCCCCTTCCTGACCAGAGCAATTTTTGTGATTCGGCACTGCGTCGCTTTAACTGACAATTGTGCGATCCTGCGACGTTACACGCAAACAAAATTGGCGTCCATTTTTTCCCCACAAATAGAGCTTTCTTTTGGTGGTATTTGATCACCCCTGCAATTAATTAATTCTTCTGCTATCAACAAAAAAAAAAAAAAAAAAAAAAAAGAAGGAGCAAAATTTTTGGGAAAAAAAAAAAAAAAAAAAAGCAACAACATTTTTTACTTTTTGCTATAAAAAATATTCCCCAAAAATATATAAAAAAAAGCAAAAATTTATTTTCCTCAGTTTAGGCCGACATGTATTCTACATATTTTTGGTTAAAAAAAAAAAAAAAAAATTAAAAAAAGAAAACGCAATAAGCGTATATTGAGTGGTTTGCGCAAAAGTTATAGCGTCTACAAAATAGGGGATAGTTTTATGGCATTTGTATTAGTAATGGCGGTGATCTGCGATTTTTATCGTGACTGCGACATTATGGCAGACACATTGGACACTTTTGAGTCTATTTTGGGACTATTGTCATATGTCATATATACAGCGATCAGTGCTATAAAAATGCACTGATTACTGTGTAAATGAGACTGGCAGGAAAGGGGTTAAACACCAGAGGGAATGATCAAGGGTTTAAGTGTGTCCTAGGGAGTGATTCCAACTGTGTGTGGGGGGGGGGGGGGTGGGCTTTCACTCACATGACAGCGATCACTGCTCCCGATGACAGGGAGCAGTGATCTGTCATGTCACAAGGCAGAACAACTCTGTCATGTCTGTGGCTCCGTGACACGATCGCAGGGACACCGGCGAACGCCGAGTCGGCGGGTCCCAGTTGCACTGTATGCGGCGGGCGCGCCCACTAGCCCCGCCAATTAAAAGGGACGTACAGGTACATCCATTTTCCCACCGCTGCCATTGTGCCGACGTATATCGGCGTGCAGAGGTTGGCAAGTGGTTAAAGAAAGTCAATGTAAAAAAAGAATAAAAAATAAAATACGGGTGCCGTCATTGCTGCCATTCACCTAAAAAAAAGCGAATTGCCTGAAGTCTTGGGGAATCTCAGACCTTAGTAATGACTGACCTTGAACAAGCATGCAGCCACTGAAGAAAAAAGATCTAGATAAAGGACTCAAACAAACTCAGCAGATCAGTTTGACACCCAGGACACTAACATTTTCAGGAGAGGCCAGCAGCATTTACCTTTCAGAATATAACCTGTGTATTTATTAATAACTTGTAACTACAAAGAACGTATAACACAATTCTGTGCAACGCTTTATTAATGCACGGCTAAAATGTGGGCTTTTAAAGCCTGCAGGAATATTTGTTAATTATTTAAGTGCATTTAAAATGCCCCATCATATCAGTGAACGACAGGCATCTCTAGTTTCATATAGTTAAAAACCCATTAACCTGTTTAACACATACCTCAGCATGAATTCCATCAGATGTAAAAATGTGAGTTACAGTCATCTCATTCTTTGTTAATGTTCCAGTTTTGTCGGAGCAGATAACATTACAGCAGCCTGAAAGAAACATTTGTCACAGTGACGCCAATCTGGATCCAGAATGTGGGAGAAAAACAGCTTTGCAATTATATTAAGAAAAGACAAGCTGCAGAATGCTAACAAGATCAAAGCATGTTAAGAGGGTGACATATTCAAGGTCGTAAAAACACATTTAACATTTTCACTAACTTTGTTACTAATCATGAACATTATGAGCTTCTAACCCGGCGTTTCTCAACCTTTTATCAGTCAAGGCACCTTTTAAAACTAGGCACAAACTCAAAGCACCCCATTTTAAAACGTACAAAAATACTACACAACGTAGCAACATCCACACAGTTAGGACACTTAAAAAGGTAGAGGTGATTTATTCTTCCAAAGCAAATAGATCTTTGCATATTGGTACCGACTAGTATTCCAATGTTTATCTTCTCCCACACGTCTCTCCTTCGGCTAATGTGACCCCAGTGCTGAGAGGGGCAGAGGAGGTGCAAACAAGGATGCTGTGCAGGTGCCCAATGTCCTCCTTATCATCCAATGATGTCACTGGTTGTTGGGACCAGTGGCTGGAAATTTGTATTGGTGCACAGAGAAACCTGTGGCTTTGTGTAACTAAAAAGGCAGGCTTCATTCACCCACTACTTGTATGCAACTTTTGGGCAATTTTTTTTAGGCATTTTCCCCAAGGCACCCTGGTTGAAAAAGATAGTGTATGTAAGGGCGCTCTGAACTTCATGACCAAGCAAAGGGAATGCCTCTAATGAACCAGGAGTCTATATTAAGAGTCGTCTATATTAAGAGTCGTCTATATTAAGAGTCGTCTATATTAAGAGTCGTCTATATTAAGAGTCGTCTATATTAAGAGTCGTCTATATTAAGAGTTGTCTATATTAAGAGTCCTCTATATTAAGAGTCCTCTATATTAAGAGTCGTCTATATTAAGAGTCGTCTATATTAAGAGTCGTCTATATTAAGAGTCGTCTATATTAAGAGTCCTCTATATTAAGAGTCCTCTATATTAAGAGTCCTCTATATTAAGAGTCCTCTATATTAAGAGTCCTCTATATTAAGAGTCCTCTATATTAAGAGTCCTCTATATTAAGAGTCCTCTATATTAAGAGTCCTCTATATTAAAGGAGTCTTCCACACTTAGGGCTGCACTCATGGAGCAAAACGATCTCTAAATAGGAAACAAGAAAAACAAAAAAAGAAAGGCGCCTCTAAGTGTAGAATTAAAACTGTTTAATTTCCCCAAAAGGGTTAAAAACACTTACAGGATATGTAGATTGACGAGGCATATCGTTAGTATCCGTGTAGGTGGTCCGGCATGGATGAAGTCAATGGCGTGTGCAGGCTCCTTGTTTATCTTGTACCTTGGTTGAAAAAGGCTGTTCTAACCTAGCCCTGCCTCACGCACCAAATCAAAAGCTTGAATATTAGGTGGCAGGGGTACAAAGAAAATGTAAGCATGTGCTCTTGGGGATAGGGTATTAAAAAGAAAAAAAAAAAAAAACTGCTGCTTCGCCCTGAACAAGGTTTCCTGAAGGTTTTGTCTTTACTGCAATGGATAAATATACTCTGTCCCTAAAACTAAAAGGTTCCCAGCAAAAAAAAAAAGAAGGATTAAAACTAGAAATCATCAGTTCTAGAGTGCTGAATTCCCGATTCCCTACTTATTTTGAATGACAATTGCGTGGTCATGCGATGCTTTACCCAAACAAAATTTTTATAAAAACATTTTTTCCCCATGGAGCTTTCTTTTGGTGGTATTTTATCACCACTGGGGTTTTTATTTTTTGCGCTACAAATAAAAAAAAAAGCCTGAAAATTTGAAAGTGTAGCGGGTGTCTCACTCTATAACCCACGACCCCGCCAAGCTGGCCTGAACAATGTACACAGGCTTTCCAGCTCGAGTTAGGGAGAGCTGCCTGCCAGCAGCTGCAAGGGGGATTTTTAGTTAACCGCTTTAGAACCGGAAGATTTGGCTGCTCAATGACCAGGCCATTTTGCGATACGGCACTGTATTACTTTGACAATCGCTGTACCCAAACAAAATTTACGCTCATCTCTGCGGTTTTTATTTCTTGCACTATAAACAAAAAAAAGAGCAACAATTTTGAAAAAAAAAAAAAAAAAAAAAATATTTTGTACCTTTTGCTATAATATTCCCAATTTTTTTTTATTTTTTTTTAAAAAGCAAAACTTTTTTTTCTCAGTTTAGGCCGATATGTATTCTTCTACATATTTTTGGTAATAAAAATTGCAATAAAGCATATATTGATTGGTTTGCGCAAAAGTTATAGCGTCTACAAAATAGAGGATAGATTTATGGCATTTTTATTATTAGTTTTTTTACTAGTAATGGCAGCGATCTGCAATTTTTATTGTGACTGCAACATTATGGCGGACACATCGGACACTTTTAACACATTTTTAGGACGATTGACAATTATACAGCGATCAGTGCTATAAAAATGCACTGATTAATGTGTAAATTTCACCGGCAGGGAAGGGGTTAACACTAGGGGGCAATCAAGGGGTTAACTGTGTTCCCTCTGTGTGCGTTCTAACTGTAGGGGAAGGGGACTGACTATAGGAGATGACAGATAGTTAGTTCCTAATAGCTAGGAACCACGATCTGCATCTCACACAGGTCCCTGTTCTGCCTCTCGTGCCTGCTATCCTGCTTAAAGGAGCCAGCGTACAGCTACGACGGTTCATGGGATCGTGCCGACCTGCCGCAGTACAATGATGGCGGCTGGTCGGCAAGTGGTTAATGTAATGTGAGCTGACACACAGAGCTGTGTATTCATTAGCCTCTCTTGAGCCCCTATTGGCAGGAAGAAGTAGGCAAATTAAAGGCACAGTTACAGCAGCAAATCAGAGAGACTGTACTAAGCTGCAGGAAGCAGCTGCAATGGATTCTGGGACATGCAGATCCCTCGCTCAGCGGCTCCATCATCATCTGGTATTGAGAAAGGAACTACAAAAAGCCCAGGATGCTCTGTGACAGGAAAGAAAAGACTCCATTTTGTGTCCTGAGGAAAAGTCAGTCAGCCTTGAGGGAGGGAAGAGACCAGACCTGAGGGAAAGATGCCGTCTCTCGGATGATCTCCCCGCACGATTCTGGCCTCCACTACCAGTTGGGACATCCAGCCTGAGAGAGGGGGATCCCAGGTAAATATTGAGGTGCACCTACACCGATGGTGAACTGTTTCAGTGCGAGGGAACCGGTCAGGTCGCCAAGAGAGCCTTTCTGTTCCGGGACAATTGCTTGGGCCCTGATCGCAGGATTTGGTGAGGGCATTTCTGCCCACCTGCAGGGAACAGAGACAATGCACTACACAAGGAGTTGTTTCAACGCTGTATACAGAGGACATTGCTGGTAATCATCTTTCTGACACTTGTGTAGTCTAATCCCTTTATCCCTGTGGTACTACAATTCTGGGACATTGTCCTCTCACCTTGTTGAACAAAACCCTGTCTGTCTCACTTGATAATCTGGGCCAGTTGTGTTTGGCCCTGCTATCCAGGAGTTTAAGTGCACCAACGAAAGTGGCTAGCTGAAGACACCAAATCTTATCTTGCTTCAAAAAGGACTGAAACTACTAGTGCCACATGGATCTGCACACATACTCAGGGCTCTGTATATGCATTACGTGTGTGGGACAGTTTAAGTTAAGCTATTACCTGTTAATTTGTATAGAGTGTTTCAGGTTGGGCCTGTGGTGTCAGGGGACAGGAGAGAGAAGCCTGACACAAAGGGAGTCATTCCTCTGCTCTCCTCCTGCCTGGACTTGTAGAGCTAACCTGAGTAGAGGTAACCAATCCAATTTAAAGTGTCATATTGTGCTTCGTTTGCCATTTAAGTGTGCATCTGCGGTTGGGGACATTCTAGTGTTGGGAATCCCCTGAAAGCAGCTTGAGAGCTATATATTAGTACCGACTGGCACTGATGGGGCACTTATATGCAACACTGACCGGCAACCAATAGGTGGCACTAATGGGCACTCATTGGCTGCACTGGCCACTGATAGATGGCACTGATGGGCACAGAGTGCCATCCCTGATGGGCACTGATTTGCATACCTGGTGGTCCTGAGTGGGCATCCTTGGGTGGACATCCCTGGTGGTCATACTCAGTGGGTCTGCACTGATAATCAATGCGTTGATTATCAGCGCAGCCCCACAGTCAGGAGAGGAGCCTCTATTCGCGCCTGTCCGTGTGAGTAGAGGAAAAGCCAATAACCAGCTCTTCCTGTTTACACTGTGATCAAACACAGCTGATCACATGGTAAAGAGCCTACATCAGAGGCTCTTTACCAGGATCCGAGATGCGGTGTGTCAGACGCATCGCCGCGTGTTCTCAATCACAAGCCAAGTGCTAGACATCCCTCCCTATCATCTTTTTACTTTTGGTGTCAGGAAAACTTGTCAGAAGTGACTCATGCAGATAGGGAAGGAATGAGGCAGTGGACAGAAATGACACTTATCGCTCTGGATTGAGACAAGAACACATTATAGAGGCATATGCTTTGTTCATATTTCAGGTCTGAAGTTTACAACCACTTTAAGCGGAGAGTAAGATGTCCATTAGAGGGTCAATTAACAGTATGGTTTGATACCACTGGGTGTATAGGAAACATTGTACTATAGATATTAGGTTATCTATATGCAAAGTTTAAATGAAAGATCTCCAAACGTGGAAGAATTTTTGTGCCTGCAATTCCCTGTGTAAGGAAATCCCCACCCATTCCATGCAGAAAACACAGGATAGTTTGTCTATAAACAAAGATATGATAGAGGGTTATAGGTACATCCACTTATGTAGGAGGGATTTCCGTCCTACAAGGCATATGACAATGAGGCTTTGTTTACAACCTCTTGGAGATTTTGATATAGGAGATGGTAGTTAGGCCAAAAAGTGTGCATTCAGGGGTTAGAGGCAAGTCGTTTACTAAAGGAGTGGTAGCCTAAAGCACTACTGTGTTCCAAAATTGTTTTATGTGTCAACTTGAAGCTGGGGAAAATTCTTGGTACCCACATCATCTTTAAACTTTCTCTGGTTTAGAGCAAAATGAACAGCGAGTGATGATTCCTGACTGGTTGCAAGGTGTCCCTGCACTATAAATATTGGTACCTTTAAAAGCAACAGACTAAATTAACAGATTAAAAAAAAAATAAGACCAAGTGCATTATTTGATCTGGGGATTATCAAGATCAGGGGTCTCCAAACTTTCTAAACAAAGGGCCAGTTTACGGTCCTTCAGACTTTAGGGGGACAGGACATTGTGTGTCAGTGGGAGGAAAAGTACCCCATCGTTGGTGTCAGTGGGAGGAGTAATCTCCAACCGTTGGTGTGAGCGGGGGGAATAGTGCCCCATTGTCACTGCGGCCCCTACATATGCAATGAGACTATGAACAAAGCTGGTTACAAGCCTACTTAAAATGTGAGTGGAATGTTTTCCTTTTAACATGAATAAAAATCTTGATAATGCACCAGACAAGTGCGCTCTCTTTCTTAAAAAGTGTTTTTAAACCCAAAAGCAAACATTATATTGGAGCTTTCCAATTCTTATATGTAATGGCTATATTAGTTTTCTTTTTTAGGCTTCCCTTCTTTTATTTCCACCCGTGATCTGTTCAGTAAGTTTGTTGTTTTTCAAGAGAACAAACCCTCCTTAAAATGTATCAGTTAGGACTGTTGGGACAAACAATTTACCACTGACAGGGGTGCTTGCAATGATCAGCTTTTATTTATTCGTGTAAAACCTCTATCGCAAAAGGAAAAAAAACTGCCTGTGTAACTGCAGTGTGAGCTGAAGTTTGGCTTCAATTTGTTTGTGTATCTAAATCTGCTAGTACATCTAACACTCCCCTTCCCCAAATTAACAATGCTGCTGTCCAAAAGTGCCCCTGTACTCATTCATCCAGAATAGAGGCACTCTAATACAGAGGGTGAGGCAATAGAGGGGAAAAAAAGCCAAAATAGAAAACTAATACAGTCAGCACATCTAAGGACTGGTAAGCTGCAATATACAGTATTACATTTTTAGTTTAATACCACTTTAAGGTTTATTCAGACCATTCCTGTGCAGCTGTCAGAGGGCTGAAAAAACTGTTATCTTAAAATATTCAAAAAGCAGCGTCTCCATGAATATTAAGGCTGGCCATAGACGAAGCAAATTTCTTTCCTGCAACCACGGGTTGCAGGAAATAAATTCACTCAACCCCCCCCCCCCCATCAACACAGACAGTGCCAACAGGGGAATCCCTCCTGCAGAGCCATTGTGTTCTAGCAGGGGGAGCGGGGAAGCCGCCTGCTTCCTGAGAAAACAGCGATTGTTGCTAGAGACTATATAAGCCACTAGCAATAATTGCATGTAAAATCTGGCAGGCAGGTTGTACCCAAGTTGATCGATCAGTACATTCAGCTTGTCCATACATGGAGATTTAAACCGTCTATGGCCGGTTTAAGATGGACTGATGAGTGCAGAAATGTTGGTCCTATTGCTTTTATGGTTATATATTAACACATCCTGTTAATAAAAAAATAAAAAAAAGGGTTTGCAGAACTGTCAGGGTGAGCACAACACACAATTGCAGTGCAGGCTCGTATTCTGTTCTTTAAGGTGTCTGAATTACAAATCGATAAACTCTGCAGAATAAACAACCTTCTTTTAGACATCTACAGCAATCAATAACCCAAGTAGTGCAAAACGAATAGCCAAAGAGCTGTGGAAGACGTAAAACAGCCCATGTAATAAGATTTAAAAGTCTACTAGTGTTCAACAAGGTGCTATGAAATCATCTGTTTGATGTATCATCGGGTATCTTCATGAACTGTGAATCAATGTCTCCTTCCTGACACCATGCCAACTGTTTACACTTTCAGGCCTCTGAAAGTTCGGAGTAGTAATGCCAGATACTAAGCGCTACTACTAATTGAGGCAGGAACAGACAAGATAAGTGATATTATTTAATACAAAGCCATTGGCAGTAAATGTTAGTGAACATTGCAGCAGTTTAATGAAGCACAGCTTCTCTGAGAATTAATCTAGCCTAAGGGTGATGAAATGCCTGCAAGTCACTACATAGGACTGCAGGCAGTAGACAGACAGTCCAGAGCAATAGAACATATCAAATAATCAAAGTACAAACAAAAGTACCACTCTATGCAATACTCTCAGCCCAGTCAATCTATGAAGCACTGCCTGCAAAGCACTGGGGGATGCTGGGTGAATGCTATGAATTAGGATTGAATAAATGCATTGGCCAGACATGAGACTTGTGTATTAAAGTGTTACTAAAACCACAACAGTAAAACCTGTCTGTATATACAGAATAGAATGCTTGTTATACTCACTGTTCAACTTAAGGGGTTAACCCTTTGCATTGTGTAAAAAGGCTGTTTTATCCTGTATAATCAGATCCTCCCCCTCCCCGCACTGCCTATCTGGGGAAGGCCAGCTAACACAGGTAGAGTAGCTCACCTGCACATGCTCAGTTGTGTCTTATGCTGGAGAGAACATTTACTTGTCCTCAGAGATAGCCAGGTCACATGATATTGACATCACACATGTGGGCGTGTATACAGGCTGCAGTGGAAATCTCCTCTTTCCAGAACTCTCAGCACTGGAGAAACTCTGCAGTTTACCATGTAACTGTGGTATACAGATCCAAAAAAGGTATATAGTGGTAGTATTTTAATGTAAAAAGAAGATTTATAAGCTGTGAGCACTGTAGGGGGGCGGATGAACTATTTTCATATTACTGGGTTTAGTAACACTTAAGTGTTTGTCCTGTAAAGTATCCTGAGCAAAAAATAGCTACTGCAAATAGTGGCTCTGAAGTGATAACTGCCATGATTATTTTGAAACAGGAAGGGTCTTTGCTATTAAACATTTACATTTTCTACCTAGCTATACAGTCTGCTTGGTCTACATTGCCGCTTACAGCCTCAGACCCCCGAGAAGGTTAAATGGAATTGTGTGATTACAGAGCATGTAATCACCATAGACAGAAAACCACAAGATGGTGGTGGATCAGATGAAAAAAGTTTAATACTTCGTTAAAGTAACACATTTTCCATCTACCACCATTGTGGTGGCCTTAGACAAGCAGATGTCTCACTGTGAACATGCTCAAATGAACCGCCTTTTGCTTTAATGATAGCCTTTAGTCTGCTGGGATATGTCGCTACTAACTTTGCAAATTTAGACTTTGCAATATTTGCCCACTCTTTGCAGAACTGCTCAAGTTCAGTCAAATTTAACGGTGACCGTTTGTGGACTGCAGTCTTCATTCCACAGACTTTCAATGGGGTTTAGGTCTGCGCTCCGACTAGGCCATGCAAGGAGATTCACTGTGTGCTTTGGGTCATTGTCACATTGGAAGTTAAAACTTCTTCCCATTGACAACTTTCTGGCAGAGCGCAGCAGATTTTCCTCAAGAATTTGATGGTATTTTGCAAAACTCAGTCATGACTGCATGTGGCCTTCCTTGAGAAGTAGATTTTTTCTTGCAACCCTCCCATACAATCCACACTTGTAGAATTTGTGATGCTGTCACATGCTTTGTCATAAATCCCTGTAACTGCTTCAGAGTTGCTGTAGGCCTCTTGGAAGTCTCTTTGACCAGTTTCCTCCTGGTTCTTTCATCCAGTTTGGAGTGATGACCTGATCCAGGGAGGGTCTGTGTTGTACCAAATACCACTCCTTAATAATAGACTTCACTGTGCCTCTAGGCATTAATAAAGCCTTTGTATTTTGTTGTACCCTTCCCCTGACTTGTTCCTGTCCACAATTTTATCCCGAAGATCTTTTGACAGTGCCGTGCCACCCATAGTTGACTGTTTGCTTCAGTTGCACTACCAGACACTGAAATGCTGCAAAAAGGCTCTTTTCATGCTGAGCTAATCAAAATGATTACAGCTGATAACTTTGTGTGCCATTGAGGTGGTAATTGGCTACACCTGATTGAGTTTACAAGTCATTTTTAGGAGGGAGTGATCCTTTTTCCAACTCATTTTTTTGTATTTTTTTTGACATGTTAATTTTATATCTTTCACTTGGATGTTATAAGTCACACCAAGTAAATACTTCTGGATAAAACAAAAAAACTTTTTTTTTCCTTCATTTCAGGCTGCAAAGCAACAAAATCTGATATTAAAAGAGGGGTGATTATTTTCTATACCCACTGTATACGATTTATAATGACTATTAGTTCTACAATATCCAAGAGTCCAACTTGGGATCCAGATCTATCAGACTTATGGCCCGTACACACGATCCGAATATCGTACGAAAAAGGTCGTCCGAGGAAGTATCGTACGATTTTCGGATCGTGTGTACACTACTTTCGAAGAAAATACTCTGTAGTGCAAAAACTTTTAAATCAGGTTGATTTCCCCAAAAAAATATAGGGTATACACAATATGTTAAAACATAAGTGCGTACACTATATTTTTTGGGTAAATAAACCCGATTTAAACGTTTTTAGGTGCAGACCCTTCAACCTTAACTTCCGCCACTGCTATTCTCAAGGCAGAGCGGGAGGCCAGATAGTAATGCATGGAGGGCGGGAGGCACAGCTGCACAATGTAGGGCAGAATTGGGAGCTGCATGAGTTAACTTTCCTGATTAGCTAGCAGGTGATTGGTTTTCTAGGACCCGAGGTGGTCCTAGCAATCAATCACCAGCTAGTTAAAATAAATTAAGTAAGTTAATAAGTTAACCCTGGCAGCTCCCGCTCCCACCCTCCATTCAGTGGGGCTGTGCCTCCTGCTCTCTGATCTGTGTAAGGTAGGAGAACATTGGCAAGAGCACATGGCTGTGAAAAGGGGGGGGGGGGGTCAGATGTAAAGGGGAGCAATGCTGTAAAGTGGGGGCAGTGCTGTGGGGGAAGATGTGAACTGAACCGGGGGCAGTACTGTGGGTGGGGGGGGGGGGGATAATGTGATGTAAAAGGAGGCAAGTGCTGAAGGGGTGATGTGAAGTTGCAGTGGCCACTAAGCTGAAGGGGAAACTGATGTGAAGTGGGGGAATGAGAACACTAATGTAAGATCGGGATTGTAATATAAAATAAAATGAGGGGGCTGTGATGGGAAGGATGGGAAACATCTCACAAACATGTGATGTGGACATCTGCTGGAAGAAAAATTTTACTGAATGGACTTCCATGAATTTTAATTCTATACCCTTGGGTATAGGGGTTATATTGGAGTTTAAAATTGCAATAATGGATGAAATCCTTTTCATAGGTTCTAAACTTATGTGCAGAAAATTCATTCACAAAGGCAGGTATAATAACTCAGCTTCTGTTTCAGCTTATATGTTAGAACACTGGTATTATACTATACTGCATCTGCAAGTTCAAGTTAAAGTGAACCTATCACAAAACATAAGCAGGTAATACTACACAGGGCAGTAGAAGATGCAAGAAAAACTCTAGACTGCCTTAACAGGAGAAATCTATCCAGTACTGCATAGGGCCACATAAATGTATAAGGTCTCGGTTGTCAGCTAGAAGGCGATTAAAACATATTTGGCTGTTATGCGGACTTATTGGCTTCAATACTTTGAATCAGTGAGCCAGTGCAAATGCACATCTCAGAAAAGTCGGAAACAAGAGGTCTTTAGAGCATATTTGTTCTTGGCTAGTGACCGAAAGTGCTGGAAGATTCAGAATGAGAGTCGGGCAACAAGAATTTACATAACAGCAAGCCAACATTGGCAACCTCCATGTTATTTGGGGTAAAGGTTTCCTTTAAGAGCGGGTCCAAAAAAAGCCTACATGCACATGGGAGGTAAATCAAAGAGGAAGGAGATATGTAAGCGTAGTACTGCTCGTGGATTTGCATTGCATTTTCATAGGTTCCTGTATTAGTTGCTCATGTTTTATCGAGGACAGATTCCCTCCAAGTCAATATTAACACTCTAATGTAATTTTAAACACTATGTGCCTATAACTGTAAAGTACCGACTACTCAGTGAATCATTGATCTTCATTTTCAGCAGCACTGAAGACTACAGATAGTACACTAGGCCTGAAGGGATTCATAAAATGCAGAACATGATATGCTAATTTCATTTGGGATTCATACCAAGTGTTTCTACAATGGGTAATTTCTTCACAATAGCTCTTTTTTTCACCATTCGCATCACGCCAAGCGCCAGTGTTACAGTTACCACAATGGGCAGTCCCTCAGGAATGGCTGCTACTGCCAGACTGTAAACAGAAAAAAGGAAACAATTCGATTTTATCTTATGCTGGCTTTTTCTTTTTTTTTCTTTTTTATTAAGATACATTTCAGTATTTCTAACCATCTAACATAACACATATAAAATCACAAAACACAGATCAGACAGTGGCAATTTCATTGTATTGCTTGATTACATGTGTGGCTAGCATAGCTTCTCCTTTGAAAGTGATCTGTGGTGAATCACTTTTAAGAGAGCATTTGACAAGTGGCGAGGAGGCAAAGTCATCTCCTCACTACCTGTTTTAACCCTCAAAGATGCATCAGCGCATTAAAACGCGTGCATTGGGCATGATTGCAGTGCGGCCCCATTCACTTGAATAGGTTATGTTCAGTGGTGGCATCATCTGCTGAATGGGATGTGCCATTTAACTTTTGCCATGGCCATGGAATGGGTACAGCCCTGAGTGGCTGCACTGCTTTATTTAGGGTGGGAAGTTGGGGGTGGCAAAAAAAAAAAACCTGTGTGCAGCACTCTTAATCTCCCCTAATACTTAACGAACTTCCTCCAGAGACATGCGCAAGAGCCTCAGTTCTTCTCCGGGGACTCCTTCTCATTGGCTGAGACAGCAGCGGGTGTTAATCGCAGCCAGTGAGACAATGAGAGAGGGGGGTGGGGCTGAGCCGTGGCTGTGTGAATGGACACAGAGCCACAGCTCAGGAGAAAGCCTGCTCGGGTGCCCCAATTGCAAGCTGCTTGCTCTGGGGGGCACTTGCCAGGAGGGAGAGGCCAAGAAGAGTAGTATCGCGGCTGCTCTGTGCAAAAACATGGTACAGAGCAGGCAAGTATGACATGTTTATTTATTACAATTGATTGAAAATCAAGCAGTATATGATAAATAAAATGAAACAGGGGTTACATTCGGTGAAATCCGCAAGTGAAAAAGGTCAATATATTCAAGAGAACAATTTGAGATGTCTATATCAACTAATGATTCTGACATCTGGTTTTACTGAAGGTAACAATGGTTTATGCATTTTAATTATATGCTAGGGTTTGTGACAGGTTTAATTTAGAGATTGTTCCCGTCTACAAAGGAATTGCTGGTGCAGATATGCAAGTCCCGTACCTTACTCCAATAGTGAACATATCGAGGATATGCTTCCCTTGCAGCCATCCTACCAGCATTATAACACCTAAAAAAAAAAAAAAATAATAAAAAAACACATACATCATAGAAGAATGATTATCTCTGGAAATATAGCAGGTGGTGTTGAATTTATAACTAACCATGAGAAATGCAGCTTATGAACAAATGAAGATAAAGACGAGAGGCATTATAATAAATGTGCTATCTCTCTAAGAGAGATGCTGTGCTTTAATTCATAATAATGTTTGATGTTCTGTACAGGAAAATGGAAAGCAGCCAAGATGACTGAGCCAAAAATACCTCCTGACATTCTGAAAACAAGATATTATTTTCTGCTGTGATAATTGACTGACAATGACTGTGAACTACAGATAATAAACACTCCACACCGCTAGGGAGGGAGGCATAAGGCTGTACAGAATATATACTCACCTATTATACCAAAAGAATACAAGGAGAGCTGCTTTCCTAAAATATCCATGCTCTTTTGCAGCGGAGTCTTTGGTGCCTAGAGAAAGAAAATGTTATCTCCATTATGAATCAACAAACTGATGCATAAACGCAACATGAAAATGGCCCGTGTGTGTTTTCCTAATTGGCCATCTGGCAAAGCAGAAATAGGAAATGTGGGGCTACCCACATGCCCAAGGCTGCATAACAACATGGTTCGCATAGGCAACAAATGTCTTACTGTTTGCTAATATGACTGGCATATTGCTGGACAGAGCACACGTTTACTGAATGCAAGGACTAACCCCCACTGGCAAAGCCAAAGTACTATAAAGAACAATATAAACTTTAAAATTATTCTAAAAAGGTGGGTGTTTTTTCTTTTTAAATGTTATCCTCTTCTTTTGGGTCCCGCCAGCAGTCCTGGCTCCTTATTACTGCTGAGTGCCCCCAATAGCAAGCCTCTCGTTATGGGGGCACTCAAACAGACTTGCTCCTGAGCCACGCTCCTCTGAAGTGAAAAATGTACATCTGACAAATACTCACTGCAATAGGAGCTTCTTCGATTTATCTCTATGAAAATTTGTGCTGCAGGATTAGTATGGATTTAGCTGCAAGGGTGTCCAGATAAAATGTTTTCGAAGGTCAGGACTTCACATGATCTGCACTCCCAGTACAAACAATGGAGGCAAATGTATTTACTATGTGTATATAGATTATCCCTGCGCCACCAAAAACAGAAATAGAGCAAAGTGACTGCTGCACACACTGGGGCAAATATCTGAAGCCAAAGGTAGATTGTATTTAAGGTAGTGGTGCGCTGTATAGAACAATCCTAGATATGCTAGATGGAGCTAGCTAGATAGGCAGCAAAAGGTAGGTGTGGATAATGGTAAAGCCAAAGCGATGTCTGTAACCTGAATGGTTGCAGCCTTACTCCAGTGCAAGTATCGCAAATTTTAAAAGAGAAAATACATAGTAAAACCTAGTGGTTAAAAATGACTAGTGCAGTGTGCACTGTGGTAAATGAAGGTAAAATCTCAACGAATATGATAAAGTGTCCAAGTGATAAAACAACATAAATTGATAATCTCAGTGGGTGTATAGCAATGTGAAATCCTTAAAATGAAGTAGATGGATAAAGTGCAAAGTGCTGGAATAGAGAAAAAGAAAGAAAATGGACACTGATCCAAGCTAGTGGTCCTCAAAAGTAGGATGTTTCATTTTTTGTGTAACTTCTTTGTCACAAAATATCCTACTTTTGAGGACCACTAGCCAATCTTAGGCTTCACCCTCAGCACCAAGACACTGCTGAAACTTGGATCAGTGTCCATTTTCTTTCTTTTTCTCTATTCCAGCACTTTGCACTTTATCCATCTACTTCATTTTAAGGATTTCACATTGCTATACACCCACTGAGATTATCAATTTATGTTGTTTTATCACTTGGACACTTTATCATATTCGTTGAGATTTTACCTTCATTTACCACAGTGCACACTGCACTAGTCATTTTTAACCACTAGGTTTTACTATGTATTTTCTCTTTTAAAATTTGCGATACTTGCACTGGAGTAAGGCTGCAACCATTCAGGTTACAGACATCGCTTTGGCTTTACCATTATCCACACCTACCTTTTGCTGCCTATCTAGCTAGCTCCATCTAGCATATCTAGGATTGTTCTATACAGCGCACCACTACCTTAAATAAAATGTATTTACTAGTTCTAATTTGTGAAGTCAGCAGGAGTGACCCCAGAGGATGTCTTATTAGGACGAAACGTTGGGACGGGCTCTGCCAATGTCACTGCGTTACTTGGTTGTATCCATATGCTTTTAATGTCTTCTCAAATGCGAGTGACCATTTTATCAATAAATGTTTTAAATTTAAAAAACAGAATCACACTATGTGGCCCCACTTTTCTCCTTTTGCCATATGTCATATTGAGAGGAACCGCTTATGAATTTCAGTCATTATACCTATGGTGGATACCTATTGATGTCACTACTTTAACGGATCCCTACCAGATTGGTCTATACTGGAAGTCGTGGTTGCTGTACCTTTCCTTGGGCGTGTTACACCAAAAGCTTGGTTGACCCATCAGGCATACGCCTAGCTGGGTTCAACCTGTCTGGTAAGCCTCTTTCTTTACGGTGGTGGATTATCTACAGACAACCAGTTCACCCAGATTCACAGTCACATTATTCTTTGCCATATTATATGGACTGTATGCACTTTATATGCACTAACACTGTTGGTTTGCTTACATTTTTCATTATTGTTGGGCAATCTTAATTTGTTGTGTATTTATCTGCACATTTATATACTGCATCAATGTTTATTTCATCTTTCATCAGCGCTGCACTATATTACTTTATTCGTTCACTTATCTACAGATTATCTGATGTGCTGGCAGCTATCACTATTTGTATAAGACATATTTTTTATAAGCAGGAATTTATTGTCCACTTCCTTTTAATGGAATATACGAGAGGTGTTCACGTCAAACTGGGACTTTTAATTTTACAGGTATTAAAAAGGGATGCTGGCGTGGAGGTACTACATGCAGTAGTAAGTGGCAAGTGTGTCCTATGACTGATAGGCTGCGCACATGTCACGTGCCAGAGACTGTTAATTAAGATGGCAGAAAATGTTGGTGCGTGCATGAAACAGCATGTGGTGAAGTTTCTTATGAACGAAGGTGTAAAACCCGCAGATATGGACAGAAAACTTCAAGCACAGTACTGTTGACATTTGAATGGTGTAAACATTTCAAAGATGGCCATATGTCACTGATGGACAATCTCGTCCATGGTGGTTCCCAGCCCACAGCAGTCATTCCTGTGAACATTCAGCGTGTGGAGTGTCTGATCCTGTATAAATCGATGCAAACATTTTAAACAATTGCATCTGCAGGTAAAGTTATTTTCTGGGACAAACCTGGCATTATTCATGTGGATTTTCTATCCTGTGGTGCCACTATCAACAGTGACTAGTGCGCTCTTGTTCTGAGTGATGTGAATAAGTAACTGCGGAAAAAAATGGCCTGGTTTGATCACTAAGGGCATTCTGTTTCTCCAGGACATTGCACAAGCTCATACTGCTCACAGCACTACGTGCACAACTCGGCTGGGAGGTATTGTCACATCCCCTTACAGCCCAGGACCTCGCTCTGAGCGATTTCCACCTGTTTGGA
The DNA here is from genome assembly GCA_028564925.1 of Lithobates sylvaticus. NCBI lineage: Eukaryota > Metazoa > Chordata > Amphibia > Anura > Ranidae > Lithobates > Lithobates sylvaticus. The sequence continues at coordinate 387,855,900 of CM053030.1, forward strand.
CTCCCAAAAGGGTTGCTCAGAGGTCAACATTTCAGCAATGACAACGAAGTGAAGCAGGCTGTCCTAGGATGGTTTAGGCATACTAACAAATCTTTCCATTGTAAAGCTTTCCAGGCATTAGTTGGGATAAGTGTATAAATGTAGCAGGGATGCATGTTGAAAAATAAATGCAGTTTCCACCTCTTGAAATTTGTTCTTTTATTATAGAAATGCAAAAGTCCCAGTTTGACTTGAACGCCCCTCGTATATAGAACTATCATGTGGCTGGGGTTGTTCAAAGGAACTTTTTTAATCCAATTTGAGACTGCAATCATTTTGGCAAAGGACATGCCATCTTAATTGTTGCCACAATGCTGAGTTGTCGAAACCAGCAAGTTGTTGGATAACTTATTTGTGAACTTGAGCACACCAGTGGCATGATTACATGAGGTTGTCATGTTGAGGAGAAGTTCTCTAAACTGAAGAGAATATCACAGCCTACTTGTGTTGTGTCTTAACCAAGGGCACTTTATCTAGAAGCATGTTTTGCTGATGCAAAATTATTATGTAAAAGGACAGCAGATGTATTGTTAATGCAGTCAACAGCTACATAAAATTCAACAAAATCGCAAGACAGGCTCCAATATGCGGTGGAATAGGCCAGCTGCTTGGGCTCCTAGGAGTTTTAGTATGAAACTTAGATTAACTGGTCATTCGTATAGATATGAGCCAAGAGCTACTTTAGGTGACGGGTTTTGTGTCTTTATAAACAGCACCTTCTCAGCTCACCTCTCTGGCCACATCTGTCTCCCATCAGAGAGAACAAGGCTTAAAGAATAATTCCAGGCATTGGTATGTTGTACATATTTATATTGGTCCAAGATGGACTAATGTAACTATGTATATACCATACCTGGCCAATGCCCCTGGAAGCTGGACATCACTGAAGTAGACCGTTGCTGAACATCATTTGAAGGTTTCATAGAGTCAACCAACTGCTAACAATGAAAAACACAAGGGTGTCTGCTAAAGGAGTAAATGGCTGCACATTAGGACAGGTGGCTAATTATTCTTTATGGATGATCCCCCCAAAGTGTTGCTAAAGCCAAAAACATTTTTTTTTACCTTAATGTATTCCTTAAATTAAGGTAACAAAAAAAAAAAAAAATATGTTTTGCTCTCCATTCTCCCCCTTCCCTGCGTGAAGGGGACAGATTGCTGCTGTCAATCAAATGCAGTAAGGAGGAAGTGGGGGCGGGGCCAAGTCTTGCTGTGTGCATCTAAGGATCATGACTGGCTATGGGGACACACGAAGAGGAGATGCCAAGATCGCTGGTGGGGACCTGAGAAGAGGACGATCAGGGCCACACTGTGCAATACCATTGCACAGAGCAGGTGAGTTTAACATGTTTGTTATTTTAATTATACTATTTTTCTTTTTTTTTACATTAAATGTACCATATTTCACAGACTGCAGGATCCGTAACATTCCAAAAATTGTATCGCCATGGCAGCCTGAACAGGGTAATTCTGCATCCAAAGCTTAACATTACAATAAGAGAGGGGGATCATATGGGAGGCAGGATTAATTTCAAATTTCAGTTACCTGCTAATATTAAATCTTCCATTGGTTCATAGGCATAACTCACCTCTTCCGCTTGCATCATTTTAAAGACCTCCCCAAATTCAGAATTTTCTCCAGTGCCAATGACTATTCCCTGCACCAAGCAAAAACACAGACTCAGTGGGTTAGATGCATCCATGATGGATCGAAAGAAAAAAAAAAAAAAAATATCAGAAATATGGAGAGTACCATTTCTGACTACCTCAAAATGCTAGCAGACTGGCTGTTTCTGGTTTCAACATTTACATTACAAATTGAAAACTAGCACATGAACATTATAATATGCATACTTGTTCCAGCACTTAAAGCGGCACTTCAGTCATTTTTTCATCTTTCCATCTATAAATGTTCTGCCCATGTTGTTTTAACTTTGGATAGTAAAACATTTTTCTTCTGCCAGTAAATACCTTATACAGTCCACTTCCTGTTTGTCTGGAATGAAACGTAGGCTTATGACATCATGCACAGCTCCCTCTCACTTTCCTAAAAGTTTGCCAGGAAGGGAGGGGGGGGGGGGGGGGTAATGAGTGATCAGAGTTTGTGAATGTCTGTACCCTGTAGTGCACCGGATTAGTGCACTTTAAGGGAGTGAGGTTATTTTTAATTCAAAGCGGAGTTCAAGTAAATTTTTTGTTTATAAAAAGTCATAAGCTACAAAAAAATAAAAATAAAAAAAAAGTGCATCTTCTGGACTTAATAAAAAGACACTCACCTGTCCCACAATCCAGCGACGTGGACACCCAAACCATCCATTCTCTCCCCCGCCTGCCCACGACACTGGCAATACTACTGTGGGCATCCGGCTGTGACAGCTTGCAGCTTCACAGCCAGGTGCGCATGTCTCACTGCGCTGTCCTGCATAGCCGGGCAATCTTTTGGGAACTGTGATGTGCCCCAGAAATTTGCAGGGTGGAAGGGCCGCCTAGGAGGCCCAATTGGAAGTGGGAGCTCGTCGGTAATCGTGATGAATCGCGGAATCGAATGGTTGACCAGAAAATCGTAATCGAATCGTGAGACCAGTGAAGATGCGTAACCCCTAATATCGGGTGAATCTGACTGGATGCAGCAGCTGTTCGGCAGAAAACTTTCCAGCAGGGCCAGCAGTGCCACCCACTGAGCAAAAATTGGGCAGCTTATCAGGAATTAGTCAAAATTCACAGAGCGTATGGTCAACTTTAGAGACTTACCTGCCTTTGTAACAGATAATACATCACAGGAACCTTCATCATTTCGGTTTCCGATTTAAAGGCCAAGTTCTCCTTTTGAAAAAATAAAATGTACTTTTTTGCAAGGAAAAAAAAAAAAGTGCATTTTATTTTTTTCTAAGGAGCCTGAAGAGTATTGCACCTGTCAGACCACAGGGTGCAATGTCAGGCTCCTCAGGCTACCTGTCTGCCTGTACCTCTGATACAGGAAGGCAATTATTTGAAAGCAGGAAGATCAAAAAAAATTAATAAAAAATACAAGAGCATTCACCAGCGCCTTCGCAGTTCACTGAGAACTACAAGCCATAAGTCACGATGGATGGTGGTACTTGTAGTCTATTTAATCACAGGAAACTGAATGAATGACATGGCTGTGTAGGTGGAGCCCCGCATGGCTGTGCGGTTTCAAATTGTGACAGCTTGTGCAGGGATCCCATGCCTGCTGCCGGGGGAGTAAATGGGGGTGAGAGGGGTTGGATGCTGAACAGGTTACACCCTAAATACGAGTGTAACATGTTCGGAAAGGTGAACTTTAACCCCCCATGCCTTTAACCCCTCATCTCCATTTATGCAACTACCATCCACAAAATGGAAATTAAATGTTGGGGTAATCTGCCATTAAATCTTATTAAAAAGGCATACCAATGTTTAGCTTTTTTTTTTTTTTTTTTTTTCAACAAATAGTCTCACACACACAAATATAGATAGCCCTCTAAAATATCTGCATTACACAAACTACTGCGTAAGCCAAATATATAGAACTACAAAAAAGGAACCCATGTATGATAAATCGAGCTGAAGTGCCCAATGACAATCAACCAACATCCACTTGCTACTTGTTTCTAGGAACTTCCGGTCTCAACAAGAAATTGTACGTGAAAAAAATTAAATGTACTTTCTAGGAGACCTACACAAAATTGTAAGTTGCTGCTCAGACACTGAGCAGTACACACGATCAGAAAATTGGACGAATGATCGGCCATTTTTCTTTTGCATTCCAGTCTCATATCAAAAATGAAGAGGTTACTGAATTTACAAAAATTCTCATACAACAGAATACAACTTCGGAAGCGATGTAATGTATTGTGTTTAAATTCTTTTGTTTCCGAGGATGCGTGCTCTTGGTCTATCGATTTTTTTTGGACAAACACTGTACTGAATAAAAACGAAAATAGTTTATTCCGTTATCGCACAAAAAAAATGTTCGCATTTGTCCCTTCAAATGTCGCATGAACGGTCGTGATCGGCTCTTGAAAGCGGTGTACTGATGACCAAATTATTGTACGATCACTTCAAAAGGGTTATTTTTGTGTTCGATTTTCTTATCGCGTGTACTAGGTATTAAGCCACATACTGGGTGCATGGCTAGAATAGGATTTAAACAATCAAATATACATAGTCTCACCTTTGCTTTGCCATATCTAACCAAAGTTCCCATAAAGGCGATGTTGCTTCTGGATGTTAAATCCCCATTAGTAGCTGCTGGTTGTGGGGTGGTAGCTTTAGAAGATGGAGAAGTTTCGCCTGTTAAACTGGACTCATCCACAGACAGATCCATTGCCTTGTAAAGCAAAAAAGAAAGCACTGATAAATCTGTGCAGGAACACATTCAGCACCTACAACTACAGGCAGGCTTTAAAAACAATGAAATGCAGTTATGAATTTCAAAATGATTATTAGTGCGCAATTGCAAATATTTAATGTATATTGGGTAAACCACCCAAATTTATGTTGATTTAAGTCTCCTCTAATATCCTCTACAGGAAAAAGATCAGGAACAGGGCAGCACCAGTAGCCAGTCAAGCTCTGTTGCACTTTATAATTACTAAGTCAAGAGATGAGAACAGATTGAGCAGAGAGACAACCTTATCAGTGTGCTGCTGTTTCTTTGTTATTCAAGTGAATAATAAGGTTTCAGCTATTACAAGTACAATGCACCAATCAAAGCTTTTACGCAGATAACACAGTTTTATTACATGAATTACATGAATTTTAACTGTGTATTCAGCAGCTTGCCTAGGGTAAGACTGGGTGCACACAGTCCAAAACAGTCCAGTTTAGCAGGAACAAGTTTACTTTGGACAGTGTGCACAGCAGTCTATCCAACAGAAGCCGATCTAACACCCGGCTTTTATGGGCGGGTCATGCGGGAAAACCAGCATCCGTTCAGCACTTGCAGCCAATGGCTGCGTGCGCTGATCTGTCAATTCTGGCAGGCGAGGAAGAGCATCCCGCTGTCAGAATTCAATAGAACAGCAGGGGATATTTGCGCACTAACATCACTTGTGTTGGTAACACGGTTTTCAGTTTTCTTTTTAACCCTCTGGGAATCGAGGTTAGAGTTTTGTAAAGAAAGACAAGAAGTTCATTAACATGCAACAATAGGGTAAGCTCCCTGAGCAGGGCCCATCTATTCCTTCTGTATTGTAATTGTACTGTCTCCCTTTACATTGGACAAACTGTTAACGCTATATAAATCCTGTATAAAAAAGACTTAGTTAGACTTACCGGTGACGGTATTTCTAAGAGCCTTTCAGGACAACCCTGGAGAGCGCAGCTCCGCCCACTTTTCAGGAAACACATGCTTGACCTTTAAAACCCCTCCTCTTCCACCATGGCCTCAGTTATTGGGGACCTCCGGCATACTGGAAAACAAAGCACAGAGAACCACACAAAAAACCATGACAGATACTTGTATCCTTTTTTATGCATTCAGAAACACAAGGGAGGGAACTAGGGGTTGTCCTGAAAGGCTCTTAGAAATACCGTCACCGGTAAGTCTAACTAAGTCTTTCTCAAATCGCCTTTCAGGACAACCCTGGAGAGGATAACCGAGAAGCTTACCTAGGGTGGGACTACTGCCTGCAGTACCTTCCTGCCAAAGGCCTGATCTGCAGCTGACAGTAAGTCCAGTCTGTAGTGGCGAAGGAAGGTCGAGTAGCTTGACCACGTGGCCGCCTTACAGATCTGATCAGGCGTAGCACCGGCCCTTTCAGCCCAAGAAACTGCTGTTGCCCTCGTGGAGTGGGCAGCAATCCCCGCTGGGGGCACTTCCCCTTTGGCCTTGTAGGCCTCTGCAATAGCCCCCCTAAGCCACCTGCCCAGGGTGCTCTTTGAAGCTTTTTCCCCCTTGCGAGGTCCTGAGAAGATCACAAAAAGGGCATTAGACTTCCTGAACTCCCTAGTGACCAAAAGGAACTGCAGAAGACATCTCCTTACATCTAGCGTGTGAAACGCCTCCTCACCTGCGTTGGCAGGAGCTGTAGAGAAGGTAGGCAAAACAATTTGCTGGGAGCGATGAAACTTCGAGGAGACCTTGGGCAGGAACGCTGGGTCTGTTTGAAGAACCACTCTGTCTGGGAAGATTCTAAGGAAAGGTTCCGTAACTGCTAGAGCTTGTAGCTCACTAATACGTCTTGCTGACGTAATAGCCACCAAAAAAAATAGTTTTCAAGACTAAATCTTTTAAAAACAAGACCCCTGTAGGGGTTCAAAAGGTGCCTCCATAAGCCCCTGGAGGACAATGGATAAATCCCAACTAGGAAAAAAGGTAGGAGCCACTGGCCTATTTCGAGCCAGAGCTCTAAAAAATCTGGAAATTAAAGTCTCCCTGGACAGGGTTTTTTCAAAATAAACAGATAAAGCTGCTACCTGTGTTTTCAGGGTGCTAGCTGCTAATCCTTTTTCCATCCCCTCTTGGAGAAATTCCAGAACGGACACTACACTTTTGACCTGGAATCCCTTGGAGGTACAGTACGAATTAAATTTTTTCCAAACTTTAAAGTATATTGCCCTAGTCACCTCCTTTCTACTGGACAGGAGAGTCCTGACTACTCTATCGGACAGGCCTCTAGCTTTTAGGAGGTCTTTTTCAGAAGCCAGGCCGTTAGCTGAAGTCTGCCTACTTCTGGGTGAACCACCGTTCCCTGCAACAGCAGGTCCTCCCTGACTGGCAGCCTCCACTGCTAAGCCTAGGAGAGCCGAAAACCAGGGCCTTTTGGGCCAGTAGGGTGTGATCAGGATCATACCGATCCCCTCTTCCCTGAACTTCCTCAGCACCAACGGAATTAAAGGGAAGGGGGGAAAAGCATAGCACAGGTGGTAGTGCCATGGGTGAGCCAGGGCATCCAGACCCACGGCTCCGTCCTCCCTGTGCAGGGAAAAGAACCTGCGGACCTTGCAGTTCTGACGATTGGCAAAAAGGTCTATTTGAGGAGACCCCCACACTTTGGTGATCATAAGAAAGACGTCTTGATTCAGAGCCCATTCTGCCTCCAACAGCCTTTTCCTGCTGAGCATGTCCGCGAAAAGGTTTAAGGAACCCTTCAGGTGGACTGCCGAGAGGGAGGCTACCCATGGTTCCGCCCAACTGAAAAGTTGCTCGGCTAGGACCATAAGAGCACTGCTCCTGGTTCCTCCCTGTCGCTGTACATAAGCCACTGCGGTCGTATTGTCCGAGAGGATCTGGACATGATGACCCCTCACTTCCTCTCGAAAAACTCGAAGGGCTAAGAGAATGGCCCTGAGCTCCCGCCAGTTTGACGATCTTCGCGACTCTGTTTTGGTCCAGGTCCCTTGTGTCGTCAAACCGTCCAGATGAGCCCCCCAACCCCAAGCACTCGCGTCTGTTGTGAGGCGTTTGTCCAACGGGAAGACCCACGGGAGACCTCTGGAAAGGTTGGTCGGACACCTCCACCACCAAAGAGCCCTTTTTACTCTTACCGTGAGCCTGATTTGTTTCTCTAGAGAAACCTGATGCGACCAGGACTTCAGGATATTTGCCTGAAGAGGCCTGGCGTGAAACCGAGCCCAAGGTACTGCCGGTATTGCGGCTGTGAGAAGCCCCAGAACCTTCATGGCAGAACGAACTGAGATTGCACAGTTCGTTTGGACCTGCTTCACTGCCGCCTGGACCTTTTCCCGCTTTGCCTGCGGGAGAAAAACTCTCTGGAGGACTGAGTTGATTACATAACCCAGGAAAGTTATTTCCTGACTCGGTACCAGGCTTGACTTCTCTAAGTTGAGGAGCCACCCCAGGCTTCTGAGGTGGATTTGAGCAACCTGCAAATTCACAGCTACCTGCTCCTTGGAGTCTGCAAAAAATAGAAGGTCGTCTAGATAGGGTACTACGGGAATACCCTTCAGCCTCAGGGGCTCCAGAGCTTCCGCCAAAATCTTCGTGAAGATTCTGGGGGAGGACGAGAGTCCGAAGGGCAGAGCTCTGAATTGCAGGTGCCAAACGGACTCCCCCAGATTGACTGCCAGCCGCAGAAATTGCTGGGAGGTCTGGGCAATTGGAATGTGTAGGTAAGCATCCCTTAGATCTAGGGATGCCAGGAAACAATTCGGCATTAACAACTTCGTTATCGAGTGGATGGTGTCCATACGAAAATGTTTGTACCGGATCGAGCGGTTTAGGATCTTTAGATTTAAGATCAACCGAAATTTTCCTGAGGATTTTCTGACTAGGAAAATGTGGGAGTAAAACCCCTGCCCTTGTTGATGTTTTGGGACCTCGACAACCACCTCTTGCTGTATCAGATCCTGCAGCAGGTTCGTCATGGCAGAGGCCTTGTCTTGATCCCTTGGAAGGGTCGTGACATAGAACCTGTTTGGAGGAGGTTCTAGAAACTCTAGGTTGTAGCCCTGGGCGACAACACTCCTCACGAATGGGCTCGGAGTCATCCTGTTCCATTGCGGAAGGAAAGCTGACAGCCTTCCTCCTACTGGAACCAGACCGTCATTTGCTCTTGGGTGTATGGTCGGAGGGAGCTCTAAACAGGACTCCTCCCCTACCTCTACCCCTCTGGGGAGCCCAACGGCTTCTGTTATCTTCCCTACTTTTTTGGGACTGCTGAACAGCACGAAAATTTTTCTTCGGTGCCTGTTTCTTCTTAGTAGGGAAGGCCTTTTTATCAGCAGTTCTGTCCAAGATGGTTTCCAGATCTGGCCCAAAAAGTAGGTCCCCAGAAAAGGGAAGGCCACATAGCCTAATCTTTGAGGCCGTGTCACCCGACCAAGTCTTTAGCCAGACAGCACGACGGGCTGAATTAACTAAAGCAGAAGACCTAGCTGCCAACTTGATAGACTCGGCAGAGGCGTCGGCCATGTATTTTACTGCCTTCAGGATCAAAGGGAAAGATTCCAAGAGGTCTTTCCGAGATGTCCCCGCCTCAATATGACTCTTAAGTTTCTCCACCCAGCATTCTAGGTTCCTCGCTACTACCGTGGAAGCCATGGCTGGTTTGAGGCTAGCTGCCGCAGAATCCCATGCCTTTTTAAAGGAGGCCATCAGCCCTCTTATCCATCGTGTCCTTGAGGACCCCCATGTCCTCAAATGCCAAATCAGTGCGGCGTGAGACCTGGGAGAAAGCAGCATCCACCCGCGGCTTTTTATTCCAAACCTCCGACTCTTTGTCGTCGAATGGGAAGCGCCGTTTGAGGGTTTTGGAGAGAAAAGGACCTCTCTCAGGGTCCTTCCACTCCCTTTTGACTGTGTCTGAAAGTACCCGATGGACCGGAAAAACCCTGGTTTTGGTGTCATCCAGGCCCTGATACATTCTGTCATGGACTGATAGTTGGACCTTTTCTTCCTGAATGTCTAAGGTAGTATATATACACCTTTAAGTAGGTCATCTACTTCTTCTAGGGAAAGTTTGCACCTAGACCTACGGTCCTCATCCTCCTCTTCCCCCTCATCCTCTGAATCCCTGAGGGAAGGAAGAGTGCTTGTCCCCTCGTCCTCGGAATCCAGGATCTCCAGCTGTCTGGAGGTGGATTGTCTAGGACTTAGAGGTGGCTGCTGGCTAGTGCTCTGACCTGCTGGGTTCTGAGCCAACATAGTTTTTACAGAACTCAGGGAACTAGCAATCTCCTTAACAGAGGAGAAGAGGTCCCTGTACTGCTGGGAGGACTCTTCCTCCACCAGCTCCCTAATGCAAGCTTTGCAAAGGGCTTTTTGCCAAGATTCCCGCAATGGTACTTTGCACGAAGGGCATTTCTTCTGGCCTGGAGGGTTAGATCGTTTAGTTTTCCCCAAGACAGTCTCCTAAAAGAAACCAAAAAAGGAATGTCTTACTGCTACTGCAGAGGGCCCACTAAAACAAACAGTGCTCACACCGACCACCAACAGGGAGAAGGACAACACCCCACTGTGACAAACAAAGGGGAAAAGACACAGCCACCAAAAACCCACAGGTCTGAGTGACAGTAACCTCAGAAACCTGAAGGGGCAGGCTCCCCTGAGGGAGGGAAATACAGTTCACAAGGAAAAAAACATAAGCCCATAAGGGTAAGAATCAAGAGCACCGTTGTGCCCCTCTTACCTGGGCCTGACCGGTGCTCGTGGTGCCTGCCTCCACCGACGCTGACGATCTCTCTTCCATCATGCAGAGAGCGCAGCGGGGACTGAATCTGACACAGCTGATTTTAAAACTCCCGGGCGTTGCGTCATTACGCTGGCCGGAAGCTTGCACACGGTCTAAGGACCCGCCCCCTAGCCCCTGCGTTGTCAGGCGACCGGAACCACTCGTCGCCCCGCCCAAACAGGAAGCCGCGTCACTGGCCGCCGCGTCATCCGCCCTCCAGAGGGGACCCGGAAGCCAACTCAGCGCCAGCGCGCGAGATTCAAACTCGGGCTCCCGGGTCCAAGACGCCTCGACCTCCTGCTCGGCCATGCTCCCCTAAGCTGGACAAGGCTGGGGACTCCGGAACACCCTCCGAACGTACCAGGAAGGTGCTGGGATGGTCGTTTTGCCGCGAATCGCACCTCACCGAGGTAAGGCCTTTCAGCTCCCCCTGGAGAGATCGCAGCCCTGCTGGTTCCCACAAGTGCTTCCACATGGCGGAGGAAACACAAATAACTGAGGCCATGGTGGAAGAGGAGGGGTTTTAAAGGTCAAGCATGTGTTTCCTGAAAAGTGGGCGGAGCTGCGCTCTCCAGGGTTGTCCTGAAAGGCGATTTGAGAAAAAAAAAAAGAAAAAGAAGAATGAATAAAGTCTAAACTATATTTTTCTATCTATAGAGACCCAGGTTTCCAAAATTAAAAACATACTTTCAAGTCTTTATTTAATAAAATAATCCGAGTAATACAACATTCAAAAAACAAACCTTTTTATTCCCATAACAATATTGTAATCTAATAAATGGATTTTACAGTTTATTAAAATAAAGAGAAATACACTATGTATTGACAGTGTATTATAGATTCCTCATGATAAATGTATAGTAACTGCTTGTTCAGCTAGCTGCATAATATACAAGCCCAGCATGATGGGAATCCACTGCTCCTCAGCAGTTCACCAGTTAATAAAAGCAATTTTGCTTCTTTAGTTGGCAGACAAATTTATTTTCTTCTGGTGTCCCCTGGGCTTCTGGTACTTGACAATTTGATGTATCTGAAAGCAACGGGCTAGATGCACTTACTCTGTATGCATTCTGATCAGCTATGAAGAGTCACAGGAGAAGGAATTTGTACATATAGAACAACATTCCTTCTCTGCAACTCAACTATCCAATGTTCATGTCTCAACTATAATCAAAGTTCTAGGAGTGCCCAGGATAAACAAGCAGGAAACATGGATTAAAAACAACAATTTTCATTTAGATAAAGATCTGGTACTTTTTCAAACATGTAAAAAAATGCATCTCTTAATGAAAATACTGCCTAAGGTAGCCATAGACAGAGGACAGCAATCAGACAATCCAACTCCTGAATGATTGTCTTGCAGAATGATTCCACAGCCCCCAAAAACCCTTGCCTAGCCTTGCTTTTTAGACCTGTTCATGCGGTTACTTGGGGCACGGATTTAGAAAATCCCATTAAATTGCATCAGCTTTCTTGGATATTTTATATAAATTTATATAAAATTTTTAGTCCCTTTTTGAAAGGATTTTGCTGATCAACTTGTTGTTGTTCTGTTACCTAGTTTGTGCATACAAGTTAGTAGATATAGTGCGAGTGTTTATGTACTTACAACTGTAATTTTACATCAGAAACATCTAAAGTTATTAAAAGCGGATATTTAACCCATAACAACTTGTTTCAAAAATAATGTTCTTTAGCAAGGAACATAAAACCAAAATTAGTGTGTGCTGTAAATTGCCTCCAGCATTGCTCCGGTTTCTTCTTGCTGGAGGCTGACATTTTGTCGAAGCCCCTGAACAGCAGTAAATCATAAAGCGGAACTAAACCCATCGATTTAACAATTTAAAAAAACAGGTTACATTCCTGGAATGCCGGGATTGCCAAATGTCACATTTGCTCGTTTCCTCAACCAAACTGTGAAACCATGAAATGGCTGGTGTTATAACTGATCACTGATGTGCAGCACCATGACAGTTACAGATCAAACAGAAGCAGCTTCCTTGACTGTAAAGGGTTAATTGCGCTTTAAGGCTTTCAGCAGATCGGCCTCTACAAATTCAGCAATGCCTAAAAATGGAGAGCAACTGAGCAAGTGTAAAGCAGGGTGAGACATTGCATTACTGGATTTTAAACAGTATAAGGATTTATGTTTAATGTTTTACATAGCTATAACTGCAAAAGGGGCCAGCCTAAAGTGATCTAGCAGGACTTCATTTTCTGACCAAAGATTCACTTTAACAGTATTATAGTTATGATTGTATAGGTGTGTATATTGACACTTATATGGTTTCATTTTTGTCAATCCAGCACTGTAGAGGTTATGTCTACATCACGATCATCCAGACATATTTTTCTTATATTTAGATCCTCATTTTTGACAGGCCATCAGAGTGAAAAAAAGTGGCCTATGGCATTCATGCTGGATCTATAAAAATTTGAGGTAAAAAGGGAAACATCTGTGCCATATTTTTGGAATCAGTGGGTCAAATAAACCCAGGGACAGGTCTAACAGTCAAGGCACCAAATTATGTGTTGGCTGGTGTTAACGATATAAAAATGCACAATCGTACATGCAAGTTTAAAGCTGATCTCCAGCTTTTCGAGAGGTTTAGGGTGTATTCACACTTGCAAACGCACCCTGCCTGGGATTATATGCAAAAACCTCTGCGATTAGCTGTAATAGGCAGCCCCATTGAAAGCAATGCATCCTGCCTGAGTCCAGGGCCAATGACTCGCATTTGATTGCTGCATGAGTGATTACATGTGAGAGGGCGCAATTAGCTGTGGGAGACTGCAGCCACCCATGGCTTTTAAATGGGGATGCAGATCACAACTAATCGCAAGTTTGAATGCATCCTTAAATCGGTAGTAAACCCGCTGACACTTATTTTTTTATACCCCTGTAAGGCAAAAGGCATAATGAGCAAGTATGCACCAAAATACAGTATCATTTTTGTAAGATTGCATTTCATTATTTGTCTAAAGACTGTCACCTTTAAAAAGTAGGACATTTCCCTCTAATAAGTCATACACTGCCCTAGCTTAGAAGTAAAATGCAGCCTTCAAGGTTAGTCATTTTTTTTTAAATACATTTCTTAAAAGGTTTCTATAAAAGACCATCATATAAATCCATTCCCTGCATCTGCTGCCAGTCTCTCCTTCAAGAATCATCATTCTGGCCTTTAAGAATTGCAATTTGAGAACTGCCCATTCTGCGCCTTTCACAAGTGTTAGGAAATTGCACCTTTCAACAGATTTGGAAAGTTTCTCAACATTTCCACTAAACTATTGTATAAATAAGTCTGATCTACTGCACAATATCAATTTTCTGCTCAGTTGGTTTTGCAACTACACATAGCAGGTGAAATTGAGCTCAAATTCAATAGGCTAAAACTTCAGTGTTAAATAAGGTACAATGCCCGAAGGCATAGATGGAACAGAAATTCCAGTCAAATCATCGAAACACCAAGAGAACGATCGGTATTGGGTATTACACAACTACTTACTTTAACTCTAGCAAGAACGTCAAACTTTGTCTTGTTCTAGATTTTCCACATTGCCAACATTTGAGTGAAGTGGTGAGATCTAATAGCATTTAGCCACACTAAAGTGCACGTTTGTATTATTTATATAAGGATTATTTTTTGCAAAAGGAAAAAGGTGATGAAACTATTTTTAGGGCACCTAAATAGAACATTATTCTAAATAAAAATTTGCTAGGTGGTAGTTTTGTGGCAGAAGATACTTTTGCATGGTTTCAACAAAAGTGAACTTGGGCTTTTAGCAGTTGGCCTCAAGATAAGGATTGTGCTTATGGGTTAGGCCTCATTCACACGACCACTCAGCCTGCATCCTGATCTGTGCAACAGACCCGCATGGAAGTGCATTAGGGATGCACGTGGAGGCCCGTGCAACCGGCTTCTGGTCAGTAAATTCAACGATCAAAAAAAAAAAAAAAAATTGTGCACCATCACCCAATGCTCAACTATTTTACCATTATGCCACATATTTTATAAAACAGTACTAATTTATCTTTATCTAGACTGCTGCCACTTTCAAAGTAATACCATATAATTGAAATACACTCTCTCCTATGTGATAGAGAAAATGGCATCTCTAACATACATAGATCAATGACACAACCATACTACAAAAAGTCCCTGAACAAAGTTGGGATGATGAAACGCATCAGCACATGGCTGTACGGCAACTGGAAGTGACCCAATACGTTCTGGCTATCCCTATCCAATTCTATCTTGTGCTATGCTATGCCTGTCCAGTCACTGTATTGACTTTACACAGTAATAAGGCTGTAACGTTTTGTTGGCTTGTGACTAGAATTTGAGGCAGATGGGAAATAAATGGTGTTTTTAACATATTACACTATTGGAGTTTTTTTTCCCCCCTTTCTTATGAGCAACATTTTTATGCATATGAACAAGTTGGTCTGGAGAGTCCTGATGATGGAGTGGATCTATTAAAAAGACATAATGCGCACGATGCCGAACATGAGGCAATACAATCTGGTGAGTGTCCTACTGGGAGCTGGTGACACATGGTGTGGTGTGAAGATTGCACACTATTGAGAAGATTGTCACAGTGTCCATCAGGCCTATCAAACAGTGGACTAATATTGTGTATTTATAGAATTGTTATTAATTTTTTTATATACATACATACATACATACATACATACATACATATATATATGTGCGTGTGTGTTTTTTCATTTTAGCTTTCATTTTATTATTCATTTTGCTTTTTGCAGTATGGTTGTGTACGTTACTTATTGATCTAGCGCCATTATTTTAACACATGGGAGAGAGAGTGTATTTGGATTTCAACAAGCTGTCCGCATGCAACACCTGTGCGTTCAGGGCAGCTGAAGACGGCCCGTCACATGTATAGAGAATATCCATGTGAATGATGCCTTCGTTTGAAATTAGGCGCTATGTTCAGGGATTCAATTCAGGATTAGGTTTCAGAATAACACTTACGGTACTTCGTTGCCATTATTTTTTTTTAATCTATTTTACGTAAACTGTTATATCAGAGTTACGCTATGGGTGGCTTTTTTTATGTTTGAGCATCATTGGGACTAACCTGTTGAAGTGCGTGGAGACTGGTGATTACCCTGTTGGACGAGTGTATTACATCTATCCAGGGGGCTGGGAGATCCAGGAGTCTGAGGCCACTGAAGGATATTATATATGCCTAACTTTCTTCACCATCTGGTAAGCATATAATGCATTTGGTGGTCGGGTATCTTTTCACCATTACCGCATAGAGTGAAGTCACCGCGGTGCCACTATTTCCTGCTAAGTTTGGATTTCTTCATTTTGTTTCTTCCAAACATGTTCACTTTCATCCTTTCATAAGCGACTGTAAACTTTGAGCTGATATTCACAGATGCTATCAGCATATGGACCTATAAGATTGTCATTATGCTCTTGTAATTCTTTATTTTTATGTGCCCCTCCGTGGCCATATATTGTACTTGTTAGTACATGAGATTAGTCTAATTTGGCGCAGCTTTATATTTTTTAAATAGTTTAGTGTGTGTGTGTGTGTGTGTGTGTGTGTGTGTGTGTGTGTGTGTGTGTGTGTGTGTGTGTGTGTGTGTGTGTGTGTGTAAAATTCAAAGTACTAACAATAGTTTACAAAGCCATCCATAACTCTGCCCCCAGCTACATCACTAACCTAGTACCAAAATACCAACCAAGCCGCTCTCTTCGGTCCTCCCAAGACCTCCTGCTCTCTAACTCCCTTGTCACCTCGTCCCATGCTCGCCTCCAGGATTTCTGCAGAGCTTCTCCCATCCTTTGGAACTCTCTACCCCAATCTGTCCGACTGTCCCCTAATCTATCCATCTTTAGACGATCCCTGAAAACCTCTCTCTTTAAAGAAGCCTATCCTGCTTCTAACTAACACTGTTTTACTTCCTCCATCAACTCATCCCCCACAGCTATTACCTTTTGTATCAATTGACCCTTTCTTTTTAGATTGTAAGCTCTAACAAGCAGGGCCCTCCGATTCCTCTTGTATCAAATTGTAATGTAATTGTAATGTCTGCCTTTATTTTGTTAAGCGCTGCGCAAACTGTTGGCGCTATATAAATCCTGTATAATAATAATAATATTAATAATAATGTGTGTGTGTGTTTGTTTATTTCTTTTTTTTTTTTTTTTTTTTTTTAACCACTTGCCGACCGCCCCCTGTATATATACGTGGCAGAATGGCACGTACAGGCAGAACCACGTACCTGTACGTGCCATTCTTCCGGCGGGTGGGGGGTCGACAGGGTCCATGGAATTGAAAGAGGAGGTCCGCCAAAGTTTTTTATTTCTTTTTTTTTTTAAAGGTTAGTGCACAAACAGTACACTGACCCAGTACACATAGGCACACAAAACACCCCCCTGTCACTAATTGCAGTGATCATTTTTTTACTGATCACTGCATTTAGTGTCAGTGTGACTGTAATAACTGTCAGGGCAGTTAGTTTTAGGTCCAAGGTAGCCCCCCCCCCCCCCCTAATAAAGGTTTAACCCCTTGATTGCCCCCCAGGTAACCCTTTCACCCCCTTTTGCCAGTGTCACTAAGCGATCGTTTTTCTGATCGCTGTATTAGTGTCACTGCTGTCGCTAGGTAACCATTTTTTTTTTTTTTAGGTAACCGCCATGTTTATATAGGTTCATAAATAGGTTTATAGGTCAGGTACCCCCATATTACAACCTAAATAAAGGTTTTAACCCCCTGATTGCCCTAGAGTTAACCCTTTCACCAGTGATCACAGTATAACTGTCACTGGTGACGCTGGTTAGCCAGTTAGTTATTTCGTTATTTAGGTTCCCCGTCAGGTTTTTATATAGCGTCAGGTACCCCCATATATTACCTAATAAAGGTTTTAACCCCCTGATTGCCCCTAGTTAACCCTTTCACCCCCTTTTGCCAGTGTCACTAAGCGATCGTTTTTCTGATCGCTGCATTAGTGTCGCTAGGTAACCATTTTTTTTTTTTTAGGTAACCGCCATGTTTATATAGGTTCATAAATAGGTTTATAGGTCAGGTACCCCATATTACAACCTAAATAAAGGTTTTAACCCCCTGATTGCCCCTAGAGTTAACCCTTTCACCAGTGATCACTGTATAACTGTCACTGGTGACGCTGGTTAGCCAGTTAGTTATTTCGTTATTTAGGTTCCCCGTCAGGTTTTTATATAGCGTCAGGTACCCCCATATATTACCTAATAAAGGTTTAACCCCCTGATTGCCCCTAGTTAACCCTTTCACCCCCTTTTGCCAGTGTCACTAAGCGATCGTTTTTCTGATCGCTGCATTAGTGTCGCTAGGTAACCAGTTTTTTTTTGTATTACTGTTACGGGTGACGCTGGTTAGTTAGCTTGTTTTTTATACTGTCAGGGCACCCGCCATTTATTACCCAATAACGGTTTAACCCCCTGATCGCCCGGCGGGTGATATCAATTAGGTTTTAGGGTCAAATAAGGTCTGCGTCGCCCCAGGTTAGTGCCAGTACCGCAAACACCCACGCACAAAGCATACACCTCCCTTAGTGGCACAGTATCTGAACAGATCAATATCTGATCTGATCAGATCTATACTAGCGTCCCAGCAGTTTAGGGTTCCAAAAAAAAACGCATTGTTAGCGGGATCAGCCCAGATACCTGCTAGCACCTGCGTTTTCCCCCTCCGCCCAGCCCAGCCCACCCAAGTGCAGTATCGATCGATCACTGTCACTTACAAAACACTAAGCACACATAACTGCAGCGTTCGCAGAGTCAGGCCTGATCCCTGCGATCGCTAACATTTTTTTTGTGGTAGCGTTTTGATTCAGTCGCTTCAGTCAGGAGCTTTTTTACCTGTGAATCTCAAAAAAAAAAAAAAAAAATAAAATAGTTGTCGTTTTATTGTTCTCTCTCTCACTCTATTCTCTCTCTATTGTTGCTCTTTTTTTTACTCCATTCTATTCTGCAATGTTTTATTATGTTTTATTATGTTTTATTATGTTTTATCATGCTTGCTTTTCAGGTATGTAATTTTGTTTACTGTGTGTTTTAGTGTTGAGCATTTTTTTTGTTTTCAGGTGCGCCATTCAGTTGCAACGCGGATTTATTTATCTTGACAGCAACAGCGTTTGCTCCCACGATACATAAAGCCGCGACTCCAACGCTGTAGGAGGTGATTTCACCACCACAGTTAAAAAAAAGAGCATATATGCCGAAGCATGGGGGCAGCAGGGGGGGGGAGCGATTGGCTCCTAATGCCACGTACATACGGTCGAAATTCCGACCGTGTGTACACGGCATAACTTTTGCGGGAGGATGCCCCCATGCATCGGCATATATAAATGGTGCATGTATGCCCATCATTAGAAGTGGGTGGATGAAGGGAGGTATTCTAATGGTGGGCATACCCACCAATCAATCTCTTTTTTTCGTTCAGCCAAGAGGCTGCATGAAAAAAAAAAAGATTACAATATATGTCCAGTATGTTGCTGGACTTTGAATGGTTATACCAGAATGATGCCTGCAGGTTTAGGTATCATCTTGGTATCATTCTTTTCAGCCAGTGATCGGCTTTCATGTAAAAGCAATTCTAGCGGGTAATTAGCCTCTAGACTGCTTTTACAAGCAGTGGGAGGGAATGTCCCCCCTCCCGGATATAAACCGCGCCATTGGGAAATTGGGAAAGCATTTTATCACACCAATCTTGGTGTGGTCAGATGCTTTGAGGGCAGAGGAAAGATCTAGGGTCTAATAGACCCCAATTTTTTCAAAAAAAGAGTACCTGTCACTGCCTATTGCTATCATAGGGGATATTTACATTCCCTGAGATAACAATAAAAATCATAACAAAGAAAAAAAATGGAAGGAACAGTTTTAAAATAAAATAAAAAAGCTAAATAAATAAAAAAAAAAACAAAAAAAAAAAAAAAAGCACCCCTGCCCCCCCTTCTCTTGCGCAAAGGCGTACACAAGCGTTGGTCTGGCGTCATATGTAAACAGCAATTGCACCATGCATGTGAGGTATCACCGCGAAGGTCAGATCGAGGGCAGTAATTTTAGCAGTAGACCTCCTCCGTGAATCTAATGTGGTATCATGTAAAGGCTTTAAAAGGCTTTTAAAAATGTATGTAGTTTGTCGCCACTGCGTGTTTGTGCGCAATTTTAAAGCATGTCGTGTTTGGTATCCATGTACTCGGCCTAAGATCATATTTTTTATTTCATCAAAAATTTGAGCAATATAGTGTGTTTTAGTGCATTAAAATAAAAAAAAGTGTATTTTTTCCACAAAAAATGCGTTTGAAAAATCGCTGCGCAAATACTGTGTGGAAAAAAAAAAATGCAACACCCACCATTTTAATCTGTAGGGCCTTTGCTTTAACAATATATATAGTGTTTGGGGGTTCAACGTAATTTTCTTGCAAAAAAAAAATATGTTTTCATGTAAACAAAAAGTGTCAGAAAGGGCTTTGTCTACAAGTGGTTAGAAGAGTGGGTGACGTGTGACATAGGCTTCTAAATGTTGTGCATAAAATGCCAGGACAGTTCAAACCCCCCCCAAATGACCCCATTTTGGAAAGTAGACACCCCAAGCTATTTGCTGAGAGCAATGTTGAGCCCATTAAATATTTTTTTTTTTTGTCCCAAGAGATTGAATAATGAAAAAAAAAAAATATATATATTTTTTTTACAAAAAGTTGTCACTAAATGATATATTGCTCAAACATGTCATGGGCATATGTGGAAATACACCCCAAAATACATTCTGTTGCTTCTCCTGAGTACGGGGATACCACATGTGTGGGACTTTTTGGGAGCCTAGCTGCGTACGGAACCCCAAAAACCAATCACCGCCTTCAGGCTTTCTAAGGGTGTAATTTTTTTATTTCACTTCTCACTGCCAATCACAGTTTCGGAGGCCATGGAATGCCCAGATGGCATAAAACCCCCCAAAATGACCCCATTTTGGAAAGTAGACACCCCAAGCTATTTGCTGAGAGGTATTGTGAGTATTTTGCAGATCTCGCTTTTTGTCACAAAGTTTTGAAAATTGAAAAAAGAAAAAAATTTTTTTTTTTTCTTTACTTTCTTCATTTTCAAAACAAATGAGAGCTGTAAAATACTCACCATGCCTCTCAACAAATAGCTTGGGGTGTCTACTTTCCAAAATGGGGTCATTTGGGGGGGTTTTGTGCTATTTTGGCATTTTATGGCCTTCGAAACGGTGATAGGTAGTGAGGAGTGAAATCAAAAATTTGCACCCTTAGAAATCCTGAAGGCGGTGCTTGGGTTTCGGGGCCCCGTACGCGGCTAGGCTCCCAAAAAGTCCCACACATGTGGTATCCCCATACTCAGGAGAAGCAGCAAAATGTATTTTGGGGT